>CM060077.1:40979388-41594388 GCA_030533445.1 Cyprinodon diabolis
GGGGGGGGGGGGGGTGACAGGAGGCAGCGTCTTACCCGATCAGTGAAGAAGCAAAGGTAAGCGCGAAGATCCGCAGATCCCCTAATGTCTCCGGGAGGACGTCGGGATATGCATCTATTTATACATATATATCTGTATATATATATATATATATATATATATATATATGTATGTATAACTGGTATCATCTTCAATCCGTCGATCATCAAACATAATGTTATATTGAAAAAAAAAGACAAAGAATAATAATAAAAATGGATGCTGTGTCCTGTATGGCGTCTCCGGGAATGGATCCTCCACAGCGCGTCAGTCCAGAGCCGCCGGAGCGCTCAGCCATGGAGGAAGAGGAGCAGCAGTAGGAGGAGGAAGGCTGGTTGTCAGTGTTTGCTCCTGTCGGCTCTGCCGCCACCATCACTGCTGTTATTAAGCCGATCGCTTCATCCAAATCCTCCGCTTTCATTTCTGCGGGCTGCGCGCGCTGAGGCGCGAGGATCGGCCGAGACTTGGGAGGAGAGGGCGGCTGTTGGGGCCGGAGAGCAGCGCTGCAGCATTATAGCCACTTGGGAAATCATAAAAAGTTCATGTTCACGTTAAGCGCGTCCACATGACCAGCCCGCCGTCCAATCCCCATGCACGGCCACTCATAAACTTGTATCACAAAGTTGTAAATTTTCATAAAACAACAAGGAATTTATAGCATTTCTTCATGGAGTGCTGCTGGAGGGGAGCTACTCCTCGCCTTTCACTCAGTGTCTCAGCCGCCATTTTCTTCTGTCCATCTGCAAAGACAACCTTACAGCAAACAAAGGAAGGGACAGAAAAAAATCACGTGTTATCACTTCTGCTCTAAAGCTTTCCTCTATATTTACCTCCAGGTGTGTTGGTGGGGGGTGGGGGCGCATTTTTTTCATTTGATCACCTCCTTCTGAACATTTTCAATCTTTTGTTAAGATCTGTGAAGAAGGTCTTTGTGTCTTTTGGAAAGAAACTTGCAAAAATGTTTTATTTCCTGCTTTATTCTAAATTAAACTAAATTTGTCTGCCAGCTATGCTTAAAATCCGGTTCTTCTTGCTTTGCGATCAGGCTGAAGGGAAACGCGGTTGGCCTGCAGAGAGCTTTCGCACTGCGGCAAGCGTCGACGTTTTAACGGCCCACATTTCTGCAGCAGCGTGAAGCCAAACAACGCTGCGTTTTTAGAAAAACCTTCAAGTTTTTTTTTTCTTTTTATTCAATTCAGTTGTGCAAACTTCAATTCTTAAACAGGTATTGAAGCTAAAAAACGTTCTAAACAATTAAATTTATGCAAATCATTTCGATTCTGCCAATTGTATTCTAATGAAGTCCAATCAAAAACACCTAGATTAAGATTTTAATCCCAACACAATCTGCTGTATTTTATCCGTATCTTTTTTTCCCTTTCTAACAGCTGCGTCACATTGATTGGCCTCTGGCTGCTATTCTTGATGTGATGCGAAAGAATCCACCGTTTACCTCCTTCAATGAGATATCCCACATGTGAAGCACGTCTCTGAAACGCAGATTTAGTTTGGTTCCCTTTATTTGAGCCACAAATGTTTCTGCTTTTTTACACGTTTTCCCTACGCTTATTTGTGCCAAAAGGCTGCAGATTATTACATTTAACTAATTATTTCTGACTTGGACTGGACCATCCATCCATCCACCCATCCAACCATCCATCCATCCATCCATCCAACCATCCATCCATCCATCCATCCATATAGCGATAGATAGATAGATAGATAGATAGATAGATAGATAGATAGATAGATAGATAGATAGATAGATAGATAGATAGATAGATAGATAGATAGATAGATAGATAGATAGATAGATAGATAGATAGATAGATAGATAGATAGATAGATAGATAGATGTAATGCTCGTTACATCATGTGACCCACATCTGACCTCTGCTAGGCCTGTTTTTAGGAGACCTGGATCTGGCACTTCCGTCCTGCGAAAAGCAAGTTAACATTTAACCAGAGCAAAGCCAGAAGCACATGGATAAAGACAGATCTATTGATCTCTTTGTTGCTTTTATTGGGGTTTTCCGTCCCTCTCACTGAGACAACAATGACGGCAGGACTTGAGATAACATCCTCTGGTCCGGTTCACACCTCCACTCCGGCTGCGCTCCGACACAGCATGGATCAGACCTCCAAGTCCGCTTTCTTCGACAGGACATTAGATTTCCTTACGACGCATGTAAACATTAAAGTACATCTAATTAAAATAACAATAATAAAAAGATTTAGGATTAAACATCTCCAGATGCATTTCAGGTTTTATTGACGCTCAGTTTTGATTATTTTCCGGACTTTTAAAATCCATTCTGTGCTAGACATTTGCAAGGTATGTGTTATTTGGTTCTAAATGAACATTATTTAACATCTTTCGCGTTTAAACGTCTTCAGTCTGTTTCAATATTCCATTAAATATGTAACGGGGTTCCGCATTGATTCATTAAACATTTTATTACCTACTTATCTTTAAACTCTGTTGATTTTACCTCCTTTTTTGCTTCTCTATTTTATTGGTGGTATTTATTTATTTATTTTTATAAATTGGATTATTGCTAGTAGTGATGAAAGCTCCTGTTGTTGTGATACTGAAGATAAAGCTCCTCCTAAAACGCATTTGGCTTTTGTCCTTGAAAGAACAGAGCGGCGCAAAAACAACCAATCGTCTAAGATTGGTAAAACGCTAATGCGTCCTCTGCTTTGCATCAACTTAGCATATGTAGTTATTCTAACACAACTGTTTCATACCCCACCATGCAAACATGAAACAATTGTGTTAAGTAACTAAATATGCGTAAGTAGATGCAAAGTACCAGTAGAAACCTCAAGCATTTGGCCACAGATACACGAGGAAAAATAAAAACAAACATAAAAATAAGAATAGCTGAAAAATTCCCAACATAGGAAACAGAAGGACCGATCAATGCAAACAATTTATAAAAAATCAGCAGCAAACAAACGTTTTTACTTCAAAGGAAAATTGATAAAAAATGCATGTATTTGTGTGAAATAACGCAGCCGATGTGCGCCGTTTTTAAATGATTCGTTCTTTACTGTAATAAAAGAAAGTTTAATCAAACCATCGCCGCTCAATTGCGGGAAACAATTTCAAAGATGCTGGATTTATATTTAATTACAGAAGAAAATCAAAGTAAAACAGGAGAAAGATATTTGTCAACGTGAATAAAAAAGACATTCAGTAGATCATTTTAATTCACTATCATCTGTGTAGAAAACGATAAAAAAAATCTCAGCATCTAAATTTCATTTAGCTTTTAAGGTTTGTATTCGGATAATCTGGCATCGATATACAAATACTAAATATTTGCAATCTTAGACGCTCCTTAGAAGTACTTCAGAACTCAGTGCTACCGGAAAGCCTCGCAGCATCTCAGCTCAGTCAGCTGCAATGGATCAGTTCATGGTTTGGGAGAAAAGCTTCTCTTATTGAGCCCTGGAGAGTAAATAGGATTTTATAGTGGTGTTATTTGTTAACCAGACATATCATCATTTCAGGGAGTAAAACTTGCACCGCATAAACTCCCAGTTCTTTCCTGCATTAATTGCTTTATTTATTTGTATTTATTAAGATGCTTTGTTCTTTTATTTATTATTTGTTATATATATGTAAGTAGGCTATATTTATATATATATTTATTTATGTATTTTACTTTAGTTTTCTTTGAATGACCATATAATTTAGTTTTTATAAAATTTCCGGATACTGGGTTCAGTGTTTAGTTGTTGGACCATTAGATTCTAATTAGCACAAAGAAAGGACAGAATGAACATTAGGACATAAAAGAGATTTTCTTCCCCCCTTTAAACTGCGCGTTCCAGGAAAGCAGGATTAGACTGAAACAAAGAGTCTGAAACAGGATCAGTGAGACTTATGAAAAAAAGCTCCATGAAGGTCTGATTCCTGATTCATAGATCCTGTTCTGTTCATAGGTAGCCTATAATAAGAAAGATGGAAGATCTACAGTAAGGTCACTGAGATTCAGATTCTAATTGATTGGTTGGGTTTCTTCCTGTTCAAAGGGAGTTTTTCCTCTCCACTGTCGCTACAAGCATGCTTAGTGTGAGGGATTGCTGAAGAGTTAATGAGTCGATGCACTCAGCTGGTTTTCCTTAGATAGAAAACTTTGAATCAATCTGACTGGATGATCTGGTTGAATTGTAAATAAAATAAAATTAAATTAAGTCAAATTAAATTAAATGTTTGTTTCACAGCGTTGCTTCAGGTTTTAAACCTTTCATTTTATTCGTATCCCTTTAGTTTTCAATACTAGGCCACTCTGACTGATTGTAGGTTGATTTGGTAGAATAGATGAATAGAGATGTTAATACAGTGGAGCCATGCGTCCTGGGAATACAGTCCAGGTTGTGGGGACCAAACGCCGCTCGTATCACCATTACATCCTGTTCTTTTCACGTAATGGATGAAGCAGAGTTGGTGGTTTCTCTGCAGGACACAGATGATGCTTGGTCTGACCTGTTCCCGGTGCGTTATGACTCATCTTCCTGGCCGATTTCTGCCCCGGACAGAGCTCATCTGTCCGTCAGCAGTGGAAGCGCAAATGGTACCGAGTTCATCTAGCAACGATTCTGTTCATTACACTGTCGGGATGAACGCATCCAGGCAAACCGCTTCTAACTATTCAGCAACACGCAGAAAAAAGGAAACAAAACCCAGTTTTATATCTATATAATATTAGAGGAAAACATGCAATCTTTGATCAAATCTGAGGCCCCTTCATTTTACCCTCTCTGGACCCGGCTGCCTATGGTGGATCCTTCCTGGATCAGCTCCAAATTAACCCTTTGCAGGTTCTTCTTATATACCTGTTATTTACTTGATATAACAAGTGTGTTGAATTATACAGATGTGCTGAGATGGATGTGTTGTGTACAGAAATTAAAGGATATCGAGAACCAAAGGGGGTGGGGTGGGGGTGGGGGGTTGGGGGGTTTGGGGTGGGGGGGGGGGGGGGGGGGGGGGTCAAGTTTTGTCTCACTGTTTTCTTCTGGTGTTAAAAAAATCAAAATTAATTTTCCTTCTAAGGTTTGTCTGTAAGACTACACAGCAAAAAAATGTAATCTCAATAAGTCATTTTTTTTCTTAAAAAAGTGCATTTTTTCTTGAATTAGGGATAAGTGAGACATTTAAACCATTGGAACAAGACAATTTACATTTAAAATGAGAAAAAACAATCACATTGTCTTATTTCAAGTATGTAATTATCTTATTTTAAGAGTAAAATTACTAATTCATTTGGAAAATAACCTTATTTACCTGCTCAAATTAAGAATAAATACACTTAATTTAAGACATTTTTACTCATTTTTAGATTTTTTTTTGCAGTGTATATATCAAGAAGTTTGTTATATAAAATACAACTTTCAAAATAACTGTACATGCTTACTATACACCACAAATATCTTGAAGAGCTTCCGTTAATAAAATAAATAAAAAAAAAAAACTAAAAAAAACAATCCAGTTTTCTAGATTGACTGGGAAGAAATTCAGAAACTCTGGACTTCATGGCACTAAGTTGCATTAGTAAAAAAAAAAACCTCACATTTTACATTGCAATCAGAAAGTTATTGAACACTGTTCAACCATTCAAGATAGTTTTATCTGTTTAATTTTGTTCAGTAATTTGTGTTTGAGGTTTAAACATTGAGGAGAATAAAACATTTAGTTCTTCCAAAAAAGTTCAAAAACAAAACTTTTTGGGTTTTTTTATTACTTTTTTGGAATGACAATGACCTGGATGACCGAGAATCTATAGCAGCATTTAGGAATATAAAAAAGAATGACAGGAGAGACTTCTCTAAAAAATTTTAACACATTTCATCCACTTGTTGCTGTGGATGAAAAGTATCCAATTATGGACAGAAAGTTCGAACCAAACCAAAATCTTTCTAATAATAAATGAAAACTTCCATAATACGAAGTAAGAACCTGAAATTATACAGATTTTTTATACCATCAAACTGGTAAAAAACATGAAACACTTCCTCTTTTGTTTTTCTGTCTTTTTTGTGTGTGTTATTCTTATTTGTAAGAAATGTAGAGAAAATAACAAAAAAAAAAGTTATCAATATATCAGTTAGATTGAGCCTTTTATTTAGATTGTTGTTAGCATTGTTTGTAGCCATGGCAGAAACTCAGTACTGCATGAACTGGGTTGGATCCATTAAGGTTCAACAGAACCTGTTTTTATAGCTCACATATATGAACTTTTGGTTGTTGTTTTTTTCAGACAACAAGTTGATAGTGATGGCAATATAATACGGAAGAGGATTAGGGCCACTGAAAAAAAAGGTTAACTGATTTTTAAATTTTATTTCAGTTTAACATGAGAAAAAAAATCAGAATTCTGACTTTTTTCTCATACTAAACTGAAATAAAATTTAAAAAATCAGTTAACTTTTTTTTTCCACTGGCCCTAATCCTCTTCCATCATATAACATGGTTCTAATTAGTTTATTAAATTAGTTCAAATGTATTACTGTTAAGATTTATTGGGTGCAATGTGTAAAAATAGATATGCGGTATCACATATAGAAAAGGATAACGTTAATAAAGATTCTCTCATCAATTGAACAATGAGTGATTGTTTTTTATGTAGCTCAGCTGTCGAAAGATGAAGTTAAAACATTAAAATCTGCAGTGAAACTATGACCTAAAAAAGAAACCATTCGTATTTTCCTGCCTTGTTTCATATTTTAAACAGATTTCACCTCAAAAAAACATCTTTTAAAAGAATAAAATCATTTAATTGTGCAGCAGCTTCACAGTCACCAGGTAAGCAGGATTTTCCTCTTGGAGAAGCGCATTGAGCTAGAGCTGCTTTTTCCACATCATCAGTTAGATTTATTAAGATTTTATCATCATTCATTAAAACAGATGATTTAATGAATTGATTGGAGGAGATTAGAGATTATCAAGATAAACCTTCTATAGGTAAAACCAATCTGCCCAATCTAGCTGCTTTATGTCTGACTCAGCTCTTATCTTGGTCTTTCCAAATCCCTTAAGATGACAGTTATGAAAACAGAAAGATAAGATAAATTCCTTGATTTGTATCTAAACTATGAAAAAACTTAAAAGAAGACATCATCAATCATTGCCGTTTATGTTCCAGTTTATGTGCTTTGTGCCGCCGAATATTTCAGTGACTTACCAGGCAAAAAAGTTATATGACTTAAAAAAAACTAAAATATATTTACAAATAATTTTTTTGTGAAATAAGAATCATAAACAAACTAATTTAGTCATAAGAATATCGCAGTAAAAGTTGGCAGCTTAAAACATTTTTATAATGACAGTAGGTCTGAATGAAAAACTCATAATAGACAAAATGGTGAACTAGGAAATGATATGTTTCTTTCCCAGTTTGGCTACAAACCAACGTTTTCTTTGATCTTTCCGTTTACAGAGGGTTGAAATCGGGTCACATGACTATTGAGTTTCTCCCATAGGACAATCGTTTTACAGAAATCTTTATGGTCTTATGTTTAACCAAACCCTAAATGTTTCCCCACCATAGGACCCCCATATAAAGACGGGGCCACTTGGAGTCATCCCAGTCATTCCAGTGCCGTTCAGAGATCATGTGTCCTTTTATTTTTTTCTTCTTTTCACACAAAATGTCGCAGTTCCTTAACTTTTTCCAATAGATGACAATTCTTCAAAATAAACACGTCAGGCCGCCGTACTCAAACTGCCCTCAGCAACAAAAACATAACGCACTTTTCTTTTTCTTTGCTTTCCTCTTATTCTCTGTATTTTTCTCTAATTCTTTAATTCGTTCTCTCTGACTGTTTTTTTAAATTCTGTGTGTCAAAAGATTTTTTGTTCCTTTTTTTTTATTGTGTAATTGTCACAGATCATCAAGATTTCTCCTGACATATTACTGACATATATCGATGTGCTTCCACATAGTTTTTGAAAACTATCTGTTCCAAAAGAGATAAAAATAGTTTTCAACTCGCTACTATAAAAGTGAGACAAAGTCATGGATATGTGGCCATTTGAAAGGATGAGGCTTTTCCTTTTTAAATCAGACCTTCTAGTTATTCTCAAAGGAGTATTTTATTGATCTTGATTTTATGTTTTTATACTCTATATTTTTTATTTTTGTTTAATTTTCAGACACGTTTTTCTTTTGCCTTTAGATTTCATAGCGTACAAGATCGGTCATTCTTTTCAATCTAACTATAATAAATGTAAAAAAACAAAGCATGTTGACTTTATTTAGAGAATGTTATAACGAAAAACCTTTACATTACTAAGATTAATACCTGATTAACAGTTTGTAAGTTGTAACCTTTTTAATCCATCAGATGGTATTTACTGTAAATCATTTATGTGCCACTAAGTTTCCCTTTCATGATTTGTACGATCAGTTTGATTAAATGTTTAAAGTCCTGTTACAATATGCTAGGGTCAGTCTTTTTTTCTCAAAATGTTTGAATACCCTGAACAAAATGTTGGTTTGCGCAAAGCATTGATTCTTAAAATGAAACATTTTAAAGTGCCAAACAAGCTCAGTTGGATTCAAATTGATTGATTTAGGTGAGGTTCTCATCCACTTCAAGGCTGGACTATTGTAATACTTTACTATCAGGAAGTCCACAAACTGTAGTTAAAAGCCTTCAGCTGATCCAAAATGCTGCAGCCAGAGTTCTGATGAAAATTAAAAAGAGAGATCATATCTCTCCTATCCTGGCTTCTCTTCATTGGCTTCCTGTTAAATCCAGAATAGAATTTAAAATCCTCCTTCTCACATATAAAGCCTTAAATGGCCAAGCTCCATCTGATATCAGAGATCTGATTGTTCCTTATGTTCCTAACAGAGCACTTCGCTCTCAATCTGCAGCTTTACTAGTGGTTCCTAGAATTTCTAAAAGTAGAATGGGAGGCAGATCTTTTAGTTATCAGGCTCCTCTCCTGTGGAACCAACTACCAGTTTTAGTCCGTGAGGCAGACACCCTGTCTACTTTTAAGGCTAGGCTTAAAACTTTCCTTTTTGATAAAGCTTCTAGTTAGAGTGGCTCAGGTTATCCTGATCTATCTCTATAGTTCTGCTGCTATAGGCTTAGACTGCTGGAGGACATAGGGACCCCTTTTTCATCATTCTGCTTCATTCTATCTCTATTCTCCCACTCTGCAGAATCTATTAGTTCAATCTCTAACGTTCTGCTCTCTCTGCTTTTTCTCATAGTAGCTTCATCTGGTCTGTTCCTGTTTGGCTGTGACTCCATCCAGGAGAAAAATATCAGCTGTGCTGCTGCCATCAACACCTTTGTTTCTAGATGATAGAATTGGGGCTATTTTTCAGTGCTTAGTCTTGTTTCTCTCCTAGATATCTGCTTTGTCAGAATTCAACAGGTTGAGACTTCTTCGACTGTCACGCCCCCTCACTCAATGAAAGCTCTGTTGCCTAGCAACCATGACAGATGAAGCATAAAGCAGACAAAGAATGGATGCCGAACATCTCATTACTGTTTTCTATGCCAATTTCATTATTGGCGCTTCAGCACCAGTAACGTGGTCGCAGATATTTCAGATATCTGGGGCTGAGAAATCATTATGTTCAGGTGAAATAAAGTTAATTATTGTGCAATGACATATTACCTACAGCTTTCACAGGGACAGATAGAAATGTTCAATTACCAACCACATGCCTGACTCACTGACCATTTAAATACACTATTTTTATTCATTTAAAACAATTCTATTATCATACTTGTGTTATATTAAGATTTACAATAAAATATACTTACAATTTTCACCATTGTTGGTCTCCTTGTCCTTTTCTCTTCTGAGCACAGAGCAGCTTGCTAACTTCTACCCATATAAATCATGGGATACAGTAGTCAACTGAATACAACTGAATACAGGTCAGGATCAGAAAATCAGAAAAATATTGAGAATGCTAGAGTAACTCTCACCAAACAGCTTGAGTAATCTGGCACCGATGGTAGGCAAACAGGCAGCATAGCAGGAACCAGGTGGACAAGATGAATGTGATGAACAACTGGGCCAATTAGAAAGGTGAGAAGAATAAACGATCAACCATCAGAGGCAATACCATGACAATTTTATCATTTTAATTAAATCGGAGAAATGTGTGGCAAAATAATGAATACTTATTTTGAAGCTTTGAAGATCAATGCTGTAATCAAATGGGAACAAAATAAACTGTAAAATGATCTATAAATGTGATTTCTTTTTTTAACTGAGAACGAGAACATCATGGAGATCAGCTGCACCACCTTCCAATTTCTAATCAATATGAGTTTGTTGTTACAATAATAATTAAAATTTTAAAGGCGAAGAGAAACAAATATCAATGTCTTCAACACATTTTTACAAAATAAAGTTATTAACCTAAAGATTACAAATCATTAACATACAGATTAAGTTTCATTCTGGGACAATAATTGCTCCTATTTCTAGACCTTTACACATGTCAAGTATTTATATTTGAGCTCTAAATGTTATGAAGAGAATTTATTTTGTTCTACTGCTCTTTCTACATTTTTTTTTTTGCTCTTGCTCAACTTCAACCCAGATCCTTCATGCGCAGTGGAGAGGAGGAACCATGTCCTCACATTAATCTAGAACAAATAATGAAACAACTGAATTACTTTAAATATCATCTTTAGGCAAGGCAAGGCAAATTTATTTATATAGCACAATTCAATACAAAGACAATGCAAAGTGCTTTATATGATTAAAATACAGGAAGATAAAACAGAATCAAAGCAAGTAGGAAAAAATAGGACTTTAGAACTGGGGTGATGTGTTCTACTTTCTCAGTCTTAGTGAGGACACAGGCAGCAGCGTTCTGGATCAGCTGCAGCTGTCTGATCCACTTTTTAGGCAGACCTGTGAAAACACCGTTGCAGTAATAAAATCGACTAAAAATAAATGCATGGATTAGTTTTTCCAGATCATGCTGAGACATTAGTCCTTTAATCCTGGAAATGTTCTTCAGGTGATAGAAAGCCGACCTTGTAATTGTCTTTAAATGCTTTTGGAGGTTAAGGTCTGAATCCAGCACTACACCTAGATTTCGGGCCTGATCAGTGGTTACTAGCTGAAGCGACTGAAGGATGTGTCCTGAATATACCTTCTTATAGCAAAGACAGGTACCTGGTAGAAATTGCTGAGATTGTAAATGCCATCAGAGCAGATGACACAGAGATGGACTGTCTGGTTGTAAAAGCAAACCAAAGGAAGCCTGTATCTGCAGCCCAAAGGCATTTTTCTCAGGTGAAAGTTGCATAACTGTTTTTATATCAACGTGATGGAGTGGCTGCCTGGCCCGGTGTGCAGGATAAGATTCCGGCACAAGCATGCTTAATGCCTTCTTCACAAGAAATGGTCCTGTGACGTCAAACAGCTAAATCAAAAGCTAGAACTTTGTGTTTATTGCTCCATCTTTGTTGTGACCTGGACCTGAGATATGGATGATAACTAAATTAAATGGAATCCTAGAGACAAGCAGCTTAATACTGGGCTCATCCTCGCTGAATATAAGGTTCCCCATGATCCTTAGAGGGCTCAGTAAAGATCTGCTAATCAACTTATGGAAAGCAGCAAGCTAAGGTGGGCCACAATTGGAGGATATCCTGTGGCAGACCCAGAACTCGCTGCATGATTTAGAGCATTCCTAAAGCTGTATAAACTTGGAAAGCTCCCATTTACATTACATGATTATTGCTTATGTTTATTTTTCTAATGATATAGAACAAAGACCACACAGATTGTCATAGTTTAACCTCTTATTAGAATAAACAACTGTCAAACATTGGCTGCTTAGCTGAATTCAGTCTACCTCTATACCACGCCTGTCTCCATCAGTCACTGGGCTAAAGGTGGGCACACCTTGGATAGGTCACCAGCTCCTGCTCATTCACTCCTAAGGGCGATTTAAAGCCACCACTCAATTAAACAATCCCATTTTGGATTGTAGGAGGAAGCCGGGGTAACAGAAGAGTGGCTGATTTCAGTTTGGTTCATTTATATAACATCAACTCAAAACCAATGTCGTCTCAAAGCCCTTGCAGTGTCTACCCCTTCCTCTGCTGTCCTCGCCTCGGTTTGTTTCTTTACAAATATATTTATCTTTCACACATTTCAGTTCTTTCACTGTCTTAAGTAGAACAGACCCAATACAAATAGGATTAATCTGACCTTTTTAAAGCATAATTATAGTAATAGAAGGTATTTTGTTAATGTCCTCTCATTTTACTCTGCTAAAATGGTGGCTTGATAATTGACTATCTTAATGGCCTGTGTGAGCTCTACATGTGATTTAATCTCATTGCTATCATCTAGACATCAGGAGGGACCTGCTGCTGTTGCCTGGAAACAAGAGTCATGTGGTTCATGAGTTAAGCTTCGCTAATAAAAATATATCACAATATCACTGTGGTAATGAAAGTTTAGGTCTATTTACCATGCACAAAAAAAACAGGCCAAGCAACTACGTCTATAAAAGTATGAGTCTCATTTTGCCTTTAGCTAATTTTTACCTGAATTTATTCTACCCTCGAGCTTATTATAACGCACCCTGGGTTCATTTTTGATAGAAATTCCTTCCTCAGATTTATACTATTCTACTCAATGCATTGGAGAAAATAATTAGGGACCATCATAAAACGTATGATGCCAATTTTTTAGATTATATAAATAGACCAAGTTATAATGTTGGATTAAAATGCACCAATATTTTTCCAAATAATTATCAGATTCTCCCTTAATAATCTGTTTCAATTTCATATAGTCTTAAATACGAAATATTGGATTCCATTTTGCAGTGTTAAAGTGTCCCCTGCCTTTTCAAATAGTGGCGGTGACATCTTAACAATCACGATATTAGAAAGAATCCCCCAACACCGAATATGTAATTAATAAGAAAGAAAACGTGCAATCTGACATTTTAGTTTCAGCTGATTGGCATTAAACATGTTATGCTGTTGAAACTGTGATTGTTGAATAATTTTGTTGACCATCAAAATCAGTAACTGAGAAACAATGAATAAAATAGAATTGAATAAGAGTGTAAAAACCTGTATGTGTTACCACTAATTAAAATGTAAGTTATTTTCACAAACAAACCTTGAAAATCATAGTTTTGATTTTAACAATTAGTGATCTTGTTGTTTTTTGCTCCAGCTGTTTCTCCAATCTGCTAATTAGAGAGAGCAGATAGACCTGTCTATCTAGTAATCACAATCTTTCCTCACAGCTGCATTTCTGCATATAAATACCCACCTCTCTCAATCAGTCTCTTCCAGATTGTCTTTTTGCCTGGATGAGCTTCCTGCGCCTATTTGAACCTGCTCCAGTATTGTCTTCAAACTGCCCTCAAAGGGACACTCACAGTTGTGAAAGGTGACTGGATTGTACGTGTGACTGGATTGTACGTGTGGGGTGTGAATGTGAATGGGACGGCCTCCTCCGCCCAAAGGGAAGGGAAAGCAGTTGTTCCTAAGGCAACACATTGACACTGGAAGGTGGCTGTAGAACTATGGCGCAGGTTAAAATAGCATTAAACATTTGCCATTTTCTTAAAAAAATAATCTATCCAGTAAAATAAAACTATTTTAAAGAGCTCCCCCCATTTAGAGATTAATGATGTTTTTTCCTAACTTGTGATTTTCTGTCAGTGTGATGAGGATGCAGCAACTAGCAGGACTTACATCTGAATGCACATGTTTCCTCTGCTGTCAAATTCCAGCAAACCTGCACTGATACAGAGTTGCTATCTAAGGAGTGAACTGTCCACTAGCCATCAGCCTGTTCAGCCTACCATCAGCCTGTTCAGCCCTTAGGCTACCATCAGCCTATTCAGCCTATTCAGCCTACCATCAGCCTGTTCAGCCTACCATCAGCCTGTTCAGCCCTTAGGCTACCATCAGCCTATTCAGCCTACCATCAGCCTGTTCAGCCTACCATCAGCCTGTTCAGCCCTCAGGCTGCCATCAGCCTGTTCAGCCCTCAGGCTACCATCAGCCTATTCAGGCTACCATCAGCCTGTTCAGCCTACCATCAGCCTGTTCAGCCCTCAGGCTGCCATCAGCCTGTTCAGCCCTCAGGCAACCATCAGCCTGTTCAGCCCTCAGGCTACCATCAGCCTATTCAAGCTACCATCAGCCTGTTCAGCCCACCATCAGCCTGTTCAGCCCTTAGGCTACCATCAGCCTATTCAGCCTACCATCAGCCTGTTCAGCCCTCAGGCTGCCATCAGCCTGTTCAGCCTACCATCAGCCTGTTCAGCCCTCAGGCTACCATCAGCCTATTCAGCCTACCATCAGCCTGTTCAGCCCTCAGGCTACCATCAGCCTATTCAGCCTACCATCAGCCTGTTCAGCCCTCAGGCTACCTTCAGCCTATTCAGCCTACCATCAGCCTGTTCAGCCTACCATCAGCCTGTTCAGCCCTCAGGCTGCCATCAGCCTGTTCAGCCCTCAGGCTACCATCAGCCTATTCAGCCTACCATCAGCCTGTTCAGCCCTCAGGCTACCATCAGCCTATTCAGCCTACCATCAGCCTGTTCAGCCCTCAGGCTGCCATCAGCCTGTTCAGCCCTCAGGCAACCATCAGCCTGTTCAGCCCTCAGGCTACCACCAGCCTGTTCAGCCCTCAGGCTACCACCAGCCTGCTGTGCCTATATCTGCTGTTCAGTCAATCATGTTTAATTCCTTCAATACCCGGTTCTTTGTCTGATTTACTGGGAGTAGATAAGATTATAAAGAAACCCAGTCCTATTGAAAACATTTGTAATACCCACAGTTTCATGATATTCAGTAGATTATATATTGCTTATTTATTTTGCCAAATATCTCAGATGAGAATTTTTACATGTTTCATCATTTTTGAGAAGGGCTGCTAGAGACACAATGACCTATGTGAACATTCCTCATTATTCCCTATGTTGAAATCATACATTCAGTTTCAAAACACTGAATATTTCAGTGGTTTTATAGAGAAATATCAGAATATCATGACAGACAGACAGACTATTTGGATCATTTTTTAAAGTAGAGATGGGGGTCAGGGGAACATCCATCATCAATAGGAATGTTTTTTGGCTAGTAAACCATTAGAAATGTTAGAAAAAACAATACAAAAAAACCCTTTCTTTCAAATTTTCTGACGGCCCCTCTGTCTGTGCAGACACAGACGATGCATGTTCCAAGCCCATAATATCATCAATGACTGCTCACCCCCCCATCATGGACTGTTCCCCCTGCTTCCCTCTGGGAAGAGGCTTCACAGCATTCGCTGCAGGGCCAGCAGTTTCTGCAACAGCTTCTTCCTCGCTGCCATCAGGATTCTGAACTGTTGAAACTTTAGTTAAGTTGCTGCAACACACATGAAAGCATGCTCGGACTGGGAATGACTTTTGACACTGGCGTCCACCCCCCCCCCCCCCCCCCCCCCCCCCCAAGCACAGTCAAACATGTGCATCTGAAATTTGAAAGACAATACGAATACACATTGTGGATTCACCAACCTATCTTCAAGCATCACACGACAACCATCACCAAGACTTCTAGAATGCGGTTTTACTGGCTTTGGTTATTAACATGGACGCCATAGTGACTGCTGCTGCGTAACGTCCACACTCACCACATCAACAGGGTTGCCAGATGTCACTGACTCATGTTTTCCAGCCCAAAAAAAATTTCAGAAACCGCCTGGATATCTGAAATCTCGAATAATTTGAACCAAAGTCTAGTAATATCAAAAAAAAAATTTCTCATCCTAAACTGCCAGATTGGGAAACATCCCAACCTGGCAACAATGCATGTAAGAAGGGAAACGTTAGCCTTTAGATGCAAAGCCCCATCATCAGAGGTGTCAAGTAACAAAGTACAAATACTTCGTTCCTGTACTTAAGTACACTTTTTAGGTATCTATACTTTACTCCATTACTTATTTTTCCTCCTACTTCTGACTTCTACTCATTACATTTTCACACAAGTATCTTTACTTTCTATTCATTACATTTTTAAAACAAACGTTACTCGTTAATCTTGGCTTCGGTTTAAAGCAGAGGTCACGGATTAGCGGATTGCGATGTTATCAACAACATTAAATCCAAAGATTTTGTCCGAGGTAAAGCTGATTTATTTGTTGTAATCTTTTGTTATTCACACACAACAATAAACAGCTGACGTGGGTTTTAATAATGCAAAGCGTTGTCTTAAACTGAAAATCAAACGCGCATCTACACAGACCAGTGTGAGGCATTCGCGAGCGTCAGACAGCTATGGTGCATTCAGGAGCATGGGACATTTCACACTTACAAGGAAAGAGACATAAGCGGAACAGAACTTAACTCATACAATAATGTATTTATTCAAAAACAGTGTGGGCTTTCTTACAATACTGAATGCTCTTTTCTGTTATTTTTTGATTATGCACATCTGCTAGCTTTTTATTCTAAAAAAAAATCTTTAATATTACAGCAGCAAATTATCAAAGTTTTTCAAAAGCCTGTTTAAAATCTCCAAATGAGGCTTCAGATCGTACAGCGACAATTACGCTGTCATTGTTTTACAGGCAGAATTTGCATTTGCTGAATCTTGTCTTTTAACTAGTGATGGATATATTCGGACCCCACTGATTTTTTTATTAGTTACCCGTTCTTTAATGTTTTTTAAATATATATTTCACATCATGTGCTCTATCCAATGCAGATCATTGGTGCCATCCACATCTAGTGAAAACTAGTGTAATTGGTCATAGAACGCAAACACTCATTGGTTAGCTAAAGGAAATCATCAGAAGCAAGCAGGTGTTCTTCAAACTGCTAACGTGAATTGTCTATGCCATGCTACAATGTGGGATTCAGAAAAACATGTCTAAATGTCTGAAAGGTCGGACACAGGCGAGAGCGTATCGGGAGACGGAGACCAACAAGACCTCCCTCATCCTTGGCCCTATCTCAAAGAATTTTTTGAAATAGTTGAAAAATTACTTTACTTTATACTTTTATACTTTAAGTAGTTTTTGGAGCACATACTTTTTCACTTTTACTTGAGTAATAAGGTCAAGTTGATACTTCTACTTTTACCAGAGTGTTTTTAAGCTGCAGTATCTATACTTCTACTTAAGTAACAAATGTGTGAACTTTTGACACCACTGCCCATCAGGCACCGGCAACATATTTTTGCAAAATATTCTAACATAAATTTGCTTAATATAAGAGGAACATTGTAGTTTGGTTTAAAGAAAGCATTTTAGTTTTATTATAATTTAGTCTGTTTCAAGGATTTTATAATTTGAAGAAATAGAAAATTATTCTATATGCCAGGGGTAACCAATTAAAAATCAGCAGGGTCAGAATAAAGAAAATCATCAACCAGTAAAGCTCCGGAGACATTTTTAATTATAATTTGTTGCTTTAAACAGAATTTAACACTGAAATAAAATTAGGTTTTTATGCATCTATGTTCGACATAAAATTTTTAGATAAAAAAAAATATAAAAAAAAAAATAGAAATATTTCCATTTTAAAGATCTCAAGTGTTTTTTTTGAAGTAGAGAACAACAATCGTTCAGTTTGGTATATAGACAATTTCCTGATTCTCATATTTATTCACATCTATGAATCATGTGTGGATTAGAACTACTGCGATTGTGCAGACAAGAGAGGAGGAGGCTGCTGGTGAAACCTGTGCAGCGTATCTGTCCAAAGCGATGCTCTGATCAACCAGCGTTCCAGGCGACTGGTTGATCAGAGAGCTGATTGGATCAGTTTGATAAGTTTCTCTGGGTTACTCTCTGACAGTCACCTAGTTACCACTCAAACCTGTGCATCCTGGGAAACGGCAGAGGTTCAACCCTCGCATAAAAAACCAAAATATAGGACAAATTTTACAGCAAAATATACTAAAGTATATCCACGTCTAGTGAAGGGGAGGGACAATGGCGGATCTAGACCAAATGTACCAGGGGGCCAGGAGGGGGCAGCATGTTTTCATGGGAGCACAGAAAAGTTTGAAATAAATATTCAGGGCATAAGATTCAAATATATTAAGAGAGCTGCATGAAGTGAAATTTATTTTCAATTAGGTTCAATAAAAATTCTATTTCTCATGAGGTCAATATACATTTATAACTTAGGAAATTATATATATTTTTCACTTAATTTAAGTTAAAACTGTTAGGATTCCAGTTTGTGGGTTGTTTTTGTGTTTTTCATCTCTCCACCACCAGATGGTGCCCTGTCCTCGTTTGGCCTCCTTGTTCACCTGTGGCTCATTGGGCCATTGCCAGAGGAGCATTTGAGCAGCAGGCTGTCACTACCTTGACACCAGAGTGTTTGCCAGTATTGGGTACTCTAGCCATACTGAGATTAGCAGAGTCTAACCTTAGTCTTGTCTCTTTTAGTCTAAGCTTGTTTTGTCTTTGTTCTTTGGCAGGAAGCGTTCCTGAAACACTGGATAAGCCTGGACCTTCTACACCCCTGGAAGGATTATCTGAGTCACACTGAGCAAGGGGAAACCTCTACATGATCCGTTCAAATTCAGTTCTGGAAAACCAAGTGACATTCCGCTCCTTTACTCCTCTGGGTCCAACGTTAGTCTGCCTGTCCGCTCACCAACAAGTTCCTTCTTCTCTGGATTAAACCCCACAAACTGGATCCAAGGAATAACCAAGAGCCCCCAAAGCGTGAGTGCCTCTCTAGCAAAATACAAGCCTCAGTCTTTTTTTTCCACGGTCCCTGAACTGATCATAGTGATCTTCCCTTCAGAGTTTCCCATTCCAGCTCTCCAGTCTGCTGAGGCCCAATATTATAACCCAGCAGAATATCTCTCTCCTTCTGTGTTTCTTTGGAATCCTTCAATAAACCAGGTAACTTTTACCCTTGGTCTCTGAGTGTTTCTCTGCATGTGGGTCAGATCTTTAAAGCCCATTATAACAAAAACTGTTTTCTATAAAATTTGATTTAGAGCTTGAGAAAAACTGTTAAATTCATTGGTAAAAATCGGAGCATTTTTTTATTTGTTTTGAAAAAAAAAACATTTATCAAATGAAAACTGGGATCCTATCTCAGCACCACTGAAGGTATCCCCTTATTGTTTTTGAATACTTAGTAAATCAGAATCAGTAAAGAAAAAAGAATGAAATAGATCCAAAGGACCTATCAGTAACCATGTCTGTTCCAATGCAGACCATCATTCCATTAGTATTATGTCTTCAGTACAGGGGCCATAACTGGGGCCAGGACACTGGCCTCCGTTGGCCCCTGTCTAGAACCGGCCATGGTGAGGAATGACCTTGGCGAGGTGCTCTGTATACTGAAGTCCCATGAAAAACCAAAAGCTCAACTGATGTTCAAGGCTACAAGATTGAAAGCATCGAAAATAAAAGACCAATACTGCTCAGTGGTGCAGTGGGTAGCACTGCTGCCTTGCTGCAAGAAGGTTCTGGGTTCAATTCCTGGCCCAGGGTCTTTCTGCAGAGAGTTTGCAAGTTTGCAAATACAGAAGAGTTCATTCCAGACGATCCCACGTCGCTCCGATCCGGACCGCACACATCAGGCTTGGCTCTTGAGCTTCAATGCCTGGCCCAGGGGTTTTCCTTAGAGAGTTTGCAAGGTCTCCCTGAGCATGCGTGGGTTCTCTCCAGGTACTCCGGCTTCCTCCCACAGTCCAAAAACATGACTGTTAGGTTGATTGGCCTCTCTAAATTGTCCTTAGGTGTGAATGTGTGCGTGAATGGTTGTTTGTCCTGTTTATGTGTGTGTTGCCCTGCGATGGAATGGCGACCTGACTGCTGGAGATAGGCACCATGGGGGTTGGGGGGGAGTTTTGATATGAGTTTTTGGAACTTGGGATGTCTGGCACTGTCCACATAGTCTGTAATACTTCCTACATGAATTATAATAATTTATATGCATATGTCAAGCCGATCACTGTGGCGATAGCCGTACTGCTCCACTTGTGAAAGCAAAATCTGTTGGGCTCTTTTTGGGCATCAACACAATTATTCATATTGTCAAACAGGACACTGTTAAGAAAAAAAAAACATGGAAGGCAACACAAAAGCAGATCAGCTACGGCAGCCTGCAGGAGCTACGACCTCAAACAGAACTGGAAAGGTCCACTGCCTCAGACATTCGGCTCTGACCAGACGCCTCTGGTCTGGCTGCTTCCATGGAGGTAATTGGGGCAATTTTTAAATGCGCCCATTGACAATGGTGTGTGTTAAACCAAATGGAACATGTGATCAAAACAATTCTTACTAAACTAGGAACAAAATGCTGCTTAGAATTACAGCTGGGATTATCAAAGGTTGCTGTTTGCACATGATAATAAGCGAGTACTTTAAGAAATACTTCCAGCGTGGTAATTTGGAATGACGTGGAGCATATTCTAATACAGGTTTTTCTTCCAAAGATTGACGTCTGTTTTCAGTTTGGAAGCTCTGACACTACACAGCTCCTAAATGTTCTATTTACTTTTTTCCATCTGCATAACACATTTGCCCTAACGCAATAAAGTCCATCAAACAAGGTATGAAATCATTATTTTAAATCCTGCACATCTTTTTTACTTACAAAACAAGATATTTATTTTATTTCTGTTAACCTTGCTGTGCTGACACTGCTTCATGATCACCATACATGTTAATTCTAGACCCCAAATTACATATACATAACCCTACAATATAAATACTGGGTTTCTTTCATTTAAGCAGCTCTGCAGCACAGATATTTCACATTCCTCCCTCGGCTTTATTTCATTTTCAGGGTAGTAGAGCCAGAATAGCAAATGCAGACTGAAACAATCAAAAATATAAGTTTAATGTTGCTGAACAATACAGTTTAGATCCAAACTAACCACAGGAGGCTCTCTCCAACCCTGTGCTCCTTTGTATATTTCTTAAACACTTTGCAAGTAATTGATATTCACGAAGGTTTGAATTATGGCTTTATTGTGGTCACAAAGCCGTAAAAGCTTTGCACAGTAACTGAAAGAAGAAAACAGAGAAGTAAAGCGAGGTCTTAAAAAGGTAACAATCAGAGACAGGCATAGCTCAGCTCCCAGCTGTGGCCGCCGCGCAACAGGGTCATCATTTTAAAGAGTCGTTTAAGTAATTGTGCCAGACTAACAGCCCTATTCAGTGTCCTCTGACTTTCACAATGCATTGTATTTTTCAAAATTTCTAAGGCAGCATTTTCATTTCTCTTAACTCAGTTTTTCATTTAATAAATAGAGCTAAATCTTTGTTTAAGATTCACTGTTTAGAGCTTAGGCAGACCTGGAAACTGCTACACAGGGTTACTTGCAGAACAAAGCAAACCAGCTCTTATTATCTTTTATGCATCATTTATAGGGTTTTGAGGAAATTAGAAAGAGTAAAATAGTACAGCCTTAAGAGATGAAGAAAGTAAAGAGAAGGACAACTTTCCCGTCTTGATCCCCGGTGCTTTGCACGGAGAAAATATTAAAAGAAGTTACGTAAAGCAAGATGGTGTCCAATTAGCCATTCACAGTTTTCCTGAATGCTTAAACCCTAACAGTGATTTTTATAGCACAATATTTAAAACTCTTAATATTTATAGCAATACCACTCACTGAGTTTGTAAAACTAAGAGCAAAAACACTGCTTTGCACGCAGTTTGCAATCTAGCAACACACACTGTGTAAAACTGTAGGTACTATCCGCGGCACAGCACTCTTTCTGCCAAACTGTAAACGCAACTTATTTTTATTATTATATTTATTTATTTATTTATTTGTTTATTTGAATAGGGACAATGCACATTAATGAACATCAGTATAAAAACAAATGTAAATATGTCGGATTATAGCTACAAAGCTAGTTTTCATCCGTAGTCCCTAAGCAGGCAAATACATAAGAAAGAACATATAATATACAATATAAGCATCACAGGGAAATGTTGAGAGTTTAGTGGTTACATGACTGGTTTGTTTTCATCTGTAGTTTGAGTTGAGCTCTAAAGCTGATCAGTGTAGGGTTCTCCCGTATGCGCAGAGGAAGACTGTTCCAGATGTTAGAGGCTCTCACAGAGAGAGTGTTCTGACCAAAAGTTGTTCTTCTGTGAGGAACCTCACAGTCTCCTCTGGAGGAGGCCCTGCTTCTCAGGCCACTTGAAGTCTTGGGTTTGCACAGAGTAGACACAGGAGGCGGGGCTAGTCCATGAAGCGCTTCATAAATGAAGCATACATACTTAAAATTTATAAAATTTTCAACGTTTAAAAGATTGTACTTGTTCAAAATATTACATAGATGGAAAGAATTAGGTTTTTGGTCAAACACTTTAAGAGATTTTTTGTACAGTGATTCAATTAATTTTAAATTGGCAACTGTTGTGAGAGACCAACTTGTGATGCAGTATTCAATGTGAGATAAAATCATTAAGTGGAGAACAATTCTGGCAGCACCACGTGTTAAAAAAGACCTGATTTTTAAAAAATTTTTAAGGCTAAATTTGACAGTATTGGCAAGTTTTTTTATATGATTTTTAAAGGACAAAGTGGAATCAAGTATCACGGCAAGGTACTTGAATTCTGTGACAAGTTGTGATTCTTCTCCTCTCAAGAATGCTCCAGAGCTTTTTATTTCTTTTGATTGCTTTGAGAACATCAAACAGACCGTTATTTTAAAATTGAAACTCACGCTTTACACTAAGTTTCTAAATGATCAACACACTCCTAGCAAAAACATACCCATATATAGGTATTATATACACAATATATAATAATAATAACACAATTATATAACAATAACAGCAATAATAATCAAGCATAACTTTCTGAATGTGACGGGCGCCGCCATTTTCATTTGCTTGATTCCCTCCTTCGTCTTCTTCTTCTTGTGTTTTATGGCGGTTGGCAAACAACTTTTGGTGCATTACTGCTAGATTTCCTCCTTCAATACTGGCAGTAATACCGCAGATCGTCACTAGGAGGCAAGGAGGCGAAAAACTGAGATAGCGTGATGTGTCGTCAGAACCGAGCTCGGCCTGGTTAACTGATCCGAGCTCGAACCGGTCTCGGCATGGATCGGTTTTTCAAGGGTCGTGTAAATGGGGTATATATAAGCCAGAGGTGAGCTGTCTGTGTGGAGTGTAATGGAGGGAGCAAGAAGAGTGAGTATTAGAGGAGGAAAAGAAAGAGAAGACCAGGTAAGTTCTGATGTGGGATGATATTAGTTTCCACAGGGCTGCTGTGTTCCGCAACTGGTTTACAGATCATCCACTCTTTACTGCACTCAACCTCCCAACCTCATAATCTAAATTCTTGTATCCGATTAAAGAGTTCATCCCTGCCCTACGCTGACAACCAGCCCTTTTAAAGGCAATGGAGAAGGCATGTGGGGATACGACCAGGTCTCTATATCCAGGAGATATTTAACCCGGTGCCTTGGATGAGAGGACATTACATGTGATGTGGATGACATCTTCTGGCTGGACCCAGAGAGATGACTGATTTTTTTTTCTCTCAGTAGTTTTGTGTTTTGACTTGGAAAAAAAATAGTTCTGTCTGTTTTGCTGTGTGTAAATAAACAGCAATACCTGAAGTTTGGATCCCTGGTTATTTACAGAATTACGACAAAGGTATGACCTCAAACTGGCATAGGCTACCCAGCCTACGCAGAGAAAGCATAAGCCAGCTGCGTTTTTTATTTATTTATACCATCAATGTGTAGTTGATACATTAAGTGCTTATTACTATGATGGCTATCATAATATGATGTTAAAATTTGATGTCCGAACATTTGAAGTAGTTTGGTTCACTTAAGTCCAGCTGCGAAGCTGATCCAGAAAATGTGGTGAAAAAAAAAACTGGACCCAAATAATGTCATAGATAAAAACAAAAAATAGCTGCTATCCAAAATAAGTAAACATTAATAATAGTAAAAAAAATAGCTAGATTCCATGTATTGTGACTTTCAAATGTTTGACTCACATGCAGATCACAATCAGGAGG
Source organism: Cyprinodon diabolis (assembly GCA_030533445.1). Taxonomy (NCBI): domain Eukaryota; kingdom Metazoa; phylum Chordata; class Actinopteri; order Cyprinodontiformes; family Cyprinodontidae; genus Cyprinodon; species Cyprinodon diabolis. The sequence continues at coordinate 41,003,434 of CM060077.1, forward strand.
CAGAAAACGGTTTAAGATGTTTATTTAGGAATGAATGGAGAACAGGAGAGAGGGACCAAGAAGAGCTGATTAGAGGAAGTTCAGTTAGATCAGAGAAAAATCCGAGGGGAGGATTCTGCAGAGCTCACCTCTATGATGGAACCGGTGACTGAGCGACAGGTGAGCGACAGGTGAGCAGACAGATGGAGCGAGGCAGTCCAAGCAGCATCGTAGCCGAGAGCAGCGAGCGGAGGGCAGACAGCTGCCCTCCGCTCGCTGCTCTCGGACACTGAGAAATACGACAACGGTTTAACAGTCTGTCGTCCTCCAGCTGACAGAGCCCTGACTTTATTAATGCCTCAGCACGGAGCCACTGAACGAGCCACAGGTGTGCACCACGCCCACCTGTCAAACTGCATCACCTGTGAGAGAGGGAGTGGAGAGAGCAGGTACCGCTGGCAGAAAACTGCACAGCACTGCCAGAACAATCCATATAGTAATTCTCAGGAATTATTCAAATTAATATCAAGCTAATCCCATTATTGTTACAGATTCAGTAAAGTCTGATATCAAAGAAAAGTGCACTTTTAAGTTCTATCCAAGTTTAATTGAAATTTAAAGTCAATTAAACTTTATGGACTTAAATATTGTTTCAAGAGTTTTATTGGCCGTTCACAAAATCATTGAAAAGAATCTAAACGTCTCCTTAAACGAAAATTGTACAAAAATCAAAGGGCTTATTTAATACTTGGAGGACATATCTTCAATTCGGCCCCAAAATTAACAAAAAGAGCATGATCTTTTGTCTAGAAGACAACTTTTGAATAAAAATAATGACATTTGATAACATTGGAATGTTTTTTTAAGAGCTTTTCTTGTGGAAAACCCGATGCGACGCATCATCACCCAGACTCTACCTCCAGCGGCCCCCGGGTAAGTTGAGTTTGAGACCCCTGAAGTAAGGTGAATGAAATGAGGGCTCAAGCCAGTCATAAGATCCTAGCAAGCAAGGCAAGATAAATGTATCTGTGTAGCACATTTCAGTTCATGGACCATTGAAAAGGCTTTACATTAAAAAAAAATTCAAACTACTCTGCAAACTTATGTGGTGATGTTTCAGTTAATATGTTAGACAATGAAAGGGGTGGCTGACTGCAAGAACAACATTTTTTTTTCTTTTTTTTTTAATTCTTTTTTGTGTCCTGTTTTGCCAATATGGCTCTAGGAACAGATGTCCCAGATCTAGATGATAACCCAACAGATTTGCTATCACAAACAGACCATTACGACTGTTGCCGTAATTTTCTGCTTGGTACTTCTAAATGAAACTTTATTGAAAATTATTTAGGGAGTAAAACTGTATACAAGGGACACAGAGAAAGAAAGTGAGGTGAGAAAGAAAGAGGAGATAAGAATTAAAGGGAGAGAGAAAGGGAAAATAAAAGCAACACAGCAAAAATAGACATAGAAGATATACAATGAATCCTAGAAGTCTGATTCCATACCTGATTCCGAAAAACATCAGAAAACGGAGATGATGCATGTCAGTTTGAGACTACAAGTCTCTTGAAAATGGACTAAAAAAACAAGAGTTACCAGAATGTAATACATTACCTTTTCCGCCTGAGGTAACTGTAATATCTAAAGTGGGTTTGGACTGTTTTGATCCAGTTGAACGTTCGAGTTAGCTAAATTATTATCTTCATCTAAGCCAGGGGTGGGTAACTCCAGTCGTGGATGGCCTGCAACTTTTGGATATGTTCTTGACTTAACACACCTAATCAAGTAAATGTATAATTTAAAAGACTCTGGAAAAAATGGCTGCATACTGGGGAGGTAATTCAACCATTTGATTCAGGTGTGTTGGACCAACGATGAATCTAAATGTTGCAGGAAACCAGCCCTCAAGACTGGAGTTGCCCACCCCTGATATAAGCTTTCGACTTGTATGATAGATCCAGTTCCAACCAGGTTATTTAAGTATTCCCTCTGATTTCTACCTCCATTTTAGATGTGATTAATCTATCTCTGTTACAGGGATATGTACCTAAAGCTTTTAAGGTTGCTGGAATTAAACCTTTTACTTAAGAAACCGTCTCTTGACCCAGATGACTTGGTCAATTATAGACCTATATCCAATCTTCCTTTCTTATCTAAAATCCTTGAGAAAGTAGTTGCCAAACAAGTGTGTGATCACTTCCACCATAATGAACTTTTTGAAGAGGTTCAGTCTGGCTTTAGAGCTCATCATAGCACTGAAACAGCTCTGGTGAAAGTCACTAATGATATTCTCATGGCCTCAGATAATGGACTTGTATCTGTGCTCGTCCTGTTGGATCTCAGTGCTGCATTAATATATATATATAAAACTGTTTTCTCACCCCTGGTGGGGTGGTATGTGTCATCCTCATCCTCGGGTCCTCTACCAGAGGCCTGGGAGTTTGAGGGTTCTGCGCAGTATCTTAGCTGTTCCTAGGACTGCGCTCTTCTGGACAGAGACCTCTGATGCTTTACCTGGAATCTGCTGTAGCCACTCTCCCAGTTTGGGGGTCACAGCCCCCAGTGCTCCAATTACCACTGGCACCACTGCTGCTCTTACTTTCCACATCTTTTCTAGCTCCTCTTTCAGCCCTTGGTATTTCTCAAGCTTCTCGTGTTCTTTCTTCTTGATGTTGCTGTCGCTTGGGATTGCCACATCTATCACTACTGCCTTCTTCTGCTGTTTGTCGATCAACACGATGTCTGGTTGGTTAGCCATCACCTGTTTGTCAGTCTGGATCTTGAAGTCCCATAGGATCTTAGCTCGGTCATTCTCAACTACCTTAGGAGGTGTCTTCCATTTTGACCTTGGGACTTCCAGCCCATACTCATGGCAGATGTTCCTGTACACTATGACAGCTACCTGGTTGTGGCGTTCCATGTATGCACTTCCTGCATTTTACACCCTGCTGTTATGTGCTGTATTGTTTCAGAGGCATCTTTGCACAGTCTGCATCGGGGGTCCTGCCTGGTGTGGTAGACCCTGGCCTCTATTGATCTTGTACTGAGTGCCGGTTGTTGTGCTGCCATGATTAGTGCCTCTGTGCTGTCCTTCAGTCCAGCCTTTTCCAGCCACTGGTAGGATTTTTTGATATCAGCCACTTATATATATATATATATATATATATATATATATATATATATATATATATATATATATATATATATATATATATATATATATATATATATATATATATATATATATATATATATATAAGTGGCTGATATCAAAAATATATATTAATGCAGCACTGAGATCCAACAGGACGAGCACAGATTATATATATATATATATGCTCCCAATTGGTATAATTATTGCATGTGATTGATATCCACTGTGATGGTGTTGATACTCAGCTATATCTGTCTAGAAATCCAGTATTTGGACCAGAGTCTTTGAAAAAAAAGCTAATTAGTCAGTCGCTTCATCTGGATGAAAATCATCACTCCCACCTCCTTCATTAGCCTCCTGTTTAGCCCAATTAAAATCATGGTTCGCCTCCAACTTTCTTAAATTAGATAATAACAAGACAGAGATCCTCTTAGGGGGCACTAAATCTACGTTATCCAAAGATCCTGTTTGAAGAATGATCAAGGAGAAGAAAACCCAACCCTGTATTTTTATGGTGATGGTGAGGGTCACAAGATTTCAAAGTTTCCGTTAAAAGAAAACAGGAGACTTATTCTGTTTCCAAACCAATTCTTTGTCTCCTCATCTCTGTTCTCTTTCCTGGCAAAAAATGATGCTTCTGTTGTTTCTCAACAACCTTATGTCTTCATAGATTCTGGTTGTTTGCCAAAAGTCATGGCATCAAGCTGCTTCCTGCCCCCACGTTCTGGTCCTGGATGGACATTCCCTCAACCAACTCCATCAGGTCACAGAGCATGTAACAATGATGCTTGGTAGTAATCACCAGAACATCTCTTCTGGTTATCCCTTCTCCCCAGTTACCAGTTGTTGTGGGGGTAATGTGCTCAATAAGCATAATCCCCACATTGATTGTCAGACCACAGAAATTCCTGATGATCCCTAACCTGTCTCTCCTCGTGTTTATTTGGTGCTCCTGTCTCCCCTGTTCCTACAAACTCTGAAGGAAACCTGCTCTGTCTAAAGTTACTGATGAGTACCCTGGTTAAGAGGAAGTGTTTTAACAAGTCTAATGCTGCAGCTTGTCTTTCTCACAGACCTTATGACTGCTCCATTGATTTTCACCCAGACGCCACTTCTATTATCTCTTCACATCCGAAGATCAAGCCATGAAAAAAGTGTGTGGAGAAATCCCTAAGAGCAAGTATTGTCCATCCTTCTTCTGCTGCTGCTGCTGGGGCTTGATTTTCTTTTCATGGGTAAGAAGGACGATTCTCTCAGAACCTGCATTGATTATCCCGGTCTTAATGGCATAACCATTATGAACTGCTTTCCACTCCTCTTAATGAACACAGCTTTTGATTAGATACAAGGAGCTTAAGATTTTTCCAAGCTTAAACTTGGCAATGCCTATCACTTGGTTTGCATTAAGGAGGGGAAGAGTGGAAACCTGCTTTTAACAGCTCTACAGGGGAGTATTAATACCTGGTCATGCCTTTTGCTCTGACCAACTCCCTGGCAGCTTTCCAGACCCTAATAATTGGTGTCGTAAGAGACATGATGGGTCATTTGGTTTCTGTTTACTTGGACAGTATTTTAATTTACTCCAAAGACCTCAAAACCCATAAGAATCATGTCATGTCTTACTCTGTCTCCTCCGAAACCACCTTTTTCTTAAAGCCAAGAAATATGAATTGCACAAGCATGCTACTCCATTGCCTTGTTTCATCATTGCCCCAGATCAAATCACCATAGATCCATTTTAGATGACAGCAGTTTCTGAATAACCAACCCAACCAGATCGCAAAACACCTACATAGATTTCTGGGTTTCATCAAAATGATATTCCAGTTTCTTCTCCAATTCATGTTCTCACCTCGTCCAAAGTCAATTTCTGTTGGAATGATAAGGCTGACAATGGTTTAAAATAACTTAAAAGTGTGTTTTCCTTAGTTTTCGTTCTCCAATTCCCCAACCCACACCATCACTTCATTGTTAAAGTAGATGCATCTAGCATAGTGGTGGTAGCCCTTCTAAGCCAAAGACAACAGATGACAAAATTCCCCCCTGTGGCTTTTTCCAAAATCTCCCTCTAATGCTGAATAAAACTATGATTTGGACTTTTTGGAGTCAAACATGCTCTCGAACAGAGGAGAAATTCGCTTGAGGGGGCAGTTTCCCATCTGGACTGATTATACGTAGAAGAATGGAATATTTGAAGTAAGGCAAAAGACTCAACCTCAAATGGGTAAGGTAGGCTATTTTCTTTGTTCAATTTAATATTACCCTTGTCTTACAGACCTGGGATCAAGCACATTTAAACCTGATGCCAGTCATGCATTCATAAGACATCAATTTCGGCAGTAAGTGGTGCAGAGGAATTTATCTTGCCATAATTATATACGACTGTTATGACCATACTGGACCTTGAAAAGGAGGTGTTGGACATCAGGGATGAACTTGTTCCCTATTCCTGGCCTCTCTATGTGCCTAATGAGGTGGCATCTAAGGTACTCACCTTTTTACATAAGTCTAGGTTTTATATCATACTGGAATTTATAAGACCTTACAGGTGGTTCAGTCCCAGTTCTGGAGGCACCCCCTCCTCAAGAATGTCAAAAATTCTTGTTTCAGCTTGTCACCAAGTCAACCAAGCCATTTTCTCTCTTCCACCCTCCAAGATTGGTTTAAAAATATTTACAGATTCTCCTAAATGGTTCATTGGTTCCATTCAAAAAGCTATCTATCTAGACTCTGACTCGCAAGTTTTTCAGCCTCCATGGTCTCCCTTCTGACATTGTCTGTGGCATAGGTCCTCTGTCCACTGCATATAGAAATAAGCTTATGTCTATCATCTGGTTTTCACCCAAACACACGAAAAGACTGAGAAGGCAAAACCAGAGGTTGAGACAAAGCTACCTACCTTATGTGAGTCTGATCCTGCAAAATGGTCACACAACTTACCTCCTGGGGGAGATGCCATAAATTCTCTCCCTTTTAGCACCACTGGCCTATCACCGTTCAACTCTGTTCACCATCCAAGAGAGGGACGCTAAGGTCCCCATTAGCCTATGCAACTGCCCTGAGTTGCCAAAAGAGTCTCACTCCTACCAAACTCATCACATATTGACGCATGACCAAGTCCCCTGCGCTTCGGATACGTATGCGAAGGTGATACCCCTCTCATCAATAACTGGCGCTTTGGGCTCATGACAGGCTATAGCATGCTGATGAAGATTCCCAGTCATCCATGTCATAGTCATTTCAAAAAAATTAAAAAAAACTATCCACTGGACTTTGTTTCCACGTTTGAAGACCCATAGAAAGGTGTCTGGTGTTGCAGGCTAACAAAGAACCCAAAAAGACCCCCATTCCAAAGGGGTGGACCCGTTCGTCCGGTTCAATTTGCAAGTTGTCTAAACAAACAAAAGGCTTTTTTTGGTCCACTCTACAAAGCCTTGAACTCAATGCTATTTCTGAAATTTTGAATTGAAAAAGCTTCCTGGATGGGAAGCAAAATGTCTTCAAACTTGGGACAAAGACCGGTGGATTGTTTTTTTTACTTTTTTTGGAACGGAAGGCTGTAGCAAAAACTTCCAAATATTTTTCCACGAGCTATGAATTAAAAACTTACCACTAACCCATCACATTCATGTTACAATACACTCCTAAAGCTCCCAGAGTAACATTTTAGGCTAAAATTCCTTTTTTATTTCTGTCATGGGTCACTGTCAACCTGTCCTTTACTGTGTGTGCATCAGTGTGTGAGGCGAAGGGTAAATAACTTTGGTAAATGACTTTGACCAAGCGTCAATATGATAACAAGTTGGGACTGAGAATGTGTTGGAGATGCCAACGTGTTTGGAGAAAAGTCAAAGAATCCAGGCACAGAATGTCTGAGGTATAGGAGCGAACTGCTAATCATCGAAGCACACCTACTGCCAAATGCCAGAAAGTCTGCCTACTACATATATGTTAAATCTAAATCCCTTAATTGTCCCACAATGGAGAAATTCACCCTCTACATTTTAACTCATCTCCTTTGGGGAGCAGTGGGCTGCCATTGTGTGGTGCCTGGGGAGCAGTGTGGGGTTAAGGGTCTTGCTCATAAACCCTGGTACTTGCAACCTTCTCAGAGCACAAGCGCACTGCTCTAACCAATACGCCAACATCCTCCATGTATATCAGCTAAGGCTTAAAGAATCATGAGTTGGCACATAGGTTCATATGCCCTTTCCAGCGGCGGCCGGCCCATAGGGGGCGCTGGGGCACCGCCCTCCCTGATAAGAAGAGAGAAACGTAAAATATATTTTTAGAAATTAACTCATAAATGTCAGTTTTACTCTCTAGAGTGTGTAGCTATAAGCAAAACAAATTATATAAACTACATTTCCCTATCTACTGTCATTCATTTGTGGATTTCCACAGACAGACTCCTACCGTCTCTGTCTTGGGGCACTGATCAGACAGACCCACATTTGCAGAGAATCTGCCAATCATGTACTATTGCTAGGTGAATTTAATAATTTAATGGCCAATCAGCGTCTCAGAACTTTATGGTCTTGGGGCGCTGAAAATACTGCACTTTAACAGGCTTCTGCACCCAAGCGCAGGTGCAGACAATTAGAGGGACGATGGCGAAAATAACGAGCGAGATGCAGCTTCCACCAAATTCGGTGAGATCCTTATTTATCTACCCGTTTGCCAGAAGAACATCCCTGTTGTAGGATATGAAAACTTCATGTCATGGTTATTGACGAATCCACATCCTCTAACTTTGCGTGACACACACACATTCCTGTTATACTGTGCTTGTGAGGACCAATACACTCGCGCTGAGCCCAGTAGCTCCATTAACTTAAAACACACAAGCTGTTCCTGGTTACCTGCTGGCGTATTGAGGGTGCACACTTAATATTTCAGAAGGGTTAGCCGTGTGTGTGTGTGTGTGTACGTGTTTATGCTACGGGGACTTGTCATCTTCAGTCTGGTGGCGTCTTTGCTGGGTTCAAACCCAGTTTGGTGTAATTGAATAAGTCAATGAATCTGTGTAAAGGAATTAAGTTGTAAAAATAATTTGTTTTTGTACATCAATTGTTTGTGGAGGTAATATATGGACAAAACTGATTTATGAGAAGAAATCAGAAATAAGAGAGCCTGAGGGGAGGGGCTTAAACTATTTAATGAGGGCTGTGGGAAGAAGAGCGGCCATTTTTGTTTTCTGTTTCTTTGTTACATTGCTGGTAACTGGAGGGAGGCTGAGGCCCAGAGGATCTTGTACATGTTTAGTTTCTTTTGCACCCTGTTTTGAGTTTTTGAGCACAATAAATCACCAACACCCGTAACCCGACTGAGCCTGGATTCTTGGAGGCCAAAGAACCCCGTCACAGTGACCCAAATCATCACTGTTACTGTTATTATATAGTAAATTAAATCATTTCTGTTAAATTGTATTTCATTTCCAATTGTTTATTTGAATTCTTATTCCGGATTTGTTGGAGACATACACTAGGCTATATCAGCCCCACCAAAAATATTTTTCACCAGCCGCCACTGGCCGTTTCCCATTTCAAGATGCTGAACCGAGTGGCTGCCTGTCTTCAGCTGCCCCAATCAATGTGCATTTATCCCTTGTTCCATTATTTCCCGGTCAAGCCCTGTGTCTTCCCTCATTTCGATGGCATGCAGTTATCTTTGATAAACTTTGATAAAACTTCTAAATGTTTACATTTGTGCCTGGTTAAATTCTTGAGTCCTCAGCCATTCTGCCCATTACACAAGGAGACAATTAGAGAGTTTATTTACATGAATAACAGCGATATAAATATGTGTGGTGCTTAGATGACTGCAAAAAACATAGAGATGAGCTTTGGTGATAATGATGGTATGTGCAGTTTTATGAAAATGGAGATGTCCTCCCCCCTCAGGGCCTGGACACTGGGGGCGGACCTGGAGGATAAAGGAGCTGAACTGAGTAGGAGAGACCAGGACGGTGAAGTCTGTGGCTGAAACTTAACTCAGATGAAGTAGCTTATTAAGGAGGGATTGGATGTTGAGGAGGTTTGGAGAGCAGAAGAAGTTTGTCAGAAGTAGATCCGGATGAATGTGGCAGTTTGGATTAGCTGGTAAGACTTGGCAGAGTCTTCCAGACTTCCTAGGCGCCATTTCAGTATAGTATGTGTAAGAGTTTAATTCCATATGAGGACATGGAAGTTAACTCGGATTAAAAGAAGACTTTTACATACACCCACAGGTGTTTTTATCTTCATAGGTGATTACAGATAAACATTTATACAGATAAACCTTGTAGTTAACTTAAGCAACCACAAAATACATCATGGATAAAACTGTGTTTTATGCAATATCTCATGAATTGGCTGCCAGTACCTGTGAAGCTGTTTTCAGTTGGGTTCTTTATCGCTCACTCTGCGGCTCTAGCACAAGGATATTATTTTATATTCTCTTTTACCCACTCCTCTGTTTTATCACCTTCTCTCCCTATTGATATTTTTGCCTGATCTTTTCTCGTTTTTTTTTTCTTTTTGTTTCCGTCTCTGTGCCTGTTGCATTTGAAATAATCCTGAAATAAAATTCCAGTAAAGTCTATTGCATACAGATTAATACCAAGGGTTCGTTATAGCAAACTGATTAATGCTCCATATGAAATAAAATATGTTGGTCTTCAATTTTGGCACTAAGAAAATTCTGTTTCCACACTGCCATATACACACAAAAAGACTTCCTGTTCCAAAGTGACTTACTTCTTTTTGGAAGTAAGAATAGTGCAGCAAGAGTTCAAGTAAAATGAGAAAATCATTTTTTTCCAACTGTGGCTTCTCCTCATTGAAACCCTTTAAAATCCAGAATAGAATTGAAAAAAGAGAAATTCTCCACCAAATGTTTATAGTTTGGCACCAACCCACAATGACTTGAAGATTGATGAATGGATTAGTTATATAAAGTATAAGGATAGTCAAGTTCCATCATCTAACAGAGATCAGATTTTTTAATGTTTTCCATAAAAAAAGTAGTCTGAAACCGCAGGTTTAAAGCTGGTAGAATGAAAGGCAGATCTTTTAATCGTCAAGCTACTCTTCTGTGGAACGAGCTTCTGCTTACTGTACATGAGGCAGACACCCTCTCTTTTAAAGAACTATATTCTAAGTATTTCTTTTGTACAAAGTGTACAGTTAGATTTACTTTGGTTATCCTGTGTCACCTTTGTTGTTAAGCTGTTATAGGCTTATGCTGCTGGAGGACATAACGACCACCTTCTCTCACTCTGGAAGTGTGTGTTGTTACTCTCCAATTATGCATTATCTGTTTTTATCGCCAGCCTTTATTTTGTGTTCACTTTATAAGCACCTTAGTCTCTTAATAGAAGGTACACCCTGCCTGACAATCTGTTCAGATATGATACCTTCCTAGGGTTGGAGCATTGGTTGCCCGCCTATATATTCGTTCTGTATGTAACTGATGAATCTATTGATACAACTAACTGTCAGGTATTATGTTTTTCATGGGCCAGGGATAATATATATAGATGTGTTTCCTTTCTCTTCGCTTTCTATTTGAAATAGAAAGTTCTCCTACAGCCACCTACTTTGGCACAGTTTGTGTGCTTGCTCTGTTACTCCAAAATGTTATCCTTTGCTCCGTGCTCCCTGAATGCATGTTTGGGGAACCAATGGCTACAGGGTCAGAGACTCAATGAGACGAAGAGAGAGAGATAGAGTGAGTGAAAGAGAGAGATCTTGCCTTAGACAACTAAGGAAAAATACACAAAAAGACAGAAAATACCCTTAATATTTCTGGATATGTAGTTTGCTAACATGAAGCAACTGTCACAATAAGTCACCTTCAGATGGAGAAAAGCATCTTTCAACATTTCAACCAAGTTCCTGAGAGGATAGGTGGTTTAAAACTGTAAACTGAAAGCAAAAAGACCTAAAACAAGATCTGGTGATGCAGCCTCTGAGGTTTAAGATTCCAATTTTTTGGCTCATTGTAAACACTGAAGAACTGAACATCTGAACATTAAGACCCAAACTAATGCTGAACCAAGAACAAAAGAAACTATTCTGTCTTTTTGGCACTTTGGTGGTGATAGAGCGTCTCTAGCTGTTAGTTTAGAAGAGGAAGAATGAAGCATAGGCTGAAAGCACACTATAGCTTTAAGCATAGCAGGGACTATGGGATGATGTGGAGCCACTTGTCTTCCTCCGGCACACGAACATTAAATATGTGAAGGACAAAATGGATTGAACTGAGTATCAGAAAATCCTGGAAGGACAAGTCACATCACCGGTCTGGAAGCTGTAGTTTGAGCATCATGGGACTTTCCAACAAAGGTAATGATACCGAGCTTAACTCAAACTCCAGAAGTAGATTAACTGGAGGCCTTTTGCCGGAAGCTGCCATAAATCCCATATGCATCACAATATAATAGCAGCAGGATGTTGTACTAAGTCCCAAGATGCTTGCTTTTTGTTAAAGGGGCTGAATCCTTTTGAGAATACAATAGTCGTTAAAAGTGGTGTTTTGTTTTATATTTCGATCATCCTTGTAATTTAAGCTGGTTTGAGCTTTTTAAACTATTCCTGTTGAATTTATTGCAAACTCTTATTTTGTGACTTTTATTCATTGCTTTAGATGCATTGAACTCTGCTTTTTAACGATTAGTAGTATAGCAGCAGTAAGATGACTGAACAATAGAATTTTTATATTTATTTCCCAAAATATGTAAGATGCACATGTTTTCTCCTAAAAGGGTTTTCAATGACCCACTTAAGATAACTGGTCTCCCTACTTCAATTGTAACAGTTGTTAAAATGAAACAGCAGGAATCAAACAGATAAATGATTGAATGGATATTTTTTGTGTTTTTATATGAAGTCCAGTTTACAACTTTAAACAGTTTTGATCAAATCTTTCAGGTAAATTTGACGCCACAGACATGAAAACACTGAAGGGGGGAAAGTGTAATCGAATTAAATAAGGAATAAGGGGAAGCAATTGTCTTTCTCGCCATACTCTGCTTCATTAAACCTTATGGATGAGTCCTTTAGAAAGCCTGCTAATGTAAAATATTTGGTGCTTTGAAAAATGACAGAAAATAAGTCCAAATAGTATTGAATAATACTCTGTGAATGCAATGATAACATGTGTTTGAATTTTCCATGTGGAAAACATCCAGTTTTCATAACAGTGATTACGGGACTCATTATAATGACAGAAGCTAAATGCTGGAAGAGGAGAAGGATCTTCATTTCAACTAAATGTCTTTGTGATATTGGAGGTAATAAAAAAGAAATGGAAAAAAAAAACAAGATGAGAGCGAGGATAGCCCAGGCTTTAAGGCTGAGAAACTTCTATTGACATCGATATAAAACATTTATTAAAATAATTTAACATTGAATTTAACTCTTTTCAGAAAGAATCTAAACATCTTTTTATTTGAATGTTTTATTCTATTGTATTAACCTAAATTCTGTATTTTAAACAAGTCATGAAGACTTATAGCTGTTTTTTATTCGTTTTCTATTTTTATTTTTCACTGTAAAATTCTTACTGTTGTGTTTTTATGTAGACGATTTTAAGGGACAAAAGATGAAAAATAGCCTTTTGGTTCATTCTGGTGATTTTGCAGAAATGCTTATTGATGTAGACTCTCTCTGTCTAATAAATAAATAAATCTAAACATTTGTGGAGCAGGTTATTTCACCCTAATGAACCTTTGCACTGCTGCTGTAAAATGTGATTTTCCCCACTGTTGGATGATCAAATGTTCTGAATCTGATTGATCATTATTACTGGCTTAAAAATCAGTCCAGAAAACAAACATTCTTATAATGATGTTTTTCAACAATTTTTTATTATTTTTATATCTTGTATTTTTTTTAATATTTTTTTTTCATCTGCACTGTGCGCATGCTCTTTTCCCTAAACGATATAGGAATACAACATAAAACAAATATCCTTGTCATAGTCTACGTCAAAATAAACAACTAAAATGACAGTCAGAGTGTGTAGAAAATGAGAGACCAACCTACTAAATCGGCATAAATAGGCAGTTTCATGTTGTTGGAACTTTCATTAATTGCTACGTCATCATCTTCATAATAATCATAAATCATAGCCATAACAACAAGAACATTGACGTGAGAATTACAGTAAAAAGTGCACCATCGTAATATTTAACTTAAAAACTATACAGCTGCCAAAGATGAAACTTTTAATGTTAAAATTCTAACAATATAGAAATGTTTCACGATACTTGTTCCACAAAAAAAGGAAGCTACCCTTTAATCTTTTTCTGTCTTGTTGAGGAGGGGGCGGTGGAGGTTTGGAGGATAAGTGCCATCCGGTTTGTTTTACTGCTGTTTGGCTCTTTTTTTCCTGTGGTTTTGACATTTAACAGACCTTCAGTCCTTCCAAATCACCGCCCTCCCTCTTCCGAAGACTCATCTGATGAATCGGGGAGAGAGGTGGCAGTCCACAGGTCTGCCCATCCAGGTTAACCCCCTCAGAGCTCTCTGCCTCTCTCTTTACATTTGTTTGTGTGTTTTCTCACAGCAGTCCTCGCTGACGGGGCCCTGTGATCCCGCCGTAACCGCGGCCGCTACCGCGCTCGCCCCCCCGCCTCCTTCGCCGCTTCCTCCGCCGCTCCCGGCGCCGGCCTCACGCAGTTCCTTCTCCCTCCTCTCTCGCTCCACCGCCTCCTGTTCGCTCTTGCTGCTGGGGAACTTGTCCTTGTTGTTCTCCTTTTTCCATTTCATCCTGCGGTTCTGGAACCAGATCTTCACCTGGCGCTCTGTTAGCGCCAAAGCGTGCGACACTTCGATGCGTCGCTTTCTGGTTAGATAGGGATTGAAGAGGAACTCTTTCTCCAGCTCCAGGGTCTGGTAGCGGCTGTAGGTCTGCCGGCCTCGTCTTCTGCCAGCAGCTACTGGGTTGGGACACACAAGCACAAACATATGGAGAAAAAATCAATAGCAATAAAAACCTGGAATCATTTCAATCTTCATTAAACAATATCACCGCCTGTGGTTTAATCCATGATCACCTTTCACAGAACATTTCTGGGTGAGATTGAGATGAGATTGGGTGAAGAGGCACTCATGAGTTCAATAAGTATGATTTTAATCCAACTAGAAAACTAGAAATGAACTAGAGGTAGATCCGCAAACGCTCACTGTCGTTTATTTGGCCATTTATCACTAACAGCAACAAAGAAACGAATGTCTGCAGCTTCGTCTGTCAAAATAGTATTAGGCAAGTCTATCCAAGGGTGTGGGGTTTGTTTTCTTTTTTTCTTCAGTCTAAAAAATGTGCATAAGCTCCCACACACACGCACCTGGGCATGCAGACACGATGACGCCTAAACGAAGAAAGTAAGTGAACACATCTTCTAATGATCCGTGTTCAATAAAAACCGATCAAAGAATAAAAATGAAGATTGGAATTTTTAATTTTGCACATTTCAAAACCACCACGAGCCCATTTAATAATTAACTATACTGCTAATTGATAAAAGGATTGTGTAATATTCATTTTCGTATCTGGATTACCTGGGCCATGAAACAGCAGGGTGTTAAATGCGCTGCCTTACAGAGAAAAACAAAATTAAATTAAATTAAAAATACGAGTTTGTTCACTTCTATGTTAAAAAAAACGGCTTAAAGTCGTTGATGATTCATGGTTTGTCAAATAAAAAGCAAAAGTCGCAGCATATAGGTCTTAGAAAAAAAATACCTATATTTATTTGTGGAAAACAAGGGACTATAGTTTTTAAACCTGTCTGCAAAAAGCAAAGCCAGAAATGGGCTTTTTTGATGTAAACCTGGAGCTGGAGGATGTGCTCTTAGCGCTGCATCAAATCTAACTACACCAGTAATCGATCGATTATTTGATCCAGTTCTTCCCCCACAATGTTTTGTAAGTTTCTAGCACCTCTGTCTGTAGGCAGAGGAGAGCTTTTGGTTGCAGAAGGAAAATAAAGGTGGCTTTGTGAACGTGCGCGGACTTGTAGCAGATGTAAATGTTCTGCCTGTGGTCGATGAAACGGAGCGGATTCGGTTTTAATGGAAAAGAAAACAAATCACCGCTTTTCTGTTACAAGCAATTACAGAAAGTGAAAATATTTTCTATTTTTTAACACCATTATAAATGGCTTTTAAGAAGAAATATTCAACTTTTATGTCAGAAAATGTGTTGTTTTGCCATAAAAAAGTTTTTTTTAAATACATTTTACTAGTTTAATAAACGTTAAAAAATGTGTAGAGTCGGCTCTTAAAGAGACCTGAGCATTAAGAGGAAATATATATATTTAATGCGTATCAATTTAGTTGGATTTATCACTTTACTTCGATTTAGTTTTTACATATTCATATATACACATACATAGATATATATGGAGAAGAGCTATATGTATATATATTTTATCTCTTTTTTTTATTTTTATTATCTTGTGTTGTTGGATGTGTGTATATATATATAAAACTGTAACTGGAGCATATAACAAAAATTATTTCCCTCTGGGATTATTAAAGTATTTCTGATTCTGATATATATATAGTGTATTTTTTTGTTTTGTTTTTATATATATGAATATTTTGAGATGTAATATTTATCATTTATGAGTGACATGCATCCCTAAATCGGTTGTGCTAACCGCCAAACTCCTGACACCCTGTTCGAGGTGAAACTGTCCCTCTTAAGATGCACTGTTATGATTTTGATGAAGCAGAAACGTTGCGGCCCTGAGATGAAGGGTGTGTGATACACCTACAAAACTATCAATCAGGGTAATTAAATCACTTTGCTACTATTTATCAACTTTTGGGAAACAAATACAAACAGTTTATGGCTATATATATATATATATATATATATATATATATATATATATATATATATATATATATATATATATATATATATATATATATATATATATATATATATATATATATATATATATATATATATATATACATATATATATATATATATATACTTTAAGGACTAAAAGGCAGATCCACCAGCAATGAAGAGAAGAAACATCAAGATCAAACACAAAAAATAAAGAAAATTAAAAGAAAAGGTAATACATGCCCGTCCCGGGCATTCTCCCTCCCTCTCTGCTCCTCTCTCTCTCTCTCTCTCTCTCTCTCTCTCTCTCTCTCTCTCTCTCCTACACACACACATACACACCCACCCACCCACCCCCCACCACACATACAGCAAAGCCGAAGAAATATGGGCTCAAACAAAACAGACTGCTGGGGATGCCAAACCATTGCCTCCTTTCTCACTCCTGTCTGTCCCACACACAAGGGCCTATACATACACTATATGTATGTATATGTATATATATATATATATATATATATATATATATATATATATATATATATATATATATATATATATATATATATATATATATATATATATATATATATTCATTATACTAATTACGAAATTAATTGGGTTTCAGAACTGATCTATTGCATTTTTTCCTCACTGCATGTTGATGGTTAGAGGCGAGACTTTGGATCTGATCCTTTAGTGGAACCTCCTCTCTGCACTCATTTCTGTGTTGTTGCTGTTTTTCTTGTATTAAAGTCATAAACCTTTAACTAGTTATTTGTTCGCAATTATCACAAATATTCTTTTGGCATGTCTAACCTTCGCTTTTCTTGATTCTAGACTGTTTACTTTATGAAATAAACACTTAAGCGCGAACAGAAATGAGCAGGTCATAAATGTAAAGACGCATGAAGCGGCGTTTCTGTCTCCTCACCTTGTGGCCTCATCCAGGGGAAGAGTTGTGTCGGTGACGGGCTCTGCTCCGTCGCCTCCGTGTCTTCCGTCCCCAGCGCTGTCGCGCCACCGAGCTTACAGTCGTTATACTGGACCAGGTCGGCGTCTTGGGCCCCAAAGAGCGTCTGTCGTTGCAGGGCGTCATAGCCATAAAAGTTCCCCGGGTCTCCGTGACATGTGACCGCGCACGGACTCTGCTGGTAGGGGTTGCTCGGGAGCGAGGAGGCGCCGTGGTGGTAAAAGTCCTGGATCTGGGGAGTATGCTGGAAGGTAGCGCCAGATCCCGGTCCATAGACCACGGTGGGCCGGCTGCCGGCCAGGTCCTGTGCGAAGCCACATTCATAGTAGTTCGGGCGTAACGAATCTCCACTTTTATATTTTGAGAAAAGCGAATTTACAAAATATGAGCTCATCTTTCCTGTTGTGGGAATTTTTTTAAGTTTGCCTTTTGCTCAGAACAGTCAGAGAAGGCTTTCTGGTGTCTTTTTTCTCTCTTTATTGTTTCCTGCCGCTTCTGTGCTCTGCTGAGAGGCAGTGACACGCCGACAATACACTCCTACCCAGACACACATACACACACACACAGCCCAAGATGGGGGAAATAGGAGCGGGTCTGCCGCCGGGGCTGTGCAGCGTTTCCCTTACAGCCGCAAACTCGAGCTGTTTGCGGCGTTTCTAACGGTAACAAGAGGCGAGCAGAGCAGGGCGGTCAGAGCGCGCGCAGCATCTGCACGACAATCAGCACGGTTCCATAAGATCTCCGGCGAAGAAGAGGGAAAAAAAGAACAAAGACAAGAAGAAGCAGCAGAGGAGGAGGAGGAGGAGAAGGAAGAGAGTCTCCTGCGCATCACAATTCCAGTACAAAACGCAGGAACCGGGAGCTTGTCGCGCTTTCAGCCGCTTCCCCTGATTTACTCTTTTGCAAATGACTTGTTTCATATTTTCTCACTCTGTTCCTCCCTCTCTCCCCCCCTCTCTCTCTCTGTATCGCCCCCTCTCTCTCCCCACTCCTCTCTCTCTTTCTTTCTCTCTCCCCCCTCAGCCTTGTCGTGTGTTTTTGAGCCATTTATACGTTCGTATGTCATTTTACAGTTTTCATCCTCTATAATTTTGTTATTTACTTGATCATATTTAGTTACTTTAACACTGTTGTTTGATGTCCTACCCTTCTAACATGAAATAATTGTGTTAAAGTAACTAAATATGATTAAGTAACATCTTCATATTTTAGACAAAAAGTAGAGGAGCAATAAAAAAAACCCTCTAAATTCATAGATTTTTATTCACTCTCCTTCACTAATCCACTCTCTTTAATTTCCCTCTTTTAACTCATTGCGCATATTGTCAAATACTCCTTCAAACTAACTAAAACATAGACTATAGTGCAGGTGCGTCGTTGGGTTTGTTGTTGGCATCCCTTTATAATTGCCACCCCCCCGACCCCCCCTCTCCCATTGTGAAACGGGAGCACGATGTTGCAGGAGGCCAAACGTGTCGGCGCGGCCTCCGGATGGAGGAGAGCGAAGGAGTCCTGCCTTCTAATTGGCTGCAGCTTTTTAACAAGATCCTGACTGTAAATGTAATGGACGTTTTAGAGCCATGCAGCTGTGGGAGCTTCCCTGCTCTTTCCCTTTCCATGACCGCTGCTACTGTTGAGAAAATAAACGAGCTCCAGAGCAGCTCTCTGATACTCGTAGAGACTACTTTTAGAAATATGATCTCCATAAACATGCGAGAAGGACCGGGGAGGATAATAGCCTCGGACAAAGTGGCTGTAAACGCTTTAACAAACTATAAAGCAGTGTAAAGCGGGGTGACACTGTGTTTACCGCGCTCCAATAGAGACTAAATTGGGAGGGAAGGGGATTAAGACGCGCCCTTTAGGCAACCGGAGCCTTTAAACGCCTTGTTGTCGTTTGCTTTTTGTTGTTTGTTTCTTTTTTCTTTCAATATCTCATATTTGCCATATGATCAAATCTATAGCATATAAGAATAGGTGGAAATTTTCTTCCATACTCATTGGAGGAGTTAACTTTGTTTATAAAAACACCTCCAATCCTCTTGCATTGCTATAAACTTTATTTCTGCATCTTTTCCTGTTTGACTCCTGCTTATGAATAATTTTGTTCTCAATATCTGGTTTTATCGCCAACCTGGGCTGCTTTTGGTTTCTAATGTCATTACACCATTGTTTACTCTTTATAACACTCAGACTGGAGAATACAAATAATGCAGACATCTGCGTGGATCGCAGGCCTGCTTCGTTTCGTCAGATGAAATAATTTAAGTTTTCCATTTATTGCTGAGAATATGATCTTATTGGAAGTCTTCTGCGCCGTGCTTTACTGGCGCAATAAGGAGTTGGCTTCTCTGTGTTCTGTATAATGAGATGGGGACTAGGTGCACAATAGTTACTTTGCCCCACACAGTGAATCCCCCGCAGAACGCCTGCTCTTTGCTGATGTGCACCACGCATAGCTCGGGGAGCCCGTTGGATTCTGGGTTAACTCATTTTATTAATCGCATCGATGCCTCAACCTTCCTTTTGCTAATCTCTCTGCAGGATAAAGCCTTAAAAATGTTCATCATCTGAAGCTTTTGACTGGCTATAAAAAGGGGGCCTGTGCCCTGCCCTTCCTGACCACTTTCCGAGTGGAGAAACGCATCCAAATATCATATTTAATATGCATATATGTGCATCATCGTATTTGTATTTACTAAAACATACATATTATCCGAGGCCTCAACGCTTGTGGCGCTCTTGCCCATTAGAAACACCCTGATGAAGCGGGGTGCTGTGCGGCAAAGCTGTAGCAGAATTGCTGGAAGTCTCACGAGCTCTGCTAAAAATAAATAAAATATATATATGACAATGTTAAAAAAAATTAGAACGATTTTGACCATTTTTTAAAGGAAATCCTGCGCATGTACTTTATGTAGGAATTTCAAAATTAGACCAAGACCAGTTCTATCAATGGAGCAAGATCCCCACCTAGCGGCCGTATGAAGTAAGGGCATGAGAAGTCAAACCTAAACATGTGGCCTCTACTACTAAATAAAAAAAAAACATATGTAAATATGCAAGTAAAATAAATAATTCGTTTTCTTCCTTTTACCATAATAATTAGTGTTTTCTGTAAAAAAAATAAATAAATAAATGAATAAAAAAAAAAAAAAAATATATATATATATATATATATATATATATATATATATATATATATATATATATATATATATATATATATATATATATATATATATATATATATATATTTACAGCAACCACTAATTATATATATATATATATATATATATATATATATATATATATATATATATATATATATATATATATATATATATATATATATATATAAAGAGAGAGAAATCATACAAAATAAAACAATACTTAATATAAATATAACACCTATATATATATACTTAGAAATGTCTTATTCCTAAAGGAAATTAAAGGAAAAATAAATGCTTTTTTTTTTTTAACCAATCGTAGTGGGTGTAATAGTTCAGACAGGAAGCCAAAACATCAACACCTTTTTACATGTGGATCTGACTGCTGAAGGAAATGCAAACCCATTAGACAAAACATATATAAAGATTAGTCTTTAAAAATATGTTTTACACTATTAGATAATTATTCATACTTAACAAAAAATGAGTAATGATGAAATTAGCAGATTAACTCCGAGTGTGTAAGTTAAAAGGAAGTATTCACTTCTAATAGAAAAAAGTACAAAGAAGCTATTTGAGTGTGTGTGTGTGTGTGTGTGTGTGTGTTCTTGTATTTAAAACACTGTGAGGTTCATTTTCTGGAAAATATCATGTTGTGGGGACCAACTGCTCTTTGTGGGGCCCAATACATGGAGCCCCATAAAGAGATTTGCTGTCTTAGGGTCAGGGGTCACATTTGGACTAAGGTGTGAATTGAGTTTAGGTTGGGGTTAGGGTTAGTTATGCATTGGTAATGGTTAGGTTTAGGGTAAAGGCCAGAGGTATAGGCTTGGTAAGAAATCAATGGAAATGGCCCACAAATATAGTGAGGCAAGTGTGTGTGTGAAAGGAGGAGAAGATCAGGCAAATGTCATTTTGGGGTTTTTTCACCAGTCAATTTTAACCCCTTCTCTGCTCTAACCCTGACATTAACCAATAGTGAATACCTAAACTAAAACCAAACTCAGCTCACACCCTGGTCCAAAAACCAACCACTGACTAAAAAGAAGAGAGGCCCAAAAAAATGTCCCCATTTTGGTACAAATGCGCCCCTGTTTGTTGGTGAAATCTGCAATCTGGTCCTCATTTTAATGCTGAAACAGTAGAACACACACACACACACACACACACACACATACAAGAGGTCAGCTTCCATCATTAAAACCCGCAGACAAATAAATCTGATGTAAACATATTTGCACATGTTTTTAAAACATCAAAATGTTGTCGTTCGCTGTCAATTTACCATTTTCTTATAAAGGCAAAACAGTGTGTTGACAGTAGACGAATGCACCATTTGCAGAGGCAGTTCTAGACAGGGGCCAAAGGGGCCTGTGCCCCTGTAGAACTAGTCCCAGCCCCTTTTATGGCCCCTGTACTGAAACGCACATGGCTAAATTGATGCAATCAGCAGATGCAATTATAATATATATATATATATATATATATATATATATATATATATATATATATATATATATATATATATATATATATATATATATTTTTTTTTTTTTTTTTTTTTTTAGATTAGTTTTTGCATTGTAACTAAATCAATTTCTAATGATGACAGAAGAGACTTTTACTGATTAGTACTTTGGACTAATTTAATATTATATTTTGCCTGGACAATTTACTGTAACATAATTATTTAGAAATTGCAAGCTTTATTTTCACCTGCTGAATAATTTTTATCCCTTAAATCAAAACCTGGGGTAATACAATCTTTATGGGTGATTTATAGCACTAAACACTCTCATTCTAGGTTTTTTGTGTGTTATTCTTTTGTTCTATGCCCCCCATTCTGCCCCCTGGTAAATTTCATCTAGAACCAGCACAACTTATAAATGTGGCACTCTGGGTTGTTCTTATATTTCAGTGGGAGCAGCCGGGTCTCACTGTCCTCTACAAGCTGGAGAAGAAGCTTTGGATCGGATCTGAATATGCAGCTTCCTTTCAACTCATGTGTTTGGATGTGGAAGTTAATGGCGCCTGCTGTTAGCCTGCAAGAGAGGGAGACAAAAAGAGGTCAAGAGGAGAACACACATGCGCGCGCGCACCCTGGTAGGTTACCAAACCTACCGAAGCTGAGGGAAGGAGGAAGCAAAGGGAGGATGCTTCTCCTTGTCTTCAGCTGCAGTTTAATAGCTCACTCTTTCCTCTCTTGTCACGCATTCATATTTGGCTCCATTTCCTGAACATCCGCGGCTTCCAGTCCTGCAGGGCTCTCTTTATTCCTCTAATCCCTCTCAGTGACTGTCCTGTGCGTCTGTGCCAACCGGTATGTGCTGCAAAGCGCAGCGGAAAACAGAAACTTTCCTCTGCTTCTTTTATCTTCGATGCTTTTCGTCTCCCTCCTTTATTCCTCACGGCGTGTTTGTTTTACAGCCATTTAGTTCTTAACCTTCAGAAATTTATACGCTATAAACTTTTATTGCCGTCATATTCTTTTATTGCGCCTGACTGCGAACGGAATCCCATCTCTCCCTCTTTCCTCTTGCCTTCTTCTGCTTCTCCGTCTTTGCTCTTTTTATTACAGCCGTGCAGTAGGTTCTCCTCCAGAGGCTCCGCGCCGGGATCCCGCTTCCCTCTCCACGCTACACCCCGCATTCTAACCGTGGGCTGTGAGACACGCAGAGCGTGCATCTTGCGTCTGTCGTGCTGTTGATTCTCTGGGTGGAATCGTTATAGGGAGTGTGCAAAACATCTGGACTGGGAATAAGAAGAGGATAAGAAGAAGAGAAAGCTGCTAAACATTAATAGACCCGGGGTGGGGGGGGGGGATCCTTTAAAAATAATTCTTCTTATCATTTAATCAAATCCGAATCAGCTTTAAGAAAAAAAAATAAAAATAAACAGCCTCGCCCTGATAGCCGTCATGGCGTCCTCCCGACTGCTTGAAACATAATCCATGTGCACAATTGGTTTAACTAGAGAAAAAGATGCTGCTTTAGTTATTTATATTTATCTTTTTTTTATTTGTTTTTTAGATCAACACGATTTTCTGTTAAACAATAAAGGCTGTGAACGATAGAAAGAGAAATGAATGTTATTTAAAGTTGAAATGATTCATTTCAAAATACATTTCTTATTTTCATGCAGGCTGCAGAGCTGCTAACTGCAATTAGACTTTCCGTCACAATATAAAAAATATGATTTAACAATTAAATTGTGAAACAAATTTAGGAAAAAGGGAATGCATTTATTATTATTTTCTTTTATTAGTATTTTTACTTGTATTATTGTCGTTGTTGTTAATACTAGTGTTACTGTTGATAGTATTAAGGTTACACCCCCTAAAATAAAGCTCGTCATGCTTTCGGCTCAGGCCAGCAGCGGTTGCCGTGTTTCTCTCTGCTTTGCATTTCATTAGATCGTTCTGTTGCAGCAGCAGCCATTGAGGTCCTGATGAAATCAGACAAAGCCGCTTTAATCCAGGAAACTAAACAAGTTTCCTTTTTATAATAACAATTGCTTTTACTTATGGCACTTTATGTGGATTTAAGGGGGATCTATTTATGGGAGTTTAAATAAAGAAATGGTTTGTTGCACAGCTACAGACAATTTCCTCTGGAACCTTGCATATATATTTTTTTATCCTTTATATTTTCTGTCGGGATTAGAGAGTTTCTGCAGATGAGTTCACTGAGGGCTGCTTAATGACAAACAGCGACTGATTTAAAGAATAGTAAATTAATTTGGAGTTTGGATCAGTTAATAAATGTGACTTTTGTTTGCATCGTGGGGAACATTTAGTTTCAATTAAGGCGTTTTAGTTAAAAATGGTTGTTTTTGTTAGTTTGTTTTTTCTTTCTCTTTTTCGTATTTAGTAAAAGTCTACATTGATTTAAAATGTCATCCAGATCTGAACAGTAGGTCCTGTTTTCACTAACTCAACAAGAACAGAAGACAGATAATGGTTAAACTTTAATCAGATATATTAAAACGGTTACAACTGATAAATAGAAAGCTTTAGTATTGGACTTATTTTATTAAATAAATAATTTCATCAACACTATCAGTAACTTTTAAAATTTGGTTCCAATCTGCACTGAAATGAGAATTTCATCAATTACTGGAACCATTTATTTATTTATTTATTTGTTTATTTATTTTTTTATTTATACTTTTTTTAAAATATAACCGTTGCAGTGATAAATTATGCAGTGCTAATTACCCATAGTTTGAAAAACAAAACATTAAATGTTTTTTCTCAGAATTTCACTTCAACCCTAAGTTTTTGATTTCGTTTTTTTTCCTGTTTCGATTATTAACATGACTCCATTTTACAACAAACGTCATCTAAAGATCTTTTACAGAAAAAATTCACTCAAATCATCCAGAATGTTAATGATTCGCTATATTAATTACACTTCAATAAAAGTAGATCAAGATAACTAAATTTTTTTTTTCTTAAAATAAGTGCATTTTCTCTTGAATTGAGCACTTAACTGAGACACGTTTCCAATGGAACAAGGATTTACATTTAAAATAAGAAAAAACAATTGTAATGTCTTATTTCAAGTGCATATTATCTAATTATCTTATTTCAAGAGTAAAAAATTAAGGTTAAATACACTAATTTAAATGTTTTTTTTTATTTATTTCTAGATCGTTTATGCAATGTATCTCAATCCACGTACAAATTTTCCTTTAAAATATTTTTGATGCATCAGACCAGCTCTGGTAAACTGTGGGAAGATAAATCAGTTTGGCTGAGAATTTTATTAATTCAAATCCACTCCTTCCACTTCAGCACGTATGAAACATTTCAAATTAGAAACAGTCATTAAGAGAAGAACCAAAAAGAAATATCTCGAATTGACTTTTCGGAACCTCCACTTCCTCTGGATGTTTTCTCCTGAAAATGGGAGAAGAAATAAAGCAGAAACCAAAAACTACACGACTGCCTTTGGTCAGATAAGATGGAGAAGATCTAACGACACATAGTTCCTCTTTTCCATGATGCCTGAAACAAGAACACCACAGATACCATGTATTTCTAATTTAGAAAAGGTTACTTTTGGATAGCATGAATCTGGACATGTGGAAATGTGGAGCTATTGTAGATTAAATGATTGCCTATTTCACAAATAAAATATTTAAAAAAAGAAATATGTTGGTCCAACAAGTCCAACTTATTTTACACTTGGGTTTAGAATCTAGATCACACTAAAAAGCTTCTTCCTCCCTTCGGTCTGGATTTGCACATAAAGCTACGTGTGTAATTTAAAGCAGGTAAAAGTAGACTAAGATTTAGTGGCTTCTGCTTTTGGAGGAAGAAGGAAGACTGAATTTGTAGCTTCCAGACCAGACCGTCCACGTGCACACACTCTCCTCTTGCTACATGTAGTGGGAACCATGTGTTTGTGTTCACTCTCATCCACTTTCATTGATTTTCAGTTATTTTTAACCTTTTCTAAACTCTAACCCTGATAATAACCCTAAACCTAACCATTAACAGTGCATCCATTACCTGAACTTAATTCAAACCTCAGTCCTAATCAGAAAAACCTTAGTATCTGGAAAAATACATCATCATCTCATTAGGGACTGACCAATCCCATCACATCCATTTTTATGTTACTACAGCTTCCAAAGATCTGATTTAGCCACCCAGAAGCTGCCCCGAGGATCACCCTATTTAAATCCTGCACACTGCAACAGTTCCTCAGACTGTTTAAGGTCATCTCTTTGCATCTCAATCAGATCCAGGTCTGGACTTAAACTAAGTCGCTGAATCAAATACCTTCTTTTTTTAGCTTTTTGGGGAAATTGGGATTTTTTAACGGAGAGCATAGTTCATGGTTCCATGAATCAGAAGGTTGCATGAATCACAAAGCAGAATAACAACCTTAACCGTCTCAAAATCCCGTGTTTATGTTTAGTTTAAACTTAGTTTAACACCATGCACACCTTCTGAAAACATCCTATTTTGTTTAGGCATTACTCAGCTACTCAGCCTGTTTTTAAAAATCATATGAGGTCTTGAAAATGTTTTTCATGTTAAATACATGGCGAGCCGTATTTGTTTTGGTTCCGACATTGAAAATCTCCAACAATTCAAACACTGCAAAATATTTAAAACTACATAAGTCTTTTTTTTATTACAATAAGTATATTTTTTCTTGAATTGAGGAGAAAAGTTAGAAATTTTTCAGACAATTTACATTTAATATAAGAAAAAAACAATTTCTTTATCTTATTTCAAGTGCATATTATCTAATGATCTTTTTTAAGAGTGAAAATAATCATCCCATTGGCAAATTAACTGTAAATTAGATAACAAATTAAAGGTAAATATGCTTAATTTAAGAAATGTTTTCTTGTTTCTAGATACAATTGATACAAACAGAAAACAAGATGTCTTGAAATAAGTGTATTCACTTTTCTTTTTAACTTGTAGGAATGATCTGCCAGAGTCATCAACATTTATGTTCCTAAAACGAGCCCTTGGAATAATTTTGGATGACCACGCCGTAAACGATCACCACTTTTCCCTGTTTTTGAACGGCTCCAGCTACGTTTCTCTGGTCCCAGAGGGTTTTTTTTAAACGGCTGTTATACTGATGAATGTCAACGACTTTGTTTTTCATCTGTTCTCAGATGTGTTTGCGCTGAGCCATGAAATTTATCCTCCTAAAGTAGGAAAAAATGTCAGACCAATTCAGTTTCATTCGTTTTCCATGCAAAAAACGGGTTAACTAATTCATCTGTTTTTCTTTCTTATATCAGCTTTGCTTTAAAATGCAGATTTGGAACACATACGCAAACACACACCCCTGCGAACTTACTTTGACCTATTAGGAAAAGGAAGTAAGCCAGAGAACTGGATGAGCCAGCATGTGTTTAAAATATGTGTCTCTTTAAGAGACTGAAGCTTAAAGGAAGAGAGTGGCTGTTTGGCTGCGACACCAAAAGACCATCATAAACCAATAAACACCCCCTCACCCAGAGTTGGGGGAGAGGGCATGCAGCTTTTGTCTCTCCATGGGAGAGCAGGCTGTGGATGGAGGGCTGGGGAGCAGGGCCTTCTGAATTTCATGAATCTTTAACCCTGCAGGCTACTTCAAGAAACTGTATCATATTTCATGGGCTGCAGTTCTGGAAATCACAACAACGAAAGCTACAACTGATGAAATCTGCATATTTGTTATCAATGAGAGTTTTGCATTAAAACATCTTAGAATAATGTAGACTGATTACTCTAGTTGTTTAATCTAACGTAAAGATGCAATAGGATGCTGCAAATACCCAACAAAACTGAAACACTGCTGTTAAACAAAATCAGATTTAGCTGTTTATATGACCAGATTAATGCAATTGTAAACTGTAATGTAAATTGTAATGTAATCTTTTGCCACTGTCTTGGCCAGGACTCCCTTGAAAAAGAGATTGTTAATCTCAATGGGACTTTTCCTGGTTAAATAAAGGAATAAATAAAAAAAATGCAGGCAAGGCTAGTTTATTTCTATATAACAATCCAGTACAAAGACAATTCAAAGTGCTTCACATGAATCAGACAATAAAATGGAAATATAAAAGTAGAATAAAAGCAAGAAAAGATAAAAACAGGTAGTAAAGATGGTAGTAAAGCAAAGCAAACAGTTGGACCACAACCTTAAACTAATACCTCAGTTAGCAGTTTAACTCTAACAGTCGAATGAAGCTCTAAACTAACGGGTTTTTAACTGTGACTTGAAAGAACTCAGGCTTTCAGCTCTTTTCCAGTCTTCTGGGAGTTTGTTCCAGATCAGTGAAGCATAGATGCTGCTTCTCCATGTTTGGTTCTAGTTCTGAAGTGGCTGGAACTAGAAGACCTGAGTGGTCTGGGAGGTAGATCCACTGACATCAGATCTCTTATGGATTGAGGTGCTGATCTATTCATTGATTTCTGGACTAACAGGAGGTTTTTAAATTCTATTCTCTGAGCTACAGGGAGCCAGTGGACGGACTTCAGAACCGGGCTGATGTGCTCTACTTTCTTAGTTCTAGTGAGGACACGGGCAGCAGCGTTTTGGATCAGCTGCAGCCGTCTGATGGACTTTTCAAGCAAACCTATGAAGACATTAAATCTATCGATACAAGCGTAGAGTACTAACAAACTGAGGTGTTTATAGAACTCAGAGGTGTCAAGTAACTAAGTACAAATACTTTGTTACTTAAGCAGAAATGTTGGCTATCTATACTTCACTGCAGTATTTTCTTTTAAGACAACATTTCACTTCTACTCCTTACATTTTTACATCAGAATCAAGTTTATTGGCAAGTAGGTTTACACTTACAAGGAATTTGACTGGATGTTGATGATGCAGACAAATTATATATATATATATATATATAGAATACAGAATCTATAGCTATACACAATGTAAAACATACAATTTACTATACAATACTACAATATATATAGTATATAGCTATATACTATATATACAGCAGACTGTACGTTAATGCAATGCAGGAGGTCTTGAGAAGCTATGTTGGTGCAGCTTCTAGGTCCTGAACGGGGGAGAGAGAGTCAGTGTCATGCGGGTCTCTGGTCCCTTTATCTCTACTTTCTACTTCTTACATTTTAAAAATAGACTTGATACTTTTGTTTCATTTAAGCTCCTTTTCATTCTGGCCTGTTGGTATTCGAAAAAATAAAAACCATCAAAATAATTTGTTTAATCTAGACAATTAATTTCTTTGTGGTTGGACTCGGTGCTGCTCTAACTTGTTGCTCAAGACATACCTAAATAAAAAGTTTTTCAAGATGATGCAAAGTTAAATGTGACTCTGTTACCATTAGTTATAAAACTAAGAAAACAAAGTCTAAGGAAGTTATCATCCAGAATTGTAGAAAATGTTCCTTTAATATGGTAGAGCAGTAAAGCTTCTGGCTTAAAAAATTTTTCTGCATTACTTTTACTTTTATACTTTAAGTAGATTTAAAAAATGGTACTTTTACACTTTTACTGAAGTAAAAAGCTAAATTTGATCCTCTAACTTCTACAAAAGTGCTTTTAAACAGCAGGATAAATACTTCTACTGGAGTAATAAACATGAATACTTTTGACACATCTGATAGTGGGCAGAGGAAAATGTTCAGAGAAGCGTTTTTAAACTGACATTTTCTCATGCTTAAATAATCCTTTTGCATTTCACCAATAATAAAACAAAAAAGGGGTTTAAATGCAACATAAAACAAATTTCACTAAAGAATAAATTAATGCGAGCTCAAAACAAAAAGCAGCAAATAAGAAAAATGCAGCAAAGTGAAAATATGCTGCAAAAACTTAAATGATGCAAACACACACGGCACAGGCAAATAAAAAAATAAAATAATTTACCTTCAAGCTTAAAAAAGCTGCAAAGGGGTATGTGGATGTTGATTAGTGCGCACGAACGACCCATGTAAGGAGGCCTTAAGGCTGATTTATACTTCAAAACTAGGTCGTCTGCGTAGGTGTCGCAGTGAACAAAAAGACGTCCCCGCCCCCTCCGCAGACACTCTGTTGCACCTCTACCAAATTGTAGGTGACCGCAGACAGTACCGCAGACAGTGCCGCAGACAGTGCCGCAGTCAGTACCGCAGACAGTACCGCAGTCAGTACCGCAGACAGTACCGCAGACAGTACCGCAGACAGTGCCGCAGTCAGTGCCGCAGACAGTGCCGCAGACAGTACCGCAGACAGTGCCGCAGACAGTACCGCAGACAGTACCGCAGACAGTGCCGCAGTCAGTACCGCAGACAGTGCCGCAGACAGTGCCGCAGACAGTGCCGCAGACAGTGCCGCAGTCAGTACCGCAGACAGTACCGCAGACAGTACCGCAGACAGTGCCGCAGTCAGTGCCGCAGATAGTGCCGCAGACAGTACCGCAGACAGTGCCGCAGACAGTACCGCAGACAGTACCGCAGACAGTGCCGCAGACAGTGCCGCAGACAGTGGAGCAGTCAGGGGGCCGGCTTGTTTTGTTTGTATGACCGCCATTACGGAAAACAGCTCGTAAAGTTGGACCAACTAGAAGAGCGAGAACGCTGGGAACCTTTTTCCACCTGGAT
Source organism: Cyprinodon diabolis (assembly GCA_030533445.1). NCBI lineage: Eukaryota > Metazoa > Chordata > Actinopteri > Cyprinodontiformes > Cyprinodontidae > Cyprinodon > Cyprinodon diabolis. The sequence continues at coordinate 41,033,649 of CM060077.1, forward strand.
CCCCGCTCTTTTTCGCCCTCATGTCCCTCCGTTGCCACTTAAACTTTTCCCCACTTCCTCATCCCCTCGGCCGTATCTAGACCACAGCATACAGCGCAGACCACGCTCAAAATTGAGCATAAATCAAAAATGTCTGCATCACTGCGACACACTGCTGCAGGAGTATAACCAGCCCTTTAGTCCTTAACGCAGCCGACCCGGGTTCGAATCCGGCCTGTGGTCCTTTGCTGCATGTCTCTACCCCTCTCTCATACGCCCTTTCCTGTCAGGATACTGTCCGAAAACGAGCCACTAGTACCGTAAAAAAACTGCAAAGTATTTCCACATAAGGAAGTGCTCCAGACCACTAGAGGGAGACCAACATCAACTCATGTAGTACCAGACCATTAGTAAAGGTAGCGATGCTAAGAGAGATAAAGTGTTAAGAAGGCAAACACAGCTTCTCCCTCCTCTGGGTAGCATCTGTTTTATGTTTTTGCTAATGGTTCTGTCTCTACCCGATCCGTCCCGGAAGCACGATCCGTCCTGCGCATGCACAGATATACATCCAGGTTTCCATAAATAATATTATACGGATCAGAACGGATCGTGCTTCCGGGTCGGATCGGGTAGTGACAGGTACATAGACATGGGTTCATAATAATGTCCTATTTTCTGTTCTGAGTGGAGGATTGTCTCCCCCTACTGGTCAGAGTACTTCCATCATGCAGTGTTACCTAGTAGCTTTCTTTTTAAGTTGCAGGTGTTTTGCTACTTGCAGTATTTTTTTTGTTAGTGTTGGTCTAATTTTTATGCTTGTAGGACCCTTTGAATTAGCTAACATTTTGCATTTATGTGCTGTTTGAGCCGCTCAGCTATGGTTATTGTCCAGGATAGTATTTTAAATGCCTGTCAGGATGGTTTGACAAACAACCATCGACCCAAATTTAGATTTTGCAGGAATGACAGTGGTTTTAGTGGTAAGCTGTTATTGTTAGCTTTCACCATTTTTTTTATTTTAACATTTATTGTTAGTGAAGCTAATATTTAGTTACATAGGTTTTTGGTCAGCTGTGCTCATCACTGGACCTGGGTTCAAACTGAGGCCTCTCGGCCTGTTTTCAGGTCATCAGGGGTTATGGTGCCTAAAACATCATTAGCCTCTTTTCAACTTAAAGCCACAGGTTCAGAGCCACAGGGTTCATTTTTCCTCTAAAAAGGAAATTTGTCAGGCATCTGTTTCCATTACTCTGATAGTCTACAGGGGATGTATTTTAATTAGCATAATAGGGTTGAAGTTTTTTGGGGGTAAATTGTACTAAACCTTCAGTCCAGTTGTTGGTAGTAATGAAAATGTAAAACTTGCTATGCTACCTTTAAAATGTTTCAGCTATACTCTTCATCATTGTTTTAACTGATAAATAATATATGAGCAGCTTTAGAGTTATGCATCTATTAATAATTGTAAATTTATTTGCACTGCATCCATAAGACAGAAAAGTTAAATAAATTTGACATTTCATTTTTTTTTATGATCTGATGCTTTATAACTGCCTTATTCATTTACAGCTATGAAACACTGATTAATGCATTGTTATTATTATTATTATTATTATGATAACCAGGTAAACTTATATTAGATATCAGCAACAAATAAAACATGTGTTAAATCGAAAGGTTATTTATAAGAATAACAAAATCAGCATGTATTGTAGCAAAAAATAAGGAATAAGTAGTGGTTGGATTGACTGGGAGAATCCATCCAAATGATGGCCTTCCCCCCTTTCAGAGCTGTTAGCATTAAACAATGACAAGAAAATACACACACATATATGTATATAAATATATATATATATATATATATATATATATATATATATATATATATATATATATATATATATATATATATATATATATATACAGTATATATACGTGTGTGTGTATGTGTGTTTCTATCCCGTGTTAAAATCCCCTCAGCTCTGATCGGCATTCTGTGGGAACACCAGAGCCAGGCTGACGCTCTAAATTACGTGACACCATTGAACGCAACGTACCGACATCAACACAACACGCCAGTCGCTTCTGATCAGAAACAACTCTGTTTCCATTCGATAAACATGGAGCAGCTCTGGTGAGAGGGATTCAGACAGATTATATATAGAAACTATAAAGAACACTGACTACGCACTGGCTTCCTTCCATGTTGCTCTACATTGTTTACTTTCCTGATTTCTGTCGCACTGGTGACATCATCGACGCTAACCCAGCATGATGATGTCACCAGACACGGAGCACGGGGGGTTGCAGGGGCCACACAGCTCCCAGTGAGGCATTAGAACAGCTTTTTCCAGTGGGAAGGGAACCAAATGCTGATTGTTGACGGGTGGACACATGTTTGAGAAATCCGCGTTAACCCGGAATTTTCAGTGGTAAAGAGGCTTAAATTAGTTATAGATGAAAAGCCACCCTAACTGTGACAAAACAGTTATAAATAACACCTTAATACCATTTAAATGGCTCAAAATATTAAGCATTCTATGGTGCGCTACTTATTCAAAACATAGCTAATAAAAAATATATCCCCCTTCGGCTGCTGCAAACAGATAATAGGAGGCTGGAAATCCTGGAGTGCCTGGCTGAGTTCAGTCTGAGGAAGCTGGAAAATCCCAGTGCAACCAGCCAGTTTGCTTAACTTGAGCTATCAGATAGCCTGGCCTGTCAGCAGAGCTCCACCGCTCAGAAAACTCCAAAATCATATTTCAAAATAGGATCATAATTTAGATGAAATGACTGCACAGATTAGGTTTTGAAATCTACTTTCCTGATCAGAAACCACCTTAAAAACATTTTTAGGAACAAAATGAATGGTATAAAAAAATTAGATTTGTAAACTCAATTCCTCGTTGCTGGTGGTGCCTTGCTGCTCAAAACCCCGCCCCTTTCACAATGCCTGAAACGGCCCTGGAGCCCAGCTAAAGTAAAGGCAGAGGGGAGTGAAATTATTTGGGAAAATGTGTTTCTACACGGGCCTTGGACTTTTCACAAGCAATGAAAAGGGAGCTAAGGTTATACTGTGGTTCTGAATAACCCCAAAGGATGAATATGTGTGACTATTGCTTGTTTTGGTGCCATGTGATGGATTGGCAACCCGTCCAGGGTATAACTCTGCTCTCACAACTGACAGCAAGGACAATAAATGGATGGCTGAGTTCAAAAAGATCGTCTTTAATTTCAATGAATTAATAGTTTATCTAATCAATAGTGGTTACGGTTTGAGTTAAAACATATTTCAACTGAATATAAATTTGGACCCTTGACCATTATTTTTGTGCACACTAACATGGAGTTTAAATAAATAAAAAATGTTCTACTTCTATTACTTTAAAGAGAAACAGAGCTTTTTGTGATTAGTAACATTTGTTCAATAAACTGTTCATCATCTTCTATCAAAAAAGGCTTTTAACTACAGCTTTAAAAAGGGAAGAGAAGCAATAAGAGCCTTTAAATGCTAACCATACCCTGAGTGTTTCCTCCTTCATCTGTATAAAGACAAACACAGGAACCACAACGGCATTACGAGCTTCTAATGGATGCATGATGAAGACGCCCTCATTGAATGCATTTATTATCTGCAAGTGTGTGTGTGTTTCTTTTGGTGTTGCAGCCAAACTGACGCCCTTTTCCTTTAAGCTCCAGTGTACAGCAGCAGCAGCAGGGACACATATTTGAACCACATGCTTTGTTCCTCCAGCTCTTTCTCAATGTCTCATTCTGTTTGGAATCTATCTTTGAATTTCTTTTTTTATTTAAAGCATGTAAGCGAGAGAGGGAGAGCGAGCCACTCCTAGTACCGTCCCTCCCCGGTTTCACACTTGGAAACGAATGTTTGAAATTAGAAAAAAGTGTTTTCTCTTGTTTTACTGAAATAGAAGCAGAAGCGGAAAAAATAATCAAACCGACATTTGGTCTTAAATTTAATAAGAATCTAGAATGAGCAGCGACATTGGACACAGTATGAGAGAAAACAGAGAAAAGAGGAGAGGAAACATTTAGAGGAAGGAAATGGAAGGAAAATAAGGAGGTCGTCTGCTTATGAAGATAGTTTCTCAATGATCAATTGATTGATTTGAAGACCGATTTATTCACAGCAAACACTCCTTTAATAAGAATAGTTGGATGTTAACCAAGCAAAGTCATTAAAGTTGATCTTTTGTATTCGATCTTTATCAGCTGTTTTCCTCTCATCTTTTCCAGCACATAAACATAGTTTAACTCATTACTGATTACAAATCAAAGACCCACAAAACTCAGCAGACTAACATCAAACTATAGAAATTCAGACAGAAAGACAGCATGGAAAACACTCCCTAAAAAAGCAAAGTAGACAAATAGGAAATCATCTATAGTACAGCGTGACATTATGTTCCAAAAAGACAAACACACTTTTTAATAAATTCAACAGGTCACTTGCTTTGTGTACAATAAATTAGAAATGTCTAATGTTAAGAAAGGTTCTCTTACATTTTTCTAATAATATTTCCAACAAGCAACACCTTTAGATAGATTTGAGACACAACATATTACAGCAACAAAAATCTGTGTTTCAATAACATGTGATTTGAGGCATGCACAAATCATGTAAACATTTTCTCTTATAGATGAAGGCTTTGATGCTTATTTAAGAAAAAAATTGTAGCTCTTCTCTGGATATGAAAGTCTAAGTCAAACAGGTTACAATCAGCACCACCCACTCACACTGACACAGACTCACCCAAAACTCATGCTCAACTCCTCACATCTGACTCTCATCATCTGATAACCTGACGTACATTCACCTGCACTCACCTGCTCTCACCTGCAGTCACCTGCTCTCACTTGCACTCAGCTGCACTCACCTGCACTCACCTGCTCTCACCTGCACTAACTTGTACTCACCTGCTCTCACCTGCACTAACTTGCACTCACCTGCTCTCACCTGCACTCACCTGCTCTCACTTGCACTCAGCTGCACTCACCTGCACTCACCTGCTCTCACCTGCACTCACTTGCACTCACCTGCTCTCACCTGCACTCACCTGCTCTCACTTGCACTCAGCTGCACTCACCTGCACTCACCTGCTCTCACCTGCACTCACTTGTACTCACCTGCTCTCACCTGCACTAACTTGTACTCACCTGCTCTCACCTGCACTCACTTGTACTCACCTGCTCTCACCTGCACTAACTTGCACTCACCTGCTCTCACCTGCACTCAATTGCTCTCACTTGCACTCAGCTGCACTCACCTGCACTCACCTGCTTTCACCTGCACTCACTTGTACTCACCTGCTCTCACCTGCACTAACTTGCACTCACCTGCTCTCACCTGCACTCACCTGCTCTCACTTGCACTCAGCTGCACTCACCTGCACTCGGCTGGTCTCACCTGCACTCACTTGCACTCAGCTGCACTCACCTGCACTCACCTGCTCTCACCTGCACTAACTTGCACTCAGCTGCACTCACCTGTACTCACCTGCATTCACTTGTTCTCACCTGCACTCAGCTGCACTCACCTGCTCTCACCTGCACTCACTTGCACTCAGCTGCACTCACCTGCACTCACCTGCTTTCACCTGCACTCACTTGTACTCACCTGCTCTCACCTGCACTAACTTGCACTCACCTGCTCTCACCTGCACTCACCTGCTCTCACTTGCACTCAGCTGCACTCACCTGCACTCGGCTGGTCTCACCTGCACTCACTTGCACTCAGCTGCACTCACCTGCACTCACCTGCACTAACTTGCACTCAGCTGCACTCACCTGTACTCACCTGCATTCACTTGTTCTCACCTGCACTCAGCTGCACTCACCTGCTCTCACCTGCACTCACTTGCACTCAGCTGCACTCACCTGCACTCACCTGCTCTCACCTGCACTAACTTGCACTCAGCTGCACTCACCTGTACTCACCTGCATTCACTTGTTCTCACCTGCACTCAGCTGCACTCACCTGCTCTCACCTGCACTCACTTGCACTCAGCTGCACTCACCTGCACTCACCTGCTCTCACCTGCACTAACTTGCACTCAGCTGCACTCACCTGTACTCACCTGCATTCACTTGTTCTCACCTGCACCCACCTGCACTCACCTGCACTCACCTGCACACACCTGCACTCACCTGCACTCACCCGCTATGCAAGCTTTACACAACAGATGGAAAAACTGCTCAGTAGTGGTGGAAAGTAACAAAGTACATGTCGTTCATTACTGTACTTTACTTTTTTGAGTATTTTTCTTCGTTTTTTGAGTCCTTTCTTTTTTTTTTTTTGTTCCCTTTTCCTTAACTTTGTATCCACAGTTGCTGTTTTTTCTCTCTTGAAATGTAATTTCAACATGGAGCTATTAGCTATTAGCAGCCCTTATTTATCTGGACGACATTGTTTTAGAGATAATGATGTTCCACGGATGTGAGAAACACAAGGCAGATTATTAGTAATTTTATTAATTTGTTGCCATGTGGCCAAGTTGTTCAGTAGGATGAGTCTAAGATCAGAGTTATAGTTTCTTTTCTGGTCATTCAACCTTTGACCTCTATTCTAGACTCAAGACTCTCCTGTTTTCTTTTTGGTTTGTGATTAAATAAGAAATAATAATCAAAGTATCTGTCCTTATTTTTTGTGGCCTTTATATGCTGAAGTTCTTTCTAGGTGGTGTAGAATCTATAGCAGGTGGTTCTACGCATTAATACATCAGATGGTTTCTGACAGTTACAGGTTCTCTAAAATTATTTATGATTTTTGTATTTTTGAATAATTAAATGTTTTTAAAATACTTCAAAACTTTAACTTAAGTAGATTATTGAGGGAGTAAATTTTACTTGTAGTTGAGTAAGATTTGACTATGAGCATAAATACTTTTACTGAAGTACTACTGTTTAGTACTTCATCCACCACTGCTGCTCAGGATAGCCACCAAAATCTTACCTACCAGATACTTTATGATTTACAATTATTATCAGAGCGGTTAAATATCTGTAAAAGAAACAGAAAATCATCCTTAGTAGATTCTAGTACCATGTTCAGGAAAGAAAAATCGGTGAAAGATGACCAATCATGAGCAGACTCGTCTCATTAGGGAATGGAGAGCCCTTTGCAGCATTACGAAAAAAAAACTTGCATAGCAGACATTAAATATCTTGTATGTAGAAAAATAGACAGTTTCTTCTGTAATGTGACCCAACAGTTTGTTGAATAAAACCTGGACTTCTGTAACATGTTTTATTTTTTATGAAATATCCTTGTCTGGAGTTTCTGGTTTGGTGCTGCTAAGGTTGAATTTGAAATGATTTAAATCTTTAAAAAGGAAGAATTAAGACCTGAGGGTGTATTTCTTTTTAACTTTGACTGCAGCCCACCTCTATGTGCTTTTATTGGCAGCACAGATCAGAAATTATTCAAATAAGTGCTTGAAAGAAAGAAAATCCTTAGTTTTTTCAGTTTGTGGTCCTGTTTTTTTTTTTTTGGTCACTTAATTGTTTTTTGTTAGGCGTTTACTCCCTTTTATGCTAACTTCTAACTCAAAGTTCTTATCTATAGTTTACAAACCTACTGAAGATGTTTTAATCTGTATAATTTTTAGTTTGTTTAAAAGATGGGGTTCATTCACAATATTCATAATTTTTAAAACAATACAAAAAGGGGTTAAGCCAGCAAAAGTTTTCAGCTCATGTTTCACAATAGGCCACAAATGTTCATAGGTTCTTAGTTGAAAACAATCAGGCCTGGGGCATGTATAAATAATACGCTCTGTGCATCTCTTAAAAAGGTGGAAATAATCAAGAAAATGAAACCAAAGCCTGTCAGGAGCAACCGCTCATCTGTAAGTCTGTCCTCATCCTTGATTTCACAGTTCCAGCCTTTGGAAGCAAAAATCTCCCTTCTCCTCAGGCTTTGCCACCACTTCTGGACTCAGGTCGACCTGTTGAGTCGTCCGGTCCGAGGCTCGGCCACTGGACTTGTCTCAGCTTGTTTAGCATGTTCTGAAAGCTGTTTCCAAGCCTCCGGCTGACTGAGCGACGGTGATAGAAGCTGGTCTGCTCATATCTTTATAAATGTTTTCCGGTAGAAAGAAGGTGCAATTAGATGGACGGGATATATGGTAGACTGTGGCTGCATGTGTGAGAGAGAGAGCATGTCTAAAGTCCGTCTGAGTCCAATCACTCCTTTGACTGGTCCTTGCTTTGTTTCTTCATTTTCATTCTCCGGTTCTGGAACCAGATCTTAACCTGCCTCTCTGTCAGGTTCAGAGCACGTGCCACCTCATGCCGCCGGTCCCTCGTGAGATACATGTTGAACAGAAATTCCTTTTCCAGCTCTAGGGTCTGGTATTTGGTGTATGGGCACCTCTTCTTCCTTGAGGAGCGGGCGTGAAGCCAGTTGGCAGAAGGGTCGTCTGTTGGAACAGGGAGAAAAAAAAAGAAAGGGGGGGGTGTGTTAGACGATGTTAAATCCAGCGAAAAATAAACCCGTAAATGTTCACATGCAGAATAAGAGGAAGATTAGTTCAATGGGGAAAAAAAGCCTGGAAAAGTGACTAGGAAGGCCCCTTAGAGCAAAACTAACATCATGATGGGTTTTTATGCTCTTCATGGAGGTTGGGGTCTGTTTGAACATTTAAATATGAACATTTGGTCTCCAACACATCATGATGCAGCAGAGTAGATTGGAAACATTGTGCTTTCAACAGATAAAAAAAATTTCATGGCTAAAACATTTTTTTTTCTAAATCAAGCAGATTATTTCCCTTGACAATAGCAAACACACCCCTACACACCAAAACACACACACACACACGCGGGACGTGGAAGATGATTTGCAGCTTCGTAATGCTTTCATTAACATTCCTTCTCTTCTGGGAGCGTGATGATCATGTTGCAGACTCTGTTACTCCTGATTGTTCCTTTAGGAAGCACAGAAAATGTTGTTCAGTGAAGATGTTTAAATGTATCACTTTTTATTAAATGGTGAACGTTACACACATTTGCATTAGTTTTATCCTGAGCTATGTCTATAGTTCTGCTGCTATAGGCTTAGACTGCTGGAGGACATAGGGACCCCTTTTTCATCATTCTGCTTCATTCTATCTCTATTCTCCCACTCTGCAGAATCTGTTAGTTCAATCTCTAACGTTCTGCTCTCTCTGCTTTTTCTCATAGTAGCTTCATCTGGTCTGTTCCTGTTTGGCTGTGACTCCATCCTGGAGAGAAATATCAGCTGTGCTGCTGCCATCAGCACCTTTGTTTCTAGATGCTGGAGCTTGGCCTGTTTTCCAGTGTAGTCCTGTTTCTCTGACTGTGACTAACTGGATGTGCTCTCTTCATCCTCTGACATGGGAGCTGGCTCAGAGCTCGTCTGCCTGGCTGTGTGTTTCCTGGACGGGGCCGCCTGTGGAGCTGGTTGACAGTTGCCTTTTGTATCTATGCTTCTTTTTCTATGTCTGTTTCTGTCTCCTTGAACCCCAGTGGGCCTCAGCAGATGGCCGCTCACACTGAGCCTGGTTCTGCTGGAGGTTTCTTCCTGTTCAAAGGGAGTTTTTCCTCTCCACTGTCGCTACAAGCATGCTTAGTGTGAGGGATTGCTGAAGAGTCAATGAGTCGATGCAATCAGCTGGTTTTCCTTAGATAGAAAACTTTGAATCAATCTGACTGGATGATCTGGTGAACTGGAAAGTGACCTGAGATGACATGATGTGAATTGGAGCGATAGAAATAAACTAAATAGAACTGAATTAAAACAGAACAGGCTTTGGAAAACTGGGGTTTTCTTTTTTACACAATTATACAAGATAAAATGAGGGATGCAGGATAAATGAAAGGTGATGTTTGTCTCCATCCTGTTTGAACGGAATAAGCTCTAAAGCTTATGAGACAAAAGTTAAATTACATGTTGCTTTGTGGTGACTTGGATGTGAAATACTAAATCACATTGTGTGCTGCATAATTAGGGGCCTTTGAATGAATATTCCTATTTTTGAAAAGGGGGGAAAAAAAACAAGTCCTATTTTTTTTCTCAACATTCTTTTTTCTTACCATCCCACCCCCACATCACCCCTGGTATTTTTATTGCTTTCAGACCAGCGCAATAAGTCAAGACTTATCCTCCTTTGCTGTTTTAAACTATCCATTCTTCTTTAAATAAGTGAAATCTTTGCTATGAATGTCTCACTTGGGCTGATTGGAAGGAAAAAAGAAGTCAATTATTTCCAGAGGATTTTCCAAACATTTCACCCCAAAAATAAGAGCGGTTACTCTAAAATACATCAAGAAATTCCCGACTATTTATTCAGAAATACTGAGTGAAGTCACTGAAATCAATGATTTCAATGAAATGGATAATTTTAGATGCAATTTAGATTATTTAATTGGATGCGTGTTTATTTTATTGCGCATTTCATATTTTAATTACATGCTTAACAAATAGATGTTACAGCAGCTTATTTCATGGAACATGCACATCATTAAATGAATCCGGATTTTTACACCTCAGGGTTTTCCTCGTCATCCTGATTCTGAAAACCATTTTATGTCTCCTGACAGTATTAGTCTCCTATCAACCTAAAAAAAACAAATGCCATATTTGATCTAATTGACAATATTCCTGATTTTTTTTATCCTTTAAATTACTTTCAATAAACAATCATTCTTTAGAAGCTGAAACTCAGACATTTTTTGCTGAGGAATAATTTGACAAATTCAGCTTGACTCGGTTTTACAAAACTCAGATTCATGTTTTCTTTCTGGAATTTAGTGGAAAATGTTTTGGTTTTTTGCTCTAGTTTAACCTTTTTAGTTTTGAACGATGTTTCATCGTTTTTCTCACTGATCATGTTCAGAAGGAAGGACTGCAGAAAAAGGAATTGTTGTTAGATGTATCCCCCATTGATTGGATCAATAAAAATTCCAGCTAAATTAGTTTGTGTGAAGATCCAATCTTTAAACAAAGAAATCATTGATAAAAAATAAGTTTATTCAATATTGAGTGTTTGAAGGTTTGCTCTTTAAGTCTAATAATTTATGAAGTAAAAAAAAAAATACAATTTCAGGCGAAGGAAATCTTTCACCAAATAGGAGGTCAACTATCGTCTTAAAGATGTATTTCTTTTCATAGATTTATGATGTTTTAACTTTGATGTTTTGGTATTTGAAGGGTAGAGGTAGACAAACAGCTGACCTGAGGGACATAAATGAGAATAAATCTGTTCTAAAACCTGAAGAGGAACATAAAATGTAATTGCTGGACATGGAAACATGACGTGGGCCTCTCAGTGTGGAGCAGTGGGTAGCAGTTCCAGGTTCTATTCCCGCTAGGGATGCACGATATAATCTGCCCCCTATCGGTATCGGCCTTAAAACTGAATATCGAACATCGGCCACCCCGCCGATATTTAACCCGATATTTGATCAGCTTCTGAGTTTCTAAAGTCTAAAAAAAAAATATATAAAAATACTACTTCTTCTTCTTCCTCAAAAACTTATTTTTTACAGACTTAAAAACTTCTAAAGACGAGGGAAAAAATATTGCTACATTAAAATATCACAATATCTTCATATGCTGATATATTGCCATTTAAAAACACCATATCAATCTGTTTTACTAATGAAATATTGCTATATGTCATCGTTACGCTACGAAATCCCCCGAAAATTCACCAAATTTAGCCATATTTTTATATGTTGATATATTGACGCGGTATCGATCTATTTTACTAACAAAATCTCACAAGAATTTGCAAAATATCACGAGAGTTTGTAACAGAACGATGAAATTTCACGAGATTTTGAAAGTAAAATAGATCGATACCGCGTTTTTAAAAATCAATTTGATATCAGCATATGAAAATATATTTGAGTATATTATTTTTCAAAGTGTCAGAAATGGATAATAAAACTGCTATTTTCAATGACTACTTATTTTTGTCCAGCTTTAACATCAGTATCGATATCGGTTATCGGCTACATGAGTTTTAAAATATCGGCATATCGGATATCGGCCAAAATCCCAATATCGTGCATCCCTAATTCCCGCTTCTGGGTCTTTCTGCGTGGAGTCTGCATGTTCTCCCTGAGCATGCGTGGGTTCTCTCCGGGTACTCCGGCTTCCTCCCACAGTCCATAAACATGACTGTTAGGTTAATTGGCTTCTCTAAATTAGAACTTGTGTGTGTGTGAATGGTTGTTTGTCACTGTGTCGCCCTGCGACGGATTGGCGACCTTTCCAGGGTAGACCCCGCCTCTCGCCCATAGACAGCGATAGGCACCAGCACCCCTCTCCACCTCAGCTGGGATAAAGCGTGACAGAAGGTAGATGGATACATGACGCTGTGACATGATGAGTGCTAAGACAGGACAGACATTTGCTGAAGTTCCACCTGGATCTGAACGATTATCCCTCTTCTCATTTCTTCCCCCTGCGCAAAAACTTTTATCAATGGATGTGTCCTCAATACCCTCTGGAATCAATTTTCTCCAACATGGCCAGCAAGCAGTAGATCGATTACATTTCAGAGGAGAATATAATGTTTGATAAAGGGAGGTGTGCATGTGTGTGATGGTGGAGATGGGGTGGGGGCTGTGGGGGCTGTGCGCCGCGCCGCTTCTAGCAAAGTGGGTGCTTTGCATGCCTTGTTATCACCTTGAGAGTCATTCATTACTATTGGAGCAAGGCCACGTCCACGGCTGTCGCCGAGGATGACAAACGGGGGTGGAGGAGAGTGAAAGGTGTGTGTGGGGGGGAGTGTGGGTGTGGATCAGGCGTCTCTTCAGGTAATGTGTGGTTTCTGCTCATGTTCAGCTGGTGAATCAAACTGCTGTGTGATTGCTGAGCGGGGGAAGAACATGAAGCGTCGTCATGTTGATCTCTACATGAAAACCGGAAAACAAAACGGCAACAGAACCTGGAATTCGTCCCATTTCACCCACCTTTGGGATTTTACTCCTATTTTCCCCAAAGACACAGCGTCAGATCTTCCTCACCCTGTTCCCTTCAAACCCCACACCCATCCTTCCCAGCCACCAACAGTAAGACGCCAATTAATGGGGTTGTTCATCCAGCTTTAACATAATTCACTTTGGGAGTAATAACTTAGTGTTTCCACCCAGCAGCAGCACAAGGACTGAAGTGTGATTTTGTAGTTTGTTCTGGATGATTGCCCAGCTCCCATAATGCAAAGAAAATGTTGTAGCTGCTCGGCGACTTTACTTTACATGATGTTTTGAAGGATAGGGTTTGGTTGTTTTTCATATGGTGGCCATTTTTAATAAATAGGGTGGGGTGATGTGAGTGAGGAACCCTCCTGCTGTCAACATATATCATCCAGATAATATTTCCTTTCTTTTCTTACTGAGAGCGAATAAGACGAGCATTCACCAAGTCTAGGTTGAAAGTTTACTACATCTGTACTGCTGATTCTAGCCTTCAAATGAATCATTGTGGCCTGGGAATCTGGTCTCTATCTGAGGAAACGAAAACGCTTTGGAAGTAGGGAGAATTGCTGCGATGCTGCTGAGAGGAGAATTATTTTGAAACTGAGACTCTAAGACTCTCCAAAACCCTGGATGTCCCTAAAAAATCCGTTTTTTGTTGCTTGTCAGGTTTTTGGGGTTTATTTATGGACTTCATTTCTATTAAAATACATTCAAAATTTAATTAGCCTTCTCATCAAAATGTTTTAGCTTCTCCCCAACCATACCAGACATCGTTACGCCAAACGCCAAATTTTCACGTCTTTCAGATGGATGGAAATGTTGCTTTGGATGTCATTTGAACTGTGGCTTTTCTAAACCAAATTTAACAGGGTGAAGCCATTTTTTTAAACAAAAGTTAAACAATCAAACAAATAAAAAACAGGTTTATTTTTTGATACATAAAATGTGTTAGCTACAAGTTTAACTCCTCCAGGCCAGTAAGAGGTGCACCGGTGCTCATCTACTCTGGTTCTGCAATGTTTGCTAGCTGGGCTAATGCTAATGTTAGCATTTAAATTAGCTGTTCAGAGGAAAACTGGCAGCCTGAAGCTACATAACTCCCTCGTTTTGCTTTCTATTTGGTTTTTTTGGGGGGGTTTTTTGGCTTGTGAAATGTAGAAATGTAGTATGTAGAAATGTCAGAAATGTAGTAATAAGAAAACATTCCTCAGCTCCATCATGGAGCTACTAGAAATTGACAAAGCTTTACTGTAGCTTCATGTCATGTGACTTTAACCCGCTATTTCTAACGGTGCAGAATCCGCTCTTCATGGCCAGAAATAAATATTTATATATCATAGACCGGTCGAGGAAGGAAAAACTATTAACTCTACTAAGATTTTTTTTTCTGTAAAATAAATCATTTTATTCTGGACCAATCTAGGCGTGAAGGTGTATTATTTAAAAAAAAAAAATTATTGTTTTGATGAAAAAGTTTGTAGCTATGACCTTTAGGTAATTCATAAAGCCATGGAGCTGCAGGTTGAAGAGCCCAAATAAATGGGATCCTATCCTAAAACTAGTGTTGCACCAATACTGATACCAGTATCGGGCAGGGCCCCGATCAAGCAATAAAATAGTGGTATCGGTATCGATGAGTACCAACAAATAGGGCACCAATATCATTTTGCGAGCCAAAAGTTTATTCAACTGTCACCCATTCCAGGTAGAAAATAAAAAGTTCTACTAGATTCACTTTGTTTTAGTCTTTTTCCTGCTTCAAAAAGGTAGGCAGCAGTTCTACACAGATATACAAACATCAATTTCAGCCAGATATCGGGCATTCGTATCGGGGCCAAAAAATGGCATCGGCGCAACACTATTTAAAACACATAAAAGTGCCACAATTTAATGTTTTAATCACTTTTAGAGTAAAACTGTAAAGGTAAAAAAAAACAATATCTTATAATTGTTTTGGGGTGAGTGCAGGGGCCTTAATAGGGACACAGGCCCCTGTTGGCCCTTGGCTAGAACCGCCCATGTATCTCAATCTGACTTGGGGAGTTGGTGTTTGCCATCTGAAAAAGCCAGCATTTAGGCAGACCCAACCTGACAACTGTTACAGCTAAAGACAGGAGAATACAACCTGCTGCCTGCTGATACCTACATTTATTTATTGAACCACTTCTCTCTTGGTTTAAGGGTAAAATTAAAACTTTCCTTTTACATCAGGCATCCCTAAAGTCGGTCCTCGAGGGCCGCTGTCCTGCAGGTTTTAGAGGTTTCCCTGCTCCTGTACAGCTGATTCATATGATAGTTGATTAACAGGCTTTTGCTGAACTGCAATCATCAGAATCAGCTGTGCTAAAGCAGAGAAACCTCTAAAACCTGCAGGACAGTGGCCCTCGAGGACCGACTTTGGGGATGCCTGTTTTACATAAAGCTTATAGTTAGAATGACTCAGGTTATCGTGAGCTATTTTACTGCTATAGGCTTAGTCTGCTGGGGGACATAGGGACAACTTTTCATCATTCTGCTTCATTCTATCTCTATTCTCTCACTCTGCAGAATATGTTAGTTCAATAACGTTCTGCTCTCTCTGCTTTTTCTCAGCTCTGTGG
The DNA here is from genome assembly GCA_030533445.1 of Cyprinodon diabolis. Lineage (NCBI taxonomy): Eukaryota > Metazoa > Chordata > Actinopteri > Cyprinodontiformes > Cyprinodontidae > Cyprinodon > Cyprinodon diabolis. Next base: position 41,049,200 of record CM060077.1, read on the forward strand.
AGCTGGTTGACAGTTGCCTTTTGTATCTATGCTTCTTTTTCTATGTCTGCTTCCATCTCCTTGAACCCCAGTGGGCCTCAGCAGATGGCCGCTCACACTGAGCCTGGTTCTGCTGGAGGTTTCTTCCTGTTCAAAGGGAGTTTTTCCTCTCCACTGTCGCTACAAGCATGCTTAGTGTGAGGGATTGCTGAAGAGTCAATGAGTTAATGCAATCTGCTGGTTTTTCCTAGATAGAAAACTTTGAATCAATCTGACTGGATGATCTGGTGAACTGGAAAGTGACCTGAGATTAAATGTTTTGTGAATTGCCGCCATAGAAATAAACTGAAATGAATTAAATTGTTCACTGGATACATCAAAATGAACAAGAGACAGAAGAAAACAAGGGCTGTTTAATATTTTCCCAAATCTGTAGATTAAGAAACTTTTCTTATCAAAATGTTATAGGATGGTGTAAAAAATGACGACTAGCCTTAAAGTGAATGGAAATTGAATATGTCTGTTTTAGGCCATTATTATTCAGATGTTGTTCTCATTACAGAAATGTGATGTTAGTACTTTCTCAGGAAATGAAAGCCCTCTGTCACTGGGAACAAATTTTTCTATGTCATCATTAAAAAAAAGATCAAGAGCTTTTCTGTACCCCATCAAGTTATTTTTTTATGTTGTGAGGATGCCTAAATGTACAATAAGAAATGTCACAACCAAGCCAGGAAACAACATGAAACCACAAAGAATTTAAAAAAATATTTCCCAGCAATGGACAGGGACTTGGCTTTAATGTTTGCGCGTCTTGTTCACGCGCTTCGACAGAAATAAAACTGCATGTCGGCAATCCAGCATGATGCATTTCTTATTTTGATTTTTATTATTGCACAGCAGACTTCCCTTCTGTTTTAAATCGATATAGATTTCTGGCCTTATCTAACGATAAAATCTGATTACATTCCAAAACGGTGTCTTTAATTTTTATGTTTCAACAGAAATGTAGGCCGAGGAGTTCCCTATCTTTAAAAATGGGAGCCTCCACAGTTTGACACTTTTATTGAAACACAAATCGCCAGAACATAAGATTAAAAAAGAAAAAGCGCTTACGCTTTAGAAGAGCAGACAGATAGTGGATTCCTTCAGCTCCCAATCAGCACTTCGGTTTGGGACACAGTGTCGGTGGGCAGTCAGATAATTCAGACCTGAGCGGACGGCTTTGATCTATCGTGCGCCAACTCGCTCTAATATTGTCCGCGTTTCGCGCGCGCGCGTTAGTGCGCGTGTTAAAGGTGCGTTGATAAATTGCGCGCTCTATAGGTTTTATTTCTGCTTCTGAATCAGCCTATTTCGGTCTGTGTCGGATTCGCTGCAGATGAATGTTCCTGAGCCCCACCGTGCACCCCCTCCTGCCGATGGCGGGACCAGAAACAGGCCGTTTGTCCCTTAGTTTTAAACTAAACCAAACCACTAAAACCAAAATAGATTATTATTCATTTATTTGCGGATGTTCGTGATCTGAACCATATTATAACAGCGTTAGGCACAGGAAAACTAAATTACTTGTAGGTCTAATTGTTGAGAGGAAGACATTTCTCATTTTTCTCCTAAAGCTATCAATGCACTGAAATGCAGATATGAGAATAATATCAGAACAATTAACGGCTCCAGAGGTCACCAGATATTTCGGTTCAAGACTCCCGTTCTGTTTGATCACATAAAATAAAACTGGAACAGAAACCTTACAGGGTGGCGCGACAGAACTGGGCCATCAGACGGAGAGAAGGTTTACGCCCCAGCTGGTTGAATAACAGAGCCTGCTATGTTGCCCAAATGATAAAAAGAAAATAATTTACCGATTTTAATCTCCAAAAAATCCCACAAAAGCTACAAAAATGCAATATTATAAAAGCACAAAATTGAATAACAAATTCAATCGAATCTAATTAACAAATAAAAAAAATATTTTGTTCCTGTTCTGCAGCTGAATATCTTGTTTTCGCACCTGCTCTGTGCTCAAGGTTTGCTTCACTATGAATTACTGTTTCATTGTTATTATTATCAATATTGCAAACATTAGATGAGTCAATTTTAAGATGCCTTTGTGGAAATGAAAAACAGAAAAAGCAAAACAGTGCGCATTTGTTAAACATGTAAATACACAGTGGAGATGTGAGCCTGACTGTCTTTGCAGTAGTTAGAAAAATATGCTTAATTCGCCAAAGACTGTCCTATATATATATATATATATATATATATATATATATATATATATATATATATATATATATATATATATGTCTAATTGGGCACGCACACAGAGACGGGGTCCTATGCGTGCACCGTGGGGGCAGCGGGTGGGATCACTTTCCGGCTTTCCAGCTTTCCGGCTCTTTGTTCTTGTTTTATGGCAGCATTAAAACATTTATTGTCTCCCAGGCAGTTCTCCCTCTCCCGCGCATCATTTCCTGCTTTCATAACTTACTTTGATCCGCGCTGTCCTTGTCCTTACTCCCTTCGCAAACATCCTTGCTCCCTTCAAATCCTGCTCCCTGGATGGAGGTGGCATGGTGGTTCAGCTCGCGCCCCGGCGTGGAAAGTGACTCCAGGATGTACGTGGTGGTCTCGTGTTGTCCGCTGATTTTGATGGGAAGCTCCCCGCCTTGATGGCCAACCTGGGGCTCCAGTTTGACCTGCCCAGTTTGGCTCTGGCCCGGGAAAGACTCCGGGTTCCGCGGAGTGCAGTCCAGCCATGAGCGGATGTACCGTGATTCTGCGGTGGGCACATGCTGACCCGGTATGTAGGGATGGTAGACAGCCGGGAGGCCACCGGCTCCGTGGTGCGGGCTGAACGGGCCCCAGGGTGAGGAGAAAACGGGAGGTTTGGGCTGGAAGCTGCAGGATGGGTATGACTCGGCATGAGCGAGTTCGGGGTGCGCGGCTCCATCGGCCGCAACGGAGGTGGAACCGGGATACTGGACGCTGGAGAAACGCGCCGCGCCTGAGAGATCGTCGCTATCGTGACTTATAATGGAGTCCACGTAGTAGTTGCTCAAAGTCCCAGAAATGGACATTCTTGGACATTATCTAGAATCCACGGCGAGTTTACTTCAGGCAGAACAAAAGCAGAGACATTAGATATTTTTGTCACTCTGTTTTTTCCTGCTCCCCTCTTACTCTCTCTCTCTCCCTCTCTCTCCCTCCCTCTCAGCCCCTCCCCCTCCCCCAGCAACAACTTGCCCGGTGTAGTGAAACAAAGTGCCTTTGCCTGCTCGTCGTAAATGTTCACGGCGTTTTTGTCGGGTCTTTGCGGCTGATTGGCCGGATTTTCACATTGAGCCTGAAAAAGCGTCGGTGCAGCGAAAAATCACCCCTACCCTCATAGAGCACCCCCCCCCCCCCACCCCCCCCACCCACCACACACACACACACACACACGGCTCTATCCTCCCTCTCTCTCTTTGTTCTCTATCCTTTCCTTGTATTTTCACAGGTAAAATGAGATTAAAAGGGACGATGGGCTCATGCGCAAACTCTATGAAACTCTATGAAAAGCATAAAGGATGCTTAAAATATAACACATCTCTCACTGCAAAAATTGGAATCTAAATTAATATTTTTTTTTTTAAATAAGTGCATTTTGTCCTGAATTGAGGAGGTAAGTGAGTAACTTTGCCAATGGAACAGGACAATTTACATTTAAAATAAGAAAAAAAATTGCATTCACTTATTCCAAGTGCATATTATCTAATTATCTTATTTTAAGAGTAAAAACCTCACTTCACTGGCTTATCATCTCATTTACCTGCTCAAATTAAGGGTAAATACGCTTAATTTAAGACATTTTTACCTATTTCTATATTGTTTTTGCAGTGATGGTAGTTTCTAATTTGAATCGTTGTTAACTAGAATTTAAAAAAGAAAATATAAGTTCTAATGGTAAGAGAGAAGTCAGTTTTGCCACTTTAAATCAGCTTATATCTGTGTCAGGTAACGCATTAAATTCCCTATTACAACAAATTAATAAATTCATGATTTCAGATAAAGGAAGATAAATAACAATAAATCTATCGGTGCGTGTTCAATTATTTACTTGCCTCCTGGACGTAGCTTGTACTTTTCCTACCTGACACAGTTTTTATTGGCATATTAACAGTCATTTTCTTAACGATCGCCATTAATTCAGGTCCTGCGCGGCGATGCTTCTCTTTAAAACTACCTCAGTTACTTTTTAAGGGACCAATTTCAAACCCTAATAAAAACCTCCAAGGTGATTGTTTCCGTTTTATAGGCGCCGAACGGCCGGTGTGGCCTCGCGCGCACAGTCCCAACCCTGCCTGGGTAAAATAAATAAATAAATATAATAATAATAATAATAATAATAATAATAATAATAATAATAATAATAATAATAATAATAATAATAATAATAATAATAATAACAATAATAATAATAATAATAAATTGGTGGCATTGCAAGGAAATAGGAGCGTTTTAGAGGAAAAATCTAAAAAAAGATATGACATCAGAGCGGAGAGGACTGGTTGCACGAACAAAAACCAAACTACATGCATCCTACTTCATTTTCGCATTTGATTATAGCATAAATTGCATTTTGTTATGCAGAGGTTGGCCTTCATATGCACCACATTTACACTTAGCTCAAAGATCAAGCTCGTTGCTGATCAAAGTTAATAACAGAGTAAATCTATGGAAGGATAAATCATTTGGATGGATTTAATAAGAATAAAATGGACCGATTTGAACCAATTTAGAGTCAAACGAGTTTACATTTAGATTTAACTGCATAGAACAATTAAATAAAATAAATCCAAACACAGAAATGTATTTGTTAACATTTGTGGTGACATCAGTGTTTTTCTAACGCGTCGTGCTTTTGGTGACTAAATGCAACTAAAGTGTAATTTTCCTTTAAGTTTGAAGCTCGCTGGAACATTTAAATAACGCTCATCTCGATGCTGCTCTAATCAAATAAAACAGACTGAAATGAAGGTTGATGAGGATCATTATATTGTCCCGTTAAAGTGCATTATAAACAGGTACGCTTAGCGACTTGCATCACTTCGCCTCCTCCATTTCTCTCTATATTTTCCATCAAAATGGCCTCTCCTGGCCGCAGGCTGCGGGAATTTCCAATTTTCACAGGGCTTCCACCCTGTGGGTTTACAGCCATCCAGACAGACAGCGCGTTAATTGGGAACAGCGGAGCGCAAAAAGCTTGAAAATGTTATCTGCGAACCACTGAGAGTTGCACCACTGTGCTTCAGTGCTGTTAGAGAACCAGGAGACGCAGACCCCCTTCGCGCATATTTTCCCAATTACTTAATCCACGATTACATGATAATGTGAATTTCATTAAAAAGCCATCGTGGTGAGGCTTAATTTTTTATTATGGTTGGATTTGATGACACATTCAGAAATCAATGCTTTCATCATGGAGACAATGCATTTTTCTTCATTTCTCGCGCCGCGTGGCAGAATGACAGTGAAGAAGTTTCTGGAAGAGAAAATAGGCCTCCATGAATCACTGCAGTGGTTCGGTGTCATTTTAAGGAAAAAACAAACAAAAAAACATAGAAATCATTAAAGCGCTGAATGCACTAAAAACAGGAACACTGGATTTTAAAGCTTTACTTTGGTATTTATAGAAAAAATCAAAACCCTTAAATATAATTTTCTTTGATGTTTTATACTGTCTGGATTCTAAGGAATTAAAATGTATTGATCATCCTTCGTGGTTAAATAATCTAATTTTCCAAATGATTTCTTAAAGACTTTTGATTCTTAAATTGTTTAAAACGTTGGGATTAAAGAGAAAAACTGAGTTGCCTCTAATAATTTTGGACTAAAGTATTGTTTTATATTTAAGATGTAGAAATAACTTAATTCTGTTTTTTCCGGTTTCCCTCATTTTAGTTCACGTTTTATTAAACCAAATTACAAAGAAAAAATAGATACAAAAGAAGAAAGAGGTTTTTCTTAAATTAATTTCCTAAACTATTTTAGTAAAACACATTTTGTTTTGTGGATGAATGATGGTAAAGTCAACTTTAAAACAGGAACAGGAATCTACACTAATTACTTTAATCTTGCTAAATGTTTTCAGTTGTGCTGTAATTAAATAGCCTCAATATATTAGGCTGTTACATTAATGGATCTGAGGATCATTTTAAGTTATTTTCTTTTTTCTTTTAAATTCATTGATTGGATAGAAAACAAAACAAGAGCTTCTATTGTTTGATCCATCCATCCATCATCCATCCATCATCCATCCATCATCCATCCATCATCCATCATCCATCCATCCATCATCCATCCATCCATCCATCATCCATCCATCCATCCATCCATCATCCATCATCCATCCATCATCCATCCATCATCCCTCCATCCATCCATCCATCCATCCATCCATCATCCATCCATCCATCCATCCATCCATCATCCATCCATCCATCCATCCATCATCCATCATCCATCCATCATCCATCCATCATCCCTCCATCCATCCATCCATCCATCCATCATCCATCCATCCATCATCCATCCATTCATCATCCATCCATCCATCCATCATCCATCCATTCATCATCCATCCATCCATCCATCATCCATCCATTCATCATCCATCCATCCATCCATCCATCCATCATCCATCCATCCATCCATCCACCATCCATCCATCATCCATCCATCATCCAACCATCCATCCATCCATCAATCCATCATCCATCCATCCATCATCCCTCCATCCATCCATCCACCCATCCATCCATCATCCATCCATCCATCCATCCATCCATCCATCCATCCATCATCCATCCATCCTCCATCCATCTATCCATCCATCATCCATCCATTCATCATCCATCCATCCATCCATCATCCATCCATCCATCCATCCATCCATCCATCCATCCATCCATCAACCATCCATCCATCATCCATCCATCCATCCATCCATCCATCCATCCATCCATCCATCCATCCATCATCCATCCATCCATCCATCCATCCATCCATCCATCCATCCATCAACCATCCATCCATCCATCCATCATCCATCCATCCATCCATCCATCCATCCATCAACCAACCATCCATCCATCCATCATCCATCCATCCATCCATCCATCCATCCATCCATCCATCCATCCATCCATCTGTCATCCATCAACCATCCATCCATCATCCATCCATCCATCAACCATCCATCCATCCATCCATCCCTCCATCTGTCATGATTGGTTTAAGGCTGAACCCACAACAGAACACAAACGGAGGCTGAGTAAAAGTTTAACAGAGTTTATTGAAATTAGTTTTCACACAAGACATGAACTGGTTCAGGTACTGGTCCGGGTTGGGTTCACTGATGTCTGCAGAGACGGACAGTTTGATTAGCCAGGCAATCAGATGATTAATTGAGTCTTAGGATAAACTAGAGTCTACCTTGAAGAAGTCCAGGCTTAACTTGTGAGAGAGGGAACCGTTGGGTCCAGAGACTGTTGGTTCAGCAGAGTGCACAAGCAGCTGCAGCGTCTAACTTCTGACTTTGAATGGCAGACCTTGATCAGAGTTTCCAGCTCTTCTCAGAGAGCAGCAGGAGAAATCCAGACAGGAATCTTCAGGTTTGGCTCACCAGGGCTGGAAGGCAGGTTAAGCTCACCCAGAGCTTCAGGCTTGAGACAGGTTTCCTGTGAGGCAAAGACAGAGGAGGGTTAGAATCAGTTTTCTCACTTAGAAACAACTTAGATTCTTTCAGGTAGCAGAGGCTCAGGTTTGCTAACCAAACTAGGTCAACACTGCGGCGTTGAAGGAAGGTCTGGCAGCTGCTTATGTAGGGAAGGTCTCCTGATGGGCTGACGAGCTCCAGGTGTGCTGGAGGGCTCCAGCCCAGGAGACCCACGGCGCACTCTGCTGGAGAAAGGTGGTACATCCCCAGATCCCAACAGTACCCCCCTCTCAACGACCGCCTCTTGGCGGTCCCGAGGATGTAGACGGGAGGGAACTCTCATACTCCTCGATCAGGGACGGATCGAGGATGTATGAGCCAGGAACCCAGGTGCCGTCCTCCGGACCGTAGCCCTCCCAGTCGACGAGGTACTGCCAACCGCGACCTCCACGATCCGGCGAACTGTGAAGGCCGGATGACCATCGACGTCCAGGGCGGGTGGAGGGGAGTCGGATGGTGGGCACAGGGAGCTTGTAACGACAGGTTTTACTTGAGAGACATGAAACGTAGTATGGATTCGTATAGACTGTGGCTGGTGCAGGCGGACAGCAGAGGGGTTGATTATCTGAGCTATCTTATAAGGGCCGATGAACCGGGGTGACAGCTTCTTGGACATGGCCTTGAGAGGAATGTCACGTGTCGATAACCAAACTTCTTGGCCTATGGTATAGTCAGGGGCTGGACGTCTCTTGGAATCTGCGAAGCGTTTTGTTGAAGCAGATGAGCGGTTGAGGGTGGTGATGATGTCCTTCCAGATACGCTGACAACGGCGGATGTGGTGATGGACTGATCTGACCGTTATCTCTCTCTCGTCTGCAGGGAAGAGTGGAGGCTGATAACCTATAGACACTTGGAACGGGGATAAACCAGTAGAAGCAGATTTCAATGAGTTATGGGCGTACTCGATCCAGGTCAGAAACTGACTCCAGTAAGTAGGGTTGTTTGATGATAGGCAGAGCAGAGTGGACTCGAGATGTTGATTCATCCTCTCCGTCTGCCCATTAGACTGAGGATGATAACCAGAGGTGAGAGAGGACTTGCAGTTTAACGCTGAACAGAAAGCTTTCCAGACCTGTGAGATGAACTGGGGACCACGATCACAGAGGATTTCTTGAGGAATTCCATGGAGGCGGAAAACATGCTTCACGAGAAGCTGGGCCGTCTGGAATGCAGTGGGAAGTTTCCTGAGGGGAATTAAGTGACAGGCCTTGGAAAAAACGGTCGACGATGGTTAGAATGGTGGACATACCTCTAGAAATCGGGAGACCGGTGACAAAATCTACAGCGATATGAGACCAAGGGCGGGTTGGAACAGGTAGAGGATGCAGCCGGCCAGAAGGTGGTTGGTGAGAGGTCTTGTTTCTGGCGCAGATGGGACAAGCCAGAACATACTCCTTAACATCTTTGTGAAGTGATGGCCACCAGAAACGTCTTGTTATGAGGGCAATAGTTCTGCTCACTCCAGGATGGGCGGAGAATTTTGCTGCATGCATCTACTGGATCAGTCGGGATCTGACGGAAGATGGAACATAAGTTTTATTTGGAGGACCGTTACCTGGGTCAGGTTCAGAGGCTAGGGCAGAGTTGATGAGATCAGTGATCTCCCAGGAAACGACTCCAACAGTACAGGAGGCAGGAAGAACAGGCTCGGGTGTCTCAGGTTGATCAGTGGAGTACAGACGAGAGAGAGAATTGGGCTTGACGTTCTTGGAACCAGGTCTGTAAGAAATGATGAGGTTGAAACGAGAAAAAAGAATAATGACCATCTAGAGTGACGTGGGTTGGATCGTTTTGCCGATTGGAGATAAGCCAGGATTTTGTGGTCTGTCCAAACCAATACTGGATGCTCGGCCCCCTCGAGCCAGTGTCTCCATTCCTCCAGGGCGAGTTTAATGGCAAGAAGTTCTCGGTCTCCGACATCATAATTTTGTCCCGCTGGTGAGAGTCTGCGTGAAAAGAATGCACAGGGGTGAGTTTTCTGGTCAGAGTCCGACTGTTGAGATAAAACAGCTCCTACACTGGAGTCAGATGCGTCCACCTCTAAGATAAACTGCTTAGAGGGATCTGGCTGGATAAGGATGGGAGCTCTGGAAAACAGGTTTTTTAATTTATTAAAAGCGTTCTCAGCTTCAGGTGTCCATTGAAATGTCTTCTTCACAGAAGTCAGAGTTGTGAGGGGTAGAGCTGTTTGACTATAGTTTCTTATAAAGCATCTGTAGAAGTTTGCAAACCCAAGAAACCTCTGAAGCTGCTTACGGTTTTCAGGTGTAGGCCAGTCCAGAACTACCTTTATTTTGTCTTCGGATGGCTTCACCTGCCCGCCCTCGAGCACAAACCCTAGAAAAGTGACAGATGGTTGGTGAAATTCACATTTTTCAGCTTTCACAGAGAGTTTGTTTTCCAATAGTCTCTGAAGAACTAGACAAACATGTTTCTTGTGGTCTGAGAGGTTCTTGGAGTAGATCAAAATATCATCGATGTACACAAAAACAAAAACATTCAAAAAATCTCTGAGGACGTCGTTGACTAGAGCTTGGAAGCAAGCAGGAGCGTTTGTGAGACCAAAAGGCATGACCAAATATTCAAATTGGCCTAAGGGGGTCTTAAAGGCTGTCTTCCATTCGTCTCCTTCTCTTATTCTAAGGAGGTGATAAGCGTTTCTTAAATCGAGTTTAGTGAACACTGTTGCACCCTGAACAGGTTCAAAAGCTGATGCCAGTAATGGTAGGGGGTACTTATTCTTGACGGTTATCTGATTCAAGCCTCTGTAGTCAATACAGGGTCGGAGGGAACCATCTTTTTTACCCACAAAAAAGAAACCAGCACCGAGAGGAGATGAAGATGGACGAATAATTCCAGCAGCTAGAGACTCATTGATATATTTCTCCATGGTCTCGCGTTCAGGTTTGGAGATGTTATATAGTCTACTGCTGGGAAGGGGGGCTCCTGGTAGTAGATCAATGGCGCAGTCATATGGTCTGTGAGGTGGAAGAGACGTCGCACTGACCTTACTGAAGACTGGTGCCAGATCATGATACTCGGGAGGAACAGAAGTAAGGTCAGGAGAGTCCATCTCCCCCCTACCTCTAGGGGACTGAATAGCAGGAGCCGCAGAACGAAGGCATGGCTCGTGACAGGAAGTGGACCAAGACTCAATGTGGCGTTCAGCCCAGTTGATATGGGGGTTATGACGTTCCAGCCACTCGAATCCCAGCACCAGAGGGGAGCATGCAGAGGGGAAAAACAAAAAATGTTAATGTTTCACGATGGTTTCCAGAGATTAGAAGTTCTAAAGGTTGCGTCTGATGAGTGACTTGATGAAGCTTCTTTCCATCTATAGCAGATACTCTGAGAGGTTTAGATAAAGGGACAGTCTCAATCTTTAACTGCTGGACCAGATCTGAATCAATGAGATTTCTTTCACACCCAGAGTCGATGAAAGCTGATAAAGTGAGATTCTGGTTAGAAAAGAAAAGGGTAGCAGGCAACAATAAATGAGGAGTTTTTTCAGATTTTAGATGGCCCGTCAGACTCCTCAAATCCTCTGACGGGCCCTGGCTTTTGATTTAGCCGGGCATGAAGCAATGAAATGGCCAGTCTCACCACAGTACAGACACAGATTTCCTCTAAATCTTTGTTGTCTTTCTTCAGGGGATAGCCTTCTGTGTCCAATCTGCATGGGTTCGGCTTCCGTTCCTTCTGAGTGAGAGACATGGACAGGCACTGAAAAAGTCTGGTTCTTAGACCTTGGCTTGGAACTGAGTTCTGGGGATCCAGAAAAAACAGAAGCATTGTTAAATGCAGGAGCAGAAACAGAAAAATTGAGGCTTCTTAGCTTAGAGTTATTTCTAGTCCGAAGTCTATTATCCAATCTGATGGTTAAACGGATTAAATCCTCCAAACTTGCAGGTTCGTCGATTGTGGCGAGTTCGTCTTTGATGTTATCATTTAAAGCCGTAAAATAAGCACTCTTAAGTGCACACTCGTTCCAACCTGAGGCTGCGGCTTTAACCCGGAAGTCAATGGAGAACTCAGCCACTGTAGAATTTCCCTGCTTTAAATTTAGCAGGGCTCCGGAATTAATAGTTTTGTCTGAGTCATGGTTAAAAACTTGGGAAAACTCAGATATAAACTCAGAAAAAAATGCAGGAAAAGCTGGACTCAGAAGAGAACCTTGCTTCCGCCCATTCAAGGGCTCGTCCAGTAAGTTGAGAGAGAATGAAGGAAATTTTCTTCCTATCATTCGGAAAACTGCCGGGGGAGTGCTCAAAAAGCAAACGACACTGGAACAAAAATTCCTTACAATCCTTTTGGTTACCTGAATATCTTTCAGGAGGACTCGGACGGAACTCCGGAAATGACGTCACTGCCGGTGACCTTAGAGGCGGAAGTGGCTCCGGAACAGGACGTACTGCTGGCGTAGCATTAGCATCCCTCATGTAGCCAGCATATGCCTGTAACACTTGGTTCTGATGTTCTACTTTAGTGTGTAACTCACGGAGGGTGTGCGCATGTCCAAGGATTTGAGCATCCTGCTCCTCAAGCCTCCTCCGGAGGTGATCTGCTGGGCTTTGTGTTTGGCCAAGGTGTTCTGTCATGATTGGTTTAAGGCTAAACCCACATGCAGAACACAAACGGAGGCTGAGTAAAAGTTTAACAGAGTTTATTGAAATCAGTTTTCACACAAGACATGAACTGGTTCAGGTACTGGTCCGGGTTGGGTTCACTGATGTCTGCAGAGACGGACAGTTTGATTAGCCAGGCAATCAGATGATTAATTGAGTCTTAGGATAAACTAGAGTCTACCTTGAAGAAGTCCAGGCTTAACTTGTGAGAGAGGGAACCGTTGGGTCCAGAGACTGTTGGTTCAGCAGAGTGCACAAGCAGCTGCAGCGTCTAACTTCTGACTTTGAATGGCAGACCTTGATCAGAGTTTCCAGCTCTTCTCAGAGAGCAGCAGGAGAATCCAGACAGGAATCTTCAGGTTTGGCTCACCAGGGCTGGAAGGCAGGTTAAGCTCACCCAGAGCTTCAGGCTTGAGACAGGTTTCCTGTGAGGCAAAGACAGAGGAGGGTTAGAATCAGTTTTCTCACTTAGAAACAACTTAGATTCTTTCAGGTAGCAGAGGCTCAGGTTTGCTAACCAAACTAGGTCAACACTGCGGCGTTGAAGGAAGGTCTGGCAGCTGCTTATGTAGGGAAGGTCTCCTGATGGGCTGACGAGCTCCAGGTGTGCTGGAGGGCTCCAGCCCAGGAGACCCACGGCGCACTCTGCTGGAGAAAGGTGGTACATCCCCAGATCCCAACACCATTTACCATCCATCCATCCATCCAACCATCATCCATCCATCATCCATCCATCCATCATCCATCCATCCATCATCCATCCATCCATCAACCATCCATCCATCCATCCATCCATCCATCAACCATCCATCCATCCATCCATCCAACCATCATCCATCCATCATCCATCCATCCATCATCCATCCATCCATCCAACCATCATCCATCCATCCATCATCCATCCATCCATCAACCATCCATCCATCCATCAACCATCCATCCATCCATCCAACCATCATCCATCCATCATCCATCCATCCATCCATCCATCCATCAACCATCCATTCATCCATCATCCATCCATCCATCCATCCATCCATCATCCATCAATCCATGCAAGAGCCATTCATCCATCCATCCATCCATCCATCCATCCATCCATCCATCCATCCATCCATCATCCATCCATTCATCATCCATCCATCCATCCATCCATCCATCCATCATCCATCCATCCATCAAACCATCCAAGAGCCATCCATCCATCATCCATCCATCCATCATCCATCCATCCATCCATCCATCATCCATCCATCCATCCATCCATCAACCATCCATCCATCATCCATCCATCCATCCATTCATCATCCATCCATCCATCCATCCATAATCCATCCATCCATCCATCATCCATCCATCATACATCCATCCATCATCCATCCATAATCCATCCATCCATTCATCCATCATCCATCCATCCATCCATTCATCCATCATCCATCCATCCATCCATCCATCATCCATCCATCCATCCATCCATCATCTATCAATCCATCCAAGAGCCATCCATCATCCATCTTCCATCCATCCATCATCCATCCATCCATCCATCCATCCATCATCCATCCATCCATCAATCCATCCAAGAGCCATCCATCCATCATCCATCCATCCATCATCCATCATCCATCCATCCGTCAACCATCCATCCATCCATCCATCATCCATCCATCCATCAAACATCCATCCATCCATCCATCAACCATCCATCTATCCATCATTCATCCATCATCCATCCATCCATCATCCATCCATCCATCCATCCATCAATCAAACATCCATCCATCCATCCATCCATCAACCATCCATCCATCATCCATCCATCATCCATCCATCCATCCATCATCCATCCATCCATCAAACATCCATCCATCCATCCATCAACCATCCATCCACCCATCATCCATCCATCATCCATCCATCCATAATCCATCCATCCATCCATCATCCATCCATCATACATCCATCCATCATCCATCCATAATCCATCCATCCATCCATCATCCATCCATCCATCCATCCATCCATCTATCATCCATCCATCATCCATCCATCATCCATCCATTCATCCAGCCATCCATCCATCATCCATCCATCATCCATACATACATCCAGCATCCATCCATCATCCATCCATCCATGCATCATCCATCCATCATCCATCCATCATCCACCCATCATCCATCCATCCATCCATCCATCCATCCATCCATCCATCCATCCATCATCCATCCATCATCCATCCATCATCCACCCATCATCCATCCATCATCCATCCATCATCCACCCATCATCCATCCATCCATCATCCATCCATCCATCATCCATTCATCATCCATCCCTCATCCATCCATCATCCATACATCCATCCAGCATCCATCCATCATCCATCCATCCAACCATCATCCATCCATCCATCATCCATCATCCATCCATCATCTATCCATCCATCATACATCCATCCATCATCCATCATCCATCCATCATCCATCCATCCATCCATCCATCATGCATCCGTCATCCATCCATCATCCATCCATCATCCATCCATCATCCATCCATCCATCATACATCCATCCATCATCCATCATCCATCCATCCATCCATCATACATCCATCCATCATCCATCATCCATCACCCATCCATCCATCCATCCATCCATCATGCATCCGTCATCCATCCATCATCCATCCATCATCCATCCATCCATCCATCCATCATACATCCATCCATCATCCATCATCCATCCATCATCCATCCATCCATCCATCATACATCCATCCATCATCCATCATCCATCCATCCATCCATCCATCCCTCCATCCATCATGCATCCGTCATCCATTCATCATCCATCCATCATCCATCCATCATACATCCTCATCCATCCATCATCCATCATCCATCCATCCATCCATCCATCCATCCATCCATCCATCCATCCATCATACATCCATCATCCATCCATAATCCATCCATCATCCATCCATCATCCATCCATCCATCCATCATACATCCATCCATCATCCATCATCCATCCATCCATCCATCCATCCCTCCATCCATCATGCATCCGTCATCCATTCATCATCCATCCATCATCCATCTATCATACATCCTCATCCATCCATAATCCATCCATCATCCATCCATCCATCATCCATCCATCCATCCATCCATCCATCCATCCATCGTAACTTCTATTCACAATTTTCTATCCAACTTCCCTACTAACGATTATTCCCTCTTTTTTACAATTAAAGGAAAAACATATAAAAAAACAGAACTAAAGATAAACACAAAATAAATCTCTTTCTGTTTTACTCCTCGGTGGAAACAAAATCCTCATGCCTTTAACATCATCAGTGCTTCCATCTGGTTGCTATTTATGTCATCCATCTTCAAAGTGATTATTAAGAAGCCCTGCGTCTTTCACCTCCAATTCTGTATTCGTAATAGACAGTTATGATGACATTAGACAAATAATCAGGCTGGTGTATCTGTTTATTTTGAGAAAAAAGGAAAACAAGCACACAAATGCAACAACAACTGTAATGGAAATCAAGTGGGCATTAGTAGTGTGGTGGGTGGGTGGGCCGGCGGTGGTGGGGGGTGTCCTGAAAGACAGTGACTGGCTGTAATCAGCTGGTTTTACTTAGATAGGAAATTCTCCCTGGATGATCTGAATCATCTGTGAAATATTGACTTCAATTCAATTCAGTTTATTTCTATAGCTCCAATTCACATCATGTCATCTCAGGTCACTTTCCAGTTCACCAGATCATCCAGTCAGATTGATTCAAAGTTTTCTGTCTAAGAAAAACCAGCTGATTGCATCAACTCGTTGACTCTTCAGCAATCCCTCACACTAAGCAAGCTTGTAGCGACAGTGGAGAGGAAAAACTCCCTTTGAACAGGAAGAAACCTCCAGCAGAACCAGGCTCAGTGTGAGCGGCCATCTGCTGAGGCCCACTGGGGTTCAAGGAGACAGAAGAAGACATAGAAAAAGAAGCATACTGTAGATACAAAAGGCAACTGTCAACCAGCTCCACAGGCGGCCCCGTCCAGGAAACACACAGCCAGGCAGACGAGCTCCGAGCCAGCTCCCATGTCAGAGGATTAAGAGAGCACATCCAGTTAGTCACAGTCAGAGAAACAGGACTACACTGGAAAACAGGCCAAGCTCCAACATCTAGAAACAAAGGTGTTGATGGCAGCAGCACAGCTGATATTTCTCTCCAGGATGGAGTCACAGCCAAACAGGAGCAGACCAGATGAAGCTACTATGAGAAAAAGCAGAGAGAGCAGAACGTTAGAGATTGAACTAACAGATTCTGCAGAGTGGGAGAATAGAGATAGAATTAAGACGAATGATGGCCTGAAATGTGATGTGTTGTGAATATGGGCCTTTTAAACAAACCTGTTTCTTGACATTTTATTCCCTGTGTTCATGTTGCAAACTGATTCAAGCATTTCAGCTGACATTAAACATGCCATTTTAAAAATAAACAAAAGACAATTTAAAATCAAAGCTCATTAATATTAGAAATCTGTTATAAGCAGGTGAGGGCCGTCAAATCCATTTCGAAATGTAAAAGCTGGTAAAAGAGGAATCCCTTGCAAAGTGCATCAGGCCATTACATTTTCAGTAATTCCTCCCTCAGAGAAAGCTGTCATGTTGGGTTCAAGGCATCTAACCCACATGCAGAAACAACTCTTAAGACAGGGAAAAAGTTTAAATGATTTATTTACAAAGTGTACAATGAAAGTGAAGCTCGGGTTCTGGGTTCTTCGGACTGGTCACAGGAGGAACACCACTGAGGAGGACAGAGCAGTTAGGATTGATCCAGGAAACTTGCAGTTTAAAGATGATGGGGTAGAATACCTGCTCAGAGATGGATCTGATCAGCGGGGGGGGGGACCTTGTGAGTCCAGAGGCAAGTCGGCAGGTAGAGGGCTGAGGGCAGAGGCAGAGACTGAGACTGAGTGCAGGCAGGCAGATTCCAGACAGAGATTTCTTTCTCCAGGATGTCTGGTTTCAGGAAAGTCAGGATCTGTGAGGCAGAGAGAAACAGGGTCAGACAGGTTCTCAAAATCAGGGTTACAGATTTAGGCAGGCTGGCTCAGGTTTTACTAACCATTACTGGCAAACACTCTGGCAGGGAAGTGTCAGCCTCCTCCTCCTTAAGTAGGTCACCTAATGAGCAAACAGGAAACAGGTGTGTAGGAGAAGCTCATGCCCTCAGGAGGAAGATCTCAGGCGCCCTCTGGTGGAGAAAGTGGACAAGCCTCCAGATCCCAACAAAAGCGGGTGGAAACAGTGTTTAACCCTTTAAAGCCTGATCCAAGAATAAAACAAAACAGAAAATTACTTTTTTTAGTTTGAATTCCTTATTTGCCCTTTTAACAAAATATGTAAAAAAAAAAAACAAAAAAAAACAGAAACACATTTTTGATATTAATAATTTATTACTATGCGATAAGTCAAGATAATTTTTTCTGTAGTCTTCTACTGGCTGTTATCAGGAATATCTGATTGTGTACAATAAGATTTTGAGCAAAGTTTTTACCATTAAATTATGCAAAAGGTGTCAGACGCAAAACATTTCAGAAACCGTATGTATCAAATACGATACATTTAGCCTTATAGGGTTAAACATATGACTGGTTAGAAAAATAAAACAAAACAGAGGATAAAATGTCACCATATTTTGTAAAAATGGCTGAATTGGATTTTTTTCCCCCCTCAGATTGCTTTTTGAATTTGAAACTTTTTTAATATGGTGGAAATTTCAATGCAAGCAATTTCTTTTCATTATGAAGAAATATAACTGAGGTTGGGTTTTGCTCTGATGGTTTTAGGACACCAGTTCAGAATCACAGCAGTTAAAGGTGCAGTAGGAGATCTTTTCTGAGTTTTATGGGGCCCCTAGGAAGTTGGGGCCCCATAAAACTCTGTTTACATGTATGGTTAATACAACTATTCCTTATTTGTGCACAATAATTATGTTTTTGATAAAAATCCTTTTTCTAAAATGCCATCAGAACGCTGATAATATTAAGTGTGTCTCAGCCCCCCCCCCCCTTCAGTGTCCACCATATTGGATCAGTCCATTTGCTGCACATGTTCAGAAAGGTCCAAACAGACAGCAGCAAACCATTTGAAAACAAACCATGCAAAGAGCAGTGTTGCCAACTTAGCGCTTTAGTCGCTATATTTAGCCACTTTTCAGACCCCTCTAGCACTTTGATTTCTAAAAAGCTCCTAGCGCCAAATCTAGAGACTTTTTTCTGCTACTGGAGACTTTGGAGACAACATCTAAAAGCAGCGAACTCTGCTCTCCAGAGCAAGTAGATTGGTAACCCCGCCTCCTGCTCTCCTCTATCTTGTCTGCTGTCATGATTCATGCAGCTATTATTTCATCCAAATGAAAAATGGAGAACAGATAAGCAGATCATGGCTTGTCTACAGTGAAAAGAAGGACTGGGTTATTTACTTTGGCCTTTTTGGAAACACAGGAAGGAGCAATCAGCTAAGTGAGCTTAGTGCTTGGAAAAAATCTTTCATTCCTTTAGAGACAGCATGAAAAGTCAGCTGAATACAAAACATAGAGAGGAAAACAAGAAGAAAAGGGACAAGAAGAGAGGGACACAACCTAGAACAGATAATGGATGTCTATTCTATTAACATTTCTCTATCTTAGACTTAGACAGATTTATTTTGTCATTTGTTTACACAAGTGTAAACAAAAAGACATTTTGTTTAGAACAGCTCTCTAGACCATTTCATTTTTTAAAGTGCAGCCTTGATCAGGTCAGCATCAGTTGTTGTTGAGCTGCTACTACTGCCTCCAGCTCCTGCAGCACTCGCTTCTCCTGGCTCAGGGGAGGAAGAGGATGATGATGATGCTGTGAGTGGGGTAGCCCCCTTTGTTGAAGAGGCTGACTTGGTTGAAGCAACAGTGGTTCCATCGGGTGGTTTAGCAGCAACAGACGATGCTGGAGAAGGTGTGGAAGCCGGACGGGGGCCGGGAGGAGCCGGCCGGAGATGTTTCAGCATTTGTCAGGGAAGCATCTAGAGTGCTCCTCTCATTTTCACCTGCAGAGGGCAGTGCTTCCCCTCTAGATGCCGTAGATTGCCTGGGAACAGTCTCAGAGGAGCCTCCATCCACGCAGACATCTTTGTTTCTATCTGCGCGGTACAGCATCAGCCCCCCCAGGCCAGCAGCACCGTCCCGTACTGCTGACGCAGCTACATAGCTCCTTTTTTGAAGAGAGTTCGAGTCAGAGATGATCCATTTTGTTTCCAACAAGCGAACGGTGGAGAGCAGGATTGATGGAAGCGGCGGTCTGTGGTGATCTCTCTTTAGCGTCGCAGTTATCCCCCCCCTCGCGCATCTCTTCCTCCGTCAGTTATTTTGTTTACATCTGTCCGTAGCACTCCGCAGCTTTTAAACGGTTAAAAATGTCAGCATTTAAAACATTTTGCGACCGTAGCTCCAGCAGGCGTTGGCGATCATAGAAGCGGGTTTGATGTCTAGTTTGTATCGTTTTAAGTGGCATATTTTTAAAATTGTCGAGAGGAGCTGCTCCTGGCCACTGCCTTGGAGCGCCGCCATGGTAACCAATTTGTAACCTATCTGTATAATGTGGCCGTTTCTCAATATGTGTTCCTGAGCGTGCTCGTGACACGTCATCAGCCTCAGCCTGAGCACTGTTCCAATTGCCGAAAACCCCAGACCGAGAACGCACCAAATCCCCGGATGCTGTTCACTCCCCGGCCTCTTTACCCAGCATGCATCAGAGCAGACTTGTCCGTTCTTGAGATGGACAGCTGTCCCAGCATGCACTGCGGCAGCTTTCAATGGCGCGCTCCATTGAAAGTTAAAAGTTGTTTTTTCTGTTGCTGTGTTCAATAAAAGTACGTTTTAAGATCATCTAAGGGCGAGAATATTATACTTTAAAGCGTCACTATATGGCCCATTTGCAGATTTAATGCGTAATTTAAAAAAAAGATTTCCGAAGTTGAGAGGACCGTGGCAACCAGCGGAGCTCTGAGGCTAACGGCAGCCAGGGCTAACGTTAGCCCGTCTGCAGCGGCCCTCTCTCTGCAGAGCCGTGTGTGAAACGCCGCTGGCTATGATGGAGATTTCTTTTTTTTTTATTTGGAAAATGTTCATTTGGTTTTTTATCTGACTGTGTTCATTATTATTGCCCCACTAAATGAAAAAAGTCAGAATTTATTATTACATATTAGTAACAGGAGGTGAAATGCAGCTCTTGACGAGCTGAGCGTGTGGTGATGTCATCAGTACGATTCTGTTCCAATTGACTCAGATTTATGCTGCGTGCTCCTCTTCTCACGTAGTCCAGACTTTCCTGTGTTCTTTTCAAGAACATACGAGAAGTTGAGTTGAGAAACGGCCACTCTTTATGTGTTGTCTTCTCAATTCAGTGGGCCCCCTGTCTGCCTTTTTGTAGGGCCCCAAATTTCCTAAATACCCCCCTGACTATAAAATGTGGCAACCGTAAAATTAAATACTGTAGAAGCTTTACTGTCATTGTACAGAAAGTAGAATATAACTCTGTATTGTTAAAATTTAATTTTAAAGGAACACTCAGCCTCTAATGGACAAGTTGGTTTTGAATTTATTAAACGTTAAAAGTCTCCACCTGTTCAAATAAACTACAAATAAAAAGTAAAAGTACATACCACTCACTCAGAAATATGAATTATTACTACTCTGGTTTTCTGAATCGATTTAAATTATTGTCTCATATATTTAGCACTTAGTTACTACTGAAACACAAGTGAAAACATGTTTTCAGCCACAGAAAGTTTTTTTTTTAATCTCCTGGAGAAGCAGATCATTCCTGCACATTGTTACCGAGTGAACATGTCAGTATTTTCTTTTCTAAATACCAGAATAAGATGATTATGATAAAGGTAGGAAGTGTTTGATATCTCACAATAACAGCTCCAAGTGGAGAATTTAGCTTAGTTAACTTTTAGTTAATCACCAAATAACATAGAACAGCTTTTATCGACCAACTTTAATTGATCTAAAAACAGTCAAATGTTGCTCTGCTGTCTTTTGTTTCCCTGTAATTTCCTTGCAACTATTTTTTTTTATGTAAATCACGTGTTCACACACGCATAGCACGAGAAATGTGGCCACCGTAATTACAATAAATGTACAGATGTAATTAGTTTCTTGCTGACTCACTATAAAGTGTTGCATGGCGCTAAAGATATTTGTTCTAGATAGTGTTTATTGTAAACATAATATAAACCGATCTATTTGACCAAGTTCTCTCTTTTTATTCCCCAAAATTCAAACAGCTGCTGTTTTCTTGTGTTTTGAGGAGCTGTGAAGTAAATAAAGTCCCAACTCAACTCGCTTTGCCGCAGCAGCTCTGCTGTGGCGAATCTAAACCGTGTTTTAAGGTCAGTGTGTAACAAGTGTTCTTGTCATGATATGTTCAATGTACCTCGTAAACCACAGCTACAGCCACCCATTGAAGAAACTCCTATAAAAATTAGGGCCTACATTTTATTTAACTGTTGGATATATAAAGTCTTTTTATATTGAATTTTGAATGGATTTGAATTTTCAATAATTAACTGACTCAAAAATCAACAAACATCATTTCTCACCTTGTAGAATATTTTTCCTTTGCTTTTACTGAAATATTTTGGTGAACCTTTGAAACCTAAAACAATTGATGCTGCATCAATGAACACGTTACCATAACAACAAGACTTGAGGGCATGAGCATCAGACCAGGAGGTCAAATCAAATGTTCTTTCCTAAATATTTTGCTTGTAATAAAAGAGACATTAAAGATAGAAACAGTTGATTGAGTTGATTGATTTTAGGTTAGCATATAGGCTGTAGTATAGAGCATAGATTTTATCATCATAAAACAAGCTTTACTTTTTACTTTTTTGAGCTGTACTTTTTATTTGGTGTTGAAATAAAAACATTCCAAAAAAAAAAAAAAACTTCCTTGAAAGCACCACTGGGTCGAAGAGCCGTAAACCTTGTTTAGGAGCATTCCTCCTTTGGAAACATGCATCTACTGAAACTTGACTCAGCGCATCATCAGATGTTCTACTTTGGCAACCTTTGATGGATCAACCGGAATAAGAGCAGGAGGTGGTGGTGCGTTTTAAGACCAAGACCTACGTATGTAGGCGTTTTCCATTATATAGAACTACCGAAACAAAAACAAGCAACACACACACAAAATACTACTTTTAATTTCAAGCTTTAAGCTTCAGAAACGTGGGCCACAGTAATAGAAAAAAACACAAAAGTAAAATAAAAAAATAATAATAATAAAAGGAAATAAAACAATATTCAGATGTTTTTTTGGCAGGCGCACCAGCCTCCACATTTTAGAGCTGATCCTGGGAGAAAATGAAAAAAATCTAAATGATTAAAACTAGATCTTTATTAACATTAAAATAAGAAGACCAGTCAGCAATGAATAATCAATGGACCATTTTTTATTCCTAAAACTAATATGTTTTAGGAATAAAACGTATTAAGATGATCTAATGAATATAGCGTTAATTGATAAAAATATAAAAACAAAAATTTTCGTTGCGATCACTGAGTCTGGGAGCGGCCATTTTTGCCCAAATATAGTAACACTTCCCTGATGCCATCTTCCAGCAGTGACGTCACGGTGAAAAAAAAATAGACTGAATGGTTATTGCATCATTAGTGCAGGTTTGAGCAACAATTTGTTAAAAATATATTATGATTTATGTCCAAAAGTCTACATTTGGTTGAAAGATGAAAATCCTTAATTTTAAGGGAAAAGTCTGGTCAGCAAGGAAAGATCTGATATCTAAAATAATTACGTTTGCGCTGATTTAATAAATTTAGCCTTAACATTTTTTCGTTGCGATCACTGAGTCTGGGAGCGGCCATTTTTGCCCAAATATAGTAGCCCCTCCCTCCTGCCATCTTCCAGCAGTGACGTCACGGTGCGGTAAGCCTAGCGCCATTCTCCCCGCTTTACAAGCTAAATCAATGGGAACTACTAGACACATCTGCAATCAACAACAATTATTGAAGATTTCCAGAGGACTTCACCATTGAAATTCACCAGAGCTATAGTGAAACTGACAATGCCCACGTGCATGGCAGCTGGATGCTGGAATACATCCTGATCCTCCACGGATGGGTTCATATAAGCTAGGAGAGGTTATGGCCAATCTGTAGCAGCTAAAATCTTATATTTTAGGCTACTGGTTGCTTTCTCTCCTGTAGGCTTTGGGCAACTAATCAAGAATATGCAGGTCTTCTCCTTTGTTATTTTTAAAGCCATTTATTCTCCAATGTCCATTGTTTTTCCATTTCCATCTGGAACAAAATAAACCCACATAAATTCTAACTAAGCACAGTAGAAAACCGTTTGCCTCTTCTCATTTAGCAACCCCTGAACAGAATGAAGCTTGACCTTAAATAACCCGAAAAATTAACAAAGTTGAGAAGGAGATGCAGCCCTGGTGGAGATAAATACAGAAATATAAGTTAAATGGCAACCCCTCCTCCCTTGTCCAATACACCTGAATCTAATGAGCGGCTCGTTACCAGGCCTCTGCTGAGATTAATTGGAAAGTTGCAGTGTGGTGGACCCCCCCCCCCCCCCCCCTGGTTTAGAGTAACTCAGATGCTCCTTCATTTTATGCACCCATTGGTTTATAAAGCTGCACCTTCAACTGAAAATGAGGGGGAAAAACTGAGTGTAGCTCAGTTAAATTTACCCCACAATAATTCTGCTTTTGTTTTGTTGTTTTCGTTTCAGATCAGACAGCCAGAAATAACAAAAGCCTGGATAAATACAGAAAAAAAATGTTTTTAAAGCTATCAAATCCAACATGGCACCTGAATGTCTTCTTTTCACTGCTACTAGCGGTATTATTTATTGAGGATTTGCAAAAACAGTTGGGCTAATGGGCTCTATGGGCAGCTCTTTTGTTTTTTGTCTTTCATTACTGGATGAACTGGTTAATCCAGGAGTCTCCATGGTTACTGAGGTCAGGCACACCTGGATTCATCAGTTCATTTAGTGGAAGAAGACAGGAAACTAAAGAGGTTCCTTCAGTTCAGCAAGTAGTAGAGCTGTGCATAGAGCCCCTTGGTGATTCTGAGTGTCTGCATTGTGTTATCTCTCTGCTGCCCTCTGGTGGACTGATCCAGCAGTGCATGCATTTTGCCCTTGGACTGCTCAAGAAATAGACCAGACCCCTTTGACTCAAGTCAGTGGCAGAAAATGGATGGATGGACTTGTACCTACAATCAGATAATAAAAACATAACAATAATCATCATTTTTCTTGGCATTTAAAGGGAACAGATTTAAAATCACTTAATTTAAGATAGATTGTTTTCCCATTTTCTTTTAAATGTTCTTAACTTTCCAGTTTTAGTTCCAGTTTGCTCCAGGAAGGTTGAGCACAGTGAGAGAAGACATTTTATAATATTTTGTTCAAACTCTGTGAAATCATTGAAGGAGCCGTTGTAGTTGTAACGTAGGTTAAAGAAATGCATCCAAGTCTGAAAATCAGACATTGGGTATTCTGCCGCTAGGAAAACAAGCATTGATTAAGTCTGCAGTACCATCAGGACAAGAGCACCCAACAGAAGAGTGAGTTTGACATAGTAGACATGCTGAAGTAAAAAAGTCAGGAGTGTGGGTGAAAAGGAAGGATGCTAGAAAAATATAAAGTGGCAGTAAGTAGACATAGGGACAACAATATTGTCCAGCTTAGTTAACAGATATCAGACAAAATTTCAACATTGTGAAAAAAGTTTTGTAAAAGGTTTACATGAGCCTGATTCTGGTTCTGCCCGAGGTTTATTCTTGCTCAAATGAAGTTTTCCTCTCCACTGTCGCTACAAGCATGCTTAGTGTGAGGGATTGCTGAAGAGTCAATGAGTCGAAAACTTTGAATAAATCTGACTGGATGATCTGGTTAAATTGTCTGTGAAAAGTGACCTGAGATGACATGATGTGAATCTATAGAAATAAACTGAATAGAATTTAATAACAAGTTGTTATCAGTGTTGGCGCTCCACAATAAACAACATCCAACATGTGAGAAGAGCTAGCTGGGGAATACATATGAACAATATCTCTATAGTCTGTGGTAGTTTTTGATTTTGTCATTATCTACAAAACGTTAGCCTGAGACACAATAACATGATAACTTAACTTTATTAATCTCACAGTGGAGAAATTCCCTCTCTGCATTTAACCCATCCCCTTTGGGAGCAGTGCGCTGCCATTGTGCGGCGTCCGAGGAGCAGTCTGGCTCAGGGACCTAGAGTCCAGGCTGTGGATCTCGGATCAAACCGGGTACTTGCAACCTTCTCAGAGCACAAGCGCACTGCTCTAACCACTAGGCCAACGCTCCCCAAGAACACACGTTACAGACCTTGCATGACAATAAAATATTGTGTCATCAGTAATGATGAGCATTACCAAAAAATAAAATAAAACACAAGTCGAATTTCCTCCACCCTCTGAAAACTGATCTGTGCTGAGCTCGGTTCCTTACAACCATTTTTTATGAATGTCTGAAATGTCCTGATTACGGAGGCTGACTGTAAGGAGATGACGCGGTCCGCTCATGTGCTCTTTGTTATCTGAGAACCGAGCCAGAACTGATTCATGCCGAGCCCTCCTGATGAACTAGTACCAGTTTAGCGCCCTTTGGTTGTGTCTGACATGTTCTGGTTCAGTTCTGCGTACCATTTACCCTCAACCGTTATCTTGGTTACCGTACTCGGACCGATTTTGGCACGGTTTCAAAAGGGTAGTGTAAATGGGGCTATAGTGTCCTGCATCCTCACAGTTCGATTTTTTTAAGTGGCTGCTTTCTTGCATAGGATTCTATGCATGGTCTTTATCTTCCAGTGCCCCTATGCTCCACCCTGCCCTCCTTGGATACTAACCAGCTTTTGGGTTTAGTCACATCCTTGAATCTCTCTCCCTGCCAACAGTCTGTTCGGCTGTTATTTGCCTTCTTAAAGAGACATTACAGAGTTTCCTACTGAGACTGCCACCTGTGGCCAAAACACAGAACTGCAGTTCTCCTCAACTTGTTTTAGTAGCTGGTACTAAACACACATTATCTTTTTTCTTTTTGCACCTTTCCTGGAGCTTCAATTCGTGTCTGAGCTTAACTGGAGGCTGGTTTCTTGTGAATATCCACAAAACCCATCTTGACTAGCGCTTTTATTGTTTGATAGGTCAGACCAATTTAACATGGATGCATTTGACGTCATATCCACCAGATAGCACAGGGACTTCTGACCCAAAATCAGTTCAGGTAGATTGGCTACAGGCTGAGAGATGCATCAATGCTTAACTTCTGAGGCTTTCAGTCTGATCATCAAACTATGTTTTTTTTTTTTTGTAAAGGGCTCAATAAAAAGGATATTTTAAAGATATTTTTAAAGAAAAAAGTACATGATGTATCTGTTATGCTACATTCAGACCGCAAGCAGCAAAAGCAGCAGAAGCAGCTGGTTTACATGCAAAGACCATGGTTGACGTGCATCAAGGCGCAGCAAAAGGTCCTGCAGCGCGTTTTGAGAAGCAGGAGCAGCGCGTCATGAGCGTTAGAGCATCTGACACGCTGCAAACGCAGCAGCTGCTGGAGCTGGAAAAATTGAACTTTAGCTGCTGGACGTGCCGCATCAACCAATCAGCTATGATCACTCCTCTGAAACAGTTTATTAACGGCTGAATCAACTTAAAATGTAGAAACCTGCCGGCAGAATATGTGCGCTTTTTTTATCCTGGTGCCAGCAGTTTGGATTACATGAAATACGCCTTCCAGCCGCCGTTGGGAACCGCGAAGAAGCGACTGAGCCAGAGGCTACAATTGAATGGTGGTGGGGGGGGGTCTTAGCAGCTCTGACAGCAAAACAATATTTGAATGCAGGATCGTAATCTTGATGAACATATTAAAACTACTTTTATCCCACTGATCACAGATTTATAGCTGCCATTGTTACAGGCAAAGAGATGATAGGGTAGCTCCGCCCAACGCGCATCACACTCAGTTTTCCAACGTGCAGCAAGAGCAGCAAAACTGCTTCAGCCACGCATCAGAACTAAACTTGTAAAAGCATCAAAAATGAAGCAGCACGCGCGTTTTTTCTGCTCTAGCTGGTTTAGGTGTGAACGTAGCATTAGCCTGTTCAGCCAGTCTTCTTCCATTGGGCCTTATTCTTTTTTTTTAAGCTGGTTTTATTTCTGATTCTTTGGATGTGATCTTTATAATGAATCCCACTTGTTTGTTTGCTTCTTGGGCTGGTTGGCCTTTAACCACTTTCTGCTAATTAGAGTAAAAGGATGCACTCTCATTTCTTCCAGCTGTTACTTTCCCTACTTATACTTGCCTCTCTCAGTTATTCACCACCAGAATGTCTCCTCCTTGCTCTTATGAAGATTACTCCGCCACGTACCTTCCATGCTTCCAGTCTGCAGACTGCCCTCCCTGGATTATCTTCTCCATAAACTGTAGTTAAAAGCCTTCAGCTGATCCAAAATGCTGCAGCCAGAGTTCTGATGAAAATGAAAAAGAGAGATCATATCTCTCCTATCCTGGCTTCTCTTCATTGGCTTCCTGTTAAATCCAGAATAGAATTTAAAATCCTCCTTCTCACATATAAAGCCTTAAATGGCCAAGCTCCATCTGATATCAGAGATCTGATTGTTCCTTATGTTCCTAACAGAGCACTTCGCTCTCAATCTGCAGGTTTACTAGTGGTTCCTAGAATTTCTAAAAGTAGAATGGGAGGCAGATCTTTTAGTTATCAGGCTCCTCTCCTGTGGAACCAACTACCAGTTTTAGTCCGTGAGGCAGACACCCTGTCTACTTTTAAGGCTAGGCTTAAAACTTTCCTTTTTGATAAAGCTTCTAGTTAGGGTGGCTCAGGTTATCCTGATCTATCTCTATAGTTCTGCTGCTATAGGCTTAGACTGCTGGAGGACATAGGGACCCCTTTTTCATCATTCTGCTTCATTCTATCTCTATTCTCCCACTCTGCAGAATCTGTTAGTTCAATCTCTAACGTTCTGCTCTCTCTGCTTTTTCTCATAGTAGCTTCATCTGGTCTGTTCCTGTTTGGCTGTGACTCCATCCTGGAGAGAAATATCAGCTGTGCTGCTGCCATCAACACCTTTGTTTCTAGATGTTGGAGCTTGGCCTGTTTTCCAGTGTAGTCCTGTTTCTCTGACTGTGACTAACTGGATGTGCTCTCTTTTTCTCTTTGCAGATTGCCGCTCACACTGAGCCTGGTTCTGCTGGAGGTTTCTTCCTGTTAAAGGGAGTTTTTCCTCTCCACTGTCGCTACAAACATACTTAGTGTGAGGGATTGCTGAAGAGTCAATGAGTCGATGCAATCAGCTGGTTTTCCTTAAATAGAAAACTTTGAATCAATTGACTGGATGATTTGGTTGTCATCGTCTGTAAAGTGCCTTGAGATGACATATGTTGTGAATTGATGCTATAGAAATAAACTGAATTGAAGCGTACTAACGCTACAATTAGCATACTAACTTCAAATTAGTCTGTAAAGTTTTATCATGCTGGTTTGTTCATATCCCAAACTCCAAATGGACCTTAAGTCAAAGAATAAACCCAATAAAATTTCCCATGGTGTCCCAGTCATTCAGCGTTGCACCTTCTGCCGCTTCTTAATTTAAGACCAAAACTTAAAAGGTGCTAACAAAAAAATAAACATTTAATAAAATGTGTAGAAAAAGAAAAAGAAAATATAATACCTAAAGTAGCTTTACAAAATAAAAGTGTCATGAAATGTAACACATAAAAATAAGTAAATTACAAAGTAAACTACTTATGTTGTTTATTTTTAATGGGGAACTTTATTTTTTTGATGGGATATTTATAAAAGTATTATTAGCGATATTTATGTCTTTAATTTTTAATGAAATGGCCGTGAATCAATGTAGGGGTGAATAAGAATTTATCAAATTTAGATGAAAAACACAGACACATTTTGATGTTTCTGAGATAAGAACGCTTTACTAACTCCAACTGACCTCCAGGTGGCGCTCATGTGTCAAAAACAAGCTGAACATCTCCCTCCAACCTCAGCCTCCTCTCTCCCTGGCTTCAGATGCCACGTCTACCCAAAGTGCAAAGAGCTCTGGCAGATTCTTTAAGCTACACCATCATTTAAGGAATCAAATCTTTCTGTTTATAGGAACTGTTAATGTACCACCATTGTTTATCCTTTTGCTAAAAAAAATAATGTACTTTGTAGGTCAACCAACCAAATTTCATTGTTATATTTTGCGGCTTCTGAACCAGAGAACAGGAGGATATTTAAGCTGAATTTATAAAATGCGTTTGGCGTCTTGTTTGTTAAGGTGAAGTATGCAATGTTTTATTGACACTAATTTAAAATGATCTTACGGTAAAAAATAGTTTCCCACTTCACAGCTCTTCTCTGTGATGATATTGAAACATAAAATCCATGAAAGAAAATGTAATCCATAGCGTATTGATTATCAAAGCCATAAAGATGTTTCCAATTTAATGTGTAAACTGTTCCAGGCTGCAGGAATGCAAAAGCCGAATATCCTCTCCTCCAAACCCCATTCCTGCAGGATTTGAACCAATTATATTTTATCATATCGCAAATCTATTTGGACTTGGAGAAATGTTGAATTTAATTCAAACATAAAAACTCTCATTACATTTGGAAAATAGTTTAATATAAATTGTACCAACTGAACTGCACAGGGTTAATGATCAGTCAGTAAGGTTTTGAACACAAATAAAGTTGTTTGTTGAATATAAACCTCCAGCCTTCCTTTTCATTTTAAGTTTTCCTTTGATATAAAACTTTTAACCAGTCTGATGATCTGATTGGATTGTCTCTGTTATCAGGGGCGGATTTAGGAAATTTGTGGCCCTAGGCAAAGACAGGCAGGGGGCCGTCTGAATGGAGAAGACGACACATAAAACAGCCCCATTCTCCAGATAGAGAAATGTTAATAGAATAGACATCCATTCTCTGTTCTAGGTTGTGTCCCTCTCTTCTTGTCCCTTTTCTTCTTGTTTTCCTCTCTATGTTTTGTACTCAGCTGACTTTTCATGCTGTCTCTAAAGGAAGGAAAGATTTTTTCCAAGCACTAAGCTCACTTAGCTGATTGCTCCTTCCTGTGTTTCCAAAAAGGCCAAAGTAAATAACCCAGTCCTTCTTTTCACTGTAGACAAGCCATGATCTGCTGATCTGTTCTCCATTTTTCATTTGGATGAAATAATAGCTGCATGAATCATGACAGCAGACAAGATAGAGGAGAGCAGGAGGCGGGGTTACCAATCTACTTGCTCTGGAGAGCAGAGTTCGCTGCTTTTAGATGTTGTCTCCAAAGTCTCCAGTAGCAGGAAAAAGTCTCTAGATTTGGCGCTAGGAGCTTTTTAGAAATCAAAGTGCTAGAGGGGTCTGAAAAGTGGCTAAATATAGCGACTAAAGCGCTAAGTTGGCAACACTGCTCTTTGCATGGTTTGTTTTCAAAAGGACACTGAAGGTGGTGGGGGGGCTGAGAGACACTTAATATTATCAGCGTTCTGATGGCATTTTAGCCAAAGGATTTTTATCAAAACAGAATTAATGTGCAAAAATAAGGAATAGTTGTATTAACCATACATGGAAACAGAGTTTTATGTGGCCGCCAGGAAATCTCTAGATTACATGTTTTGTTAGTTGGAGTGGTAGAAATAAACTGAATAGAAGGATTTGTTTTTGTGAAGACTGTGCCAGCTGAAGTATAATTTGAATGTAGAGCTACAGATTTATGGAGAGTGCATATTTAAAGTCCAGTCATGACAACAGAGCAGGAGAGAGGAGCACTGTGGGACACCGGGGCGTCTCAGGAAACAGAACCGCTCTTCTTTTCCGTACTTCTGCCCTGAACTCCTGCTGCTGGAATGTGGCAGTTTGACCCCAGAGGGAGCAATAAAATATTTGGGGGCAAAATGTCCCTTTGTCTGTCAGAGGAAACAGTAAAATGGAAAGATGAAAACACAGATGGAGTGCCTGCGAGGAAGCAGGGACACACAAAAAAAAAAGAAACTCATCACTTTTCTTCCTTTCTCCAGAACTCAGACACCCACTCCACTCCACCGCAGCGTGGTTTCTATGATAGCCACTCTGTGTTTTTCTGTCTTCATTGAGGTCCGCTGTTGCAAAGTTACTCCCTCTGCCTTTCCAGTCGGTCGTTATTCCCCTTCTAGCTGTAATATCTAACCTTTAAAGGAAAAGTTGCTCATATTCAGATTTCAAACTTCTGAAAGTTCTTTAAATTTGATATTATTCCATCCTGTTCAATTAATGATCAGTGTTTTTAATTCAGAGTAATGTTCATGTGAATGTGCTTTACTGGAGGCATCCATGTTTGTCAAAGAACACTACTGCCACCTACTGGTTTGTGACGTCACGGTGCGGTATCGGCTGTCATCTTGAAAACATTCTTCTTTCAAATGTTGGCTACATATTACGTGTTTTTTCTCTGGCCAGAGATTTATTGTTGTAATTATTGTGTTTATATTTTTACTGATTATTCCTTGCTGACCGGACTTTTCCTTTAATTTTATCCAGTGGCAGTTCTAGACCAAATGTACCAGGGGGGCCAGAAGGGGGCCAGCGTGTTTTCATGGGGGCACAGTTAAGCATGAAATAAAAAAACAGGCCAAGGGATTCAAATAAATTAAGAGTGTTGCATGAAGTCAAATTTCTATTCAATTAGGTTTAATTAAAATTCTAAATGTCTTAATAAGTCAATATACATTCAGAATTTAGGAATTTTACTTTTTTTTTTACTTAATTTAAAGCTACTGTAATATATTATACATAACTATGTTATTTATCATCATCTACGAGCTCAGCCTCTTAACCTTAATATTTGCGTTGCCTTAGAATTCGTTATTTATAATTACATAGGAGCGGGTCTCGCAGCCATGGAGGCAGACATCTTTGCGCTACGGCAGCGCAGAGCCAACAAACTAGCGATTGCGAGATCGCCCATTACAATAACATGCTGCGTGATGATGCTGTTACTCTCCAGTATACTTATTCAGCAACGTCCCTGACGTTTCACAGGTAATGATTCAGTAATTTTCTGTAAAATAATTTTCTGGATATATACCTCGGTTACTTCTCTCTGGCTCCTTTGGAGATCTTCAAGCCTTTCCTCCTCTGCTCTAGTCCCCCCGCTGGCACCTCTCCCTCGCCTGGCCCTGGCTGCACGCCCCCCCCGGCCTCTCTGCCCTCTTCCTCGCCCTCTTCCTCGCCTTGTAACCCCCGTGCCACAAGCAAGACTTGGACTCTGTAAACGGGGAATATATATTCTTCCAGCGAACACAATCTCGCTGTTAAACTAATGACTACAATTATATCACCATGCAAAGCAGCTCACCAAAACGTCACAACGATGTAGAAAAAATAACGGGTATATTTATTATCTTAAGTCTACATGAAATCTATACCCTACACAGACTAATGAAATACTATCTGTAAAATTATCTATGTAAACAAACCTCATCACTTGAGAAGGTAGGTGATGCGGACGTCGTGGAAGACATTTTGTCCCGTAACGCTCGCCGTACTGTTGGGGGGGAGAAGCGGTGGGGGGGAGATGTTCATGTTGCTGCAGTCTGCAGTCTGGATGTTAGATGTCGCTGAAAATTACACACTGTAGCTTTAAGTTGAAATTACAGTTTTCTATAAAATCTGAATTTGAATTTAAGAAAAACTGTTAAAATTAGCTGAAAAAAGTAGAGTATTTTTTTTTACATTTGTTTTGGAAAAAAACATTTAGCAGATGAAAACTGGGGTCCTATCTCAATACCACTTATATGTTTTTAAACAGTTAATAAAACAGAATTTGTAAAGAAAAAAATAAAATAGATCCAAAGGATCTATCAGTAACCATGTCTGTTTCAGCGCAGATCATCATTAGAATTTCTGTGAGTATTATGTCTTCATAACAGGGGCCAGGACTTGATCTACAGGGGCCCTGGCCCCCGTTGGCCCCTGTCTAGAACCGCCCATGATTGTATTCCTTCCTTTGATCAGACAGAGGTTCTCTATCCGTGTCGGTGCTCCAGCTGCTCCTTCCTTATAAACACCGCGTTTACCCCCCCACCGGTCAGCCTCTCCACCCACAGCCCAGTGGAGCTGCAGGGCTCCCTCAGAGCCTCGACTGCTGCTTGGGAATCATGACGGAGGGAGTCAGGAGTTAATGACATTCAAGGATGTGATTTCAGAAGGAAGCACTGAGTCACATTAACTGTGACATTTCATCTCAACCAGTCCAGTTTAGATAAATTAACCGTTTGAAATCATTCAAATTGTATGTCGGTCAATTTAATTGAACTGAAAGCAACATTTTAGGATGTCAGAAAGGCTAATATTACTGTCCTTTAGTTTATGGGGCTTCAGAATACAATTAATAGAACAGAAATTCTGACAATCTTGTTAAAAATCTATTTTATATTTGCCTAGAAGTAGGAATTGAAACAAAGTCCAAACAGTTTTTCCCCATCAGAACCTTTAAGGAGCTCTCATTGGGGTTCAGTCTTTGTGCCCTCAGTTAAAGCTTCAAACATTAATTAAATTATCTGTCTGGTTCTAAAGCTTTAATAGTAGCAGTTTGATTTACTTTTATTCCTATTTAAGACCGCACAGTTCCACACACATTCAAAATGTGTATATATCTGAAAGAAAGACATGAAATAAACTAAAACTGAGACGGATCTTGTTATTGTCTGTCTGTTTTAGTCCAATTTAAACTGGAGTTGAATCAGACTGTAGCAGTTAGGTGGCATTCACTAATTAGACAAAAAGGTATTTGAACACCCCGGTATTTTGCAAGTTCTCACACTTAGAAATCTTAGAGGGGTCTGATATTGTCATCATAGGTGCATTTCTACTGTGAGAGACATAATTTAAAAAGAGAACTCAGAATGTATGATTTTATAACTGTTAAGTTGTTTGATTCAGCTGCAAATAAGTATTTGAACAGCTGAGAGAATCAGTGTTAATATTTGGTACAGAAGCCTTTGTTTGCATTTAGAGAGGTCAAATGTTTTCTGTAGTTTTTCACCAGGTTTGCACACACTGGAGGGATTTTGGCCCATTCCTCCACACAGATATTCTCTAGATCAGTCAGCTTTCTGGGCTGTTGCTAGGAAACAAGAAGTTAGAGCTCCTCCAAAGATTCTCTTTTGTGTTTAGGTCTGGAGAGTGGCTAGGCCACGTCAGAACCTTGATCCGCTTCTTCCAGAGCCACTCCTTGATTATCCTGGCTGTGCCTCGGCTCATTGTGATGCTGGAAGACCCAGCCTCCACCATTCTTCAATGCTCTGAGGGAAGGAGGTTGTTCCCGAGAATCTGGCAATACAATAATCTGGTCATCCTCTCCTTAATACAGTGCAGTCACCCTGTCCCATGTGCAGAAAAACACCCCAAAGCATGATGCTACCACCCCCATGCTTCATAGTAGGGATGGTGTTCTGGGGGTGGTTCTCATCATTCTTCTTCCTCCAAACATGGTTAGCGAAATTATGACCAAAAAGTTGTATTTTGGTCTCATCTGACCGCATGTCTTTCTCCCATGACTCCTCTGGATCATCCAGATGGTCATTGGCAAACTGAAGACAGGCCTTGACATGTGTTGGTTTAAGCAGGGGAAACTTCGGTGCCATGCATGATTTCAAACCACGATGTCTTAGTGTATTACTAACAGTAACCATGGAAACGATATTCCCACCTCTTTTAAAGTCATTGACCAGCCCCTCCTGCATACCTCTGGGCTGATTTCTCACCTTTCTTAGAATCATTGAGACCCCACCAGGTTAGATCTTGCATGGAGCCCCAGTCTGAGTGAGATTGACAGTCAGGTCTAGCTTCCTCCGTTTCATAATGTTTGCACCACTGTGTATTCTGTATATATAGATCTAATTTGTCTGCACCTTCAACATCAAGTCAAATTCCATGTAAGTGCAAACCTACTTAGCAATAAAATGTATTCTGATTCTGATTTATGAAGCTAACAACCTTAAACAGGTGCATCTAGATTAGGATAATAAATGGAGAGGAGGTGGTCAATTTGAAGGAAGACTAACAGGTCTTTGAGGGTCAGGATTCCAGCTGACAGACAGGTGTTCAACTACTTATTTGCAGCTGAATCATAGAAATAAATAGTTTTAAAAAATCATATATTGTGATTTCTGGATTTATTTTATGGTATCTATCTATCTATCTATCTATCTATCTATCTATCTATCTATCTATCTATCTATCTATCTATCTATCTATCTATCTATCTATCTATCTATCTATCCATCCATCCATCCATCCATCCATCCATCCATCCATCCATCCATCCATCCATCCATCCATCCATCCAATATAATCACACATTGTGGTAAACGCCCCTCCCCGTTCCTGTGTTCTTTGCACTGTCAAGCTCATATAACTGGCTACCATGACAACCGGGCCCCAGATTGCTATAAAGTTTTACAAGTGAGCAAAACCCCAGGGCCCCTCTCTTCATCTCTCTTTCCCTCTCATGTAAAGACCCCACCCCCCACCCCATGTTCATATGTCAAGCACCACCACTGAGTTCCTGAGTTCTACATGTGAGAATCTATGCTCAGATATGTAGAGAATCTAACTGAATGAGATCTGACTACATTCTTGTCACAAACTAAATAATATTCTGATCACGTAAACTATTAGCTGATCAGTAACTACAAAATAGCTGTTACCCCCCCCCCCACACACACACACACACACACACACACCAGCTCTGAATGGCCTTTCTCCAAGTATTCTCCTGCCAGTTGTTCAGCATTATCTGACTTAAGTTGTCCAAATCTTCCCAGTACAAATTTAAAGACATTAGCCCAACAAATAAATTAGATTGGATAGTTTTCAGTACCTATGTCCCTTTAATTGTTCACTGCTGCATATATTATTCCCTGCAGTATTCATGGCTTAAAGGCCTAAACGCCTGGAGAAAATCTCATGCTCTGCTGCCCACAGATTGTTTAAGGAAAAACTCCCCCACATCTTTGAACATGAATAACTAGAAAAATCTTCAGCCATCCTGCAGTAGGAGCATGTGTCCAGCAGATGGCAGTCTGCCATCACAGAAAGCTGTTTTTATAATCATAGAACTTTGATATAGAATTGAAAATGTAAAGGGTTAAAAGTCGTTATACATCATACATATGTTATACGTCATACTTATGTAATAACTGAAAGTTATATATTTTTCATAAAATTATTTATGTAACAGATATTTAGTTGTTTACCTTTTACAATAAAATGTTAAATGAACTGATTTCATGTCAGTTAAAAAGCTAAAAATGTAAGGCCTTATGTCACTTTCACCATCAAAATATGATGAGATGTTTACTTCACTCTATCCTCCAGGATACCAGGATGTGTTGTGGACTGTTCTTCTTCTCTTCTCTATATCACCGTTCTTTTATTGGCACCACCAGACATTAAAGTCTGCTGAACACACACTTGCTGCCCATCAGCAGTCTTCATCTCCATAAAAGGCGTTTCCTCATGAAAATGGAGTGACCATGCCATCATAGTGAGAGAGACCAGAAGATATAGGCACCATAACAGTCACAATTTTATTCGGAGCCCCATAAAAATCGGGACACCACTGCATCAAAACCAATCTCATTTGACCTTGAGACTGAGCCAAAATGAAGCTTCCTGTCATTGCCGTTTCCATCTGTATTACCATTAAAATCATTCTAAAGGCTCATAAGGAAAATACTTTGTATTGTTTATGTTATGTATAAATGGAAAAAAAATGCATTTCATTTGCAAAATTTTGGTTAATTTTGACTAAGTTGATAAGACCAGACAGGCAGTCCTGTCAGGTTAGGTGGAGGTTTAAAAAGAACCCCAATGCAGAGACTGAAGCTGAAGTGGTTTATTTCAGGTTTAATAACAAAAAGGGTAACAGAAGTAAAAATCCACAAACATAATCCACAAAATCCAAAAAAACTGAAAACCAGGAATTATCACAAACACGAGGCAAAGAAAAGACGACAAACCAGCCAACAGTAACTGAGTAGGAGGTTCATATATGGGAGAGAGAAACAAAGACCAGGCTAATTAGTAGATTGGGAGCAGGTTTGAAAGGAGGAGACAAGAAGGGAGCTAGGGAGAAGGAGACTGACACAAGAGGGCAAACAAGAAATACCTAAGAACTCAATCGCAATTAAAAATAGCTAGAATAACACAAAATGGAAATAAATAAAGATAAAACGAAAACCATGACAAGTACTGCTGGGTAACATATATATATATATATATATATATATATATATATATATATATATATATATATATATATATATATATATATATATATATATATATATGGGTTTTTTTTGTTTTTTTTTAAGAAGAAATGCTAGCAAGACAAAACAGAAACAGACAAATAAGAGATGCAAACACCATAATCTTGCAGGCTCCACATTAGCAGTAAATCTTGAGTCAGAGACCAATGAGTGAATGCAACTTAAACAATAATTATCAATATTTACTGATGAATATGTCTAAGATAATTATTTCATGGGATATTTATGTCGGCTATTGAAAATGTTTTTTTTTTTGTGAGTAACCAGGTAGTAAAAGTATAGAGCACCGCTCTTGACTGTAACAGTTTTGTGCTGATGCTTCTATTACTTGTTAAATGTTGTTTGGTATGATGAGCACCAGATGGCGATAAAGAGCAAATCAATGTGCTGGCTCTCCTATTGTGAGCAGAATAATTTCATTTACTGTGTGCGGCCTTGTTTTACAGCACAGTCTACTGTTTCAGCCAGATTTATGACAGGGTAGTCCATCTGTTTAATTTAATTACATTAAACCTAATGATGGAGCTCTGCAGGGGCTGATTTTAAACAGTTAAAATGAAGGTTCAACCACCATCTACATAGACTGCTGGTTCTTTATTCCTCTTTCATCCCAAGTCCCTCTTTTCATCCAGTCTTTGTACATTCAGAAAAAAAATTATGCATCTTTAACTTAGATTATTTGGGTCAAGTAACTAAATAAATGTTTAATTTATCATATTACTTGTTAGTAATTAAAGAAATTAATTTAAGCTGGAGCTGCATTCTGTTTTTAGGCTAGCTAGATTTTGTCTCCTTTAATGTTTATGGAAGAGATGGTTTTGAATTAATCCACCCACAGATGGTTTCATTATTTTGCATAGAATTGTATTGTATTATATATGGTATTGAATGATATGCCTTTAGGCCTATATGCATATAATTCAATCAAGTTATTTATTCCAATTCTTACAATTTCATGCTCACAATTTAAGAAAGGATGTTTTAAAGTTATCCATAATTGACGATTACAATAATTCTAGTTCCAGCCCAACCTATCGACATTTAAATGGCTGTTCAGTTTATTTTCTTAATGCTAATGTTCAGGAAGATATAAAAAAGTGTTGAACTGATAAATACTAGACAGGAAATACATAAACAAGAGAACAGAATGTCACTATTCGTCTCGATTCACATAAAAAAATTGGCGGATGTTGCTATATTTTTTATTTTGCTGTATTTGAATATTTGTATAACTTATACTGATACTTTTATTTTGAAAACCAGCATAGATAGGTTCAGGAATCGTAAAGCTGCAGCAGAGGAATAAAGAGAGGCAGCCAACAATGTTCCCATTGCTCTAATGACAGACTGATGATATTAAAATTGCGACGATTCTCCAGGAGATCTTCCTTATCATTACATTGTTTATGTATTTATTTATCTAAAGATCATCTAAGCTGTGCTACCTTAAACCAGACAATGCGACAAATGTTTTTTTTTTGTTTTTTTTTTTATAAATCGAAACCCAGAAAATAAAAACTCTGCCTAGTTTCCATTTATCCTGAAATGATCTCCGGAGGTTCTAGAGCATTTTCCAGAACAGAGCCATCCTTCTCAATTAGCTTGTGGAGCTTCTTTCAGTCATTAGCTCTGACGCTGTTACCCCAGCAGATGATGGAAGAAGAGATCAGACTTTCCACAGCAGACTGATAGAAGATCTGCAGCATTTTGCTGCAAACACGGAAGGAACAGAAGGATTGTTCTTTCCCT
Organism: Cyprinodon diabolis; assembly: GCA_030533445.1. Taxonomy (NCBI): domain Eukaryota; kingdom Metazoa; phylum Chordata; class Actinopteri; order Cyprinodontiformes; family Cyprinodontidae; genus Cyprinodon; species Cyprinodon diabolis. Next base: position 41,088,771 of record CM060077.1, read on the forward strand.
TCTCTGAGATGGTTTAGCAGTTGTGTCTCCACTCTTGTCTATTGTCTAGGCCAGGCATCCCCAAAGTCGGTCCTTCAGGGCCGTTGTCCTGCAGGTTTTAAAGGTTTCTCTGCTTTAGCACAGCTGATTCTAATGATTGCAGTTCAACAAACGCCTGTTAATCAGCTATCAATGTAAATCGGCTGTGCTGGAGCAGAGAAACCTCTACAACCTGCAGGACAGCAGCTCTCGAGGACCAACCCTGGGGATGCCTGGACTAGGTGAACTCCAAGGTATTTCTACTCCTCCTCCACCTCCACTTCTTCTCCAATGATGTTAACAGGTTTCAACTTGTTCCTGTTTCTTCTGAAATCTACACTAATCTCCTTGTTTTGTTGACATTCAGGATCAGATGATTGTTTCCACACCATGCCTCAAAGCGGCTCATCAGGTCTCTGTACTCAGCTTCTGGTCCATGTTTGATGCTCCCAATGACTACAGAGTCATCCCAGTATATCTGCAGATGACAGGACTCTGTCTGGTCCTGGAAGTCAGAGGTGAACAGAGTAAAAAGGAATGGAGAGAGTACCGTCCCCTGTGGTGCTCCAAAGCTGTTGACCACATGGTTACACAGCAAACCCTTCAGTCTCAAAGACTGGGGTCTGTTTGCCAGGTAGGGATGTATTCTTGACGTTTGATCAACGCAATGCCAATGTAGACGAAGAGCAGACTTCCCTCTTCCCCTCTCTACAGCCTGTTGATGCCACACTCCTTGGAAATCCTAAGGTGCTCCCAGGCCAGCCTCATCCAAGTGGGACGTGCCCGGAAAACCTCACCAGAGTGACATCCAGGAGACATCCTAATCAGTTCACCGAGCCACCTCACTGACTCCTCTCTCTATGAAGAAGAGCAGCTCTTCTCTGAGTCCCTCCCAGATGGCCGAACTTCTCACCCGGTCTACGAGAAATCTCTTTTTGGATGCAAGTGTTCGTGAAGTTGTCGTTCACATAGTGTTTATTCACTGCGACAGACAGGGCTGCAGATGCAGCACCAATTCAACTACTCATCTTCTGCTCCTTTTATGACTGCAGAAAATATTTTACATGACTTTATTCATCATTAGTTGATATTTATATATGCAATTTTTTATGCAATAGGTTAGAGAGGGGTTTTATTTAGAAGGACTGTGTGTGGAGACTGGACTCCTACATCCAGGAAGTAATAAGAGCAGTGTGTGGTCTTGAAATGGGAGGAGTTAATCCAATTAGACTTATTAAAATGAAAAATGATTAGAATCTAAATGAAGTAGGGATGAAAACAGATGTCTATTAAACTAATTTTTTCAATTACCTTAAAATATATTCAGATGGTTCTAGGAATAACAAAGAATGCGAGACTATAGGAATACTATATGTATACATACACGAGAATTCAAAATACACATCTCTAAACATTTGTCAGATCATCTATCAGTATCTATAGCGATATGGTGGTTGTCATAATAAGCTTGCAGCGGGTGAAAGAATGTTCCAAAAGCTGTATTAGAAAGTATTCAGGGAAAAAGGAAAAAATGGGCATGATTTAATATTACAAATTCAGTGCAGGTTATTTAGATTATACAGAGGTGGTATATATTTGGTTCTGTTGGGTACCGGCACATGAAAGAATTAAATGTGTAATGATCAGGATCAGGCCACTGATCTCTATTTATTCACTTGATTGCAGATTGCCCGCCAAAGTGAATCCACAGTCTGCCATGTTTGTACTCCCCACTCCCATGGAGACATGCAGTAAAAATGCCTCCCTGCATCATTTAGCTGCAGAAACTAGCAGTTTTCTGGCTGTAGGAAACGTTCCAAAGGTAATTTCACAGTCAGTGGATGAACTAAACAAATAATCCATATTTAGGCCATATATGGAATTTAGGGGATGAGTTAATTTTACTCATTTACAGTATGCAGCTTAATGTTGCTTCTGATGCACCAAAATAGAAATGAAGTAGAAGAACTTGGGAAGAGCATGGTGTTTGAAGGACAACAAACAACTGTCAGTCTCTTAATTACCTTAGCCATGTTTCACTTGCATACAGTTAATTGTCTAAAGAAAAAGACAGAATTATTGTTTTCTTAATTTAACAATATTTTTATACTTTTCGATACTCCACTCACCAAAAGGTTAAAAAAAACATATCTGTTCCCAACTCAAAATTCTGGACAGCTTTCTGTTTCTTTTTGTTATATTTAGTTTTCATGGTGCCCTTGATGCTGGAAGATGAACGCAAAGTTTTAGATAAGCCTGTATAAGGAAACAATCATGCTTTGTGGATGCTTTGAAGGAGTCATACCATTTTTCCCCATATTGGTGTACAAGACCCCTGAACAAGTCCAACCTAGTGCTGCCAATAAGACGTCACACAGGGATGTCTTACTGGCAGCCTGTATTAATGTGCCTGTTCCCCAATACTCCCAGAGTATTAGGGAGTAACTGCCAGGACCCTACTGTGAATGTAGAGCTAGTCCAGTGTTCAATGGTCAAGTCAAAAAAACAATCTTCTCTTCTTGTATCAGAAGTGGGACTTTCTGATGGACCCTCCCCTCTAGAACCACAGAAAAGACCTTACAAGGGAGGCTTGAGGGTCTGATCCCTGGGCATGCAGCTCTTTAACCTTGTGGCTCCCTGGAGCTTTTTCAAAAATGTATGAAAATACAAAACCAATGCATTTTTTGTTTATTTTAAGATGTGTGCAGGAATCAAACAAACTAAAATGTATAATAAATACATTTAAACAGCAAATTTTAACATTTCTGTAGACATAGATTTGCGTCATTGCCTGCGACAAACGTTTCAGCGTGGCGCAGTGCCAGGCAGGTGGCTGTGGTAAACAAAGCAGCGGGTGTCTTTGGCCATGGATCCCAAAGGGGGAAAAAGGAAGATACCTGAAAAAGTATGTGCTCCAAAAACTACTGAAAGTATAAAAGTATAAAGTAACCTTTAAAAAAACAGCCAGATGCCACTATGTGAACTGAAAGCTCAATTTTTCGACTATTTCGAAAAAATTCTTTGTGTTGGTCTCCGTCTCCCGATACGCTCTCGCCTGTGTCCGACCTTTCAGACATTTCAACATCTTTTTCTGAATCCCACATTGTAGCATGGCATAGACAATTCACGTTAGCAGTTTGAAGAACACCTGCTTGCTTCTGATGGTTTCCTTTAGCTAACCAATGAGTGTTTGCGTTCTATGACTCATCCAATCACACTAGTTTTCACTAGATGTGGGTGGAGCCAATGATCTGCATTGGATGGAGCACAGGATGGGAAATAAAGATTTAGAAACATTAAACCAGGGGTAACCAATTATAAATCAGCGAGTACGAATACAGAAAATCATCAACTAGTAAAGGTCCAGAGACATTTTTAATGATCTGTTACTTTAAACAGAATTTAACACTGAAATAAAAAGATATTTATGCATCCATGTTATACACTGAATTTTTAAAGAAAAAATATTTAAAAAAATTGAAAATGTTTCCATTTTTAAATCTAGTTTTTTGAAATAGAGAACAACAATCAAAGAGTCTATAAGCACAAGATCTATATCCAGCCATTCAGGAATGTTACTGCAATATGGCTGTACATCTTATTTTGGCAATTTTACCAATTTATGGGCCAAAAAATTGGATTTGGGTCACTTCAGGCTGCAATGTGAACCAGCCTAAATGTTCAGGCTGCGCTCCGGTCCGGCCAGGTCTAGATCCGGTATTGCAATCGCACCAAACAGGAAAAACAACAGCGAGAAGATCCGGTTTGTCACATTCAAATATTGTAACAAACAGACCAGTAACCAAAAATTAGAGCATAATTCCTATATGTTTTAAAAAACTAAGACCATTTATTTAAAAGATTGGATGCAAACTATTGGTTCTTCAACAGACCAGGAAGCAGATTTCTCATCTCCATCAGAAACTGAACATGTGCTGGATGCTGATGGGGATTTTTTAAATATGTCATATTAAATTAAGCGTTCATTTCTGCATGTTTTGCTCCTACTAATTTAATGATGATATGGCGCATGCTCTCCTCGAGCTCCGAGGATTAGTTGGAGCTCAGCAATACGGGAGGAACAGCGGAGACTGTAAGCTTTGCTTTGGGCAGGAGGTCTGGATGCTGCGGGGCGGAGCGGAGGAGGTGGGATTTCAGGGTAACAGGAGAAGCGGCGCAGTGACGTTTAGACACTGTCGTCAGAAAACATGTGGTAATTTATAAATGTTTTAAATCAGGTTGGGTCCGGATTCGTATCCGTGATTAAAGATTAAATATTTATCTTGCACATCTAAAAAATGTATTAATATATTTTGAAGTATTTAAATTTTATGATTTAATTTTTTATTTCTTAATCAAGGTCTATGGGTGAGTGAGGCGGCGCCCTCTATTGGCCGGCTGCCACGGGTAGGGATATCCCAATCTGAACACTGGATCAGCCCGATCCTTTTCGGTTTTCCACTGATCGGAGATCTGCTACATTAAATGATGAGCCGGTCCGATCTTTATGGCACCTTCCGTAAAGTATTTTCTGGTTACGTTTGACAGTAACTGCAGATTTCAAACCTCTGTGGCAGTTAAGTTGTTTAGTTTAGCTGTTAGTAGGGCTACGTACGCACGTTTCAGCTGCACTTTATAGTCTTGAATTCATTGATTGAATTCTGTCATGATTGGTTCAGAGAGGCCCAATATGCAGAACACCATGGAGACGGAAACTGGAGTAAAAGTTTAACAATGTTTATAGAACAATGGTAAAATGAAAGAGTCAAGTACTGGTTCACTTCTGGGGATCTGGTTCACAGGCAACTGGAAGGGAGACAGTTCAGTTAGCCACGTAGCTGGTGAATGTGGAAATGTTATCTTCAGAGATCTACCTTGAAGAATCCGGGTTTGGCTTTGAGAGAGGCACTGTTGGTTCCAGAGACTGTTTGATTCAGCAGAGTTCAGTTTCAGCTTCAGCGTCTTGCATCTAACGATAGGACAGACTTTGGTTTTCCAGCTCTTAGTCCAGAGCAGCATGGGAAATCCAGAGAAGGTTCTTCAGGTTTGGCTCTGAGGGCAGGCTCGACAGGTTAAGCTCATCCAGAGCTTACAGGACAAAAACAGGTTTCCTGTAGGTAGAGACAAAGGTAATTAGTTTCCAGCTAGGAGACTAGAGGCAACAAAGATTTCACAGAGGAAGTGAGGCTCAGGTGCTAACCAAACTGGATAAACACTGCGGCGTTGATGCGAGGTCTGAGGGCTGCTTATATGGTGGAGGATCCTCCTGATGATGAGATGGGTTTCAGGTGTGTCGAAGGCTCAGCTCAGGAGGATCCACAGTGAACTCTGCTGGAGACAGGTGGTACAGCTCCAGATCCCAGCAAATTCTGTGTTTGATTACTTTTTAAATATGATTGAGATCTTTCAAATTAATGTACTGAGATGTATTGTGACTATTTTTCAATCTGTTTACCCCACATGGAAGTAGAGAAAGGGTCAGTGCACTTTATTTGTATTGATTTTAAGGCAGCCTATGTTAAGCACTTATAAAGCTGTGTTTCAAAGCGCCTGATTTACAAGCAAAGTCTCTGGGCAATGGCGTTGGAAGGTTTAGCGGTGCGTCCGAGCGTAGGGAGAGACGCATCTGGGCGTCCGGCATCCAAAGGGTCAACGCTGGAGTTCAGAAAATTTAACTTTTTTGCCGCTGGATGCTGGAGCTTCAACCAATAAGAAAAGCTGATCCAGGAGTTTTTTGAGGGAGACAGACACTACCTGCAATCATTTTTACTAATAAAGCGCTTTAACACCTGCCAAAGCTGAAACAAAGTGCTTTACATGAGCGATAAGGAAAAGCATAAACAAGAAATTAAAGAGTAAGGTTATACAACTAAGTATAAAACAATCTAAGTGGAATAAAAACAACAAAATAACACAAGACAATAAAACAGATAAAATCAAAAACAATAAAAGATGATAAAAGAAAAAATTAACATCAAGTCTCTGTTGGGTTTAATTTTTTAGACTGTGGGCAACTTAGGGGCCTGTCTAATGTGACATGGTAGAGTGTGTCATAACTTAGGGGCCCCGATAGAGAAGCTGGTGAAGCTCTGTTAGGCAGGTTGGGGCAAAGCTGTTTAAAACATTAAAGAAAAACCAAAGGATTTTAAAATGAACTCTAGGAGAAGACCGGATGGGGCTGGTGTGCTCTAATGTCCCTGTATATTAGATATATATTATATATATTAGACCACCAAGCAAATCATAACATTTTTATTTCAATAGCTGTATTTTACAAAAGAAGGGAAAAGGGAGGTTCTCCTGTCTGCACCAGCCTGTCACTGCTTCCCCTCCAGCAGTTGCCATGGTGAATTGCTGTACTGAAGGCTCTACTGATGCTGGCTGTCAACGCCTCTCTGCATCTTAGGCGGCACTGATTATGTTCTGCACTTCAGAGAACCCAGCTTTCTTGGAGTCTCTGGATAGTGTCCAGGGGGGTTGCCATCTGGGGATTCATTGATGCTCCTGGGGGGACTTTGGGGCCTTTCAGAGATAGGAGATTTGAAGCCAACAAGTCATCTCTATGTGCTTGTTCTGCCCAGTCAGTGAACCAGGTGAGTCCAATCTGTAGAGTGAATGAACCTGTGCAGATTGGACTCACCTGGTTCAGTGGCTGGCCAGAAGAAACACATGACCGGATACCAAGCAGGGATCAAGTGGTTAGTTAAACTGCTTGGGGCTTTTGAAATACATAATAGTAATGGGTAAAACATCTGGTTAAAGACTTTGTCTACAATTTAACACATTCACCTACCGAAAACCAAGGGCATCTACTCTAGCAAATAGCTGCAAGACTTTTACCACAAACTTAGTCACTGCTTAATTACATTTGTCTAGCCTGGCCTGGGTTTCATCATGGTCATTAAGGTTAACGTTAACAGTTAAGGCAAGGCAAGGCAAATTTATTTGTATAGCACCATTCAGTACAAAGACAGTGCAGAGTGCTTTACATGATTAAAATACAGGAAGATAAAACAGAATCAAAGCAAGTAGGAAAAATATATAAATAAATAAAATAAAATAAAAAATGCAGAAACAAAGAAGAATATTAAAAACAGTTGGACTAGAGAAAATATGTTTTAGTTGAACTGTTTAACTAGAACAGTGGAAGGCAATCCTAAACAAATGTGTTTTTAGTCTTGATTTAAAGGAACTCAGGCTTTCTGCACTTTTACAGTTTTCTGGAAGTTTGTTCCAGATAAGTGGAGCATAGGAACTAAATGCTGCTTCTCCATGTTTAGTTCTGGTTCTAGGTCTGCAGAGCAGGCTGGAGCCAGAAGATTAGAGAGTTAGAGAGCAGGTTTCATAATAAAGGAAAATGGCAATAAATTGACAGGCAGTATTAGTTTGTTACTTACCAGCAGTAACTAACAGGAAAGGAGGCGCTAACGCGGCAGCTGCTGCTGCATTGATATTCCCCCCCGGAGTTGATCAAAATTCGTTCAGTGAAGATTATTGCATGCTATCTATGCAAATGCTTGTGCATATTGTTAGTGTTCCTCGCTTCCACCGTGCCAGCGTTCGTTCCCTTTATGCACCATGTTTTCTGTTGGCTGCAAAGGCAACTGCCGGGTGGAATTATTAATACAATAGTTGTAAAAAATAACAAAATGATATCAAGGAACAGGGAACCGATTTTCACCAAGAACTGGTTTTCAATTCTCCTCCCTATTCATTGGTTTATATAAATTTTTAATATTTCTATGTATTTTTCAATCCATGGTTCATTTTTGTGTCTTGTTTCTTTTAAGGGTACTTGGCTGTTGTGATACCTGGGATGCTGGCCCGCGGGATTTGGAATTGCTTTTTGTTAAACAAGCTTTTCCATTTCAGTCTGTAGCAAGCAAATGTCTTGAAATCAAATTTGTGTTTTTGTCTTTTAAAGGAAAAGTCGCTCATATTCAGAATCCAAACTTCTGAAAGTTCTTTAAATCTGAAATGATTCCATCCTGTTCAATAAATGATCAATGTTTTTAATTCAGAGTAATTTTCATGTGAATGTGCTTTACTGGAGGCATCCATGTTTGTCAAAGAACACTACTGCCACCTACTGGTTAGTGACATTGTCACGGTGCGGTATCGGCTGTTGATCAAGTCCCAGTGCTGTATCTGGTGTTTGTCACAACGCGCTATTATCCAAGTCATCTTGAAAACATTCTTCTTCCAGATGTTGGCTACATATTACGTGTTTTTTCTCTGGCCAGAAGTTCGATGGCAAATCCTCCCTCTTCAAGTTGGCGATCCAACGACCAACCCGTCCGTGGAGGATCAGGAATCAGAAAGGTGGAATAACTCTTTCTTTCACTTTTACCCGATGTATTCCAGCATCCAGCTGCCATGCACGTGGGCATTGTCAGTTTCACTATAGCTCTGGTGAATTTCAATGGTGAAGTCCTCTGGAAATCTTCAATAATTGTTGTTGATTGCAGATGTGTCTAGTAGTTCCCATTGATTTTGCTTGTAAAGCGGGGAGAATGGCGCTAGGCTTACCGCACCGTGACGTCACTGCTGGAAGATGGCAGGAGGGAGGGGCTACTATATTTGGGCAAAAATGGCCGCTCCCAGACTCAGTGATCGTGACGAATATTATATTGTTTTTATTTTTTTAAATGCTAAATTTAAGAAATCAACAGGAACGTATTAGTTTTAGATATAAATAATGATCCATTGATTATTACTTGCTGCCCGGACTTCTCCTTTAATAAAAAAAAAAACAAAAGGCAGCATACAAAATAGAAATGTGTCTCTTGACTCTTTTTTTCAAAAACCTGTGTTGCTCCAAGAGATTTTACTAATTTCAGTTTGATATCCAATCAGAAATAAGCATTATTATGCATCATCAATCATTGATCAAATATTTACTCTGCTGCCACACAAAAACTATATCAGCATAACACTAGTATATTATCAATTTTACTGTACTAAATAATTGCAATTAGGATACCAAATATGGATAAAACTCAGTCAATATTTTTTTATTTAACATTTAGGACTTTAGCACCATTTTTTGGTCTTTATTAGCAAACATAGCTGTACTTTGGTCGTATTGTAATCTGTTTAGTTATGTCTAATGTGTTTGGATGATCAGACGGCATCAGCGTGTCGTTCCTTTGTCAGGTCAGTAATGTCTTCGCTCGTCCAGCTGCTTGTTTGTTTGTTGTCATTTTTTCCTAAGTTCACTCTTTTATGAGCTCGGCATTTTGTCATTTCAATGCTTTGGTTAAATTGAAACCCACATTTTTCTAATAGTTCCTGTGACTCCTCCTGTTTTCAACACAGATGAAATTGTTTTGTTCATTTAACACCAGGAACCTTTTTTATTTTTCTCTATTTGCCTTGAAAACGTATTTTTATGTGTGCTGTGTTCAGGATTTTACATGATTTTTTTCTTATTGTGCACAAAAATGTTTTTATATATGAAAGGCTGAAAGAGAAAAAGAAGTTTTCCACGAGGCAGATCTGTTTTTAACTTAAGTGACTTTTCTGCTAGAAACAGGTTTATGTTTTGGTTCACTCTCTTATTTTATTATTCATTTTGAAGCCTTAATCATCATATTTCTTTGAATGCATATTAAAATATTTGTATATAAGTAAAGATTTTTTATTGGATATATTTATTGCAGGACATCACCAAAAAATGATTAATACCATGTAAGATCAATTTACTCTTTTTAGCATCAAACATATACTGTAGCTTAAATCATTTTGGTTTCTTTCACGTTTTTATTTGTATTGTTGATAGTTTGTTTGTTTGTTTTTTTTTTCTTCATTAAAATCCTTTAAATTCACCGTATGGGCTGTTTTTCACCTCAACAGTAAGTTTTGGGGGTATTTCCAAGCTTCCATGAAAAACATCATCTATATTTCTTTCTATTATTTGAAGCTCATAAAGATTCAAATCTAGCTTTAAAATGTATCTGTACTTTATCCCCATAGTGTCCAACAATGAGGAATTCTTGTTTTTTTCCATTTAATTTCTTTATAATTGTACAATTTTGAGTTACAAAATACACAAACACACTGGCACAGATTATTTATGAGTTATTTATTATAGTGTGCTCAAAAATGTTTTAAAAAAATGTAAAAACGGTTCATATAGGAACCGTTTTTCAATTGAGTGTATTCTTACAAAGTCAAAGACAAACTATATTTATCTATAAAGCACATTTTAGAACAACATCTTGTTACCCAATACAGAACAAAATAAAAACATAAAATCAAATAAAAAAATATGACAGAACCAGGAACAGAAACTCACAACAACACATTTTTACTCACAATGATAAACCTGTTTTCACCTTCTTCTGTTTTGTCTAAAGTGGTGCTGAATAACGTATTAAGATTTTAACTTAATTGTTCTTGTAAGATATTTTTGGAACCCAGAAGTTGTTAGAAATCGATGCAGAGAAAGTATTTGGGGAATCCCAATGCTCCATCTCTAAGGGTTTTTGCACCTCTCCAGTCCTTCCAGAGCAGACAGAGGCCAGACTGCTAAATGTTTACGAGCTGTCTGTCCGTCTCAAGTTCAATTGCAAAGTTTGACCTGTGAAACAAAAAAGGCAGACCGCAATGCAGACAGAGGAGGAGTGGGAGGGCTGCAGAAAGAGGTGGTAAAACCTGGAGGTAAAGTGTGTGTGGGTGTGGTGGTGGTGGTGGGGGTGGGCGGGGGGGGTATGGGAGGTCTGCTGGACATGAACTTGAGACAGAAAAACGAGACCCTGCCTGCATTCCACATCTTAAACAGAAACTACACCGTGGGGAGTTGTGCATGTGTGTGTTTGTTAGGGGGAGGTCTGGTCCACTCCTGCTGTCCCATAAACTTCTATAGAACAAAACAAAATAGAACACACATATCTAGATTTACACAATATATGACTTTTAGAAAATGATGAAGCATTACGACCAGGTTTTAATTAAAAAAAGGTAAATAAAGAGCTATAATTCCTCTTTGTATTCATATTTACACCAATTTAAAGAAATCATTCTCTTTGAAGGTTTCGCTGCACAATTACATGTAGTCTGGTCTCCTATTAATGATGGATAATAGCTAATATATAACAGATGTTTGTAAAATCACGTTTGAATTAAAAGCAATTTTTACTTTTTTTTTCTTTTCCGGTGGTACTGTAGTTTTTTTTTTTTTTTTATGCAAAATTGCTTTCTCCTAAATGAGGCCTACGCTGCAAAAACGATCCTAAAATGAGTAAATATATATTATGCACTGCAGAGTGTGCAGTTGTTGGTTTTTCTTATTTTAAATGTAAATTGTTGGAAAAGTGTGTAACTTAAGAACAAATGAACTTCATTAAGAAAGATTTACTTATTTAGATTCTTTGCAATATAATTGGTTAAACCAGTTTCTAGTCATTTGCAGTCGTAACTCTGAAAACCAGCGACACAAAAAGCAGTTTATTCAGTCTAATTGAAATAATGAGGAAATGTGAAGTTGTGCGTGATGCGGTGGGACCGCAGCTACCTCCTCTCCTTCCACCTCCTCCTTCTCCTCCTCTTGGTATTTAGAGCAAAGGGGAGAGGGAGCTTTATGAGTGGAGGGGCTTCCGCAAGTAGGAGAAACTTTAAAGGAGGACAGAGACGGAGCAGTAAACGCAGCAGCTGAGCACACCGCCGTTTGTCTGCTTCATTCTTAATGCATAACAAACAGAGAGAGAGAGAAGAACCATTCAGGACAAATTTAAAGCATCCTCTAATTAAACTGCATCTTCAAACTGAAGCTCGCCTTGATCCGAACGGCCTGCAGCGGCTCTTAATTCAACCAGAACCTGCTGCTTCCCGCTCATGACCACAGAGACCAAATCAGGCTGCAGATGGAGCAGAACTTCTGCTAAAATTGTTCTTTTTTACTTCATCCTTCAAACTAAGTGTTGCTTCCTTCCAGCAGACGTGCAGGGAGTCTGATACTAAACGACGGGTTTACTTCATTCTGTCCGTCCAATGTAATGAAATAAAATAAAATACAATCAAAATTCTGCATCTATTAGAAAAAAGAATGAATTATATATATATCTGTATAGCAGCAGCCTTTGATGCAGATTTTGTTTCTAACCTGTGTCAAACTGTTGGACACAGATCCTTAAATGGCTTTGGTGTCTCCTCCAGGGCTGCTGATTTTTCTATAACTGTAAATCATATTTAACTTCTCAGTATTTTAAAGTCTATGAAGAAAATAAATGTCATCACCAAAATACGTAGTTTCTCCTTCATAACGCAGCTTCAAATGCTTGCAAACCAAACTGTTTCCTATGAATATCCTTGCAAACCAAACGGGATTTATTTGTACAAATGTTGGATATGTTGGAAATCATTTGTCATATGTCTTAGGTTTACATTTTATCACTGCTGCACTTTAGAAAAAGAAATGTCTTAGAGCTGTACTGAATGATAATAAAGTCTAAGTCTCTGTAGCTAGGACAACGCTCTTCCCTGACACTGCAAAAACAATCTAGAAAAAAGCAAAAATGTCTTAAATTAAGTGGATTCTCTGCCTTAATTTGAGCAGGAAAATACGAAGATTTGCCAACAGAATTTGTATTTCTACTCTTAGAATAAGATTAATAGATAATATGCACTTGAAATAAGACAATACATATTTTTTTCTTATTTTAAATATAAATTGTCTTGTACAGTTGACAAAATGTCTCATTTTTCCCCTCAGTTAAAAAAGGCGCTTAATTTAAGAAAAAATGACTTATTTAGATTTAAATTTTTTGCGGTGTAATATGTAGGTGCGGCTGTTTGATCCCATGAAACTCATCGAAATGGCATTTAGATTTAGTCAGGAGTCAAATCTGTTGTGTTCTGGGATAGAATGGAAACATTTTTACACCTGGAATCAGCGCCACTACCGCACTGACAGCTATAGACCTGATCTATGTTCTCATTTAGGATCTATGTTCTCATTTAGGATCTATGTTTTCATTTAGGATCTATGTTTTCATTTAAGATCTATGTTCACATTTAGGATCTAAGTTCTCATTTAGGATCTATGTTTTCATTTAGGATCTATGTTCTCATTTAGGATCTATGTTCACATTTAGGATCTATGTTCTCATTCAGGATCTATGTTCTCATTTAGGATCTATGTTCACATTTAGGATCTATGTTCTCATTTAGGATCTATGTTCACATTTAGGATCTATGTTCACATTTAGGATCTATGTTCTCATTTAGGATCTATGTTCTCATTTAGGATCTATGTTTTCATTTAGGATCTATGTTTTCATTTAGGATCTATGTTCACATTTAGGATCTAAGTTCTCATTTAGGATCTATGTTCTCATTAAGGATCTATGTTTTCATTTAGGATCTAAGTTCACATTTAGGATCTATGTTCACATTTAGGATCTATGTTCTCATTAAGGATCTATGTTTTCATTTAGGATCTATGTTCACATTTAGGATCTATGTTCACATTTAGGATCTATGTTCTCATTTAGGATCTATGTTTTCATTTAGGATCTATGTTCACATTTAGGATCTAAGTTCACATTTAGGATCTATGTTCTCATTTAGGATCTATGTTCTCATTTAGGATCTATGTTCACATTTAGGATCTAAGTTCACATTTAGGATCTATGTTCTCATTTAGGATCTATGTTCACATTTAGGATCTATGTTCTCATTTAGGATCTATGTTCTCATTTAGGATCTATGTTTTCATTTAGGATCTATGTTCACATTTAGGATCTATGTTCACATTTAGGATCTATGTTCTCATTTAGGATCTATGTTTTCATTTAGGATCTATGTTCACATTTAGGATCTATGTTCACATTTAGGATCTAAGTTCACATTTAGGATCTATGTTCTCATTTAGGATCTATGTTTTCATTTAGGATCTATGTTCACATTTAGGATCTATGTTCTCATTTAGGATCTATGTTTTCATTTAGGATCTAAGTTCACATTTCAGGATCTATGTTCACATTTCAGGATCTATGTTCTCATTTAGGATCTATGTTCACATTTAGGATCTATGTTCTCATTTAGGATCTATGTTCTCATTTAGGATCTATGTTCACATTTCAGGATCTATGTTCTCATTTAGGATCTATGTTCTCATTTAGGATCTATGTTCTCATTTAGGATCTATGTTCACATTTAGGATCTATGTTTTCATTTAGGATCTATGTTTTCATTTAGGATCTATGTTCACATTTCAGGATCTATTTTCACATTTAGGATCTATGTTCTCATTTAGGATCTATGTTCTCATTTAGGATCTATGTTCACATTTAGGATCTATGTTCACATTTAGGATCTATGTTCTCATTTAGGATCTATGTTCTCATTTAGGATCTATGTTCTCATTTAGGATCTATGTTCACATTTAGGATCTATGTTCACATTTCAGGATCTATGTTCTCATTTAGGATCTATGTTCTCATTTAGGATCTATGTTCACATTTAGGATCTATGTTCACATTTCAGGATCTATGTTCTCATTTAGGATCTATGTTCTCATTTAGGATCTATGTTCTCATTTAGGATCTATGTTCACATTTCAGGATCTATGTTCACATTTAGGATCTATGTTCACATTTAGGATCTATGTTTTCATTTAGGATCTATGTTTTCATTTAGGATCTATGTTCACATTTAGGATCTATGTTTTCATTTAGGATCTATGTTTTCATTTAGGATCTATGTTCTCATTTAGGATCTATGTTCACATTTCAGGATCTATTTTCACATTTAGGATCTATGTTCTCATTTAGGATCTATGTTCTCATTTAGGATCTATGTTCACATTTAGGATCTATGTTCACATTTAGGATCTATGTTCTCATTTAGGATCTATGTTCTCATTTAGGATCTATGTTCTCATTTAGGATCTATGTTCACATTTAGGATCTATGTTCACATTTCAGGATCTATGTTCTCATTTAGGATCTATGTTCTCATTTAGGATCTATGTTCACATTTAGGATCTATGTTCACATTTCAGGATCTATGTTCTCATTTAGGATCTATGTTCTCATTTAGGATCTATGTTCTCATTTAGGATCTATGTTCACATTTCAGGATCTATGTTCACATTTAGGATCTATGTTCACATTTAGGATCTATGTTCACATTTCAGGATCTATGTTTACATTTAGGATCTATGTTCACATTTAGGATCTATGTTCACATTTAGGATCTATGTTCACATTTAGGATCTATGTTCTCATTTAGGATCTATGTTCTCATTTAGGATCTAAGTTCACATTTAGGATCTATGTTCACATTTAGGATCTATGTTCACATTTAGGATCTATGTTCTCATTTAGGATCTATGTTCACATTTAGGATCTATGTTCACATTTAGGATCTATGTTCACATTTCAGGATCTATGTTCTCATTTAGGATCTATGTTCACATTTAGGATCTATGTTCACATTTAGGATCTATGTTCTCATTTAGGATCTATGTTCACAGTTAGGATCTATGTTTACATTTTATTTTCTGTGTTCCTATTTTCGCATGTTTCAGTCACGTGGTTTTAATGTGATGATTAAAAACAACTCAGTTGACAGGATATGAGATTTCTGGGGAGGGAGGGGCTGTTTGATATGAGCGACATGCTGATCAACGCTTTTTAACAACACATGAAGAACTACTGAGATTTTGCTCAGATTACAAATGAATAGTTTAATAAATTCTGCGGAGGAAAAAAGCAATTACCTTAGATAGGATTATTCTTTCGGTGATAACATACTGAGCCTATTGATGCAATCTGTAGCCATTATGGGACTGAACAACAATTTCATGGAATAACATTCGAAGCTGCAGAAATCGTCTGGAAACTATATGGTGAATATTTTGGTTTATCGCTACTGTCAGAATTTGAACTGATCTTGAATTGTGATTTTTCTGCTGGTTTAGATTTTAGTTCTCTTACAAAAAGAGATTAAATTCAAACTGATCAGTTTATCTGGGTTTAAACGTAGAGCTGCATGATGACGCGTTGTGGTTATAGGAATTTATTAGGTGTTAAAGGATGTTAAAACAGCTTTACTGATAATATAAACAATGTGCAAAGCAAACTACTACTATCAAACACTGATTTATATCTGGCACAGACAACACTGACAGCTGAGAAACACACAAGGACAAGAAGTTACAGGACAGCAGGCAGAAAACGGCTCTATTTACACACAGACATGGATCGGACACCTTTGATTGTTGTCTTCAGTTCATGGATCCCTCTCCTTCAGATTATTGTTTAGTCCTTTTTTGTTTGTCCATTTTCAGGATGATCACAGTTCGTTTCTTTCCATAACAGCCTAAGCATCAAAGTTCCCAATAAAGGCCGCAAAGCTGTGCGCTACGGCGCGCTGCTTTTCACCTTGGCCACGAACTTCTTCTCCTTCACTCTCCTGTTCTGGAACCAGATGGTGATCTGGCGCTCAGACAGGTTGGTCACCGCAGAGATCTTCCTCCGTTTGTCCTTTGTGATAAACTTGTTGGCTGCATATTCTTTCTCCAATTCTTTCAGTTGGACTTTAGTGTATGGGATCCGCTTCTTTCTGCCTCGGCGGAAGGGCGACCCGTCATGCTGGTGCGCAACTACATCTGGAGAAAAATAAATGTTTTTTTAGGAGCGAGGATGCACAGATTAGGATTATTTCCATAAAACGACATAAATCTGAAATTTAAAAGAGAGTAAATACCAATATTAATAAGGATGACTACCAACCCTAACTGCATCTTGGTGGAAAACAGGCCCGGAGGCGCTAAATTTGGATTCTTTGGTAAAATGTGAAGCATTTTCACCTGATTTAATAATTTTGTCACTGCAGAAGTAAACTGTGTTATATTTAACTGTAATTATCCAGCGGGTTCAAAGATAAGATACATATATAACATATTTTCTTGTTCATTTCTGGTTTATTTATAAGACAATAACAAATTATTCTGCATTGTTAAATTAAATAGACCTTCCTGATGATTTTAACCAGGTCACTGATTGGGGTCTAATTGAAAATGACCTTTTATTCCTTTGCATTAAACGAGGCAAAGCAAAAGGTCCTATTAGAGCTCGTGACATGAGCTCTTTGTTAAATGAGCTCCTGTGATTGGTCAACCTGAACAATATCTGAAGTTTGTTAAGCATCACTTGATCTGATGGATAGATGAGCCTTTGTCAATGATTAGTGTGCGTTTAGGAAAGTGAGCTAAATGATCACCATAATAACAATAATAATAATTAATAATGTCATTCTAGCATCTTAAATGTGAATAGACCCAGTTTTCTAATGAATATTTATGTGATTCAAGTAATTCTGCTTTCAGTTATGAAGCTAATTTAATGAGTGAAGAATAAAGGTCCCAGAAGTTACCAGCGAGCGCAGTCTTCCAGAGGTGTCCAGCGTGCGCCTGCTCCTTAGAGCAGTACATCTGTCCTCCCCAGCCGTTGGTGAGAGCCCACGGCTGGTAGCCGTCCATGGGGAGCAGGGTTTCATGGCGTGGCTCCCCGCTGCCCAGGGTTTGGACAACCGACACGTCCAGGTAGCTGGCCATGGACTGGTAAGGGTTTGCATAGCCGTGGTACAGAGTGAACTCCTTGGGCCGGTGGTTCGGGTACTCCTCAGAGCTCACCGTAGTGTCCATGTACTGCGAGTTAAGAGTGGCTCCGGTCGCCTGGGTGCACGATTTGATGGAGCTTCGCCCCATCCTGCAGGGATAGTAGCTGTTACCAAAGTAGCTGTATGGTAACGCTGATGAGCTCTGGTGCGGCACCGCAGCTGCGGGGCAGGATCCGGCCCCGCATTGCTTGCCTAAAGATGCACTAGTCTCACTGGGGCTTGAAGCAGAAACGTCCACAGTAGAGTATCCCGCCGAGGAGTGCACCAGGCCAGAGGCGTGTCCTCCGAAAGCGGCTGCAGCCGCAGAATGGGCCATGATGTTGCGGCACTGGCCCGCCGCAAAGTTTCCGCTGCCCACTAGACCCTCCATGTTTTTGTTCAGGTCTTCCCGGTTGTTTTCATACACGAACATCACAGTCTCCGCCGGCCAGCGAGGATTTAAGACCAGGGAGGTTTTCATATACGCGACTTCCTCAGGCTGGCCTCTGATTTTCACCGTTTCCACTCAAACTCTAATCGCCTTTGGATTGCTGCTACATTTGGAAAAAGAGGATTGATTCTCCTTCCAGCGACCTCCCGCCACAACAGATTCAAGTCTAATTAATGCGCCTGCATGGTGCTGCACGCGCCCCAAGCCTTTCACAGACAGTCAAAGACAAAGACTCCCGGTAACCGAGCAGAACCCTGGTTTCATGTCTGCAGAAGCCTTGACGCAACGAACCCCCTGGACCAAGGGACGGACAGCCATTGGCTGAGAGGTTCTGATCACGTGACGAAGCAGCAGCGGAAAGAGGAGAACGGCCTCGTTTGGAGCCGCCAGTCAAAGGAAAACAATTTAACAAGGCTGTGGTCTGGAAGATAAACAGATGGGTGACGCGTCCTGCGCGCGCTGGCATCATGTTAGACACAGTTTCTGATGGCTTGGAATTAATGCATGAATAGGAATTTATTTCAGACAATTTGACAAACAGCAATAAATTAATCAACCAAATACAAACAAAAGAGACTAGTTAACATCAAACCAAACTCCAATTTCCAAACTAACTAAATTCACCTGAACATAAATAGAAACAAAACCTTCCACCAATAAACCTGCCTGTATATACAGCCAGAGAAATCTCGGAAACCAAGTCCAGTGGACTTTTTTAACTTTTACGGAAAGACTATGACCTGGATGACTGAGAATCTTTCCTCAGCAATGTAAAGCAACCTTCCTGTTAAACTTGTATTTTGTCCAATATTCACACAAAAAATATGTACATATAAACACAATTATAACACATACATACCTGCACAAACACATCAGGCCAAAATCCACATAAGCAAGAAAGACAGAAAGAAAGAAAGAAAGAAAGAAAGAAAGAAAGAAAGAAAGAAAGAAAGAAAGAAAGAAAGAAAGAAAGAAAGAAAGAAAGAAAGAAAGAAAGAAAGAAAGAAAGAAAGAAAGAAAGAAGTTATGTTTAGTTTTCTCAAAGAGGTAATTAAGTCGATAAAGTTTCCAACTTTCAGAAATAAATGTTTAGTTATCTGCTCTATTCAATAATGGCTTTAAATATGGAGTTTGTTCATCAGCGGCGCCATGTGCACAGAAAACAGGCAATAATGGATAGATGGGCGTTCAAATGAGACTAATACATTTCTGGAGATCCATGAACATTGTGCAGTCGGATTAGTTAACCTGCATTATTTAAATTTAGTCAACAAGTAAAACAAATTATTTTTTTCCTAATTAGGCCTACTTCCACAGCATGAAAGCTTCAGACGCTTTAGACATAGAAGCAGCAACAACATGAATCTGTTGATGGAAAACCACAGATATTATATCAATGATAGTTTTTGAGGAAATGGGCACGCAAATAACTTCAGGGGCGTTTTGTAAATATATTCTAAACTGTTGTCTAACTTGGTGCTCTGGAGGCCCTGCCACCTGAGAGCATGGAGGTCCAGGTTTCCATGGTCCTCCCGGAAACATGCCGACATTTCTGCTGGTTTGGCTTTCCCTCATGAAAAAGAAACAATTAAGAATAAAATAACAGGAAATGAAATAATTATTACAAATAGACTCGAGGAACACTTTTGGCTCTATATGCATAAATATCTTCCCTGATAACGTAAAGGCCATGTTGCGCTGGGAAGCTTTCATCTTCCTAAAGAAAAACATTAAAATAATCTACTTCTTTATAAAACAATTATAAAACAATTTCCGGCTTCTAAATGATTTGCCGTTTAAGGTAATTTTGTCTGGTTTGGGATTATAACTCTAACTTACTGCAGAATGAACTTTCATTAATTAGAAGAGGATCTTTTGTTTTTATAAAACAATCCCATATCACGCAGCTGGAATTGTTGGTGTTTAATTGTAAAATAAAGAAAGATGGATGCCGATCTCCAGCAGGCTGATCTATTTCAGGTTTTTTTTTTGTTAAAGCTAATTTTTCATGTAAGGTTTTCATCTCTGAATAGATCAGACCTTCTAACTGCTGCTTTTAAGAGGGTGGCCAACCTTTATGCGCGCGCACGTCCCTACCACCCAGACAGCCCGTCTCTGAGCCGGGGTGTCTGCTTGCCCCTGGGGGTCAAGGTCACGTTTAACGCAGAAAGACAACCGTGGCGGTGGAGGGCAGAGAGACATACGGATGCCGACTGAGCTCAAGTTCAAGGCCAGCGGAGACAGACGCGCTGCAGCTCCTGTTTGCTCCAAAAAAAAAAAAAAAAAACACCAGCAGATAATAATTACTGCTGTAATCCTCACTGCCTTATTATAACTTAGATCATCTGAATATGTTTGCTGGAGAGAACAGAAGACTTTAAACGCCATTCCATGTTTTTGGTTACTATGACTTTGTGAAACAGGACCGTGTTCTGTCGGACCAGCCAAAGGCACGAATAAGACTTTAGTTTGCGTTTATCCCTTTAGTTTTTAAAGAAAAATAGACTTTAAACTAACTTAACGGGCGTGTATCGCTTTATTCATGTACAAAAAACAAACAAAAAAACAACAGCAGGTCAGATCGGCCAATGCTTCAAAAAATCACCCCAAAAAACAAGTTATTAAATTGTGACACGCCCGTTGATATAATTTAAGTTGTATTTTTCGTACAAAACTAAAGGGATGAACGGGTTTTGACTATGGGTATAATATCAGAGATCCAAGTATTTTTCTAAAAGGATCCACTGATTATTTCCATCCCACCTTCACATGGCCTCTATAGCCTCTAACCTAGTTAGTTGTTTAACTTCTCAGTGTTTTAAAATCTAAGAAGAAAATAAATGTTATCCACAAAAAGACGTAGTTTGTCCTTCATACAACAGCTTCAAATGCTCATAAACCAAAGTGTTTCCTTTGAATACATGAATATCCTTTCAACATTTGTCCAAATAAAAATAGGAGACTAACGCAGTTGACTGTTTGTGTTTTTCCCTTATGGCTGCGCAAACAAAATGCAAACCTTCAGGAAAATAAAGGAAGTCACAAACACAGAATGCAAACCCCTACAAACTAAGCAGTAGAGTGGAGGCAGCCTACCACTTAAAAAAAATAATAATAATAATTCAGGCCAATTTCGCGGATCAAAATGTGGCTCCTCGCTTTAGGCATCAGGTTTACTTGTTTAGACTAAAGATAAACATAAAAAAATACTAAAACCATTTCTTCAGTTTCACGCACGTGATTCATTCAATTTAACAGTTTTTTTTTGTTTTTTTTTATAATATAGCATTCTTTAAACATGAGTATTTTCGGCGCTTATTAGAATAAGATCATACTGTTCGGTCTGATAGATGAGAACCTGTGTAACAATAAAAAATAAAAAAAAACGATTAAAAATCCCATTCTGGGTTTTTGGTTGTTTTTGTTTTTTATATAATTCTTTTTAGAAAATTGTTAATTTCGAAAACGAAAAAATTTACTTTATTTTTTAAAGGAACTGACTCATTTCTCCTATCAGAACATTGGACATTAATCGTTGGTCATTACAGGAAAAAAAATAAAATAAAAATAGGTTGCAAAAGAAGAAATGTCGATGAAATGAGAAGAAATGAAACCTTTGAACAGCTCTGGATCGACTTTTCTATTTCTATCCACCATCGGTTCTAACTTAGACAATAAGAGGAATCAAGGAGCGGCTCACTTCGCTCTCCTCTCAATGGATCCATTCGACCCAATTTAATGATCTAAAACAGGGAGAGAAAGTTCAGTGACAAAAATAAAGTTAGTAAAGAAGCTGGTGAAGGGCGGAGGATGAAAAGCCAACCAAAGGAAAGAAAAAGGACCTGGGGCCAAAAACTGAAAGGGGGGGGGGGGGGGGGTGTACAGTTCTAAGTTTAACTTTATATATATATTTTTTTTTTTTTTTAGAAATCATGGAGAACAAATAAAAAATGCTGAAACCTCGTTTTTATTTAATAAATATTTGATGTTTACTGATGTTAAATTTAGACCCAACTCCATTTGTTTTGGATTTATTCAGCCTGGATCAGATGAAAGACGCAGAACCGCATTTCTTTAATCAAGCCTTTAATGATATCTGATAGTTTTACATAGTTTTCTATCTGCGCCCCTTCGGTCCAGAGAAGGTGCGAATATACCAACATCTCCTACAATATGGCCGGAAGACATAACCCCCCCCCCCCCCCCCCCCCCCCCCCCCCCCAAAAAAATAAAAAAGGTATTAAAGGAAGAGATGTGCGAGATGAACAGCCCTCTGATTACAGCTGAGCCCGTGATTAGTGTTGAGCAGCAGACCAAAGAATCGATAAATAACAGAAGGTTTATAGAAATAAAATCAAGTTTCCGTTTCTCTGCGTCTTTTGTGAAATCAGTCATCGTAACAGTAGCAGACCAGCTTTAGTGAACTGCCACTGGGGCTTAAAAAACAAGCCTGCGTGCAGTTTTAAAGTTTAAACAAACTTTTAACAAACATAAAAATCTTATTTAGAAAAAAGTGTAAAACATGTTCTATTGTTCATTATTTAATGTATTGCCTTTTAATATTACAAAAAATAATAACTAGAATTAAAGGAAATAATCCATGTTTAAGTTTTATCTTTTTTCTGCTTCTCTCTTTGATCTTAAAAAAATAAAATCTGCTATTCAATGGTTTCTATTTTATGTACATAATAGTAATAATTGAACTTTATTGATCTCACAGTGGAGAAATTGCCTCTCTGCATTTAACCCATCCCCTTGGGGAGCAGTGGGCTGCCATTGTGCGTGGGGTTAAGGGTCTTGCTCAGGGACCCAGAGTGGCAGTCTGGGGGAGTACTTGAACTCAGAGCCTCAGGAAGTTCTATGCCCTCACCACTAGGCCACCATGTACTTCCTGTGTGTTATGTAGAGTCAGGTGTGAAAAGTTACTAGTTACATTTCATTACTACTGTAAATAAGTAACCTACATTTGTAACCCTAACCCTTTTAAAATACTTTACACAAGCTGAAGTTGTTATTTGAATTGGATTTGATGTGGGTATTTTACCCAGTTACACTGGAAAAAGTACAACCTTGCTCAAACTAAAAAAATGATGTCCAGATATCACATCTAAAATATCTGACTACACAGAATCTGAATTTAATCGCTTGTTATGACCTGACAATATTATGTTGATGTAAACAATAATACGGCATCTTTGCCCTGTTCCAAATGATTTTCTGAACATTCCAGTTGATGACACAAACTAATATACTTTCAACTAAATTAACAAGAATTAATGTTTGTATAGAAACCAGGTAATTTAAATTAGATTTTTCACATATGAGAATTTAGACATGCCAATTAACCTAACAATCATGTTTTTGGATTGTGGGAGGAAGCCAGAGTACCTGGAGAGAACCCACACATGCTCAGGGAGAACATGCAAACTCCATGTAGAAAGATCCTGGGCCAGGGTTCAAACCCACAACCTTCTTACTGCAAGGCAGAAGGGCTAGCCACTGCTCCACTGATCCGCTGTCATGTTCTGGGACTTGGACTTGATCACGTTCTCTGACTGCATGCAATGCGCAGTTCCCATTTGACTCAAACTGAAAAAAATTTCCTGCAATATATACATATTTAGAGAAATCAAAAACTTTGTTTGGGGTCCTTTCTATGTGTATTTAGTTCAGGTTGAATCAAACTTGATGTCTCAAAATCCAAAAAGAATGATTTACATAATCAAATCAATAATTTTATCTAGTTTAGAGTGAAAAGCATTAGTTTGAATGAACGGTTACATGTTACACTTTTTTCAGTGTACGTATGAAACAACATCGCATCGAGTCGTTGACATTGCAGGATCCTGCTGGATGAGTGAAGTCACCTGCATTGTGTGGTTAGCTTTGCAGAAACCCCTCATAGCAAGCAAGCATTAAAGAACAGTGCAGAAAAAAATAAAAATTTTAATTAGCAATAAACTTCCAGCACAACCAGGATCAGTGTGAGCGGCATTCTGAAGAAGCTGACTGGTTTGAAAAGACAGAGGTGAACACAAAAGAAACATAGAAGCACTAATCCTATTCAGAAAAGGCAATGGTAACCTAGCGCCATAGGTGACTCAGTCTGGGAAAGAAACAGTTTAGCAGATGAGCTCTGAAACAATTTTTAAAGAGAGCAAATACAGTTAGATGCACCAATCATCCAATAGCTTTGCCTTAGAGAGATACTAGACTAAACACAAAAAATCAGGGCCAAGTCTATCATCTGTTGAAGTTGCTCCCTCTGGGATGTGTCACAGTGAAAACGAACCAGGCCAGAAGCAGGAGTTTAACTAGCAGATATAGAAAAATGGCAGTAGAATGAAGCCGAGCAATGAAAAGTGGTCCTGTTGTCCTCCAGCGCTCTAAGCTTATAGAAGCAATGGAGATAGCTCAGGATAATCTGAGCCACGCTAACTGTAAGCTTCATCAAAAAGGGAAGTTTTAAGGAAGCTAATGTAGAGAAGCCAGGATAGGAGAGATATGATCTCTCTTTTTTAATTTTCACCAGAACTCATTTTGGCCTTTTGGATCAGCTGAAGGCTTTTCACTACAGTTTGTGGACTTCCTGATAGTAAAGAATTACAATAGTCCAGCCTCAAATTTAAATTGTAGCAACGTTGCCTAACAGGATATTTCTGATTTTGACAGTGTTATTGTATTGAAAGGAGGAAATGATTTAAACATTTTAATGTGGATCTAAATTATCAATGCTGATTAAAAATAGCACCATTTTTTTTTTACTTTGTCAGTGGAGGAAAACTTAAGGCCATCCGGATGAAGTGACTTACTGAGCAGTTTTCTTTTCAAAGACTCTGATCCAAAGACAAAACTTCTGTCTTACCCAAATGAAAGAGCGGGGGATTTAAATCTATCACATTTTTTTATTTCTTCAAGACATGCCTGTAGTCTTTATAAAAGGTTGAATAATCAGGATTAATGGACAGATATAGCTGAGTATTATCAGCGTAACCATGGATATTAAGCTCAATTTGAGCAGTTGAAAGATTATACTGGCTCTAGTTCTGGAATTGGTGGTACTTTCCAAATAACAGGAGTTTGAACTAGAGTTATTTACATATGATTATATTATTTATTTGTTTTGAGTTGGTCACACAGAATTAGATAATAGGCATAGTGGGCCTATCTCCAGCAGTCTATGGGCCAAATGCGGGGTAAACCCTGGACACGTTGCCAGTCCATCACAGGGCAATACTCAATGAAAACATGATAAATAATATTTCATTAACCAATGTAATTAATTGTTTTATCTGGTATGTGTAGTTAAAATTAATCTTGCATGAAAACAGAGGATCTGACATTTTGTTTTGACTCAGAACTCCCAGGTTCTGAGGAAGGGGATATTACACAGGGTAAGCAGGGGTGCTGAGATGGGGGAAATATTGAGCTGCACATACATTTAAAGAACAGCTGGTAAAAGAACATTGGAAAATTTGAAGCATCTCCAAACACAACTATTCGAATCATCCCAGTCTTCCCTTTATCAAACAAAGCATTATAATGAAGCCTCCACTTGTGGAGTTTGAGAAAAACGATTGTGTGTACATTCAGAAATTGCATCAAAACACCTCTGAATATTTTTTTCAGGGTTGATTTATGAGCATTTATGAACTTTAACAGGAGATCAGGTAAAACAAATCGTCCAGGCAGCAAGGAATAATCAATGGATCATTATTTATACCTGAAATTAATATGTTCGCTGTGATTTAATGAATTTTGCGTTAATCAGTAAAAAAAAATAAAAACAATATATTATTCGTCACGATCCCTGAGTCTGTGAGCGGCCATTTTTGCCCAAATACAGTAACCCCTCCCTCCTGCCATCTTCCAGCAGTGACGTCACGGTGCGGTAAGCCTAGCGCCATTCTCCCCGCTTTACAAGCTAAATCAATGGGAACTACTAGACACATCTGCAATCAACAACAATTATTGAAGATTTCCAGAGGACTTCACCATTGAAATTCACCAGAGCTATAGTGAAACTGACAATGCCCACGTGCATGGCAGCTGGATGCTGGAATACATCGGGTAAAAGTGAAAAAAAGAGTTATTCCACCTTTCTGATTCCTGATCCTCCACGGACGGGTTGGTCGTTGGATCGCCAACTTGAAGAGGGAGGATTTGCCATCGAACTTCTGGCCAGAGAAAAAACCCGTAATATGTAGCCAACATTTGGAAGAAGAATGTTTTCAAGATGACTTGGATAATAGCGCGTTGTGACAAACACCAGATACAGCACTGGGACTTGATCAACAGCCGATACCGCACCGTGACAATGTCACTAACCAGTAGGTGGCAGTAGTGTTCTTTGACAAACATGGATGCCTCCAGTAAAGCACATTCACATGAAAATTACTCTGAATTAAAAACACTGATCATTTATTAAACAGGATGGAATCATTTCAGATTTAAAGAACTTTCAGAAGTTTGATTTCTGAAAGTTTTCCTTTAAAACGAACAAAGAAAACAGGAATCCAGTTTAAAAATCCAGCCACATAGTCAAATGAGACCTTTAATGTTCTCGTTATTGTAATAAATATATGGATTTATGATGCATTAATGCACGTTTGTTTCTGAATATTATAGCTGTAATAAGACAAATTATAGAAAATGTGATGTGTAGAAAAATTCTTAAGAAACACTAAGTAGAAGTCAATTGTATTTTGACCTGTAAAACATGCATTTGACACTTTTTTTGGGCACATTATGTGTGACAGTTCCCTTTGTGGCCAATAGGAGGTAGGCTTGTACAACTGGCTACAGCCCAAGAGATCCTCCTGGCCTGATGCATTATACACATCTGCAATACACATTAAAGTATGACATGACAAGTAAATTGTGATAAAATATTATAGTTTATATACACAGAATATACGAAAAGAAAACTAGGAGAAAAGCAGCAGTAGATTGATGCAATAAAGGAAGGTAAAGAAAAGCTGAACTATAAACGTAATTTTATTATATTCCATTTATTACTTTTTAATGAAAGATTCAAAGGCAGCTCAAACAAATCACTTATAACCTTAATTGAAAGCCAAATATGGTTCCTTGGAAGCATCTTTTGGAATGTTTACTCAGATTAGTGGAGCACAGCTCTGAGATGGGGGGGGGGGGCAGATGAAGGATTTAAGAACTGGTGTTTCTTAGTTTTAGGATGCTCTCAGCAGAATCCTGGATCGATGGCAGATGTCTGATGCACTTTCAAAGCAGACCTGTGAAAACTCTGTTAGGTTATTCATTCGACTGAAGATCAACACGTGGATGTTATTTGAGATCCTGCTGTGACATTAGTCCTTTAATCCTGGACTTTAATCATGTGACAAAAGGCAGACATTTTGACTGTCTTTATTATCTTTAGAATAATTATACTTGGTTTTATATTATAACTAATGAAATGATGAGCTAAACATGTGACAGCATTGATCACATATTTTAATTCAATTCAGTTTATTTCTATAGCAGCAATTCACATCATGTCATCATCCCAGTTCACCAGATCATCCAGTTAAATTGATTCAAAGTTTTCTATCTAAGGAAAACCAGCTGATTGCATCGACTCATTGACTCTTCAGCAATCCCTCACACTAAGCATGCTTGTAGCGACAGTGGAGAGGAAAAACTCCCTTTGAACAGGAAGAAACCTCCAGCAGAACCAGGCTCAGTGTGAGCGGCCATCTGCTGAGGCCCACTGGGGTTCAAGGAGACAGAAGCAGACATAGAAAAAGAAGCATAGATACAAAAGGCAACTGTCAACCAGCTCCACAGGCGGCCCCGTCCAGGAAACACACAGCCAGGCAGACGAGCTCCGAGCCAGCTCCCATGTCAGAGGATGAAGAGAGCACATCCAGTTAGTCACAGTCAGAGAAACAGGCCAAGCTCCAACATCTAGAAACAAAGGTGTTGATGGCAGCAGCACAGCTGATATTTCTCTCCAGGATGGAGTCACAGCCAAACAGGAACAGACCAGATGAAGCTACTATGAGAAAAAGCAGAGAGAGCAGAACGTTAGAGATTGAACTAACAGATTCTGCAGAGTGGGAGAATAGAGATAGAATGAAGCAGAATGATGAAAAAGGGGTCCCTATGTCCTCCAGCAGTCTAAGCCAATAGCAGCATAACTATAGAGATAGCTCAGGATAACCTGAGCCACTCTAACTAGAAGCTTTATCGAAAAGGAAAGTTTTAAGCCTAGCCTTAAAAGTAGACAGGGTGTCTGCCTCACGGACTAAAACTGGTAGTTGGTTCCACAGGAGAGGAGCCTGATAACTAAAAGATCTGCCTCCCATTCTACTTTTAGAAATTCTAGGAACCACTAGTAAAGCTGCAGATTGAGAGCGAAGTGCTCTGTTAGGAACATAAGGAACAATCTGATATCAGATGGAGCTTGGCCATTTAAGGCTTTATATGTGAGAAGGCATGACAAACAGGCTGGAAATAAATATCAAATTAAAATGCTTCCATATCATTTGGAAATATTCCTGTACAGATGTTGTCTTTTTAACAGCATGAGGGAGGCCTGTGAATACATTTAGAAAGTAGCTACTCTCTGTCAGTTACAGCCCCAGTTTAGGGGAATCTTATATATCTCAGCAACATTTAAATGAGTCCATTCTAAAAGGCTGTAACAGCATGTCCCAGAGATGACTGTAAAATACGCAGCCTGTCAGTCAGCTCCCTCTACAGCTGAGGTTACAAATCATGAAGCACATTGAGAACCTGAGCTAACGATGGCCGTGCACAGTTCCTTCTACTCTACCTCCACAATGCTATGGCCACTTAAAAAAAAAACAACCTGGGGAATCTTAACTGAGTGATAAAGAACATCAGGAAAGTATTCACACTGCCTGATTACTTCCTAATTGAACTATGATAAAGCCTTATTCCAAATGATGTTATATTCACAGGGAACAGCCACAGCTACATCCCTTTGAAGGCGTCCGGAAGCTGTTTTATAAATCCAATCTTTAATTGTTTATATTCCATTCATCCATAAGGGTCCACAGATTAAAAGTAATCCAGCATATTCGTAATAAACACATTGCATGAGGAGAAAATCACCACATAACGTCCGGTTTTTGACATCAGAAAAGTTAGCTGGTCATAGCTAATGCTTAGCATCTTGCTAATATTTACTTCTTATTACTTATTTCCTCAGTTGTTTGCCTGCAGTGTTTGGTGTGTTTCTTTACATCGTCTTCTAACCTACAAGAAAAAAGTGTCTGCATCTTTGAATGACAGTCGATGAAATCTCACAAGCGCCCCCTGCCTGTCAGCCGATGACGCAGCGAGTAGAGCCATATTACGCCTCATAGAGTCCTGCTGTTATTGGTTAAGACCGCTCACACCGGCTACCGTTCATTCATCCTGTCCGCTGAACTGCTGCTAGTTTTCCTCACATGCCTGGAAGATGTCTAGTGCTGCTACCACAGATGATCTCGCTCTCCAAATGGAATTGAACGATTCAGATTAGCTAGAATGAATAAAAGAGGTAGAGCGTAGCCGCCTGTGGCCCGGGCTGCCTGTCACTACTACAGTCCGGCATGCGGATGATGTCATACACGCGCCGCTTTGTTTTTAAAAGATATTAATATAAAAAATATAATGGTGGATGTCTGGGGGGCAGTGATTGGCCTCCATGTTCTGAATGCTGGCGTACCATAAATAATAAATGATGAACAGTTTAGTTTGTGCCTTCCAGTCGTTGCCCATAGGAAGACGTTACTTGGATATAACTGAATATCTTCAGAACGGCTCCAAATGACACTAAACTCATATGGGTGAGTAGAACATGATGGAATAACGTAAAATCAAGGACCCAATGGAAAAAAAACTGGTATTCCCGTTTAAGATGTTAAACAGGCCAACAATCAAACGATGGAATCTCACTCAGCGCTGTGAGCAAAAGCACTACAACCAAATGACGAACAGATTGTATAAAATGTATAAAAACCGGCATTCCCCTTTAAACCCCAGTCTGTAGATGGCCGCTCAATCTGTTCAAAAGGAGTTTTTCCTCTTTACTGTCACTGCATGCATACTCAGTAGAGTCAAAGACAATGCTAGCAATGCTTTGCATGTCTTTGCATGACTGGACACAGTAAGCTGATTTTCCCAAGATAGAAAACTTTTTACAGATCTGAGTGGTTAAAATGTCTCTATAAAGTGCCTTGAAATGACAAGTGCTGTAAACTGCTAAATAAATAAACTGAATTGAACAGCGTTGAATTGAATTGAATGCTGTTACACTTAAAGTTGGTTATGTCATCTAGGCATTATGAGTGATATCAGACAAAACAGTTCCGTTGTTCTGTTAGACCAGCATACCTATAGTCAATATGCATGAGATTTGAGTTTATTTCTTTAGTTTTGTACAAAATCAAGGGCCCAATGTAAAAAAACCAGCATTCCCATTTAAGTTGTTAAACAGGCCAGCGATCAAACTATGGAATCTTACTCAGCGCTGTGAGCAAAAGCACTACAACCAAATGACGAACAGATTGGAAGTTATTATGTACAAGATCTTCACACTGCAGACTCAGCACAAGTATGGCTGGGAAAAATGCAGCAGGGCATCCATGTGTTGTACAGATACAAGTGTAATGTGATCATTTGATCAAAACTGTCCTTTTCTTTGGTTCCTTTGGGAGAAAATGTTTAGCAGAATGTGACAGTAAACAATGAAAGGCATCATAGTCTTAAAGGATCTGCTGCTAAGCATAAAATCAAAGACAAAAACAAAATCTCATTGGCATGCACAGTCACAAATAATTCATTCCACCCCTTTGAGGAATAAAACAAGTGTTCAGTAATTTATTTGAAGTTATCCTCTGCTTTGCAATAAATGTGTTTTTAATAAGGGTCACATCGCTCACACAACAAAGCACTTGCCACTGTCTTTGCAATTATTGTCTGTCTGACTGCTATTGGATTTAGTATTAGTGTGTGGCAGCTGAACTATCCTAAAGTCACAGCTGGTGGTAATAAAATCTGTGCCATGAAGAAACGATACTGCCCTAGTTGTTTGCATTTAAAAAAATCTGCTACTCTATAATCAAGAGATTGAAGACTAAATAAATAATACTGGTTTAATGGTCATAATATAGCAAACCCTGAAATTATTCATACCCTAAAAAAACATTAATAATAAAAAATGTGAATATATATACACTATATTGCCAAAAGTATTTGCTCACCTGCCTTGACTCACATATGAGCTTAAGTGACATCCCGTTCCTAATCCATAGGGTTCAATATGACGTCGGTCCACCCTTTGCAGCTAGAACAGCTTCAACTCTTCTGGGAAGGCTGTCCACAAGGTTTAGGAGTGTGTTTATGGGAATTTTTGACCATTCTTCCAGAAGCGCATTTGTGAGGTCGCACACTGATGTTGGACGAGAAGGCCTGGCTCTCAGTCTCCGCTCTAATTCATCCCAAAGGTGTTCTATCGGGTTGAGGTCAGGACTCTGTGCAGGCCAGTCAAGTTCATCCACACCAGACTCTGTCATCCATGTCTTTATGGACCTTGCTTTGTGCACTGGTGCACAGTCATGTTGGAAGAGGAAGGGGCCAGCTCCAAACTGTTCCCACAAAGTTGGGAGCATGGAATTGTCCAAAATGTCTTGGTATGCTGAAGCATTCAGAGTTCCTTTCACTGGAACTAAGGGGCCAAGCCCAGCTCCTGAAAAACAACCCCACACCATAATCCCCCCTCCACCAAACTTTACACTTGGCACAATGCAGTCAGACAAGTACCGTTCTCCTGGCAACCGCCAAACCCAGACCCGTCCATCAGATTGCCAGATGGAGAAGCGCGATTCGTCACTCCAGAGAACGCGTCTCCACTGCTCTAGAGTCCAGTGGCGGCGTGCTTTACACCACCGCATCCGACGCTTTGCATTGCACTTGGTTATGTATGGCTTGGATGCAGCTGCTCGACCATGGAAACCCATTCCATGAAGCTCTCTGCGCACTGTTCTTGAGCTAATCTGAAGGCCACATGAAGTTTGGAGGTCTGTAGTGATTGACTCTGCAGAAAGTTGGCGACCTCTTCGCACTATGCGCTTCAGCATCCGCTGACCCCGCTCCGTCAGTTTACGTGGCCTACCACTTCGTGGCTGAGTTGCTGTCGTTCCCAAACACTTCCATTTTCTTATAATACAGCTGACAGTTGACTGTGGAATATTTAGGAGCGAGGAAATTTCACGACTGGATTTGTTGCACAGGTGGCATCCTATCACAGTTCCACGCTGGAATTCACTGAGCTCCTGAGAGCGACCCATTCTTTCACAAATGTTTGTAAAAACAGTCTGCATGCCTAGGTGCTTGAATTTATACACCTGTGGCCATGGAAGTGATTGGAACACCTGATTCCAATAATTTGGATGGGTGAGCAAATACTTTTGGCAATATAGTGTATATATATATATATATATATATATATATATATATATATATATATATATATATATATATATATATATATATATATATATAAAACTGTTTTCTCACCCCTCGTGGGGTGGTATGTGTCATCCTCAAGCTCGGGTCCTCTACCAGAGGCCTGGGAGTTTGAGGGTTCTGCGCAGTATCTTAGCTGTTCCTAGGACTGCGCTCTTCTGGACAGAGACCTCTGATGTTTTACCTGGAATCTGCTGTAGCCACTCTCCCAGTTTGGGGGTCACAGCCCCCAGTGCTCCAATTACCACTGGCACCACTGCTGCTCTTACTTTCCACATCTTTTCTAGCTCCTCTTTCAGCCCTTGGTATTTCTCAAGCTTCTCGTGTTCTTTCTTCTTGATGTTGCTGTCGCTTGGGATTGCCACATCTATCACTACTGCCTTCTTCTGCTGTTTGTCGATTAACACGATGTCTGGTTGGTTAGCCATCACCTGTTTGTCAGTCTGGATCTTGAAGTCCCATAGGATCTTAGCTCGGTCATTCTCAACTACCTTAGGAGGTGTCTTCCATTTATACCTTGGGACTTCCAGCCCATACTCATGGCAGATGTTCCTGTACACTATGACAGCTACCTGGTTGTGGCGTTCCATGTATGCACTTCCTGCCTGCATTTTACACCCTGCTGTTATGTGCTGTATTGTTCTAGAGGCATCTTTGCACAGTCTGCATCGGGGGTCCTGCCTGGTGTGGTAGACCCTGGCCTCTATTGATCTTGTACTGAGTGCCTGTTCTTGTGCTGCCATGATTAGTGCCTCTGTGCTGTCCTTCAGTCCAGCCTTTTCCAGCCACTGGTAGGATTTTTTGATATCAGCCACTTCTTCTATTTGTCTGTGGTATATGCCGTGCAGTGGCTTGTCCCTCCATGATGGTTCTCCTTCCTCTTTCTTGTCATCACTTTCGGTTTTCTCCTGCCTGAGGTATTCACCAAGCCATTTGTCTTTGGGGGCCATCTTTCTGATGTACACCTGGGTCTTAGTTGTTTCATCCTGGACAGTGGTCTTGACACTCACTAGCCCTCGGCCTCCCTCGCTACGCTTGGTATACAGTCTCAGGGGGCTGGATTTGGGGTGGAACCTTCCATGCATTGTGAGGAGCTTTCTTGTCTTGATGTCAGTAGCCTCTATCTCCTCCTTTGGCCAGTTTATTATACCAGTGGGGTATCTGATGACTGGTAGGGCATATGTGTTGATGGCTTGGATCTTGTTTTTCCCATTCAGCTGACTTTTCAGGACCTGCCTTACTCTTTGTAGGTATTTAGCTGTGGCAGTCTTTCTTGCCATCTCCTCGTGGTTTCCGTTAGCCTGTGGCACCCCAAGGTATTTGTAGCTGTCCTGCACATCTGTAATGTGGCCTTCTGGTAGTTCAACCCCCTCGGTTCTCATCATCTTCCCTCTCTTTGAGACCATGCGACCGCACTTGTCCAGTCCGAATGACATCCCAATGTCGTTGCTGTAGATCCTGGTAGTGTGGATCAGTGAGTCGATGTCTCGCTCACTCCTGGCATACAGCTTGATGTCATTCATGTAGAGGAGGTGACTGATGATTGTTCCGCTTCGGAATTGGTATCCGTAGCCAGTCTTTGTGATGATCTGGCTGAGGGGGTTCAGGCCTATGCAGAACAGCAGCGGGGATAGTGCATCACCCTGGTATATGCCGCACTTGATGGTGACTTGTGCTACTGGCTTTGCATTGGCTTCCAGACTTGTTTTCCACAGCTTCATTGAGTTTTTGATGAAGGCTATTAGAGTCCTGTTGATCTTGTACATTTCCAGGCATTCCAGTTTCCATGTATGTGGCATTGAGTCATAGGCTTTCTTATAGTCAATCCAGGCAGTGCACAGATTTGTCTGCCTGGTCTTACAGTCTCGAGTGACTGCTCTATCCACTAGTAGCTGGTGCTTGGCTCCTCTGGTGTTACTGCCTATTCCCTTCTGGGAAGGGTGCATGTATTGAGCCATGTGCCTATTCATCTTAGCCGCTATGATGCCTGACAGGAGCTTCCATGTTGTACATAGGCAAGTTATTGGCCGGTAGTTGGATGGGGTTGTTCCCTTCTAGGGATCCTTCATGATCAGGAATGTCCGTCCTTGGGTTAACCATTCTGGGTGGGTCCCATCCATCAGCAGTTGGTTCATTTGTGCTGCGAGGCGTGCATGAAGTGCAGTTAGTTTTTTCAGCCAGTAGGTGTGGATCATGTCAGGGCCTGGTGCTGTCCAGCTCTTCATACCTGCCGCTCTTTCTTGGACATCTGCCGTTGTAACGGTTACTGGTTCTTGTTCTGGGAGATTGCTGTGATCTGTTCTAAGATCTTCTAGCCACTGAGCATTGGTGTTGTGGGATGCCTCCTTCTCCCATATGTTTCTCCAGTACTGTTCAGTCTCAGCCCCTGGTGGATCTGATCTTGAATTACCCTGCCACTGTGAGTACACTTTGGATGGGTTGGTGGAGAACACCTGGTTTATTCTCCTGGCTTCTGCTTCTCCCTTGTATCTCTTTAGGCGGTTGGCCAGGGCGGCGAGTCTTTGTTTGGCAGTTAGAGCCTCAGGAATGGACAGCTTGTTGTACTTAGGTAACCTCTTCCCTACACCTTTCTGCAGGTCTGAGAGCTGACTAACCTCTCTTCGTGTTGCCTTGATCTTGGCTTCCAGCCTTCTCCCCCATGGGGGCTCTGCTTTGTGGCCTGTGGTGTTTATCTTATAGCCAAGCATCTCTAGGATCACTGTAGCTGTGGCGTAGGTCAGCTCGTTGGTCTCAGTTATGTCTTTAGTAGGGATAGTATGTAGTGCTGCATTTACATCTTCTAGAAGACTTTCGGAGGGTACTCTGTCACTTAGCCTTGGCAGTCTTGGTCGTCGTACTAGGGGATCCAGTTTGGTCATGATCTGCCGTCGTAGGTCAGCCGCCCTTACGTTTAGTGGGCTTGTTGTTGTTGGGGCTGGGGATATATATATATATATATATATATACGTATATATATATATATATATATATATATACGTGTATATATATATATATATATATATATATATATATATATATATATATATATATATATATATATATATATATATATATATTGAAACTAAAGCAACCTGTGATTCAGCTGATCAAAGAGCATACATCCAAAATGAGCTGGTATGGTATTAGCTGAAAATAATTCTTCCTTTGACGGTGTTCTGTCAGATGAGCATAACTGGTCAGACCAGTTTACCCATAGTTAATACCCGTTTTTGTCTTTAGTTCAGGGGTCCTCAATGTTTTTCAGGCCAAGAACCCCCAAACTGACGGCGAGATGGAGCAGGGACCCCCTAATTATTGTTGGGATCTGGAGGCTTGTTTAACTTTCTCCACCAGAGGGCGCCTGAGATCTTCCTCCTGAGGGCATGAGCTGACTTCTACACACCTGTTTCCCGTCCTCTCATTATGAGGCCTACTTAAGGAGGAGGAGGCTGACACTTCCCTGCCAGAGTGTTTGCCAGTATAGGTACCAGCAAAACCTGAGCCAGCTTCTCTGATCTGTGATCTGATTTTTGTGAACAAGTCTGACCCTGTTTTCTTCTGCCTCTCAGATCCTGACTTATCTGGATACCTGCCTAATCCTGGAGAAAACAGTCGCTTCCTGGGACCTGCCTGTCTGTCCTCCGCCTCAGCCTCTGTCTCTGCCTCTGTCCTCAGCCCTCAGCCTGACCAGCCTCTGGACCCACAAGGTCCCCCCCCCCCCTGCTGATCCGAATACCCTCTGAGCAGGTATTAATCCAAGCCACCGTTTAACTGCAAGTTTCCTGGATCCACTCTAACAGATCTGTCCTCCTCTAGCGGCTTCCCTCCCGTGACCAGTCTGACGCGCCAAGACCCTGTGCACATTTCGTTGTAACCTTGTAAATAAACCATTTAACTTTTTTCCCTGTCTGAAGAGTGTTTCTGCATGTGGGTTAGACGCTTAGACCCCAACATGACAATTATATATATTGTATAAAATAGTGTTAAATCACTCTATTACAGATGGAGTAATGTAACTAAAGTAATCCCTGCCTGGGATTATTAAAGTATTTCTGATTCCTGGTTGATGGGACAGGTGTTGTGAATGAAACGGTGCCCAGCTTGAAAGAGCTCCTGTGTGTCTCTGAATGTGAGCATTGATGACTGAAAGACATCTTCTGCCTCCATTTATCTGTTTACTACAGTCTGTTGAATTCATGTTAATGTGGATTTAAAGACATTTCAATTAGTAGGAAAAATTGGAGGGGGGAATATGAAAAAAAGTCTAATCAACCGAAACTTGTGACCCCCATGCAGTACCTCTGTGGACCCCCTGGGGGTCGAGGACCCCCTGTTGAAGACCTCAGCTTTTGTGTATCCCTTTAGTTTATCTCTTAAATTCTGTAAAAAAAATAAACTTTATACTACCTAAACAGCGTCTATTTTTTTGTACAAAACGAAAGAAATAAACTCAAATCTCACGTCTTGCGCATGCATATTGACTATAGGTATGCTGGTCTAACAGAACAACGGAACTGTTTTGTCTGATATCACTCATAATGCCTAGATGACATAACCAACTTTAAGTGTAACAGCATTCAATTCAATTCAACGCTGTTCAATTCAGTTTATTTAGCAGTTTACAGCACTTGTCATTTCAAGGCACTTTATAGAGACATTTTAACCACTCAGATCTGTAAAACGTTTTCTATCTTGGGAAAATCAGCTTACTGTGTCCAGTCATGCAAAGACCTGCAAAGCATTGCTAGCATTGTCTTTGACTCTACTGAGCATGCATGCAGTGACAGTGAAGAGGAAAAAGTCCCTTTGAACAGGAGGAAACTTCCAGCAGAATCAGGCTCAGATTGAGCCATCTACAGCCAAGGGTTTAAAGGGGAACGCCGTTTTTTTACACATTGGGCCCTTGATTTTAGGTTATTCAATCATGTTCTACTCACCCATATGAGTTTAGTGTCATTTGGAGCCGTTCTGAAGATATTCCGTTAGGTTATATCCAGTAACGTCTTCCTATGGGCAACGACTTGAAGGCACAAACTAAACTGTTCATCATTTATTCTTTATGGTACGCCAGCATTCAGAACATGGAGGCCAATCACTGTCCCCCAGACATCCACCGTTATATTTTTTATATTTATATCTTTTTAAAGCAAAGCAGAGTGTGTATGTCTCCGGCTACCGTTCATTCATCCTGTCCGCTGAACTGCTGCTAGTTTTCCTCACATGCCTGGAAGATGTCTAGTGCTGCTACCACAGATGATCTCGCTCTCCAAATGGAATTGAACGATTCAGATTAGCTAGAATGAATAAAAGGGGTAGAGCGTAGCCGCCTGTGGCCCAATGTAAAAAAAAAACAGCGTTGCCCTTTAAGGAGACATAGAAAAGGAACTAGTGTTGCACCGATACCAGCGGGGCCTCAATCCAGCACTAAATATCGAATCGGCAAGTACCAACCAATGCGGCACCGACATCATTTTGAGAGCCAAAAGTTTCTTCAACTATTGTCACCCATTCCAGGTAGACAATAAAAAGTTCTACTGGATTCATTTTGTATAAGACTTTTTCCTGCTTCACAAAGGTAGGCAGCAGCTTGACAAACCCATGATGGCAATAATGTTACATCCAAATAGTATGCAGTTCTTCATATATACAAACACACATCCATTTCAAACAGATGGTATGGTCATGGTATCGGTATCGGGGCCAAAAAATAGCATTGGGGCAACACTAAAAGGAACATAGAAGCACTGAACTCTAAATACTATGTTAATAGAGGTAATCATAGGCTAGCTCCATAGGTGGGTCTGTCTGGGAAGGAAACAGTTAATCAGACGAGCTCTGAGGCAGTTTTCATGTCAAAGGATGAAAGAGAGAACATCCAGTTAGTGAAAGTAAAAGCTGCTCTATAGTATTGGTGCAGTCTCTCGCACTACACCATAACTGTGACTGAATGTCCGCCCTGATCACTCTCTAAGGCACTATGTAGTAGGGATGGAACGGTTTATGAAAACCGTCCGAACCGTTCGGTTCGACTGTCTCGGTTCGATTCGCGTGTGTTTCGTTCGGTTCATGCGCTGCTCCTTTTTCTCATAGGCGAAGCGTTTACACTCCAGAGCAGAAGGTGGCGGTACTGCGACCAAAGCCAACCACCAGTAGTAAACAGGAAGAGGAAGAAGCGAAGCAGCATAGCCGGGTGTAGCAGAAAAAAATCAGTTGCTGTGGAGAATTGTGTGGGTATGGCGAGTGGGAAAGAACAGAAGTTGGAAGACGCGCCAGCAGCACTTTATAGGTCTGCTGTATGGGACCACTTTGCATTTAGAGGGACCTACGATGACGGCGGGAAGAAAGCTGTGGATAAAAGTGCAACAGTATGCAAGCATTGTGCAACACGTTTTGTTTATGCTAACAGCAACACGACCAACATGTCAGCTTTGAGATTTTCCTAACAATCAAAATACACCAAACCGAACCGAAATCCGTGACCACGAAACCGTGAACCGAACAGAACCGTGGATTTTGTGAAACGTTCCACCTCTACTATGTAGTGGTTACTCCATTTTAGAGGAGTGTCTGTACTTCTAGTGGATGAAAAAGTAGCGGACTCGAAATTTCCCACAATGCAGCTTGAAAAGTAGTGATCATCCATGGTCACCAGATGAGCAGAAATATCACAGGATATTTGTTATGACAGCGGTCCACTGCTGCTACCTGACAGCGGCGACAAATAAGAAAGATGGCGCAGGTATCATGCTGGGAGGCGGAGTTACTTGAATAACCAGGGGGGAAAAGCAGTGATCATCTGTCCGAACAATCAGTTAACTGTGTTCACTATGAAGTCCACTACATAGTACCCGCTATATATAGTGATAGAGGGATTTAGGGGTTAGAGCGGACATTCAGACACAGCCATGTCTACCGAGGACTGATAAAAAAAATAGACATTGTTCATTTCTTTAAAGATTGTTGGGCTTTTAAACAAAGACACGTGGTAGCTATTCCATTATTGGTCTGCTGGGGCCCCTGTGCTCCGTGCGAGAGGCGGGGATCTAAACACCCACAGGTGTTTAGATCCAGCTGTTTTCATCTGAGATGCCTTTTCTGTTTCTAATGTTGTTCTTTTTCTTAGTAGAAGCAGACTGAAAGAATGTTAGCTTGTTTTATCTATTTTTCTTTTTTATCTATCTTTATCTTATAAGTTCATTGCTTTCTTTTTTGTTTTTGTTTTTGTGCCTGTTGCATGTGAAATAACTGATATTATGTTTTTACATGCCTGTGGTTATATCAAGTTGAGCACAAGAGTGAAAGCCTAAATGCTCCACCTGTAAAAGTAAATCTGCTGGACTTCTCATTGGCAGGAAGAAAACATTTCTCCACTGTCAGATGAGACAAAAAAAGGGGAAGAAAAGCCATCTGGGTCAGGCCTGCACAGAATCATGGCAGCCTGACAAGGATTCAATGGTTTAGATTTATGCTTTTACATGGATGTGTTTGTCAAAGCTGCAGCTGGAGAGCAACTGGGAATCACCAGGAGGAATTCAAATATTGGTGGTGAGTCAAGGCATGGAGAGAAAAATAAAAAAACATGTCTTCCAGGTCACCTCAACTATTTTGCAACATTTTCTACATAGCTGCATTAGATTTGTTCTACATATGTTTTGAAAACTGGAATGCCCTTATTTCAACTCATGAAACTGCCTCGACATTACATGTTGTGAATTCACGCTACATAAATAACCTGAAATGAACTCACATGACATTATTAGTATGTCAACGGAAATGTATATTAATTTTAGAAATACTGTATAGTGCAGCCTAAAAAACAGCAGCAGGAGCCTACGAAGAACATTTCTCTTCCTTTTAGTCGTTAAATGACTGGGATGGACTCTAAACTTGAGCTGTTTTCCCTGTCTTTGGTATTTAGAGAAGTAAAACTATGTGACACCATCAGAGTTCATATTAACATGCAGCCAAGGATGCGTCTCAAACCGTTTCCTTTATTTTTAAATAACATTGTGAGCACTGATCTTTTCTTCTGTGGTTGATCCCTATAGATCCTGTCTTGACTTAATGAGCTCCTTTAATGTCTGCACAAATTCTCTGTTAGTGTCATCCATCCATCATCCATCCATCCATCCATCCATCATCCATCCATCATCCATCCATCCATCCATCCATCCATCCATCCATCCATCCATCCATCCATCATCCATCCATCCATCTAGCCATCATCCATCCATCCATCCATCCATCCAGCCAGCCATCATCCATCCATCCATCCATCCATCCATCATCCATCCATCCATCCAGCCATCCATCCATCCATCCATCCATCATCCATCCATCAATCCATCATCCACCCATCATCAATCCATCATCCATCATCCATCCATCATTATCCATCCATCCATCCATCCATCATCCCTCCACCCATCAATCCATCATCCATCATC
The DNA here is from genome assembly GCA_030533445.1 of Cyprinodon diabolis. Classification (NCBI taxonomy): domain Eukaryota; kingdom Metazoa; phylum Chordata; class Actinopteri; order Cyprinodontiformes; family Cyprinodontidae; genus Cyprinodon; species Cyprinodon diabolis. The sequence continues at coordinate 41,129,793 of CM060077.1, forward strand.
AATCCATCATCCATCCATCCATCATCCATCCATCATCAATCCATCATCCATCCATCCATCATCCATCCATCATCATCCATCCATCATCATCCATCAAGCCATCATCCATCCATCATCAATCCATCATCCATCCATCATCCATCCATCCATCATCCATCCATCATCCCTCCACCCATCAATCCATCATCCATCATCCATCCATCATCATCCATCCATCATTATCCATCCATCCGTCATCCATCCATCCATCCATCATCCATCCATCATCATCCATCCATCCATAATCCATCCATCCATCATCCACCCATCATCCAGCCATCATCATCCATCCATCATCCATCCATCAATCCATCATCCACCAATCATCAATCCATCATCCACCCATCATCAATCCATCATCCATCCATCCATCATCCATCCATCATCATCCATCCATCCATCATCCCTCCACCCATCAATCCATCATCCATCATCAATCCATCATCCATCCATCCATCATCCATCCATCCATCCATCATCCCTCCATCCATCCATCCATCATCCATCCATCCATCCATCATCCATCCATCATCATCCATCCATCCATCCATCCATCATCCACCCATCATCAATCCATCATCCATCCATCCATCATCCATCCATCATCATCCATCCATCCATCATCCCTCCACCCATCAATCCATCATCCATCATCAATCCATCATCCATCCATCCATCATCCATCCATCCATCCATCATCCATCCATCCATCCATCCATCATCCCTCCATCCATCCATCCATCATCCCTCCACCCATCCATCCATCATCCATCCATCATCCATCCATCCATCCATCCATCCATCATCCATCCACCCATCATCCATCCATCATCCCTCCACCCATCATCCATCATCCATCCATCATCAATCCATCATCCATCCATCCATCATCCATCCATCATCCCTCCACCCATCATCCATCATCCATCCATCAACCATCCACCCATCCATCCATCATCCATCCATCATCCCTCCACCCATCCATCCATCATCCATCCATCCATCCATCCATCATCCATCCACCCATCATCCATCCATCATCCCTCCACCCATCATCCATCATCCATCCATCATCAATCCATCATCCATCCATCCATCATCCATCCATCATCCCTCCACCCTTCATCCATCATCCATCCATCATCAAACCATTATCCATCCATCCATCATCCATCCATCATCATCCCTCCATCCATCCATCCATCATCCCTCCACCCATCAATCCATCATCCACCCATCATCAAAGCATCATCCATCCATCCATCATCCATCCATCATCCATCCATCCATCATCCATCCATCATCCCTCCACCCACCCATCCATCCATCATCCATCCATCCATCCATCCTCCATCCATCATCATCCATTCATCCATCCATCATCCCTCCACCCATCCATCCATCATCCATCCACCCATGCATCCATCATCCATCCATCATCCATCATCATCCATCCATCCATCATCCATCCATCCATCCATCCTCCATCCATCATCATCCATTCATCCATCCATCATCCATCCACCCATCCATCCATCATCCATCCATCATCCATCAATCCATCCATCATCCATCTATCATCCATCCATCCATCCATCCATCCATCATCCCTCCACCCATTAATCCATCATCCATCATCAATCCATCATCCATCCATCCATCATCCATCCATCCATCCATCATCCCTCCATCTATCCATCCATCATCCATCCATCCATCCATCATCCATCCATCATCATCCATCCATCCATCCATCATCCACCCATCATCAATCCATCATCCATCCATCCATCATCCATCCATCATCCATCCATCCATCCATCCATCATCCATCCATCATCCATCCATCATCCCTCCACCCACCCATCCATCCATCATCCATCCATCCATCCATCCTCCATCCATCATCATCCATTCATCCATCCATCATCCATCCACCCATCCATCCATCATCCATCCATCATCCATCAATCCATCCATCATCCATCCATCCATCATCCATCCATCCATCCATCCATCCATCCATCCATCATCATCCATCATCATCCATCATCCATCCATCATCCATCCATCATCCATCCACCCATCCATCCATCATCCATCCATCATCCATCCATCATCCATCCATCCATCATCCATCCATCATCATCCATCCATCCATCATCCCTCCACCCATCATCCATCATCAATCCATCATCCATCCATCCATCATCATCCATCATCATCCATCCATCCATCCATCCATCCATCATCCATCCATCATCCATCAATCCATCCATCATCCATCCATCCATCATCCATCCATCCATCCATCCATCCATCCATCCATCATCATCCATCATCATCCATCCATCCATCCATCCATCCATCATCCATCCATCATCCATCCATCATCCATCCACCCATCCATCCATCATCCATCCATCATCCATCCATCATCCATCCATCCATCATCCATCCATCATCATCCATCCATCCATCATCCCTCCATCCATCATCCATCCATCCATCCATCATCCCTCCACCCATCCATCCATCATCCATCCATCCATCCATCCATCATCCATCCACCCATCATCCATCCATCATCCCTCCACCCATCATCCATCATCCATCCATCAACCATCCATCAACCATCCACCCATCCATCCATCATCCATCCATCATCCCTCCACCCATCCATCCATCATCCATCCATCATCCATCCATCCATCCATCCATCCATCATCCATCCACCCATCATCCATCCATCATCAAACCATTATCCATCCATCCATCATCCATCCATCATCATCCCTCCATCCATCCATCCATCATCCCTCCACCCATCAATCCATCATCCACCCATCATCAAAGCATCATCCATCCATCCATCATCCATCCATCATCCATCCATCCATCATCCATCCATCATCCCTCCACCCACCCATCCATCCATCATCCATCCATCCATCCATCCTCCATCCATCATCATCCATTCATCCATCCATCATCCCTCCACCCATCCATCCATCATCCATCCACCCATGCATCCATCATCTATCCATCATCCATCCATCCATCCATCATCCATCATCATCCATCATCATCCATCCATCCATCCATCCATCAACCATCCATCATCCATCCATCCATCCGTCATCATCCATCATCATCCATCCATCCATCATCCATCCATCATCCATCCATCATCCCTCCACCCACCCATCCATCCATCATCCATCCATCCATCCATCCTCCATCCATCATCATCCATTCATCCATCCATCATCCATCCACCCATCCATCCATCATCCATCCATCATCCATCAATCCATCCATCATCCATCCATCATCCATCCATCCATCCATCCATCCATCATCATCCATCATCATCCATCCATCCATCCATCCATCCATCATCCATCCATCATCCATCCATCATCCATCCACCCATCCATCCATCATCCATCCATCATCCATCCATCATCCATCCATCCATCATCTATCATCACCCATCCATCCATCCATCCATCATCCATCCATCATCCATCCATCCATCCATCCATCATCATCCATCATCATCCATCCATCCATCCATCCATCATCCATCCATCATCCATCCACCCATCCATCCATCATCCATCCATCATCCATCCATCATCCATCCATCCATCATCCATCATCATCCATCCATCCATCCATCCATCCATCATCCATCCATCATCCATCCATCCATCCATCCATCCATGGATTTTACAATCCATTCAGAGTGAACACAGATACAAGATCCAGGAATCAGCAGCAACCTGCACAAGGACGACAACACAAGTAGACAGACAGTGATAAACAATAGCTGGGCATCAGGAAGCCTAACTTAAACTAGTTAACACTCAACCACTGAACTGCTGGCATTTTGGGCCTTGAATCCCTCAACCAATGTCGCAATATGCGCAGCATGTGTGCAGGAGCTCCCCCTGCAGGGGCTCAGAACTGCCGTCATCTGCCACATTATGAAGAACCCCCCCCCCCCCCCCCCCCCCCAACTACAATAAGGTAAGGTAACCAAACATCTTCCACATCCATCAGGTTCCTTTTACTGAAGCTAGCTGCAGAAAAAACAGTTTTGATGCTGATGGACCACAGTCTGCGCTCAGAGGGGAGGGCTGGAAAAGTTTGTGTCCATGATGGGAGGGGTCAACTGCAGTCTTTGCATGAACCAGGCAACAACACACAGGTGGAATAAGCAGTATAGATTTATTAATAAAACAGTGAGTAGGGGATCTGGCCAGACTTCAAGGTTTGCAGGGGAACTTGTTTGGTAAAACCCTTAGGAGACAAGGTAAGCAATGTTAAATTCACGTTAGACTTACTTACTTAGACAAATTTTATTGTTGAGATTTCATTTTGTACAGTAAATGAGCGGCAGGGTAGCAGTGAAATTAACATGTCCATTTCATAAAGCGCAGCAGTGGTCAAATGTAAACAGTGTGGGAGAAAAAACATGGTCATCATTGATGATGTCACAGGCTCAGGACACGCAGCGCTGGGATGAAATGTCTTTAATGGAGGGAAGAGGAGCCCCCATGATCCTCTCTGCTGTTCTCACCTTCTTCCAGTCTGAGGCGCTGCAGCCTCCACACCACACAGTGAGACAGCTGCTCAGAACGCTCTCTATGGTGCTTCTGGAGAAGGTGGGGCGGATGGGGGGGGGGGGAGGTGAGGGTGTCTGTGATGAATGTGGTGCTGCTGACCACCTCTACAGCTGAGCTGTTGATGAGCAGTGGAGCGTGGTTAGGCCGGTTCTTCCTGAAGTCCACCATGATTTCCTTGGTCTTCTCCACCTTCAGGATCAGGCTGTTATCTCTGCACCACCAGCTGCTCCACCTCCTCTCTGTAGTCCAGCTCGTTGTCGTCTCTGATGAGGCCCACCACCGTGGTGTCGTCTGCAAACTTCACCATGTGATTGGTGGTGAACCTGGGGACGCAGTCGTGTGTCATTAGGGTGAACGGCAGGGGGCTCAGGATGCAGCCCTGAGGGGAGGGGCTTAGACTGAAGACATCAGAGGTGTTCTGTCTGACCCGGACTGACGGAGGTCTGTTGGTGAGGAAGTCTAGCAGCCAATAGCAGAGTGGTGTATTGAATTCCAGCTGTTCCAGTTTTCCTATTAGATGCTGTGTATCCAGAGCTCCGGACCTTCTTCCTTCAGGCAGGACACATAGCCTTAGTTGGGTGGAACGTACAGGATGCCTTCGCTCAGCTACTCAATAGGCCTCCACCACCCAAACCATCACTCTGTGACATTCAAATTCAGCAGTCTATAACCTCTGATCCTGTTCCTGCAGCATCACCAGCTGTTGGTCCCCCCCAGCCATCTACTTCCTCCAGGCGTAAGCTCCGCCGCCAGGGAAAAAAGTCCTCTCCCTCTCCGGTGGGTCAGCCTGACGCCTCCACTCCAGCCTCAGTTGTGGAACTTCTTTTATGGGGAAAGGGAGGATCTTTTCCCTTTCCTTCCTCCTCCATCAGCTCCCCTCCAGCCAGCACTTCCCCAGCCAGATCCCAAGCCTGGGTCCTTTAGCAGGCCAGAACCAGGGCCTTTTAGCAGGCCAGAACCAGGGCCTTTTAGCAGGCCAGAACCAGGGCCTTTTAGCAGGCCAGAACCAGGGCCTTTTAGCGGGCCAGAACAAGGGCCTTTTAGCGGGCCAGAACAAGGGCCCTTTAGCGGGCCAGAACCCAAGTCAGGGTTTAGCCGGGGGGGTGATGATGTGGGGGCAAGTTTCTGCGACAACGGAGGGACACGAGGGCCAAAAAGGGTGGGGATCCAGGTGGAAAACGGGTCCCAGCATTCTCGTGCACCTCACTCTTCTAGCTGGTCCATCTTCGTGAGTTGTTTTCCATAATGGCGGTCATACAAACAAATCGAGCCTGTAAGATACCAAACAGGAAATAGTGTAGAGCGGATGTAGATTTGACCAATCAGAGGCCTCCTGTATGTGGTGCAGCAGAGTGTCTGCGGAAGGGGCAGGGGCACCTTTGCATTCACAGTGACACACAGATGACCTGGTTTCTGAGTATAAACCAGCCTTCAAGCGGGGAGAATGGCGCTAGGCTTACCGCACCGTGGCATCACTGCCGGAAGATGGCAGGAGGGAGGGGTTACTATATTTGGGCAAAAATGGCCGCTCCCAGACTCAGTGATCACCACGAAAATTACTGGTTTTATTTTTTCACTAACGCTAAATTCATTGAATCACCTCAACTATTTTGCAACATTTTCTACATAGCTGCATTAGATTTGTTCTACATATGTTTTGAAAACTGGAATGCCCTTATTTCAACTCATGAAACTGCCTCGACATTACATGTTGTGAATTCACGCTACATAAATAACCTGAAATGAACTCACATGACATTATTAGTATGTCAACGGAAATGTATATTAATTTTAGAAATACTGTATAGTGCAGCCTAAAAAACAGCAGCAGGAGCCTACGAAGAACATTTCTCTTTCTTTTAGTCGTTAAATGACTGGGATGGACTCTAAACTTGAGCTGTTTTCCCTGTCTTTGGTATTTAGAGAAGTAAAACTATGTGACACCATCAGAGTTCATATTAACATGCAGCCAAGGATGCGTCTCAAACCGTTTCCTTTATTTTTAAATAACATTGTGAGCACTGATCTTTTCTTCTGTGGTTGATCCCTATAGATCCTGTCTTGACTTAATGAGCGAATTTAATGTCTGCACAAAATCTCTGTTAGTGTCATCCATCCATCATCCATCCATCCATCCATCCATCCATCATCCATCCATCATCCATCCATCCATCCATCCATCATCCATCCATCAATCCATCCATCATCCATCCATCCATCCATCCATCATCCATCCATCCATCCATCCATCATCCATCCATCAATCCATCATCCACCCATCATCAATCCATCATCCACCCATCATCAATCCATCATCCACCCATCACCAATCCATCATCCATCCATCATCCATCCATCATTATCCATCCATCCATCATCCCTCCACCCATCAATCCATCATCCATCATCCATCCATCATCCATCCATCATCATCCATCCATCATCATCCATCCATCCGTCATCCATCCATCCATCCATCATCCATCCATCATCATCCATCCATCCATAATCCATCCATCCATCATCCACCCATCATCCATCCATCATCATCCATCCATCATCCATCCATCAATCCATCATCCACCAATCATCAATCCATCATCCATCCATCCATCATCCATCCATCATCATCCATCCATCCATCATCCACCCATCATCAATCCATCATCCATCCATCCATCATCCATCCATCATCATCCATCCATCATCCATCCATCAATCCATCATCCACCAATCATCAATCCATCATCCATCCATCCATCATCCATCCATCCAACATCCATCCATCATCATCCATCCATCCATCATCCCTCCACCCATCAATCCATCATCCATCATCAATCCATCATCCATCCATCCATCATCCATCCATCCATCCATCATTCCTCCATCCATCCATCCATCATCCATCCATCCATCCATCATCCATCCATCATCATCCATCCATCCATCCATCATCCACCCATCATCAATCCATCATCCATCCATCCATCATCCATCCATCATCATCCATCCATCCATCATCCCTCCACCCATCAATCCATCATCCATCATCAATCCATCATCCATCCATCCATCATCCATCCATCCATCCATCATCCCTCCACCCATCCATCCATCATCCATCCATCATCCATCCATCCATCCATCCATCCATCCATCATCCATCCACCCATCATCCATCCATCATCCCTCCACCCATCATCCATCATCCATCCATCATCAATCCATCATCCATCCATCCATCATCCATCCATCATCCCTCCACCCATCATCCATCATCCATCCATCAACCATCCACCCATCCATCCATCATCCATCCATCATCCCTCCACCCATCCATCCATCATCCATCCATCATCCATCCATCCATCCATCCATCATCCATCCACCCATCATCCATCCATCATCCCTCCACCCATCATCCATCATCCATCCATCATCAATCCATCATCCATCCATCCATCATCCATCCATCATCCCTCCACCCATCATCCATCATCCATCCATCATCAAACCATTATCCATCCATCCATCATCCATCCATCATCATCCCTCCATCCATCCATCCATCATCCCTCCACCCATCAATCCATCATCCACCCATCATCAAAGCATCATCCATCCATCCATCATCCATCCATCATCCCTCCACCCACCCATCCATCCATCCATCCATCCATCATCCATCCATCATCCATCCATCCATCCATACATCCATCCATCATCCGTCCATCCATCTATCATCCATCCATCATCCATCCATCATCCCTCCACCCATCAATCCATCATCCACCCATCATCAAAGCATCATCCATCCATCCATCATCCATCCATCATCCATCCATCCATCATCCATCCATCATCCCTCCACGCACCCATCCATCCACCCGTCCATCCATCATCCATCCATCCATCCATCCTCCATCCATCATCATCCATTCATCCATCCATCATCCCTCCACCCATCCATCCATCATGCAGGGGAACTTGTTTGGTAAAACCCTTAGGAGACAAGGTAAGCAATGTTAAATTCACGTTAGACTTACTTACTTAGACAAATTTTATTGTTGAGATTTCATTTTGTACAGTAAATGAGCGGCAGGGTAGCAGTGAAATTAACATGTCCATTTCATAAAGCGCAGCAGTGGTCAAATGTAAACAGTGTGGGAGAAAAAACATGGTCATCATTGATGATATCACAGGCTCAGGACACGCAGCGCTGGGGTGAAATGTCTTTAATGGAGGGAAGAGGAGCCCCCATGATCCTCTCTGCTGTTCTCACCTTCTTCCAGTCTGAGGCGCTGCAGCCTCCACACCACACAGTGAGACAGCTGCTCAGAACGCTCTCTATGGTGCTTCTGGAGAAGGTGGGGCGGATGGGGGGGGGGGGGGGAGGGAGGTGAGGGTGTCTGTGATGAATGTGGTGCTGCTGACCACCTCTACAGCTGAGCTGTTGATGAGCAGTGGAGCGTGGTTAGGCCGGTTCTTCCTGAAGTCCACCATGATCTCCTTGGTCTTCTCCACCTTCAGGATCAGGCTGATATCTCTGCACCACCAGCTGCTCCACCTCCTCTCTGTAGTCCAGGTCGTTGTCGTCTCTGATGAGGCCCACCACCGTGGTGTCGTCTGCAAACTTCACCATGTGATTGGTGGTGAACCTGGGGACGCAGTCGTGTGTCATTAGGGTGAACGGCAGGGGGCTCAGGATGCAGCCCTGAGGGGAGGGGCTTAGACTGAAGACATCAGAGGTGTTCTGTCTGACCCGGACTGACGGAGGTCTGTTGGTGAGGAAGTCTAGCAGCCAATAGCAGAGTGGTGTATTGAATTCCAGCTGTTCCAGTTTTCCTATTAGATGCTGTGTATCCAGAGCTCCGGACCTTCTTCCTTCAGGCAGGACACATAGCCTTAGTTGGGTGGAACGTACAGGATGCCTTCGCTCAGCTACTCAATAGGCCTCCACCACCCAAACCATCACTCTGTGACATTCAAATTCAGCAGTCTATAACCTCTGATCCTGTTCCTGCAGCATCACCAGCTGTTGGTCCCCCCCAGCCATCTACTTCCTCCAGGCGTAAGCTCCGCCGCCAGGGAAAAAAGTCCTCTCCCTCTCCGGTGGGTCAGCCTGACGCCTCCACTCCAGCCTCAGTTGTGGAACTTCTTTTATGGGGAAAGGGAGGATCTTTTCCCTTTCCTTCCTCCTCCATCAGCTCCCCTCCAGCCAGCACTTCCCCAGCCAGATCCCAAGCCTGGGTCCTTTAGCAGGCCAGAACCAGGGCCTTTTAGCAGGCCAGAACCAGGGCCTTTTAGCAGGCCAGAACCAGGGCCTTTTAGCAGGCCAGAACCAGGGCCTTTTAGCGGGCCAGAACAAGGGCCCTTTAGCGGGCCAGAACCCAAGTCAGGGTTTAGCCGGAGGGGTGATGATGTGGGGGCAAGTTTCTGCGACAACGGAGGGACACGAGGGCCAAAAAGGGTGGGGATCCAGGTGGAAAACGGGTCCCAGCATTCTCGTGCACCTCACTCTTCTAGCTGGTCCATCTTCATGAGTTGTTTTCCATAATGGCGGTCATACAAACAAATCGAGCCTGTAAGATACCAAACAGGAAATAGTGTAGAGCGGATGTAGATTTGACCAATCAGAGGCCTCCTGTATGTGGTGCAGCAGAGTGTCTGCGGAAGGGGCAGGGGCACCTTTGCATTCACAGTGACACACAGATGACCTGGTTTCTGAGTATAAACCAGCCTTCAAGCGGGGAGAATGGCGCTAGGCTTACCGCACCGTGGCATCACTGCCGGAAGATGGCAGGAGGGAGGGGTTACTATATTTGGGCAAAAATGGCCGCTCCCAGACTCAGTGATCACCACGAAAATTACTGGTTTTATTTTTTCACTAACGCTAAATTCATTGAATCACCTCAACTATTTTGCAACATTTTCTACATAGCTGCATTAGATTTGTTCTACATATGTTTTGAAAACTGGAATGCCCTTATTTCAACTCATGAAACTGCCTCGACATTACATGTTGTGAATTCACGCTACATAAATAACCTGAAATGAACTCACATGACATTATTAGTATGTCAACGGAAATGTATATTAATTTTAGAAATACTGTATAGTGCAGCCTAAAAAACAGCAGCAGGAGCCTACGAAGAACATTTCTCTTTCTTTTAGTCGTTAAATGACTGGGATGGACTCTAAACTTGAGCTGTTTTCCCTGTCTTTGGTATTTAGAGAAGTAAAACTATGTGACACCATCAGAGTTCATATTAACATGCAGCCAAGGATGCGTCTCAAACCGTTTCCTTTATTTTTAAATAACATTGTGAGCACTGATCTTTTCTTCTGTGGTTGATCCCTATAGATCCTGTCTTGACTTAATGAGCGAATTTAATGTCTGCACAAAATCTCTGTTAGTGTCATCCATCCATCATCCATCCATCCATCCATCCATCCATCATCCATCCATCATCCATCCATCATCCATCCATCCATCCATCCATCCATCATCCATCCATCATCCATCCATCATCCATCCATCATCCATCCATCCATCCATCCATCATCCATCCATCAATCCATCCATCATCCATCCATCATCCATCCATCCATCATCCATCCATCATCCATCCATCATCCATCCATCATCCATCCATCCATCCATCATCCATCCATCAATCCATCCATCATCCATCCATCATCCATCCATCCATCCATCCATCATCCATCCATCATCCATCCATCCATCCATCCATCCATCCATCATCCATCCATCAATCCATCCATCATCCATCCATCCATCCATCCATCATCCATCCATCCATCATCCATCCATCCATCCATCCATCCATCATCCATCCATCAATCCATCATCCACCCATCATCAATCCATCATCCACCCATCACCAATCCATCATCCATCCATCATCCATCCATCATTATCCATCCATCCATCCATCCATCATCCCTCCACCCATCAATCCATCATCCATCATCCATCCATCATTATCCATCCATCCATCATCCCTCCACCCATCAATCCATCATCCATCATCAATCCATCATCCATCCATCCATCATCCATCCATCATCAATCCATCATCCATCCATCCATCATCCATCCATCATCATCCATCCATCATCATCCATCAAGCCATCATCCACCCATCATCAATCCATCATCCATCCATCCATCATCCATCCATCATCAATCCATCATCCATCCATCATTATCCATCCATCCATCCATCCATCATCCCTCCACCCATCAATCCATCATCCATCATCCATCCATCATTATCCATCCATCCATCCATCCATCATCCCTCCACCCATCAATCCATCATCCATCATCAATCCATCATCCATCCATCCATCATCCACCCATCATCAATCCATCATCCATCCATCCATCATCCATCCATCATCAATCCATCATCCATCCATCCATCATCCATCCATCATCCATCCATCATCCATCCATCATCATCCATCCATCATTATCCATCCATCCATCCATCATCCCTCCACCCATCAATCCATCATCCATCATCAATCCATCATCCATCCATCCATCATCCACCCATCATCAATCCATCATCCATCCATCCATCATCCATCCATCATCAATCCATCATCCATCCATCCATCATCCATCCATCATCCATCCATCATCCATCCATCATTATCCATCCATCCATCCATCCATCATCCCTCCACCCATCAATCCATCATCCATCATCCATCCATCATTATCCATCCATCCATCCATCCATCATCCCTCCACCCATCAATCCATCATCCATCATCAATCCATCATCCATCCATCCATCATCCATCCATCATCATCCATCAAGCCATCATCCACCCATCATCAATCCATCATCCATCCATCCATCATCCATCCATCATCAATCCATCATCCATCCATCATTATCCATCCATCCATCCATCCATCATCCCTCCACCCATCAATCCATCATCCATCATCCATCCATCATTATCCATCCATCCATCCATCCATCATCCCTCCACCCATCAATCCATCATCCATCATCAATCCATCATCCATCCATCCATCATCCACCCATCATCAATCCATCATCCATCCATCCATCATCCATCCATCATCAATCCATCATCCATCCATCCATCATCCATCCATCATCCATCCATCATCATCCATCCATCATTATCCATCCATCCGTCATCCATCCATCCATCCATCATCCATCCATCATCATCCATCCATCCATAATCCATCCATCCATCATCCACCCATCATCCAGCCATCATCATCCATCCATCATCCATCCATCAATCCATCATCCACCAATCATCAATCCATCATCCACCCATCATCAATCCATCATCCATCCATCCATCATCCATCCATCATCATCCATCCATCCATCATCCCTCCACCCATCAATCCATCATCCATCCATCCATCATCCATCCATCCATCCATCATCCATCCATCCATCCATCATCCATCCATCATCATCCATCCATCCATCCATCCATCATCCACCCATCATCAATCCATCATCCATCCATCCATCATCCATCCATCATCATCCATCCATCCATCATCCCTCCACCCATCAATCCATCATCCATCATCAATCCATCATCCATCCATCCATCATCCATCCATCCATCCATCCATCATCCCTCCATCCATCCATCCATCCATCATCCCTCCACCCATCCATCCATCATCCATCCATCATCCATCCATCCATCCATCCATCATCCATCCACCCATCATCCATCCATCATCCCTCCACCCATCATCCATCATCCATCCATCATCAATCCATCATCCATCCATCCATCATCCATCCATCATCCCTCCACCCATCATCCATCATCCATCCATCAACCATCCACCCATCCATCCATCATCCATCCATCATCCCTCCACCCATCCATCCATCATCCATCCATCATCCATCCATCCATCCATCCATCATCCATCCACCCATCATCCATCCATCATCCCTCCACCCATCATCCATCATCCATCCATCATCAATCCATCATCCATCCATCCATCATCCATCCATCATCCCTCCACCCATCATCCATCATCCATCCATCATCAAACCATTATCCATCCATCCATCATCCATCCATCATCATCCCTCCATCCATCCATCCATCATCCCTCCACCCATCAATCCATCATCCACCCATCATCAAAGCATCATCCATCCATCCATCATCCATCCATCATCCCTCCACCCACCCATCCATCCATCCATCCATCCATCCATCATCCATCCATCATCCATCCAACCATCCATCCATCCATCCATCATCCGTCCATCCATCTATCATCCATCCATCATCCATCCATCATCCCTCCACCCATCAATCCATCATCCACCCATCATCAAAGCATCATCCATCCATCCATCATCCATCCATCATCCATCCATCCATCATCCATCCATCATCCCTCCACGCACCCATCCATTCACCCGTCCATCCATCATCCATCCATCCATCCATCCTCCATCCATCTATCATCCATCCATCATCCATCCATCATCCCTCCACCCATCAATCCATCATCCACCCATCATCAAAGCATCATCCATCCATCCATCATCCATCCATCATCCATCCATCCATCATCCATCCATCATCCCTCCATGCACCCATCCATCCACCCATCAATCCATCATCCATCATCAATCCATCATCCATCCATCCATCATCCATCCATCCATCCATCATCCCTCCATCCATCCATCCATCATCCATCCATCCATCCATCATCCATCCATCATCATCCATCCATCCATCCATCATCCACCCATCATCAATCCATCATCCATCCATCCATCATCCATCCATCATCATCCATCCATCCATCATCCATCCATCATCCATCCATCCATCCATCCATCATCCATCCATCATCCATCCATCATCCCTCCACCCACCCATCCATCCATCATCCATCCATCCATCCATCCTCCATCCATCATCATCCATTCATCCATCCATCATCCATCCACCCATCCATCCATCATCCATCCATCATCCATCAATCCATCCATCATCCATCCATCATCCATCCATCCATCCATCCATCCATCATCATCCATCATCATCCATCCATCCATCCATCCATCCATCATCCATCCATCATCCATCCATCATCCATCCACCCATCCATCCATCATCCATCCATCATCCATCCACCCATCCATCCATCATCCATCCATCATCCATCCATCATCCATCCATCCATCATCCATCCATCATCATCCATCCATCCATCATCCCTCCACCCATCATCCATCATCAATCCATCATCCATCCATCCATCATCCATCCATCCATCCATCATCCCTCCATCCATCCATCCATCATCCCTCCACCCATCCATCCATCATCCATCCATCCATCCATCCTTCATCCATCCATCCATCATCCATCCATCATCCCTCCACCCATCATCCATCATCCATCCATCATCAATCCATCATCCATCCATCCATCATCCATCCATCATCCCTCCACCTATCATCCATCATCCATCCATCAACCATCCACCCATCCATCCATCATCCATCCATCATCCCTCCACCCATCCATCCATCATCCATCCATCATCCATCCATCCATCCATCCATCATCCATCCACCCATCATCCATCCATCATCCCTCCACCCATCATCCATCATCCATCCATCATCAATCCATCATCCATCCATCCATCATCCATCCATCATCCCTCCACCCATCATCCATCATCCATCCATCATCAAACCATTATCCATCCATCCATCATCCATCCATCATCATCCCTCCATCCATCCATCCATCATCCCTCCACCCATCAATCCATCATCCACCCATCATCAAAGCATCATCCATCCATCCATCATCCATCCATCATCCATCCATCCATCATCCATCCATCATCCCTCCACCCACCCATCCATCCATCATCCATCCATCCATCCATCCTCCATCCATCATCATCCATTCATCCATCCATCATCCCTC
The DNA here is from genome assembly GCA_030533445.1 of Cyprinodon diabolis. Taxonomy (NCBI): domain Eukaryota; kingdom Metazoa; phylum Chordata; class Actinopteri; order Cyprinodontiformes; family Cyprinodontidae; genus Cyprinodon; species Cyprinodon diabolis. The sequence goes on from CM060077.1 coordinate 41,145,497, forward strand.
CACCCATCCATCCATCATCCATCCACCCATGCATCCATCATCTATCCATCATCCATCCATCCATCCATCATCCATCATCATCCATCCATCCATCCATCAACCATCCATCATCCATCCATCCATCCATCATCATCCATCATCATCCATCCATCCATCATCCATCCATCATCCATCCATCATCCCTCCACCCACCTATCCATCCATCATCCATCCATCCATCCATCCTCCATCCATCATCATCCATTCATCCATCCATCATCCATCCACCCATCCATCCATCATCCATCCATCATCCATCAATCCATCCATCATCCATCCATCATCCATCCATCCATCCATCCATCCATCATCATCCATCATCATCCATCCATCCATCCATCCATCCATCATCCATCCATCATCCATCCATCATCCATCCACCCATCCATCCATCATCCATCCATCATCCATCCATCATCCATCCATCCATCATCCATCATCACCCATCCATCCATCATCCATCCATCATCCATCCATCATCCATCCATCCATCCATCCATCATCATCCATCCATCATCCATCCATCCATCATCCATCATCACCCATCCATCCATCCATCCATCCATCATCCATCCATCATCCATCCATCCATCCATCCATCATCATCCATCATCATCCATCCATCCATCCATCATCCATCCATCATCCATCCATCCATCCATCCATCCATGGATTTTACAATCCATTCAGAGTGAACACAGATACAAGATCCAGGAATCAGCAGCAACCTGCACAAGGACGACAACACAAGTAGACAGACAGTGATAAACAATAGCTGGGCATCAGGAAGCCTAACTTAAACTAGTTAACACTCAACCACTGAACTGCTGGCATTTTGGGCCTTGAATCCCTCAACCAATGTCGCAATATGCGCAGCATGTGTGCAGGAGCTCCCCCTGCAGGGGCTCAGAACTGCCGTCATCTGCCACATTATGAAGAACCCCCCCCCCCCAACTACAATAAGGTAAGGTAACCAAACATCTTCCACATCCATCAGGTTCCTTTTACTGAAGCTAGCTGCAGAAAAGACAGTTTTGATGCTGATGGACCACAGTCTGCGCTCAGAGGGGAGGGCTGGAAAAGTTTGTGTCCATGATGGGAGGGGTCAACTGCAGTCTTTGCATGAACCAGGCAACAACACACAGGTGGAATAAGCAGTATAGATTTATTAATAAAACAGTGAGTAGGGGATCTGGCCAGACTTCAAGGTTTGCAGGGGAACTTGTTTGGTAAAACCCTTAGGAGACAAGGTAAGCAATGTTAAATTCACGTTAGACTTACTTACTTAGACAAATTTTATTGTTGAGATTTCATTTTGTACAGTAAATGAGCGGCAGGGTAGCAGTGAAATTAACATGTTCATTTCATAAAGCGCAGCAGTGGTCAAATGTAAACAGTGTGGGAGAAAAAACATGGTCATCATTGATGATGTCACAGGCTCAGGACACGCAGCGCTGGGATGAAATGTCTTTAATGGAGGGAAGAGGAGCCCCCATGATCCTCTCTGCTGTTCTCACCTTCTTCCAGTCTGTGGCGCTGCAGCCTCCACACCACACAGTGAGACAGCTGCTCAGAACGCTCTCTATGGTGCTTCTGGAGAAGGTGGGGTGGATGGGGGGGGGGGGGGGGAGGGAGGTGAGGGTGTCTGTGATGAATGTGGTGCTGCTGACCACCTCTACAGCTGAGCTGTTGATGAGCAGTGGAGCGTGGTTAGGCCGGTTCTTCCTGAAGTCCACCATGATCTCCTTGGTCTTCTCCACCTTCAGGATCAGGCTGTTATCTCTGCACCACCAGCTGCTCCACCTCCTCTCTGTAGTCCAGGTCGTTGTCGTCTCTGACGAGGCCCACCACCGTGGTGTCGTCTGCAAACTTCACCATGTGATTGGTGGTGAACCTGGGGACGCAGTCGTGTGTCATTAGGGTGAACGGCAGGGGGCTCAGGATGCAGCCCTGAGGGGAGGGGCTTAGACTGAAGACATCAGAGGTGTTCTGTCTGACCCGGACTGACGGAGGTCTGTTGGTGAGGAAGTCTAGCAGCCAATAGCAGAGTGGTGTATTGAATTCCAGCTGTTCCAGTTTTCCTATTAGATGCTGTGTATCCAGAGCTCCGGACCTTCTTCCTTCAGGCAGGACACATAGCCTTAGTTGGGTGGAACGTACAGGATGCCTTCGCTCAGCTACTCAATAGGCCTCCACCACCCAAACCATCACTCTGTGACATTCAAATTCAGCAGTCTATAACCTCTGATCCTGTTCCTGCAGCATCACCAGCTGTTGGTCGCCCCCAGCCATCTACTTCCTCCAGGCGTAAGCTCCGCCGCCAGGGAAAGAAGTCCTCTCCCTCTCCGGTGGGTCAGCCTGACGCCTCCACTCCAGCCTCAGTTGTGGAACTTCTTTTATGGGGAAAGGGAGGATCTTTTCCCTTTCCTTCCTCCTCCATCAGCTCCCCCCCAGCCAGCACTTCCCCAGCCAGATCCCAAGCCTGGGTCCTTTAGCAGGCCAGAACCAGGGCCTTTTAGCAGGCCAGAACCAGGGCCTTTTAGCAGGCCAGAACCAGGGCCTTTTAGCAGGCCAGAACCAGGGCCTTTTAGCGGGCCAGAACAAGGGCCCTTTAGCGGGCCAGAACCCAAGTCAGGGTTTAGCCGGGGGGGTGATGATGTGGGGGCAAGTTTCTGCGACAACGGAGGGACACGAGGGCCAAAAAGGGTGGGGATCCAGGTGGAAAACGGGTCCCAGCATTCTCGTGCACCTCACTCTTCTAGCTGGTTCATCTTCATGAGTTGTTTTCCATAATGGCGGTCATACAAACAAATCGAGCCTGTAAGATACCAAACAGGAAATAGTGTAGAGCGGATGTAGATTTGACCAATCAGAGGCCTCCTGTATGTGGTGCAGCAGAGTGTCTGCGGAAGGGGCAGGGGCACCTTTGCATTCACAGTGACACACAGATGACCTGGTTTCTGAGTATAAACCAGCCTTCAAGCGGGGAGAATGGCGCTAGGCTTACCGCACCGTGGCATCACTGCCGGAAGATGGCAGGAGGGAGGGGTTACTATATTTGGGCAAAAATGGCCGCTCCCAGACTCAGTGATCACCACGAAAATTACTGGTTTTATTTTTTCACTAACGCTAAATTCATTGAATCACTGTGAACGTTTTAGGTATAAATAATGACCCATTGATTAATCCTTGCTGACACCCAAATCTGATCCCACTGCAGCCCACAGGTGACTGTTTTTGTAATTTCCTATGAGAAAAAATTATTGTATTTCATGAAGCAAAAGGCCTGCTCCCAATGAGGCATTTTAGTGATTTACTGATGTGATGGAAGATTATGAATGAATGAATGATTTAAACTTCTGTTCCCCAAATTAGCTGCTGTGTTATTTGCAATGAAAACAAAAAGAAGCTAAAGTCAGTGGATAGTATTAACATCATGCGTTAAACCTCTACAGTAGCTATTAGAGCCTTGCAATGATCTCCATGTCTGACTCTTCTCAGCGCGTCTGTTTGGAGGCCGGCTGAGATAATTCGTTCCTAAACTGGAACACATCAAACAGATGAAAACAATAAGTGTGTGTTTGTGGTCTCCACATCCACGTCTTTAATTCTCCATAACAAAAGTACAAAGGCAGAGAAGGAGACCAAAGGGAACACCTTTAACACCTCTCAGAGCCGCGGCGCCGCTTCTGCTCCTGGAGAGAGAGACGCTGCTGGCCCCTGGGTGCTGGGGGGGCGGAGGGCCCCAGATAAATGTGTCTGCTTCCTCCTGCGCCTCAGCGGGGTTAGAAACGTCCCTCTGTTTAACCCGCAGACAGACAACTAATTTATACGTAAGTAACTCAAATAAATAAATCAGAAAAGTATTTTACAAACAGCAATCAGGATTTTTTTCATTTGGATATTTTTTTTTTAGATAAAAAAAAGGCCAATTTAAGGATCTAAACTTTGATCCATGAGTGTGAAGCGGCGCGTGTCAGCTGGTGATGGAGGAGCCTTCTCTCCTGCGGCGCACAGCGGCTTCCTCTCCGCTTCCTGTCGTTTCAGTGGCGGAGGGCAGGCAGCCAGCACTCCGGGAGGACCAGCCGGGCCCCCAGGAGCCAAGCAGGCGGCACCGGACGGCCTTCACCCGGGACCAGCTGTCCCGTCTGGAGCAGGAATACCGCAATGAGAGCTACGTGTCCCGGGCTCGGCGCTGCGAACTGGCAGCAGCGCTCAACCTGCCGGAAACCACGATAAAGGTAATTTCTGCTGAGGTCTGTCTGGATGACGAGCAGGGGCGGATTTAGGACATTTGGGGCCGTAGGCAAAAACAGGTAGGGGGCCCTCTGAATGGAGAAGACAACCCATAGAACAGCCCCATTCTCCAGATAGAGAAATGTTAATAGAATAGACATCCATTATCTGTTCTAGGTTGTGTCCCTCTCTTCTTGTCCCTTTTCTTCTTGTTTTCCTCTCTATGTTTTGTACTCAGCTGACTTTTCATGCTGTCTCTAAAGGAATGAAAGATTTTTTCCAAGCACTAAGTTCACTTAGCTGATTGCTCCTTCCTGTGTTTCCAAAAAGGCCAAAGTAAATAACCCAGTCCTTCTTTTCACTGTAGACAAGCCATGATCTGCTTATCTGTTCTCCATTTTTCATTTGGATGAAATAATAGCTGCATGAATCATGACAGCAGACAAGATAGAGGAGAGCAGGAGGCGGGGTTACCAATCTACTTGCTCTGGAGAGCAGAGTTCGCTGCTTTTAGATGTTGTCTCCAAAGTCTCCAGCAGCAGAAAAAAGTCTCTAGATTTGGCGCTAGGAGCTTTTTAGAAATCAAAGTGCTAGAGGGGTCTGAAAAGTGGCTAAATATAGCGACTAAAGCGCTAAGTTGGCAACACTGCTCTTTGCATGGTTTGTTTTCAAATGGTTTGCTGCTGTCTGTTTGGACCTTTCTGAACATGTGCAGCAAATGGACTGATCCAATATGGTGGACATTGAAGGGGGGGGCTGAGACACACTTAATATTATCAGCGTTCTGATGGCATTTTAGAAAAAGGATTTTTATCAAAAACATAATTAATGTGCACAAATAAGGAATAGTTTTAACCATACACGTAAACAGAGTTTTATGGCTCTGCCTAGTATATCTTAATGGTAAATCCCCACCTGCAGGCCTGTGATCGACCTGCAAAGACTTGCCTTGGCAGCCCTTCATCATTCTCATCATCATCATGACAGCATCTTAGTTGTTTTTGGTAAAGGATTGGTGACATTTAAACTTCTTGTTTTATTATTAAATGTGGGCAGAATACCTTATTGATGCTATTGATACAAAGAAGAGCTTCTTTGCTGTAAATAGGTAAAAAGTAAAAGCTGTGTGTTGGTATGATAAAAATTGACCCTGAAAATTCCCTAGAAATACAGCCTGTCCAATACAAATAAATGAAGTTCTGCTTATTTTGAAAAGTGATTCCTGTTTCTCACATTCAAACTGCAGCAGTGTCATGGTTTTATCTAAAGCTCGGACCCACATGCAGAGAAACCAATTCAGAGAGACCAGGGAAAAGGTTTAACAGGTTTTATTGAAGAAATAAAGCACGGTGCATAGTTGCTCTGAACTCTGCTCAGCCGGAACTGGAAGGTGAAGGGAAGACACAGCGATTAGTTCAGGCTCAGTGGGAAATTTCAGACGTGGATTTGGAGAAGAGGATCTGGTTGTTGACTCACGTTTCCAGAGAAGATGTAGAATCTTTGACTCCAATCTGTGTGTTGTATTCCAGTGTTAGTCAGATTCGGTGGAGGGCGGAACAGGGTTTACCCAGAACACGGTCAGTTGTAGGTGAACGGAGAAACTGACTGCCACTCAGATTTCCTGGGGTACTTGAACGGGTCGTAGTGGAGATGATTCCCTTGCTCAGTGTGTAAACTCAACGTCCTCTCTGGAAAACTGGATCCAAACCTCCAGTTTGAATCCCCAGCTCAGTTTGAGGCTCAGTTGATCCCTCCAGGGAGAGGAGGTCCGAAAGATCCTGTTTGCGGGACGACTTCCTGCCGAGAGGCAAAGACAAAACAAATTTAAACTCAGGTTGACAAGAACTCAGTCTTACTCAGCAAAAACTCAGCTTGGCTAGAGTACCCAAAACTGGCAAACACTCTGGTGTCGAGGTAGGCAGTCAGCAGCTTAAGAACACTCCGTAACGAGGTAACCATCAGCAGGTGTGTGAGGAGGCGGACCAGAACCAGGCGCCTCCTGCTGGTGGAAGGGAGACAAACACAAAAAAACAAACACACAGACTGGAGTCCTGACAAGCAGGACCATTTTTAATCCTTGCATCTCATCTCAGCAACATTGGGGGATTTACCCACATTCCTTAAAAATACACAATAAAACACAGAGGGCATCCAGTGTTATAAATAGTTTTAACCCTTTACAGATTACTTCCTGTTTTTGGTACATGTTTATGTTTTAGATCACGAAATAAATGTTAAATCTGAGAAATATAGAGGGCATATTAAAAAGAAATGTAGTTTGTTAGTTTGGCAAAATAAAAAAGTCCATATATTAGATCTATGCAGGGAATTCAGAGACATGTTGGTGAAGATTCTCAGTCATCTAGATCATAGTCATTCCAAAAAAGTAAAAAAAACAATCCCCATTCAGAAACATAGACAGGTATGGGGCATTGCAGGCTAGCAAAGAACCCAAACAACCCATTCCAAAGGGGGGGGACCCGTTCGTCCGTTTCTATTTGCATGTTTTCTACACAAAATAAGGTTTTGTTTTTTGATCCACTCTATAAAGCCTGGAACTGAACGCTATTTCTGACATTTTTAATTGAAAAAGTTTCCTGGACGGGAAGAGAAACATCTTCAAACCTGGAAACAAAGTCCAGTGGATTGGGTTTTTACCTTTTTTGGAAGTTACAAATGTATAAAAATAACTTCATAACATAATTTCTGACGTTAACAGACAAATGATTTAACATCTTAAATGATCTTTAATAACTTCTTTTAAACAACATCCAGCAGCTGCATTAAAGGCTGTTTAAATCTCCAAATTTTCTTCCTCTCTACCTGGATTTTTCCTTCCTGAGCCACAAATGACCTCCAGAGACGCCCTTATTGCCCCTTTAGCATCAGCAGAGAAATCAGGTCGTCTGCGTGTGTGTCGCAGTTAACCCAGATATGCCCCCCCCTTCTGCAGACACTCTGTTGCACCTCTCCAAATTGTAGGTGACAGCAGACAGTGCTGCAGACAGGAGAGAAAGTAGGCCTCTGATTGGTCAATTCTACATCCCCTCTACGTTATCCGTATTTCCTGTTTTGTACCTAATGGCAGAAACTCTGGCTGTTCACAGCGCCTGGCACGCCTCAGACGCTATCCCAGACACCGTGCAGGACGCTAGTTTGTAGCTCAGTGCGACGGTCTGTTGGTTTGCACCCGAAGCCAAAACACGCAGCGCCACGGTCAGTCTTTGGGGAACACTCACGGGTGAACTGTGTGTAGACGGCGAACAAGCTCGTTAAACCGACACATGGATACCCACAGTCCTAGCTAGTTCCTGACTGTGCCTCTGCGTTGTGGCGTGGAATAACAGCACAGACCACGCTTCAAAATTAGGCATAAATCAAAAAATATCTGCATCATACCTGCAACAAGCTAACTGCGACACACTGCTTCAGGAGGATAACCAGCCCTTTTCCCAGCATGTACCAATGTTCACTGAGAGGGGAGTAAAAAATAATAGGAGACTAAACCAGTTCAGGGTCAAACGACGCATCACCAACAGGAAAATGAACAAACAACACATCCTTATTTTCAAAATAAAACCATTTCTAATGAATCTAAACCCATATTTCTACATCTATGTTGTCTAAGTGAATCATTTCTGGTTCTGCAAGTTATATAAATGAAATGGGCTGAGCAGTTGTTCTTCCTCTCTTCTTACATAGGAGACTCGGGGATGCCTTCAGAGACAGAACTTTCTTTCTCCTCCATTAAACAAGAAACAAGCTCTAAAAGAGCTTGGGAGTCAACAGGGAGTCAAATGCAGATTGTTAGTTAGTTGACCTATGTTTGAAAACCCTGTGTTAACCTGCTATTTCCATGAGAAAGAGGCTTAAGTTAAACAGAGAAATTGTACAATTGCAGCACTCAAGCTCAGAAAAACATTTCCAGGTTCTCAGTACATGCAGTACCTACATACCTCAGTGTGACACCGGATGGGGTCTACCTGTCAGTAGTCATCATTTGACACACTCCCATCATATCACAAACCCTGACATATTTCACTGCTGCGTCTTTTGCCTCCAAATATAAACATGTCTTCCCTTTTCATCAGCCTGGCCTTTAAAAAGATGAACTTTCTTTTTTTTATTATTGATATAGACTGCTCTGTACCTTCAAGTTATTTTCTTATAGTATCACAATATGGCTTGGAAGAAAGGAAAAAAAAAAAAATATATATATATATATATATATATATATATATATATATATATATATATATATATATATATATATATATATATATATATATATATATATATATATATATACTGTATATACTGTATGACATGATATGCAGGTTTAGCTCTTGAGGGGAAGAGAAATTGTTTGACTGCAGGCCTTTAGTTTAACGCACTTTTTAAAGAATAATTGATTTATTTTTTTAAGCATTTTTCTTTAATGAATTGAGCGTATGTGCGTCTGGTAATAGCACTGTTAGATCAGGGGTGGGCAACCAAATATCCCTTTTCCATTGGCTGAAAAACCTTTTTAAACCTGGGAACAATCGTCTTTTAGTGGCAGTATGAACAGCTCACTGTACATTTGTACGCTCACTGGCCGAGTCGGACAGTGACCTGCGTTTAATTCGTCCCGGCTCTGATCGGCATGCTGTGGGAACACCAGAGCCGGGACGACTCACTACATTACATGATACCATTGAACACAACGTACGAACATCAAAAAAACGCGCAAGTTGCTTCTGATCTAACAAAAAGAATCAACTCTGTTTCCATTCGATAAACATGGAGCAGCTCTGGTGAGAGGAATTCAGACAGATAATAGAGAGAAACAATAAAGCACACTGACTACGCCCTGGCTTCCTTCTATGTTTCTCTCCACTATTTAGTTCCCGCTCTATACTGTATAGTGATGGAGGGATGTTACATTTGAATTTGCTTATCTTCAACTCTATGTCATTCACCACAGTCAGCTCCACTCTGCAGTTCCAGTGGTCTTGTATCCTTGTGGGACAATCCTTTTTGGGTTTTTTGGCCTTCCTTTCTTGCCTTTCATTGTTTCATCTGCATTTTTTCTCTCTCTGTATTTGTTCTGTCAGCTGTTACTGGCAGAGATGAGATGATCATGTCCACATATGCCTGTATTTCTGCACAGAGTGTAGACAAAACAAAAGTTCAATGCATAGAGCTTTTCAACAGGGAATGAGCATCTTAGCAGTGAAATCAACATTTCCATTTATAAAGAGCAACAGTGATCAAAATGTAAACAGTTTAGGTGAGGCATGGTGCAAAGGGCATTGATAGGGAAGCTTCAGAGCAGTGCAAAATAAATAAATATGGTGCAAAATGCAGTGGAAACACAGAGTTAAGTTCTATTTAAAGGGATTTGAAAATTCGCTATGTAGAGCAAATATGTTTATAAGTGTGATGCAGAGTCTCGATATGTGACTTGATTAGAGTTTCAACTGTTCAGCTGTCTGATGGCGGTGGGGAAGAAGCTGCTGCAGAACCTGCTGGTCCTGCATTGAATGCTGTGAAGCCTCTTCCCAGAGGGCAGCAGGGAGAACTGTCCATTGTTGGGGGGTGAGGGGTCAGTGATGATGTCACGGGCTGGGAACACGCAGCGCTGGGATAAAATGTCTTTAATGGAGGGAAGAGGAGCCCCCATGATCCTCTCTGCTGTCCTCACCACTCTTTATCGTAGCCACAGCTGTTGCATCATTGCTCCAGCTGCTGTTTCGTAGCCACAGGTGCTCCATCGTAGTCACAGGTGCCGCATCGTAGCCACAGGTGCCGCATCGTAGCCACAGGTGCTGCATCGTAGCCAGAGCTGCTTTATTGTAGCCACAGGTACTGCATCATAGTTCCAGCTGCTTCTTCATAGCCACAGCTGCTGCATCGTAGCCACAGCTGCTGCATCGTAGCCACAGCTGCTGTATCGTAGCCAAAGCTGCTGCATCGTAGCCAGAGCTGCTTTATTGTAGCCACAGGTACTGCATCATAGTTCCAGCTGCTTCTTCATAGCCACAGCTGCTGCATCGTAGCCACAGCTGCTGCATCGTAGCCACAGCTGCTGTATCGTAGCCAAAGCTGCTGCATCGTAGCCAGAGCTGCTTTATTGTAGCCACAGGTACTGCATCATAGTTCCAGCTGCTTCTTCATAGCCACAGCTGCTGTATCGTAGCCACAGCTGCTGCATCGTAGCCACAGCTGCTGTATCGTAGCCACAGCTGCTGCATCGTAGCCACAGCTGCTGTATCGTAGCCAAAGCTGCTGCATCGTAGCCAGAGCTGCTTTATTGTAGCCACAGGTACTGCATCATAGTTCCAGCTGCTTCTTCATAGCCACAGCTGCTGTATCGTAGCCACAGCTGCTGCAACGTAGCCACAGCTGCTGTATCGTAGCCAAAGCTGCTGCATCGTAGCCACAGCTGCTGCATCGTAGCCACAGCTGCTGTATCGTAGCCAAAGCTGCTGCATCGTAGCCACGGCTGCTGTATTGTAGCCACAGATGCCCTGGGGGTCGCTGACAGAAGCCAGCTGCCACCAAAGGTAGGCAAAGTGTGAAGTGTCTTGCCTAAGGACTAGGGATGCACCGATCCGATATTTTTATCGGTATCGGTCCAGATATAAGGGGAAAAAATAGATCGGTTTCAGTGACAATTGACTCGATATAGGGTTGATCTATTCATTCTAACTCTATGCTATGCTCTGCCGTCATGCGGCAGCACAACAACACAACACGGCCATATTGTTTATGATGAAGGGAGCGAAACGATCTGCGGTCTGGAGGTTTTTCACGCTCTCTCATCCTACTAGCCCAATGGCAACGTGCAATATTGGTGGGAGAAATGTTATGAGGGGCGGTGTTAAATCTTCAAACTATAACACCACCATCTTATTAAAACACCTCCAGAAGTTTCATAACAAGGAACGTGCTGAGATTATCGGACTCGGCAAACAAAAAGGAAGCAGCTAAGTGAAATTTTCCATGTAACAGTATAGAGGCCAAAAAAATCAAAGAGATGTTACTTGACACTTTTTTTAAAATGTTGATCAAGTCAGAGAACTTTTGGTTCAAGATTTTGTGCACAGTTGTTAAATAAACGAGTCTTACCTTTTTTATTTGGGTTGTTTCCTTTTTTTTTTTTTTTAAGAAAAGGGAAGTCAAATCATATGCACAGAACAATGATCCCAGTTTTTTTTTCCACACAATAAAACTATTTTTTAGGTAATAAGTCAGTGCTGTTTTTGGTATCGGTATTGGATCGGTATCGGCCGACATTAAACTTCAAATATCGGTATCGTATCGGAGGTGAAAAAAGTGGATCGGTGCATCCTTACCAAGGACTTTTGAACCGACAAACCTGCGGTTGAGCTGAAACTCCGCTGTCACCCACTTTAGCGTTCTGTCTTCTCTTCATCCACACCCCTTTTTTCAGTGACTTAACCTTGTTTGTTGTTTTTTTCCACTCTCGCTGTCTGCAGGTGTGGTTCCAAAACAGGCGGATGAAGGACAAACGTCAGAAGCACTCCATACCTTGGCCTCACCCCCTCATCAACCCTCTGGGGACGTTACTGATGGCTCACGTTTCTCCATCTTCTAACATGGTGCCCCCCTTTACCAAACCCCAGCTCCCTCACATACCGTTCCAACACTACCCTCCACTGACTCTTCCTTCTATCATACATGGTTCTCATAGTGTGCCAACTAAGCTGCCTGCTTGTTTCCCCAACTCCCAACAACACAGTAAGCCCTGGGAGCTTCCCCCACCTGCACTACTTCTTTATCCCTCTGCTGGCATCGTAAACCATCACATTTCGTGCCGCTGCTCCTTTTGCCCTCAGTGGGGACCGCAGCATCGCCTTCAGGTCCAGTGGGAAATGAAAGGACTGAGCAACACCAGCGGCTCTGCTGCCAAAAAACAGACTGCCTCACTAGAGTGGAAGGAAGAGCTGATGTGAAAACAGCGGTTTACTCTCGATATGTTTCTTGTTTTTGTTCAGCCAGAAAAGCCAGAAGTGCAATTGAGATAATTTATTCTCAAACTCGAGGTCGAAACGCTCGCTGTCACTTTTCCTTAAGCTTCTAAAACAAATCCGAATGCTTTTCAGTCTGCAGCCTTTTTTGGATAGATATGAAACCTTTCGGCACAAAGTTAACTCCATGCTTAACCTTCTGAATGGTGTCTTGAAATGTTTATTAAAACGTATGTTCTGTCCTCATCACTGCATCTGTTTTATGAAGTTCATACGTCCCTCTACCACCCAGCATGAAGCTGACGGCCCGTCAGCTTCATGCAACACAATTGTTCCCATATATTTTCTTTAATTCTTCAGTATTTCTCTTTCACCCCCTCGTTCTTTTACTATTTTTCTAAATCACAAAACATTGGATCTTCGCTGTCGTGTTTCTGTGCAAATGTCAATAAATACTCTATTCTAATTCACAGCTATGATGGTTTTCTTAGTCTGGTAGGCTTCTGCCTTCTTCAGAAATGTTGGTCTTTGTGGGGGGGGGGGGGGTTGATATTTATAATTATATAATTATATAATCATTAAAGTTGAATGTTACTGTTAAACATATCATGGCTCTTTAACCAGAAGTGTCTGTTAGATGTAGAAAAGTTAAAGGCAGAGCGAGACATTGATCAAGATAAAAGCTCTTTGCAACGTTAAAAGCAAAGCAATGTTCCATTTAAAACAATACCCGATTAAAATGAGATGTTATTTACATTTATGTCATAAATCTCTTTGATTTAAGGCTACTTCCTTAACTTTTCCCTGTTTTTCTTAAATTTTGACCGGAAACAGCTACAGAGACAGTCAGGAAGCTGTCAGGGTGAGCAAGGAGCTCTATTTAGGAATAAAACAACAGAAAGATGGTTGTTAGCTACATTTGGTGCATGAGGAGGCCGTATTCTACTTAACCTTGGGTATCCCATGATTCATGCGAGTCGAAGCAAGCTTCCTGCTCCGTGCCAGGAACGGAAATGGCGCCGACCAGTGGTGAATATTGGAAGTGTTGTGTAATGTTCAGTTTTATCTGACCCTGGTTTGACTGATATTTAAGCTCATATTCTAATATCTCTGCAGGTTTGGGACTATAACTCTGATATCTGAGACGACGGTTCTGCTGCTGAAGCTCCTCAGAAATGCTATTAGCACCTAGAACAGCAGTGAGAAGTTCAGCATCCATTCTTTGTCTGCTTTGTGTGTCAACTGTTACGGTTGCTAGGTGACAGGGCATACGAGCATTAAAAGATGGAGAAGGTCGGACCTGTTTGAATTCACAGCCAAACTCTTCCTGCCATCTTATTTTCACGGAAATCCAAGGACCCAGTCCAGGTAGACCGGATCCCCTGGAGGATTCTGCCTCTGCAATCGAACACAGCCAAAATATACCGACCTTCATGTCTACATAATGCGTTTAGTCCGATTAGCCGTTTACTCTGTTTACCTAAGTCCTTGGTACACAGTGAATGTCTTACATGCATATAAGCCCATATAAAACTCCTCATTTAATTGAAATGCTTTAATTACAGTGGTAGGGAGACATATGACCAGAAGGGAGAAAAAAAAAGATGAAGAGCAAGGATGAGGTAGACAACTAGAGAGCATAGAAAATCTCTCCACCAATGCACGTATTTATCCTCATTTTTTTCACTGGTCTCTGTTTAAAAAAAGAAAAAAATCAATCAAACTCTTAATGATCTCGTGTTTCTCACATTTGTCTGTGTAAATCCTCTGGTCTTTAGAGGCCAGCTCACCCAGTGAGGATAACAAGAAATTTTCCAGTCCTTAGGTTAATGCTGTTGGAGCTACTTAGTTCTTATCTTATTTATTTAGAATTTTGTTTAAATGTATTCTTAGTTTACTTAAGCCTTCCTCTAAAAACAAGAGGCGGGGTCCATCCTGGACAGGTCTCAGAGGTCACAGAGACAAACAACCATTCACACCTAAGGAGAATTTAGAGCAGCCAATCAACCTAACAGTCATGTTTTTGGACTGTGGGAGGAAGCCAGAGTAACCGGAGAGAACCCACACATGCTCAGGGAGAACATGCTAATTCTATGCGGGAAGAGCCCGGGCCGGGAATTGAAACTAGAACCTTCTTTCTGCAGTCCTACCCACTGCTCCACTGAGCATCCAAGTTTACTTTATATTTTTGGGAATTATTTATAGAGTTTATTTGTAGGTTAATTTAAGTTATTTTTTGTTTCTTTGTTTTTATTTTATTTTATTTTTTCTCTGTTAGGCAGAGAGAACTCTGGGTCAGTTTCCTTTAAGTATAGGAACTGCTATAGGACCAGCATGGATGGAGGCGTGGCCTATGGTTTTCTATCAGAGTAGCAGGAAACAAAGAACAGTTTAATTTGTGTTATTTGTCTGCCAGCTGATGAATAAACCCTTAAATGCAATCTTCAAGGTTTGGGACATTGAACCTTTTCCTGCATAGGAAGCCCATCCCCAGTGCAGTAGAGGATGTTTGAACAGTTAGGATGTTTGATAACAATTGCCCCTACAAACACTTTATGTTAGCTCTCTCTGGGTTTTACATTTTTCACCCTTGATTTCTAGTCTATAGATGTGTTTCCATCACAAACGTGCACAAAACCATGCGGTCTGCTCATTTCTGCAATGCGATGTTCCTCTTAAAGACAAAACAGAACCTGCTCACATGATAACTATTAAAATTTAAACACGTATCCACATTTCAGCCATGGTTCTAGTTCTCATCGCACTGTTTCCTCTCTTCCTCTTTATTGTTTCCCACGGTATGCCTGCGTTATGCCGACCCCCCATATAAGTTCAAATCAATTTAACTTATTTAGTTTATTTTTAGAGGACCAATAAACAACACGTCATCTCAAGGCAGTTCAGCAGATCATACGGTCAGATTGATTCAAAGTTTTCCATCTAAGGAAAACCAGCTGATTGCATCGACTCATTGACTCTTCAGCAATCCCTCACGCTAAGCATGCTTGTAGCGACAGTGGAGAGGAAAAACTCCCTTTTAATAGGAAGAAACCTCCAGCAGAACCAGGCTCAGTGTGAGCGGCCATCTGCTGAGGCCAACTGGGGTTTAGGAGACAGAATGAACTCTGACTATGATCTGGTTGAACTGTCTCTATAAAGTGTCTTACGATGACATGTGTTGTCAATTGGCGATATAGAAATAAACTGAACTGCGGGTTGCTTTACTAGAAGTGAAACGCCGATGAGTTCAGACCAATTTTCACGAGGTTTTTCAAAGCTGTCTGATCTATGAGCATGGATGACTGGTACAGGCCAAGGTCCCCGCTGGTGGTCGACTTCTTTCTCCTTTCTGCACATTTACAAGGTTTAAGCCTTTGTTACAAACCTTTCACACCAAATCGTCACTGGAACAAAGAAGTTGAACTCTCTGAACGACGGCTGGGCACTTCCAGGGTAATCATACTTCTGGATAATCTCTGTGACACCTTCAGACATTTGGAAACTGCTCATGGAGGATATAAACTTTCCTGACAATATTTTAGCTGATTTCTGGTGTCACATGAACCAGTGTTCAAAGTGTTTTCCTAAAAACCTCCAGCAGAACCAGGCTCAGTGTGAGCGGCCATCTGCTGAGGCCCACTGGGGTTCAAGGAGACAGAAGCAGACATAGAAAACAAACACTTTCTATGCTAGAAAAGGTGACAGTAAACTCACTCCACAGGCAGGTCATTCTGAGAAGGAAACAGTTAATCAGACGACCCCCTTATCAAATGATTAGAGATTATTTTACTAATAGATCATGTTAAACTTTAGAGTAAAACTTAACATTTCTGAAAAGACATTTGAGTCATACATTTCTGTGTAAAGCAGAGGCGTGCACAGACATTTTGGGGGGCAGGTGCTCAGGAGGGGAGGGAGGGCACTTTTTAGCGCACGTGGAACACTTAATTATGAAAAAAATACACACGCATGTTGAATGAAATTTGACTTTTATTTGTAACATTCTCTAAACGTGAGTTTTCAATGGAAAAAAGTCACACCACCAACAGAACAGACTAAAGCGTACTACTTTAAAGCAGCATCCTCCTTGGTGCCATGTCTTTAAAGATGTTGATGACCTCGCTGTGGTTTACCTCAATGTCTTTTTCAATGGCAAGCAGAAGAAGGTCAGAGAGCCTTTCTTCTCCGCACAGGCTTCTTAGTTTAGTTTTAATGATTTTCAGCTTGGAAAATGATCTTTCAACTGAAGCTGTCGTCACTGGTAATGTTGCATATATTTGGATCCTTTTGACAAAGGCAGGAAAGATCAGCTGGCCATTGTTTTCCCTCATCCTGGTCTTTTTCTGTCTCTGTGTCTTCCCTGAACTCTTCCTCATCTCCTGTCCTGGTAGATCTTGATGGTATAGAGCTTCCCTGCTGTGACTGGCTACAATATAATAATAATAACCATCATGACAATAATAATAATAATAATAATAGCTTTAACAAATATGCCACATTAGTTTAACGAATGGGCTATTAGGGCAACATGACTGGAAGTCTTGTCACATGGATATGACTTATGGTAGCCTACAAAGTAATAGCTATTTTAATACCTGCTGATTTTGTACAAACCACTTAAAAATAAAATGTGAACAGCTTTTAAGATTTTCCAATATGATTAACCCTCGTTTCTTGGCGTTATGCTGCAATTACTAAATCAATATACAATTAAGACAGTAAAGAGACCAAAATGTGTTCATTTATGTTTCCTAACAAAACCTATACAACAGAAAACGTTTGTCTTAACACATAGATTTGCAATTGCAAACTCTACTGAAATTATTTGTAGCCTTGGTGGTCGTCCGCACGTTATCTGTCATTGACTTGGGCTACAGTGTAAAACTTTATCTAGCCTAACTAGTTTATCAGGTGACCAGTCGGCAAAATGCTTGTTTGGTGCTGCTGAATGAGACATTTTAATGCACAACAAAATGATTTTGCTTGTTCTATATATTACCTGGCTAATGGGGCACGGGAGAAGCAGCCTGTCAGCGACCGTTCATGCTATCTAAAGATGCTTACTGAACTGCTATGATGCTGCGCATCGGGCATGCCCTGCGGGCGACCGAGTGAATTCACGTGACAAAAGAAGAGAGAGAGGCTGGTTGGTGTGCGCAAGGAGGTGGCTCATTTCGGGGCATTGTTTCAGTCGTTTCTAATGGCTCAGGTTTTCAAAAGATCATTTCAAAACCGACCTCAGTAAAATCTTAATAATATTAATAATAAAAAAAAAAAAAAAAAACGAGTTTCAAAAGGGCATTTTCGTTGATAAAGGGCAAACTTCCTAGTGCTTTAGCACCACCTAGTGTCTATGTATGCACGCCCCTGGTGTAAAGTCTAAATAAACAGGAGCTCAGCTGTAAATGCGATATATAAAACTAAGACAGGAATAAATCATAGCAAAACAGTTTGGGAAACAGTTTAATTCAGTTTATTTCTATAGCACCAATTCACAACACACGTCATCTCAATCAATGTGACAGATCATCCAGTCAGATTCAAAGTTTTCCATCTAAGGAAAACCAGCTGATTGCATCGACTCATTGACTCTTCAGCAATCCCTCACACTAAGCATGCTTGTAGCGACAGTGGAGAGGAAAAACTCCCTTTGAACAGGAAGAAACCTCCAGCAGAACCAGGCTCAGTGTGAGCGGCCATCTGCTGAGGCCCACTGGGGTTCAAGGAGACAGAAGCAGACATAGAAAAAGAAGCATAGATACAAAAGGCAACCGTCAACCAGCTCCACAGGCGGCCCCGTCCAGGAAACACACAGCCAGGCAGACGAGCTCCGAGCCAGCTCCCATGTCAGACGATGAAGAGAGCACATCCAGTTAGTCACAGTCAGAGAAACAGGACTACACTGGAAAACAGGCCAAGCTCCAACATCTTTATCTGTCATTATTCATCCTGTATTATAATCCCACTAATCTTTATAATCCATATCTTAAATTTCCTGTAACATCTATTTATTTATTTTATAGCCTCTTACAATTACTCTCTGTTTATATATACATCTATAGTCCATGCATACATAGTCTATAAAAACATGTAAATAAATATTTATATCCTGTGTAGCATTTCTGGAGATGCAAACTACATTTCGTTGCTTTGTACTCGTGACAGTGTAAGTAAGTTAAAGTCTATTCTATTCTATTTTTTTTAGAGTAACAAAAAAACATTTTAAAGTCATTAATAAACTACTGAGCCCTTAAAGGGACACCTAAAAAAAGAAAAATGAATACATTCTCGTGTGCACCAGATATTTTCTCACATGAGTATTTCTGACAACCGTGTTCATTGCAATGGATGTACGTGAACTAATTAGGCTATATATTCAGTTTGGGCTCCCATGCAAAGACATTTCTGCATTGCTTGAAAGATGTCCCATTGTCGTGTGTCTAAATGTCAATTATAATGTATATTGAAGTCCTGTGGTCTATTTTGACACAAAGGAAACACAAACCTTGATAATATTAAACATTCATTCAAACAAAACAACTGGTCAACTGAACGGATATAGTTGGATGTTTGCAAAATCTCTGGAAAATGGATTAAAGGTATAAAAAGAAAAAGAGGTTTGTCTGATATGATAAAACATTTGGTGTTCAGGAGAACGTTTTTTTTTTCTCTTAATTTTCCCTTCAGGGGCTCAGTAATAATCCAATGAATGGATATGATATTTAGCCAACAGCAGGATGAAGTTAATGTCAGGAACAGGCACAGGAAGATGGTCCATATAAAATGGGATCATATACTGCAATGGTGGTGCATTTTTAGAGGAATCCAATTTTTCTTCTCAATCCAGAAGCGATGTGTAGTAGGCCACAGGTAAAACAAATGTTCAAGAGTTTGGCTGTTATTAGAAAAGGAACATTTAGTCACCTCAAAACCAAATCTGTTTTTTATTTTTTATATTCTGCCACAGGATACATTTTGTTTTTTGTAAGCTTGGTATTAATTTAATATTGTTCCATTATTGTTGAAAGCAAAAAAAAAGAATTTTTTTAGATGGAAATTTGACAAAAAACATGCAATCAGAGATTAACTTTGCTATTTTCTCTTTTTTCTATTTTATTTTTCAAATTTCTTTTTCAGATCTAGTTTTGCACATAACATTCTCTTCACATGCTTTGGACAAATACAATGTCATTGCTAATGTCTAGCAGACCAATAGAAAACTGAACTGCTGTGGTGAGGCTCACCGGCGCTACATTAGCCTCTTTCCCACTGGAAATATTGGGTTAACGCATGTTTTTCAATCATTAACTGCCTGCTAACATTCAACCAATCTGGCTCCCTTCCCACTGGCATAAAAAGCTGGTCTAACCGCCTCACTGGCAGCCGCATGGCTTCTGTCCCCGTTAATGATGTCACCAGTGTGACAGAAATCAGGAGAGTAAACAATGGAGAGCAAGATGGAAGGAAGCCAGGGCATAATCAGTGTGTTTATGTGTTTCTTTCTATTGATTCTGTCTGAATCCCTCTCACCAGAGCTGCTCCATGTTTTATCAAATGTAAACAGAGGTGTTTCTGCTTGTTGGATCAGAACCAACTGGTGAGGTGTGTTCACGTCCGTACGTTGTGTTCAATGGTATCATGTAATTTAGGGGATCAACTCGTGTCTGGTGTTCCCACAGCATGCCGATCATACCCGAGGCGATTTTAATGCTGGTCCCTGGCCAAGTTGGTTGACCCAGTTAGACAGGCGTCAGCAAGTTGTTCCCACTGCCACTAAAAGCCCATTGTTTCCAGGTTTTAATGTGTTTTTTGGCTAATAGGAAAGGGGTATTAGTGGCCTTAATTGAAATCAGAAACTTTATTAGCCACATTTGGCGGGACAAAGCAGAAAACTTATCCATCCTTAACCAATCCAAACAGTAACCACTGTATGGTAAACATGCTGCTATGGATCAAGTAACTTAACTTATGGCTCCTTCTGTCAAGGTTTGGTTGTTGTTTAGAGGTCAAATGCAGAGGCAGAGAGGCTGAGGTGATTTCTGTAGTTTAATTGGTGAAAACAGTAACAAAGGCAGGAATCCAAAATCCAACTTAAAATGTCACACAAACCAGAACCATGGAGACATCAGGGGAAAACAATCAGCAACGGGGAACCAGCGACGACAGAAGCAGCAACAACAACAAGGAGTGACAGAAGAGGGAGAGTATATATAGCTGATTGAGACAAAGGCAAGGCTAACGAGCTGACGAGGAGCAGGTGTGAGTGGAGACGAGGGAGCCAAAGTGGAAGGGACACACATAAGAGGGCAACAGAACTAAAATAAATCTAGAAACACAAAGTAGGAAATAAACCAATAAAACACACGGATCAAAGTAAAACAGAAAGTAAGACCGTGACACCTTTCAAAAAGTCAAGTCTCAACTTTAATCCTGAGATCGTGGTGCATGACCTAAAGAAGCTGATCATCAGCTTTATGAAAATAATTCTCCAGGGTGGTGTGGTCAGAAAATTTAGATATCTCTTATTACATATATTGATTTATACTATTTACCCACTGAAAAAAGTTTTCAATCAGTCTGTTTCACCTTGAAGGCCACACCATTCTCTGCAGGATGGTGTTTGTAGACCAGACAGAGCTTCTTCCCATAACAAACCAGATTCTTCCTCAAAGTTTATTCATAACATGTTACTGTTTAATCAAAGTGTCTGTAATTTATTTTGACTCTGACTACTTTCCATTATTGTAAGTAAGGAGGAAAGAACGCTGCCCAGATCAGAACAGGGCTGATTACCGTGCAATAAGGGCCGTATGATGAACTGTTCTCTATTTGCAAAGATAAAAATAAAGTGCCGACTGAGTGAAATCCATCGATCTCCATTTATTTAGTAAATAGTTGAATACTTTTTTGCCACTAAAGAAGTTTGGGCTAAACTTTCTCCACATTGATGCAAAACACCACTTATCAGAAACACCTCATGGCGGTTACATCTGTCAAGGCCGGCGTGTCTGTTTATTACCAGCTCTTCATCCATTTACTCACTTTTTTTTGAGCCATTGGTTTATGCGCGGTGGGTAAAATAAACCAAGTTACTCCCTCAGACCCTGATTGGCTCCTGATTTTTTTTTTCCACAATTTCACTAAGTATGTTTTTCTTAAGACATTTTAAAAAGTGACAGAACATGAACCAGCTGTTTATCATGAAGGAGATGTTCAGAGGTCTGCTTTTCTTTACGAGCTTTTCTTAACTAACTATAAAGCACCAAGATATTTATTTTGATAATAATTGAACTTCAATAATTGAACTTTATTGATCTCATATTGGAAAAATTTAACTCTGCATTTAACCCCTCCCCTTGGGGAGCAGTGGGCTGCCATTGTGCGGAACCCGGGGAGCAGTGCGGGGTTAAGGGTCTTGCTCAGGGACCCAGAGTGGCAGTCTGTTGGAGTGGGGCTCAAACTCAGAACCTCTGGTTTCCAATCTCTATGCTCTACCCACTAGGCCACCACTCCCCCCTATAAACCATTAAAAGCACGTTTTTTTTTTACCGTCCCTGCCATCTGATCAGTGTTGTATAGTAAGTAAAAATACTTCACTAATGTACTTAAAGCTACAGTGTGTAATAATTACAGGGATATACAGTCAGAAATGTAATATATTATACATAACTATGTTATTTATCATCATCTACGAGCTCAGCCTCTTAACCTTAATATTTGCGTTGCCTTAGAATTCGTTATTTATAATTACATAGGAGCGGGTCTCTCAGCCATGGAGGCAGACATCTTTGCGCTACGGCAGCGCAGAGCCAACAGACTAGCGATTGCGAGATCGCCCATTACGCTCGAAAGTAACTACGGCAAGTTGAGAGAGATGAACTGAGACGGTACTGAACACACAGACTAATGAAATACTATCTGTAAAATTATCTATGTAAACAAACCTCATCACTTGAGAAGGTAGGTGATGCGGACGTCGTGGAAGACATTTTGTCCCGTAACGCTCGCCGCACTGTTGGGGGGGAGAAGCGGTGGGGGGGGAGATGTTCATGTTGCTGCGGTCTGCAGTCTGACCGCTAGATGTCGCTGAAAATTACACACTGTAGCTTTAAGTATATTTTGGAGTACTTTATACTTTCTAAGAGCATACATTTTTTTGAGAACGTTCACTTTTACGTCACTACATTTACACCCTTAATTGCATACTTTTACTCCGATACATTTTCAATGTTTGGTTTAGTTACTAAGTAAAAAAAAAAAAAAAACGAGCAAGAGAAACGCAAGTGTTTTGACCCCCCCTACTGACTACAAGGTCAAGTCTTGCCTGGGCTTGTTCATCAACACCAATAGGATACGCCTGTTTCGCAAAGCCAGTCTAAATTTATCCTACACTTGGTTGTGTATATTATTTTAAGTGAATTTAACCTTTAAAGTTTACCAAAATATGGAAAAAAAATGTCATTCGAACTGCACTTACTTTTTACTTATACTTTTCACTACATTACTTGAGTACATCTATTTTTACAATAGTTCTTATACTTAAGTACAAGCCATTTCAGATACTTTTACTCAAGTCAGTGACTTGGATTTTTACCAAAGTCATATTTTGGAGAGGTACTTATACTTTTACTGGACTCCAAGATTTCAGTACTTTATACAACACTGCATCTGATAGTAATAAAATAGTGTAAAGTTCAGCTCTAACTCTGGCATCAATAGAAGAGGTTCTGAAATGTAGCCTGTTGGTTGATTATCAATACAGGATTACTAAGAAAATTAAGTCTAAATCAAGGAAGTGGGTTTAAACATGTTTAATTATGTTTTCTGAAGATTTTATGATATAACTATATTATAGGAGGCTGTGATGGGAACCAGTCTTTTCTGGAGCCAGACTGAATACTGGACCTCAGGCAATGATTCAGTGCACCTGCACAGGTGTTCACAACAGCAGCCCAGTTTCAGCTTATGCCAGCTTACTCTTAGACGCGTGCTCTGTGTAATCATGCCGGACAATAAACGGGGAGGTTAAACACAGGCATGCACGTCTGAACAGAGCTTAGCATGGCAGGAAACACAGAGCGTACAGATATGATAATCATGTGGAGCCATAGATTGTGGAGGAGACAGGCCGGCATTCCTACACTACCTCAGATAAGATATAGAGCACTGAGGAGTGCAATTAAGAGATTTAGGCGACAGAATAACTGCCATAGCCTCACAGGGAATCCATGAGCACCACAATGTGTTTGTGTTTACTGCTCATCAGAAAACATGATTTAACATCAGAATGGGAAATCACACTGCTGAATATTACATTTTGCAAACTTTACGTTGTATAACCTAAATACTTATAAAACATAAAGAAGCTCCACATTGAGATAAAGACACAGGAATGTAAGAACAAACAGATGAAATCATACAAACCAAAGGAGCCGGTAGGGTTTCTAATACCGGGGACATCCAACCCCATTCCTGATGGGCCCATTTCCTGCAACCAGTAATTATCTCTCTGGTCCAACACACATGAGTCTAATGATTTAATCTCATCAGTTCTCCAGTCCTGAAAAGGACCTCATTATTTGATTATGTTGTGTTAAAGCAGAGAAAAAGGTGCGGGACTGTGACCCTGACTTATGTCATGCCTGTTAGCGATGCAGTGATGACATCACAAGTGGTGTGGGGGCTGATTGCACATGCTAGGGAAGCCTAAAGCTATAGGAGAACAATCTGCAGTTATTTTATCCTCATGAAATATATTTTCTACAAAATATTATTAAATATAACTTTTAAAGATTAATCCAATTGAAATGGAAAACTCTGTGAACCTCCAAGGCTTAAAACTTTCCTTTTTGATAAAGCTTCTAGTTAGAGTGGCTCAGGTTATCCTGAGCTATCTCTATAGTTCTGCTGCTATAGGCTTAGACTGCTGGAGGACATAGGGACCCCTTTTTCATCATTCTGCTTCATTCTATCTCTATTCTCCCACTCTGCAGAATCTGTTAGTTCAATCTCTAACGTTCTGCTCTCTCTGCTTTTTCTCATAGTAGCTTCATCTGGTCTGTTCCTGTTTGGCTGTGACTCCATCCTGGAGAGAAATATCAGCTGTGCTGCTGCCATCAACACCTTTGTTTCTAGATGTTGGAGCTTGGCCTGTTTTCCAGTGTAGTCCTGTTTCTCTGACTGTGACTAACTGGATGTGCTCTCTTAATCCTCTGACATGGGAGCTGGCTCGGAGCTCGTCTGCCTGGCTGTGTGTTTCCTGGACGGGGCCGCCTGTGGAGCTGGTTGACAGTTGCCTTTTGTATCTATGCTTCTTTTTCTATGTCTGCTTCTGTCTCCTTGAACCCCAGTGGGCCTCAGCAGATGGCCGCTCACACTGAGCCTGGTTCTGCTGGAGGTTTCTTCCTGTTCAAAGGGAGTTTTTCCTCTCCACTGTCGCTACAAGCATGCTTAGTGTGAGGGATTGCTGAAGAGTCAATGAGTCGATGCAATCAGCTGGTTTTCCTTAGATAGAAAACTTTGAACCAATCTGACTGGATGATCTGGTGAACTGGAAAGTGACCTGAGATGACATGATGTGAATTGGCGCTATAGAAATAAACTGAATAGAATTAAATAATATTAAAGTTTATTAATCTCACATTGGCAAAATTTACCTCTGCATTTAACCCCTCCTCTCTGGGAGCAGTAGACAGGGTGTCTGCCTCACGGACTAAAACTGGTAGTTGGTTCCACAGGAGAGGAGCCTGATAACTAAAAGATCTGCCTCCCATTCTACTTTTAGAAATTCTAGGAACCACTAGTAAACCTGCAGATTGAGAGCGAAGTGCTCTGTTAGGAACATAAGGAACAATCAGATCTCTGATATCAGATGGAGCTTGGCCATTTAAGGCTTTATATGTGAGAAGGAGGATTTTAAATTCTATCATATTCAGAACCCTGTTCATGTGTCATTGAAGGTAACCTTGAAGGGCAGATCTTGCTAAGCGTAGAGCAAACTTGTCCTGGTCCTACAGCTCATTCATGGTCCTTCATTCTTCAGAGGTTTGCTGTTACCAGGGGAGGATTTACTATTAGGAAATACTAGGCAGCTGCCTAGGGCCTCAAAAAACTCTGTTTCCATGTATTTGTGCACAGTCATTATGTTTTTGATTAAAATCCTTTTGCTAAAATGCCATCAGAACTCTGAGTTCAGAAAGGTCCAAACAGACAGCAGCAAACCATTTGAAAACAAACCATGCAAAGAGCAGTGTTGCCAACTTAGCGCTTTAGTCGCTATATTTAGCCACTTTTCAGACCCCTCTAGCACTTTGATTTCTAAAAAGCTCCTAGCGCCAAATCTAGAGACTTTTTTCTGCTACTGGAGACTTTGGAGACAACATCTAAAAGCAGCGAACTCTGCTCTCCAGAGCAAGTAGATTGGTAACCCCGCCTCCTGCTCTCCTCTATCTTGTCTGCTGTCATGATTCATGCAGCTATTATTTCATCCAAATGAAAAATGGAGAACAGATAAGCAGATCATGGCTTGTCTACAGTGAAAAGAAGGACTGGGTTATTTACTTTGGCCTTTTTGGAAACACAGGAAGGAGCAATCAGCTAAGTGAACTTAGTGCTTGGAAAAAATCTTTCATTCCTTTAGAGACAGCATGAAAAGTCAGCTGAGTACAAAACATAGAGAGGAAAACAAGAAGAAAAGGGACAAGAAGAGAGGGACACAACCTAGAACAGATAACGGATTTGATGTGCTGCCTTCTCCATTCATAGGGCCCCCTGCCTGTGTTTACCTAGGGCCCCAAATCTCCTAAATCCGCCCCTGGCTGTTGCCATGTGTGCTGAAGGTTTTGGCTATAGTGATATACACATGCAGCAGTAGGTCATTACTTCCTTGGCATAGTCATTAATATGTTAATGGTCTTCCAGAGAGACCCAGTTAGTTTGCCTAAACCAGTCCTGCAGCGCAGAAGTCGCCGTTATGTATCTGCTGCTTTCATGAGGTTTTGTTTAGCATACAAATATGCAGCTGTAGCTTCCTGTTCTCCTGGGATATGTGTTAACTACGTCCAATCCAATGGTGGAAACATGCTGTCTTGAGCTGTCTTCTCCTGCCTCTCTCCTCACATTTGTCACCAAACCTCAAACATGGCAGGTTTCTCATAAATGCAGCTAGAGAAAAGTCAATATCAGGCCAGCTAGTTCAAATCCCTCCCATTACTTACTGGAATAGGTTCTGTGTGATTGGGCCTGCAAGTGTTTGTGCATTCTCTTTCTTTATGGTGGTTGTCTTGTAAAAGTAGGTCTGCACCACACAGAACAGTAAAGGGATTGCTTGTAAAACGACCTCACTACCACAAATGCTGACATGCCTACCGTGCATGAATAGAGGGGCTGTTATATGAATTACATGATGGAACGGTGGCATGCACAAATAAAAGACAAAGACAAAAGTACGGAAAAAAGACATTTCATTTGGCTTCAAGCCAAGGAAAAGAATGAAGCTGCTCATATTCAGTCTGATCATCCAATCACTCAGGAATCAGCAGTGTCTTCTAATTCTGGAATATCCAGGTCAGGAAAAAATACATTTTATCCAAATGTGAGATATGCTCGGCTGATTTTAAAGAATGTCTCGTAAACCCCAACAAATGGCTCTGGTGGTGCAAGTTTGCAGCAGCAGCTTTGGTTCAAGCAAAGTCAGTAAATTGGGCTACAGTGTCTAGAATAGATGTTTGGTTTTTATGTTTTTATGGGTTTTTTTTCAAGAGAATCCATTTCTATAGAGAATAAAAAGAATGCAGAGTAATTGTCAGCAATGGAGGTGAAGTTGCTTTAGGACGCAATTGCAGAAATTAGTGAATCACAGATGAGTTCTTGTTGATTTAATAGGGCAATGGAGGCAGACATCCAAAAATGCACAAAACAAAAACAAAAACCATCAGGTGGGGAGCCAGAGAAGAGGCAGCAACTAACAACAACAAGGAACCAGCACTGAGGGAATGCAGAGGTCATAAAACGGGACAGATGGACCCAGTATTCAAGGTCAGACAGCCAGTAGGAAAGTTCAAATCATTTATTAATATAAAAACATTGACAGAACTGAAGTGGGCTGCTGAGGATCTGAGGACCTGCAGTGACTGCAGGAGGGGGGCGTGGCACCTCCCAATCACTGACACTCTGGTTTAGGGAGAAACACAAGTTAGTGACCACGATCATCTGAACAGGTGATTATTAGAGTGAGTCACTTACCTGGTTTAACAGTCCATCCTCTCAATCATAGGCAGGATCAGCCCCCGATGCAGCAACCCCAGTGAGCAAGCAGACTCCGATCCAGGACTGGAGTAGTACTGGAATCCAGGTGTCCGCAGCCCGGCCAGGGGTTCCGATCCACACAGGAAGGGGCAAATCCGGGTTCCAGGAATCCATCACAGCTTGAAGGCAGGTTCAGAGTCCCGTGCATCAAGCATCCAGCTCAGACAGAAACACACAGACAGCAGGAGTCCAACCGTGGTTCAGGTGATCAGACGATCAGACAAGTAGAGACAGGGCCAGCGGGTGAGAGGGAACGAATCAGGAAAACAGAATCAACCTGGAAATGCTGAAACACCCTCACCATCGGTTAGGGATTAAAACTAGCCGGGACCTTGGAAGGAGCTGGACAGAACTAGGCAGGTGAGTGAAATGAGCAATTAAGAGGTGGAGTATATAAGGGGGAAAAGAACAAAGTATGGACTTATGAGCTGAATTTGGAGCAGGTGTGAGTGGAAATAACTAGAAGGAAGCCATGGGGAAAGGAAACAAGCACAAGAAGAAGCACACGCCCACTGCGGAAGGTTTGTGTCAAAATTATTCAAAAAATGTGAACTTCAAAACCTTTTGCACTTAAAAAATGTGATTCTCATAAAACAATTTAAACTAAAAAATAAACGAAAAACACATTCTTTTCAATACTTTTTTTTTTTTTTTGCATTTGCACAGTTTTTCTTTGATTGAATATATATATATATAATATTATTTTTTTTTTTTTTTTTTTGATTGAAACAACTTTTTGGGAATTGAATGATTAAGACACAAATGTCCTACCCATGTGTGGCCCAAACACAAAAGAAATTAGTTCAACCAAAGAGAACATTTTCAAAAATAAAGCGCAATTTTTTGAGTCTAAAATATTTTATTTGCATTCAAGAACTATTTTCTATGATTGAAAACGTTTATCTTTTCATTGAAGTTACTTTTTTCATTGATTCTGTTGTTTGTTTGAAGCAACTTCTTTTTTGATTGATAATAAAGACACAAATGTCCCACCCATTATATGGTCCAATCAAAAAACAATGTTACTTCAATTAAAAAAGTTGCTTTACTCAAAAAAAAAAAAAAAACTGCACTTCTATCAAATAAAACATTTTCAAAGAAAAGCAGTGATTAAATGTATTTTTTAGTCTCAAATATATTTTTGCATTCAAATACTTTTTTCTTTGATTGAAAAGGTTTTTGATTGAAGTGAAGGTTTTTTTTTTTTTGAAAATATATTTGTTGATTGAAGCAACCTTTTTTTTTTTTGATTGAAAAATAAAGAAACTAATCTACCTTCATACAAAACAGAATAACTGATTACTGAAAACTAAAAACTCAGAGTCCCAAAAGGGGAGAACCATGAGAGTGATGCAGTTTATGTCTTGATATGGAAGAGAAATTGCTTTGAAAATTGCTGAGAATGCAGCAAGTAGATTCAGGGAAGACCTACTGAATGTGGACAGTGTCACTGTTGACTGCTTCACTGATGAAGAAGCAACCTAGTGATTCTGATTTCCTGTTGCTGTTCCCTCTCATCCACTGGCCATGTCCTCGTCTGATCTGTTCACCTGAACCATCCTTTGACTCCTGCTGGTTTCTGCCTGTCTGTATCTGTGTGTGTCCATCTCATCTTCACACTCTGAGGATTCCTGGAAGCCTGGATCCCTCTGTTCCTGTTTGGATCAGAACCTCTGACCCTGAACTGTCCCTGCCTGATCTGTTTTCCCCGACCTGGATCAGCTTCCTGCATGTTCTTCCTGCAGCATCAGGGACACTCTGGGCGACAGACGCCGCGTCTGGTTGGCAGCCCATCGGCTGGATCACACACAGAACTGTGAACCCAGTTAAGTAACTTACTGACATTATCATATCCTGTCAGATGACCATGGTCACTTACCTGTGTTTCTCCCTACAGAGAGTCAGAGATGGATCGCAGCCCACCCTCCTGCAGCCACTGCGGCCCACAGCATCATGCTTCATTTGTTTGTTTTGTTTTAGTAAACTTTTTGAAGTTTCCTACTGACTCTCACCTTGAATACTGGGTCCATCTGTCCCATTTTATGACAGTGCCAGGAGAACAGTACTTGTGTTTTAGGATTATGTTTTTCAGGAGCTGGGCTTGGCCTCTTAGCTCCAGTGAAAGGAACTCTGAATGCTTCAAGAAGCCAAGACTTTTTGGACGATTCCAGGATCCCAACTTTGTGGAGACAGTTTGGATCTGGATCCTTCTTTCTCCAACATGTCTGTGCATCATATCAAATATAAATGTCCATAAAGACGGCAGAGTCTGTGGGGATGACTTTGACTTTGTTTCTTTCACTCTCTGCTTGTTTTTATTAATTTCTTATAGAAACACTTTTATCTTTTCTTTTTTTAGTATATTAGGGCAGGTGACCATTTATTACATTAACCTTGACTTTTGCCTTTACTTTAAACCAGTTGTCTTTGTTCATTTTCCTTCTGGAAGGTAAAAATCAGTTAACTTGAGTTCAAGTATATTAAAAATATATACATATATATGTGGGGATTTTTTTTTCTTTTGTGAAAGTAGCAGATCTTTATGTAGAATATTCTTAATAGCAGTAATTGTAAGTATTTCTGCAGTCATTATAAACATACACTTGCATAAAAGAAGTATAATTGTCCATCCCAAAGCTTAAAGAATGTTATTTACCAAAAGTAAATAGTAAAGGTGAGTATTTGAAAATGTTTGTCATTAAATTGTGATGAATTATGAGTTAATTGTGAACATTTATACATTTAATCGTACCTATATGAATTGACTGACTAACTTGCAACTAAGCATGACGTTAGATGGCAAATTAAAGGTGGATGATTGCAGACTTTGAGTCACCACTAAGCAACAGATTTAAAAGGTGATGTAAAGTTTGGATCTAAACGTCAGTTTGTAAGCTGTTTTTTTTACAACCATTAAACATTTCTAGATAGTTTGTTGTACAAGGATCAGGACTGAAAGGATAGAATTATTCATATCCATATATGGTTGATAAAAAGCATGTGTTTTTGCATATGGGGGCTGGTGCCTATCTCTGGTGGTAAATGGGTCAAGATTCCTCCTGGACATTTCAACAGTCCACCAGTTATTTCTATAGTGCCAATTCCCAACTCAGATCATCTCAGGTCCCTTTCCAGTTCACCAGATCATCCAGTCAGATTGATTCAAAGTTTTCTATCTAAGAAAAACCAGCTGATTGCATCGACTCATTGACTCTTCAGCAATCCCTCACACTAAGCATGCTTGTAGCGACAGTGGAGAGGAAAAACATTTCTCTCCAGGATGGAGTCACCTTCAGGGTGAATTAGAAAGAAAGTTCTACCCAAAAGCATACTTTCTGTGACTCTGGCTTTTTATTTTTACTGTTGGAGGAAGCTGGAGTTTCCAGAGAAAAGCAAATGTCCCCCCTGCAGGCTAACGCTTGTCTTTTATCAGCTTAGTGGGATTTAGATTCATCAAACTTGATGACTAATGATGTTTGGATTCTTTGGATCAGTTTAAATACTCCATCATTGGTTAGAATCCAGTTTTATAGTTAATATTTTCCTGAATAAATTTTAAGATGCACCTTTCTCCTGCATGTTATTAAAAGTTTTAGTCATTTTCAGTCATTTTTCCCCCCACTTTCTCTATCATTCTGGACAGTTTCTTTTCAATTTCTTTTTTCTTCATTTAATCAGTCAAGTTTTTGGCTTTATTTATTGAAATGTGCAGAAATCTATTCCATTCTGTCCATAGTAAGGAGTCAGAGTTATTGCTCACATGTTGTGGGTTTTGACCAGAAAAATGGATCATTGTCATCCGACTGTGTCCATAATCTTTAAAAATGAAGAGGCATCTTTCTTTGGCGTTTTTCCACATGAATCATCGGAATTCATACCTTTGCAAAATATCCCCTCTGGTCTGAACTGAATTGGTCTAAGAACCATAAATTAACATGTCTGAAGATCTATTGATCCAAGTCTAACAGATGGCTGTCAATTTTACAACCACTGGTTTATCATTCGGCGCCCCCTGCTGCTAAAGTCTGGAACTGTTTAGCTCTGGCTGAAATTTCTGCAGGAGTCTGGAAACATTTGAAGGAAGCCCAAATAATTATAAGGTTGTTGTGGCCATTTATGCAAATTTTTTGTAATTTGTAATTCCGACCAAATTTGGTTTTATTCTTTGGTAGGAAGATGACATTGTCAACTGTTAGACCCTCCCATTAATAGGAGTAATTAAGAACACAGAGGAAGCTGGTGCATTGTTTGGTAAATGTGTGGAGTGGATGGGAGGTTTAGTAAAATTATTACTTTGACCACTTTTTTAGAGCTTCAAACATTAAATTAACATTATTTTTCGTTTAGACTAAATTTTTAATAATTATTTTGAAGTGCATACAAACCCAAAAATCTACTGTTACCATCTATGGCCTTTGTTGGAAATTTTTTTGTTTGTTTTTTTGGAAGGCTGCGAAGGTATTTTTTATTCTTAATAGACACAAGGAAAATCTAGAAATACTGACAGCCTGCTTTATAGAACGTATATAATATATCTAAGACATGAGTTACCTTTTTGTTTTTTTAACCATCAAACAAAGATAAATCAATGGGGTCCACCAGGAAAACGTTTTTTCTTGATCAGGGATGAAAAATGATATTGCCAGAAAAAAAAAAGTAATTCGATCAGTCATTCTTTAACCCCTTAAGCCCAGAGGGTCTTAGGGGAAAATTCTGCATGAAATTCCATATGTCAATTAAACTATAAATTAGGAATACAATTGTTTGTATTTGTATTACAGAAAGGCATTAAGGAATATTTTTCAGGTGGAACCGATATTTTAAATGTAATTGTGTCAAATTTATAGGTGATTGAACAAGGAAAAAATGAAAAAAAATTAAGCCTTGTGAATTTTTTTTCCAAAATAATCACTGAAAAACACCATGAAAGCCCATTAGAAACTCTGGATGAACCGTCAGACTTTATAGATCCACATCTTGACTATAAGTCGAGCTAATTTGGACTGAATAAGTTTGTTCCATAAAGGTTTTAGTGAGCAGTGTGCTAGGATGAAATGTGATTTTGGCACATTGTGAAAGGGGCCAAATTATGCATAATGCATTTTTTCCACTCATAAAAGTGAATCTGTTCAGACAAATATGCTGATTTCCATTATTGGAGACCTTCTCCACAGGGCAAAGCTTTTGCTCCTAAGATTTAACACTAGAACTACCACGGAGGGGTCAATTGACCTTTTTACCTAAAAGCCCCACAAGAGGGTCATTTGACCCTTTGGACCTCCTGCGGACACTCCTTTTGTTGTGGAAATGTGGCTGTTAGCAGCTCATAGCTGTCACTTGAGTCACAGAGTCGCTTGAGCCTGTGTGGGGAAGGGAACCCCAAGGCAAGCTTTTAGTATAGTTTTTTAGTGGATTTTTATGCAGTGAATCATCAGGATCAACGAGAATTTGGGATCAAAACTCTAAACATTTATTGTTAAAAAAATACAAAACAGAACATATTTACAATGAACGCAAAAGCAACTGTTTTCCCAGTTTTCGTGTGGAAGGCTGTGGCACAAGTAACTTATTTTTGTGTGCCAAAAATAGAAGAAAAAGAAATTACAAAGAAAAAAAGCATATTTACAAAGAATCCAAATGAGTGAAATACATTTGAGCAGTCACTAACAATTCTGGCACTGCCATTGCTCCTTTCGGCATTTCCCACATGTGTATTTGTAACAGTCATCACAGCGCACTGTTGCACGATTGTCCTATCATTTGATTTTAGCCTGACACTTGGCTCTTTGTCCGAGTTGTGGTTTGGAGGGTTGTTGCCGAAGCAATTGCTCCTTTTGGGCCTTTTTCATACCCACGTGGGAGTGAGCCAACTCTCTTGCCAGTTCAAACAGGAAATCCAGCCGTCTTTCCTTTCTCCCGGTGCATAATTGATAGAGCACGTGGGCATTCAGTGCCGCAATGTCTATCATGTTGTAGATCACTGCTACTGGCCAGCGCCTTGTTCCTGCGCGGACAGTGTATTCCCGCACCATCTGGTCCATGATATCGACGCCGCACTTTGTTGTGTTGTAGAGTGTGATGGTGTTTGGCTTCTTTTTGGTGGTTTTCTGTGTCTCAATCGTGCTGTGCCTGCTGCTGAGAACATACACAGTCTTCCTCCGCTTGGGCGCATACGCAGTCAGTGTGGCACCAGTGGATGACAATACCTGCGTGGTATGGACATTGGACATTGAGCCCCAATGAAATGAACACATCAAGCCCCGTGACAGATATCGCTGGCAAAAAAAGGATTTCAAGTTTGTCTCAGAAGACATGATTCAAGGTCTGGCAACCCATGCAAATGAGTACAGCGTTCAAAGTAATGGAAGATCTGTGAACGCCACAATCAAGGAAATACAGAAAATGTTGGGCATGTACCTGAGGATGGGCTTGGTCCAAATGGCTGGAACCCGTATGTATTGGGAGACAGATACGCGGAACTCCCCAGTTGCTGATGTGATGCCCCGCAACAGATTCCAATCACTTTTGACAACTTTACATTTTATGAACAATTCAACAGTGTCAGAGACTGAAAAGAGGGACAAACTCTGGAAAAATTCAGACCATGGCTTGAGGGTCCAATCACTGCACTATGGAACTATTGATTACACTATGGAAATACTGACTTGAAATATGTCTCGTTTCTTTTACTTCTATATCTCTATATTATATCATAAATGTATCTGTCAACACTCTTTCCTGGTCATGTTAATCTTGTCTGCCTCAACTGACCTTGTATGTTTTTTTGCAAATTGTTTTGCAACTCATAGAATGTTCTTTGCACAATTATCTTTATTACTCTTACTTGTACATAGCCATTTGCAAGGATGTACTAAATGATTGAGACATGTACAAAAGCATTTGAAATTTGATGAAAGTTATGATAAATGCCATTCTGTTGTGAGGAACTGCAAATTAGTTTTGGGATTTGTCCATGTTTTGAGAATGACATCTCAATTTCAAGAAATGAGCCAAACCAAGGGAGAAAAACTGTAACACACTGGGAAGAAGCTGTCTGTCCCTGTTTGTCTTGGCTGTTACCACTGTAAGGTGTGACCCCCTCACCCCACACACGGCCCATAACAGCCTCATTACCATGACAAAATGAGTGATTAGTGTATTCGGGAAAAGCCGCCGGGTCAATTGACCCCTCTCTGGTAGTTCTAGGTAGGCAGAAAAATCCTGGTAGTTCTAGTGTTAATCCTGGTTTCATTGAAATTTACCAATAATATCAACAAACTGAATAGAAAATAAGAATAACAGAATACGTTTATGTAACGCCGGTTACATCACCTGAAATGGTCGCACAATGACCTCCGACCCCTCCTAAGAAAGGTCTGACCCAATGATGGCGGCCATTAGGGGGCGGGGCTAAAAATGAATACCTGCTGTTGCATTACTCCTGCAGGGTCACACATGTTAAGTGGAATTTTAAATCTCATTTAATTTGTTTACACAGCAAAAAAAATATTTAGAAACATGTTTTAGAAATTTTAAAGCCCCATTTGAAAGGCTATGTTTTGACCATTTCTATAAATAAAGATATCCGGTGTCAGCTGGGCCCGGTAACGGCCCGGTAACGGGCCCGCTGGGCTAAAGGGGTTATTTCACTTCAACATGTTTATCTGTCTAAAGCTGCAGAATTAAAGAGAATCTAAAGCATTTGTTCTGAAGTAAATATGAAATTTGAAAAGTTTTTAGATTGTTTCTATCTAAAACTCAGATGTTTTATAGTGAAAAAGGTTGGGGGCCATTTTAAAACGTTTTTTGTTTTAATTCCTCAGTTTGATTCTGGTTCCCACTGATTCTCAAATATGTTTTTTTTAATCAAATAGCTTTCAGGCTTTCATGTGTTGCTCTGTGAACATGTCTGTCTGTGGGTTTGGAGAACAGCTGCTCAGCAGATGATGTCATCACACCCACTGCTCACCTCTATGATGCTTCCAGATGTTCAGAGACCCACACAACCAGCCCAGCCTTTATGATCAGATCCCATTCAGAGGGGTAATCCCCCCTACCACTGCTAATCCTTCATGTCGATGAAAAATCTGACGTATCCGTAAAAGAGCTCCTGTTTCTGCTACTCTGTATGCTCTAATAAGCTGTAGCTGCAGCTTCAGAAGGAGTAAAAATGAAGGAGAAATTTCTCTTTTTTTTACGTGTTAGGATGAGAACGTGAATTAAGCCCAAATATACAATAAAACGGCTCAATCTGCACACATTTGAAATTGATTCATTACAACTGCAATTCAAGATATAAAGATTTATTAATAAATAAACATTAAACTGCAACTTTTGACTTAACTGGTGAAACTTAACTAAACTAATAGCTACTTTTTACACAGAGAGGAAATAATTAAATATTGAATTGGAAAACTATATTCATTAAAATAATGCAATGATATTACAGTTTCTTTATGGATCTTCTGTCTGAGAACCAAAGTTTATCTTGAAGCGTTTAGAATGAGGTAAAAATTGGCTTTTAAACTAATTTAAAACCAACTGGAATGTGTAGAAACCATTTCTTCCGTCCAACCATTTTCCATCACAATTATCCCAAGCGGAGTGGCGGGGGGGGGGGGGACATAATATGACTTAGACTTAGACAGATTTAGTTTGTCATTTTGTATACACGAGTGTAACCAAAAATAAATTTCGTTTAAAACAGCTCTAGACAATTTCCTTTTTTAAAGTGCAGCCTTGAAAACAGTATTAAATACTTAAAGAAATAGCAATATAAACATATGACTGCATATTTGGAGTTCTAACATTATAATTTTTTTAGTTAATAAAAGAACCTGCTGGTCCTGCACTGAATGCTGGGAAGCCTCTTCCCAGAGGGCAGCAGGGAGAACAGTCCATGGTGGGGGGGTGAGGGGTCATTGATGATGTCACGGGCTCGGGACACGCAGCGCTGGGATGAAAAGTCTTTAATGGAGGTAATTAATATAAGTAATATAAGAGTAGACCCTGCGTCGACTGTCGCAGCATGGGAATTACGGGCGCCATCTTGGGGAGGTCGACCTGCTACCCTAACCTACTGGTTTAAGCAGAACAGAAGAAGGAGGCCTCAGCACTGCTGCGTAATTTTGCTAAAATTAACAGACTGTTAATATAAGGGCTTGATGGATAACTTTGTAAAGGCATCATAGCTTTGAAAGACATTAGTAAATAAACAGCAGATATAAACTACATAGAATAGAAACTTCCTACACAGTAGGTAACTTGATTTATTGCACTTGTACAGCAGAGATTTACTGACCTTATAAGAAGAAAAAATCACACACTCTACACAGTAGTTGGCATGTGTTATTGTACAGTGACAGAAGAAAATTGCATGAGTGACAATAGGTAAGGTTTTGCATAAGATGTCCAAGGAGGGGTTGCTGACCCTTGACTCTCTTCCTATCACCTCCTCCTTCCCCAAAGTGAGGACTTGCACAACTTGGTAGCTTGAGGAACAAAGGAGTTCAGCAGTCTGTTGGTTGGACAACAGCGTTTAATTATCCTTTGTTATAACAAAATCCTTTTTTTATATTAAATGATGTAGCATAGTTGCAGATAAATGTCAGACAAAGCACATTTAGAGAGAGAAAACAAAGGACCTGTAAACTGAACTTTATTGATCTCACAATGGAGAAATTAGATCTGTATTTAACCCCTCCCCTTGGGGAGCAGTGGGCTGCCATTGTGCGGCGTAGTGTGGGGTTAAGAGTCTTTGCTCATGGACCCAGAGCGGCAGTGGGGCTCGAACTCACAACCTCAGGATTCCAAGCTCTATGCCCTAACTATTAGGCCACCACTCCCCCCTATAAACTATAAAAAGCCCCTTCTCAGAGCACAAGTACACTGCTCTAACACTGGGCCAACACTCCCCATGTGTTGTCCCCATGTACCTGCTCAGCCATTGTTAATCCGTGACATCACTCAGTAGATAAACAGGTCAGGGTGTAACAACTATTGAGAAAACACGTGAAAATACAGAGCATTAGGTAAACGGGACAATAACAGCAGAAAATCCACAAATAGTATTAGGTTGACAGATATTAAAGACATAACACAAACAGATCTGCTGGTCTGCAATCATCTGCATACATATATTCAGTTTTAAACCTACTCTGAAAAATGGGTTTATATCCTGGCCCTTTATTTTCAAAGCATCAGTCATTTCAGTCAGATCTCCTGGTTGCATTGATTACTTTACCAATGAAACCATAGACATAATATAGGAGTAGACCCCGCATTGACTGTTGCGGCACAGGAATTACGGGGGCCATCTTTGGGAGCTCGACCTGCTACCCTACCTGCTTCTTTCAGGAGAACAGAAGGAGGCCTCAGCACTGCAGCGTGTTTTTGTTTAAATCAACAGGACTGGAGGGATAACTTTGTGATGGAAGGCATCAGAGCTGGAAGACATTACTAAATAAACAGCAGATATACACTAGAAACTCCCTTTGTTGTCCTAAAATGGTTAAATTGTGCTGTTACAGCAGCAAAAGATTACAGCAAAAGTGGTCACACAAATTTGGACCTTAAAAAGTGTATAAAAGTAATAGAATAAGTAACAGAGAAAATAAATATCAAATCGAATTTTCTTTTTTAAGCACTTAAAAACAACCTGTTAGGGTTGTTTAGTTTCCCCAACTTTAACCTATAAAAAATCAAACAGTGTAAGATTTTTCCTGAAATGCTTTGCAAAGGGGAGAACAGTATCAATCTCTGCATCTCCGCTTGGCTCGACACTTGCCAGGCTTTTTATTGAGCAGTCAACACATTACAACAGCAGGCGTTAGTTTCGGTTACGCAATCTCTTAGACATAGCATGAACTTTTAAGATAGGGAACTTGCCTGGTTTCAGCATACGCTTAACAAAAGGTGTCGGGGTTATGAACTCTCACTTCTGTGCTTCTAAAATGAAAAAAAGGAAAGCATTGTTGCAAAACATTTGACCATCTTATGGCCTTCATACACTATTTCCAATGATGAGAGCAACATATAGAACATTTAAATGATTAAAAGCAATATAAAACATATAAATGAATAAAATGATAAAAACAACAGAAATCATAATAACTCCAACAAAACCACAGTGCTGTAAAGAAAAAAATAAATGAATAAAATACAAATCGGAATAAATAAAAAACAAACCGGATAAGACATGAGAAAAAATAACATTCACGTAAAATTTAAAATAAAAATAAATTAATATAATGTCGATTTTCTTTCAAATATAAATTCTGTGCATCTGAAGAATAGATAATCAATAAATAGCTGTGAAAATTTTTACTGAATTTTACAATATTTGAACAGTATAGTTATAAAGAGATACATATATATATAGATATGCAGTGATGGGACTAACGGCGTTGAAAGTAACGGCGTTACTAACGCCGTTACCATGTTTTAGTAACGAGTAATCTAACTAATTACTTTGACTGTAACTATAACGCAGTTACCATTGCAGACACCCCGTTACTGCGCGTTACTCAGGTCGCACAATGAACCTTTTTTCATGATAGGACTCGTGCGCAGCTGCGTGAAGCTGACACCCCACCCACGTCCAAAAACTCTGCAGATAGACTGAATGGTTAGTGCAACGTTAGTGCAGATTTGTGCAGAAAAAAATATTGTTTGTGCTACTTTTGTTTAAGAGATATTAAAGATTATTTTTTAGGTCATCCAGAGGTGCGCGCCTTGTCATGAGAGAGGGGAGGATGAGAATGGCTGATGTATAGTGAGATTCCGTCTGTGAGTTGGGTAGGTGGGTGTTTCTGCTGGCGGGTGTTAACGTACAGCACACACAGAGAGATGGAGAGTCAGGAGGACTCCAGCAGCAAAACAGCGTTTTCCTGATGGAAATACCGGTGTTACGTCGAGCTGCGTTTCCCCATGAGATGCGGTTTCCCCTGCATCTCTGCACAGCGCAGGCGGCACGAGTCACCGCGCAAGCGACAGCAAACGCGCATGCTCGCTAAAGGCGCGCAACAGTCGCCCTGTGCTCGCGCCACAGGAGAACTATGGAGAGCGTGAACGATCAAATGATAGCCTATATGAAGAAAAGGAGAAATCTGGATGGATGGATGGATGGATGGATGGATGGATGGATGGATGGATGGATGGATGGATGGATGGATGGAGCATGGATGGATGGATGGATGGATGGATGGATCGATCGATCTATGGATGGAAGGATGGATGGATGGATGGATGGATGATGGATGGATGGATACTCTGCCTTTTCAACCTACTGTATTTTTTATTTTAAACATTATTTGATGGCCTTGGTGGCAGGGATGGAGATCCATATTTTATGTCACACGCAGAGTATAGATCTAGATAGATAGATAGATGGATAGATAGATGTTGCAGTATCTATAACAACCCAAACACACAGGATTTCAGAATTAGACATCCCCAGTTATTAGTTTCACCAGATCTGAACGCCCTGTTAAAAACTTCACATGGCGTTCCCCCCTGATGTCATTTACGTTGAGTTGCAATAAATGCTAAACTCTCTGCAGGTTCTTGTCTTTGTCGTCCGCACTATTCAGCTGGCTTTGAAACACACGGTGAGAAGGTGGGGGCTGGGTGGGGAGGGTTACGGGGGCCAGAAACACAAAAGTAACGCAATAGTGACTTTTACTAGTAACTAGTTACTTTTATTGTGGAGTAACTCAGTTAGTAACTCAGTTACGTTTTGGGAGAAGTAACTAGTAACTATATCTAATTACTTTTTCAAAGTAACGTGCCCAACACTGTAGATATGTGTCTATAGATTTATATATATCAATATATATTTATAGATAGATATAGATATATAGATATATTTATATACATAAATATACATTTATAAACATTTATACAGATACATATATATTTATATATATTAAATATATATATATATATATATATATATATATATATATATATATATATATATATATATATATATATATATATAGTCAGAGGTATGTGTATATGTATTTGTGCATACCTGTATAAATATGCTTCTGTATATAGTAATATCATCCTATCAGAATATTCTATTACTCTTAACCCCGCTAAGAATATTAGAATAAACTGAATCATCTGTTTTCAGCAAAAAAAAAATATTTTTTTTTATATATAATATATATATATAAATAAATATAAAACGCCAATTCACATCTCATGTCTTCTCACGGTTGAACTGTATGGAAGACATCCAGTCAGAGTGATTCAAAGTTTTTTATCTAAGACAAAAAAGCTGATTGCATCGACTCATTGACTCTTCAGCAATCCCTCACACTAAGCATGCTTGTAGCGACAGTGGAGAGGAAAAACTCCCTTTGAACAGGAAGAAACCTCCAGCAGAACCAGGCTCAGTGTGAGCGGCCATCTGCTGAGGCCCACTGGGGTTCAAGGAGACAGAAGCAGACATAGAAAAAGAAGCATAGATACAAAAGGCAACTGTCAACCAGCTCCACAGGCGGCCCGTCCAGGAAACACACAGCCAGGCAGACGAGCTCCGAGCCAGCTCCCATGTCAGAGGATGAAGAGAGCACATCCAGTTAGTCACAGTCAGAGAAACAGGACTACACTGGAAAACAGGCCAAGCTCCAACATCTAGAAACAAAGGTGTTGATGGCAGCAGCACAGCTGATATTTCTCTCCAGGATGGAGTCACAGCCAAACAGGAACAGACCAGATGAAGCTACTATGAGAAAAAGCAGAGAGAGCAGAATGTTAGAGATTGAACTAACAGATTCTGCAGAGTGGGAGAATAGAGATAGAATGAAGCAGAATGATGAAAAAGGGGTCCCTATGTCCTCCAGCAGTCTAAGCCTATAGCACCAGAACTATAGAGATAGCTCAGGATAACCTGAGCCACTCTAACTAGAAGCTTTATCAAAAAGGAAAGTTTTAAGCCTAGCCTTAAAATTCAATTCAATTCAGTTTATTTATATAGCGCCAAATTCACAACACATGTCATCTCAAGGCACTTTACAGTTCAAACAGATCATCCAGTCAGATTGATACAAAGTTTTCCATCTAAGGAAAACCAGTTGATTGCATCGACTCATTGACTCTTCAGCAATCCCTCACACTAAGCATGCTTGTAGCGACAGTGGAGAGGAAAAACTCCCTTTGAACAGGAAGAAACCTCCAGTAGAACCAGGCTCAGTGTGAGCGGCCATCTGCTGAGGCCCACTGGGGTTCAAGGAGACAGAAGCAGACATAGAAAAAGAAGCATAGATACAAAAGGCAACTGTCAACCAGCTCCACAGGCGGCCCGTCCAGGAAACACACAGCCAGGCAGACGAGCTCCGAGCCAGCTCCCATGTCAGAGGATGAAGAGAGCACATCCAGTTAGTCACAGTCAGAGAAACAGGACTACACTGGAAAACAGGCCGATCTCCAACATCTATAAACAAGGGTGTTGATGGAAGCAGCACAGCTGATGTTTCTCTCCAGGATGGAGTCACAGCCAAACAGGAACAGACCAGATGAAGCTACTATGAGAAAAAGCAGAGAGAGCAGAACGTTAGAGATTGAACTAACAGATTCTGCAGAGTGGGAGAATAGAGATAGAATGAAGCAGAATGATGAAAAAGGGGTCCCTATGTCCTCCAGCAGTCTAAGCCTATAGCAGCAGAACTATAGAGATAGATCAGGATAACCTGAGCCACTCTAACTATAAGCTTTATCAAAAAGGAAAGTTTTAAGCCTAGCCTTAAAAGTAGACAGGGTGTCTGCCTCACGGACTAAAACTGGTAGTTGGTTCCACAGGAGAGGAGCCTGATAACTAAAAGATCTGCCTCCCATTCTACTTTTAGAAATTCTAGGAACCACTAGTAAAGCTGCAGATTGAGAGCGAAGTGCTCTGTTAGGAACATAAGGAACAATCAGATCTCTGATATCAGATGGAGCTTGGCCATTTAAGGCTTTATATGTGAGAAGGAGGATTTTAAATTCTATTCTGGATTTAACAGGAAGCCAATGAAGAGAAGCCAGGATAGGAGAGATATGATCTCTCTTTTTCATTTTCATCAGAACTCTGGCTGCAGCATTTTGGATCAGCTGAAGGCTTTTTATCTACATTTTGTGGACTTCCTGATAGTAAAGAATTACAATAGTCCAGCCTTGGTCTCATAGCTGAGAGAGGTCGATGTTGGGTCTACTCTTATAGAGTTAGATCAAAGGAATGTTCTTTTCTCCAGCAGTATTTCAATAAATGGTTTATCTTAATAAGCTTATTTCACAATTCATCCCCACTGTAGATGAAAATGCTCCTTTTGCTCTTTGGAAATTGAAACATTAGACCATTTATTTTATAGCTGTTCACGTAGCTCTTCTCTGTGGAATGATATGCAATGCTTTATTAATGGTCACTTTGGCTCAAACATAGTTTTATCCAGTTTTCACATTTTCTTTTATTTTTCTGACTCAAACCCCTCTATACAATATATAGTCAATTTATTTATTTTACTTGGTAAATTCTTCATCCATAAGTCAAAATTTATGAAGAACAAACCTCTTTTCAGTGTTTTTAAAGTTGACTTTAAAAATTATATAATCTGTATTTCTGGATTAAAGGGTAAATCAGCATCAAAATGTTTACAACATTTATCTACTCTAATTTCATAATTAATGTTACTGATACTTATTTTTTGTTACTCTGGCTATGTTCTTTAATTGTTGATGTTGAACATTGTCTTTTATGTATTTTACTTTATTTTCTTTGTCTTTGTTTTCCCTTCACGCAAACGTGAACTGTAACTCTCTAAGTTTTGTAATAAAAAAAAAAAAGAAAAAAAAATCAAAAATTTAAAAAAAGAATTGAGACGCAGCCATTATGTCTATTTTATGATTCGGTCAATTTTCCTGGTCGCATGAATTATTGTACCGATGCTGCCACTGCTACCGAAAAGTTTTAGTTTGAAAAACTTCACCGGATGCGTCACATTTTCTCACTTCCGGTCGACCTGACGGAGGGATCTTCCTGAAGTTGCGACAAGCTTCCTTAATGCTGGTGATGCGGTCATTTTAAGGCGGGTTTTACCGATATTATTTTCAATCTTTTCATCAAATCTATCCGAACAATAGCCTCCGATGTGAGGTGACCATTTTGAATTCAGAGGAAAACGTCAACAGTTGAGTGTATATTTAAGCTAACAGCTAGCACCATGTTTTGGGAAGAATTGCTTTTCTCTCAGCTGGTCTCGCCTCAAGCTGCCTCATCTTCCTCTGACTGAGCTGGAAAACTGAAAGTGGAGGAAACTTCTCAGCTGAAGTCAATGAGGCTCCCAGGTTCCTCTACAGGTTCTTCTGCATCTCGTTTCTTCTAGCCTGCTAGCTCGTCAGCTATGGCGGACAGCTTTGGAGAGGAGTACAGCGGCGGTGGCCACGGTTTAGGCGTTCCCGGACAGGGTGGCGGAGCTTTTCCGCTGCCGGCTTTGCCAGGGGGATACCCTGCCGCTAGCGGAGCTCACCCTAGCCCCAACTCGGCCTCCCCCTCTCCCGCTACAACCCCAGCCGCGCCTGGTGGCCTGGCCGCTGTGGTGTCCCCGATCTCCGCAGTTGCCTCTTCAGCCATGGGCTTTGGGAACACATTCAGCTCCGGCCCTTCGCCACCAGTCCTGGCCGTGTCCCCCATCGTTCACACGTCCTCCCCCCTGCCCGGTGTCGGCCAAGGGGTGGCGGGGCTGGCAGTAGGGGGGCTCCTGTCCCAGATCCACGCCACTTCCTGGGACCCAACTCTGAGCGCAGACTGGGACAATGAGAAGGCATCCCAGACATGCATCCTGAGGATCAAGAGGTGAGTCAACCAATGTTAGATGATTCACTGAAATGGAAACGATCCACACAAGGTTCAACAGTGTCTTTAAAACCTTTGGTGTCCCCTTTTTGCCTTTTAATTAACATCACATTTCAGGAAGTTCAATCAAATAAATCTTAAACGTTTGGTTAAAGTGACTTCCCGCTGCGATCCTGCAAAAACTGAAAGTAAAACTTAATCTGCTCACTAAACAGAGAAATCAAGTCGGTTAAAAAGGGAGAAA
This sequence comes from Cyprinodon diabolis, assembly GCA_030533445.1. Classification (NCBI taxonomy): domain Eukaryota; kingdom Metazoa; phylum Chordata; class Actinopteri; order Cyprinodontiformes; family Cyprinodontidae; genus Cyprinodon; species Cyprinodon diabolis. Next base: position 41,190,135 of record CM060077.1, read on the forward strand.
TAAAACCTAACCTTTATTGGTTTATTATAGCTGATCTGGGTCCTAATAGCTATAAAGGCCAGTTACTGAGTGTGTGTGTGGGAATTAACCAGACCTACCAATAGAAGAAATGCCAGGGACACATACAGACTATATCGGATGCATGAAATACATTTATTATTTTCATATTATTTAATTACATAGATTGCACAGGCTTAAAGCTGAGGTGATCATGAAATAAATCATTATGGAAGAAAATGGGTTTTACTTTAGGTTTTGTTTCAGGAATATTAGATTGCTGTACATATATTTTTAATAATTGTCATAAAATATCCCTGGGTGTTTGGCCTGTAGGGCATAAATGTCCTGGAGAGATTACATTATGCCTGGAGCAGATTCCTCCAGACCCGGGCTGGATTTAGGAAACGTGGGGCCCTAGGCAAAGACAGGCAGGGGTCCCTCTAAATTGAGAAGTCAGCACATAGAACAGCCCCATTCTCCAGATAGAGAAATGTTAATAGAATAGACATCCATTATCTGTTCTAGGTTGTGTCCCTCTCTTCTTGTCCCTTTTCTTCTTGTTTTCCTCTCTATGTTTTGTACTCAGCTGACTTTTCATGCTGTCTCTAAAGGAATGAAAGATTTTTTCCAAGCACTAAGCTCACTTAGCTGATTGCTCCTTCCTGTGTTTCCAAAAAGGCCAAAGTAAATAACCCAGTCCTTCTTTTCACTGTAGACAAGCCATGATCTGCTTATCTGTTCTCCATTTTTCATTTGGATGAAATAATAGCTGCATGAATCATGACAGCAGACAAGATAGAGGAGAGCAGGAGGCGGGGTTACCAATCTACTTGCTCTGGAGAGCAGAGTTCGCTGCTTTTAGATGTTGTCTCCAAAGTCTCCAGTAGCAGAAAAAAGTCTCTAGATTTGGCGCTAGGAGCTTTTTAGAAATCAAAGTGCTAGAGGGGTCTGAAAAGTGGCTAAATATAGCGACTAAAGCGCTAAGTTGGCAACACTGTTCTTTGCATGGTTTGTTTTCAAATGGTTTGCTGCTGTCTGTTTGGACCTTTCTGAACATGTGCAGCAAATGGACTGATCCAATATGGTGGACACTGAAGGGGGGGGCTGAGACACACTGAATATTATCAGCGTTCTGATGGCATTTTAGCCAAAGGATTTTTATCAAAAACATAATTAATGTGCACAAATCAGGAATAGCTGTATTAACCATACATGTAAACAGAGTTTTATGGGGCCCCCAGGAACTTGGGTCCCTAAGCAACTGCCTAGTATTGCCTAATGGTTAATCCCCCCCTGTCCAGATCCCCTGGCCCCATGTGCTCCTAGAAGGCGCTCCTTAAGGTTCTCAAAGTGGGGGCCCTCATCGCCAGGGATCACACAGTTGTTTATTTTTAACTGTCAACCAGCTCCACATAGGAAACACACAGCCAGGCAGACGAGCTCCGAGCCAGCTCCCATGTCAGAGGATGAAGAGAGCACATCCAGTTAGTCACAGCCAGAGAAACAGGACTACACTGGAAAACAGGCCAAGCTCCAACATCTAGAAACAAAGGTGTTGATGGCAGCAGCACAGCTGATATTTCTCTCCAGGATGGAGTCACAGCCAAACAGGAACAGACCAGATGAAGCTACTATGAGAAAAAGCAGAGAGAGCAGAACGTTAGAGATTGAACTAACAGATTCTGCAGAGTGGGAGAATAGAGATAGAATGAAGCAGAATGATGAAAAAGGGTCCCTATGTCCTCCAGCAGTCTAAGCCTATAGCAGCACAAGTAAACCGCTGTGTAGTCATTATGGGGTCTGTTTGCTCTGAATCCAAACCATGAGACGGTGACATTTTATTACCTGTTTACTACCGGAGCCTAAAGCCTTTGGCTTGGCTTCATGTGACCATAAAGTTCTGATTTATAGAACTTACAAAGTACTCCAATAATCACCCTACAACCGGATGACCTGCCCAGTTAGTCTTTCAAATGTCTAATTTTTCTCTTGTGCCCTTTTGTTGCAGGGACATAATGTCAATATACAAGGAACCCCCCCCTGGGATGTTTGTTGTTCCAGATCCTCAGGATATGACCAAGGTAAAAACAGAAGTCAGGATCTGATTCACATCTGCTGAAGCCTGGAAGCAGAAAGGCTGGTGTTCATAGAAGCACTAATCTTTAGTTCTCAGGCATTTTAATCAGAAAAAAGGTTCATAAACGTACTCTCTAAGTGCAGATCTGTGGTCTACATAGATCTCCTCTGAAAGGGTCTGAGAAAAACTGTTCTCAGGATGTTCAGAATATTCGAACACATGACTGATGGATAAGTGCATTTATCCTTTTTCTGATCAACAATTCTCATATTTTTCCTTTGCTTCCTGAATCTCTCCCATGTTTTAGATCCATGCTCTGATCACAGGACCGTTCGACACGCCCTATGAGGGCGGCTTCTTCCTCTTCCTGTTCCGCTGCCCCCCAGACTACCCCATCCATCCGCCACGAGTAAAACTAATCACAACCGGACAGAACACGGTCCGCTTTAACCCCAACTTCTACCGCAACGGCAAGGTGTGCCTCAGCATCCTGGGGTGAGCCTGGATTTCTGTTGGTCTGGTATTTAAGATTCAGGACTTATTTCACTGTTTATTCTATATTTAAAGGAAAAATCCAGTCAGTGAGGAAAAATCCATGGATCATTATTTATACCTAAAACTAATACGTTTGTGGTGATTTAAAGGAATAGTACACCCAAAACATGATTAGCCTTCATGTTCTACTCACCCCCATGCTGAACAACACTCTGGAGTACTTTTTTGATATCTCAAATGCATCTGGAGATCTGGGAGGCTTCTTGCTGTCTGCTGACATTCAAATAATGGAGGTCTATGGCGCCCGAGGCAGAAAGGTCCATAAAAGTCCAAAAAAAACGTGTCAATATTCCTCCATACTGCTTGTCCAATGTATTCCAAGTGTCCTGAGTGGGTAGCGTCCATAATTTACTCGAAACGAAGTCATTTAGAATGTTTTTAGAGCATAAACAGTAGTGTATAGGATTTCATAAAAGCGCGCTCACGAGTCTACGGAAAACGCGGCAGACCAAACCAGATGAAAGTGCGCATTCAGCGTCTGCTCTGCCGATAATGCAAGCGTAGAAGAAGAAATGTGCTGTTTAGCTGTGCAAAGAAAGAAACAACGAAAGAAAAATGTCTGAGGACTTCAGTGTTGAGGAAAGGCATGAGTTCATTGCCGAGCTGAATGCGCACTTTCATCTGGTTTGGTCTGCCGCGGTTTCCGTAGACTCGTGAACGCGCTTTTAGGAAATCCTATACACCTCGGGCACCATAGACCTCCATTATTTGAATGTCAGCAGACAGCAAGAAGCCTCCCAGATCTCCAGATGCATTTGAGATATCAAAAAAGTACTCCAGAGTGTTGTTCAGCATGGGGGTGAGTAGAAAATGAAGGCTAATCATGTTTTGGGTGTACTATTCCTTTAATGAATTTAGTGTTCATCTGTAAAAAAAATAAAAACAATAATTTTCGTTTTGATCACTGGGAGCGTCCATTTTTGCCCAAATCTAGTAGCCCCGCCCTCCTGCCATCTTCCAGCAGTGACGTCACGGTGCGGTAAGCCTAGCGCCATTCTCCCCGCTTTACAAGCTAAATCAATGGGAACTACTAGACACATCTGCAATCAACAACAATTATTGAAGATTTCCAGAGGACTTCACCATTGAAATTCACCAGAGCTATAGTGAAACTGACAATGCCCACGTGCATGGCAGCTGGATGCTGGAATACATCGGGTAAAAGTGAATAAAAGAGTTATTCCACCTTTCTGATTCCTGATCCTCCACGGACGGGTTGGTCGTTGGATCGCCAACTTGAAGAGGGAGGATTTGCCATCGAACTTCTGGCCAGAGAAAAAACCCGTAATATGTAGCCAACATTTGGAAGAAGAATGTTTTCAAGATGACTTGGATAATAGCGCGTTGTGACAAACACCAGATACAGCACTGGGACTTGATCAACAGCCGATACCGCACCGTGACAATGTCACTAACCAGTAGGTGGCAGTAGTGTTCTTTGACAAACATGGATGCCTCCAGTAAAGCACATTCACATGAAAATTACTCTGAATTAAAAGGGTTTCCGTAGGACATTAAAAAGGAAGTCATAAAATTATTATTTTTGAGTTAGGGCCTTAATTTGCATTAAAATTCATTAAATGTGATTATCGTGCCATTTAAAATACTTTATTTAAGGAAAAGAAATACGTTTATGAAAACAATTTCATCAGATATATTATATTGTTATATATTTGCGTGTAACTGCTGCCGGTTGATCGTAAAGCCGTATGTTGTGGAAAAGAAGCTCGAGGTGGAGAACAAAGCTAGAGAATGGGAAAATGGAAAATTCAACTTAAGTGGCTGGAAAACAAGGGATTCGAGATATTGCTGCAGTCACAATTCAATTAGATTAAATTAGAGTTCCTCATTCCTGTATAAACCCTGATTAAAAACACAGTATTTAATAATTTCATATTTAAAGTACTTTCAGAAGTTTGAATTCTGAATATGAGCGTACGTTTTCTTTAAAACCAACTTGTTTTAAAAAATAAAATAAAAGTACATTCTGGCATTATAAACATTCTCTGCTAAACTCTCACTCCTACTACAAACTATGAGCTGTAGTCATCGTTTTGTTCATTGTGTTTAATGAATATACAAGGAAAATATTTGTGAAAGTGAAGGAATTGTTGGTGAAATGTTTTTATTGTAGTACATGGACCGGACCAGCTTGGAGTCCAGCACAGAGCTTATCCTCTGTCCTCATATCCATTCAGTCCCTGATGACGGAGAACCCGTATCACAACGAGCCCGGCTTCGAGCAGGTAATGCTGCTCATGCTGGGCGGCTGTAAGACCAATGGAAACTCTTCTGTTTCTGCTTTTGTTAGGTTTGTTTCATCTCTTTAGGAAACCATTCAACCTTTCTAGGGACGTCCTGGTTCAATATGGTTTTTATCTATCAGAACAAAAAGGCAATGTGGGATTATTTGGTCCAAAGCTTTTCTAATATTCAATATTACTAAATAAGTAAAAAAGTTACATATGATTTGTAGTAATCATACATACACAGAACTTCCTGCAGGGAATAAATGTATGGAGTCAAAAAGGGGTCAACATTTTTGCAAGCTTATAAATCTTAGTTGAAACTGAAACAATACAAGTTGATATTGAATGTCATATTTTTACCTTGTAATGTGAGAAACTAATAAACCAAACATGAAATAATTCAAATTGAATCTAAATTCTTCATAATTCAGTTTAGTATTTTAATTAAACTTTTTTTTTTCTTTTCTTTATTGCAGTTTTAGATTTTATATTTTCAGATTCAAATCCCTTTCTTTCAGTTTCCTTTGCTTTTTCAGTTTCAGGGTTTATTTTTAAAACACTTTTAAATCATTTTTTTTCACCTTCAGATTTTCAAAATGTCTGTAAACTTCTAAACCTTTGTTGAAACTGAAAAAAATAGAAGTTGATATTTAATGTGAGATTTTTACCTTGTAAGGTGAGAAACTAAAAAAGCAAACATTAAATAATAAGAATTTTATCTAAATTCATTTTAATATTTTAATTACACCTTTCCTTTTTTATTTATTTTCTTTATTGCAGTTTTTAATTTTATATTTTCAGATTCAAAACTGTTTCTTTTCTTTTTTCTGTTTCAAATAACTTTTTCAGTTTCAGGATTTTTTTCTTTTTATACTGTCAAATCAGTTTTTTTTTCACTTTCAGATTTTGACCCCAATCTAACAGGAGTGGGCGGGGAAATATGATTGACAGCTTGCAGCAGCGCTGAAATGATGTCCAATTCCATGTTGCATTCATGGACTGTGGGAACTCCAACTAGTTGAGCAAGTAGCTGGAGTTCCCAAAGTACACAGATGCATTGAAAGGGACATTTGATCCCTGCTGCACGTTAGGAAATAGAAATGTTCATTTTACTGCTGAGCTGCTGCTCATTTAGTATCTGAAAGCTATAAGAAAATTAATTTGTATACACTATATTTATACAAAACAAAGGTAAAAGTTGTCTGATGACTTAAGTCTCCAGTGCTGCTGTCAATCATGTTTCCCCTCCCACTTCCATCAGATTGGGGTCAAAATATGAAGGTTAAAAAAACTGATTTAAAGGTGTAAAAAGAAAGAAAGAAATGGTTTTGTATCTGAAAATATATAATCGAAAACTGCAATAAAGAAAAATAAATAAAAAAGGAAAGGTGTAATTAAAATACTAAACTGAATTTAGATTAAATTCTTATTATTTAATGTTTGCTTTTTTAGTTTCTCACCTTACAAGGTAAAAATCTGACATTAAATATCAACTTCTATTTTTTCAGTTTCAACAAAGGTTTAGAAGTTTACAGACATTTTGACCCCTTTCTGACTCCATATAAACGGCTCTTCCATTATTCACTGATTAAACTACAGGTTGATCAGAAGCTCAGCATTTTATAAATGAAAGAAAATTTGGTAAAGTTTGGAACTAAATCATCAGCTTGCACAGACATGGAAACACAGAAAATTCAGAAAGGAAAAACTGGTGATGCAGACGGGCTAACGTTAGCCCTTCCTGTCAGCTTCAGCTTATTCCTTTCCTTGGTCTCTACAGGAGCGCCACCCAGGGGACAGTAAGAATTACAACGAGTGCATCCGCCATGAAACCATGAGGGTGGCTGTATGCGACATGCTGGAGGGGAAAGTTCCCTGTCCTCAGGCTCTGAGGTCAGCAAACACGCACACAGCAGGAGCAGTTAGTCTTTCCTGACTTGGATGCTGCGTTTACTGTGTTCTGTTTCTGACTGACTGAACGTATCGTCATGTTTGCTGTTTGTGGGGTTTAGTAGCGTGATGGAGAAGTCCTTCCTGGAGTACTACGACTTCTATGAGGGCGTCTGCAAAGAGAGGCTGCATCTGCAGGGTCAGAACATGCAGGTGAATCCAGTTTTTCTACCGTTTTTAAAATCATTTTTGACTGAAATTGACAATAAAATACAGGCTCATGGTTATTCAGGCTTATAAAGTGGGCTGATCTAGATTTAGAACAACAATCATTCAACAGGTTTCAGAAGATGGAAAAATGTCAAAGGACGGTGGGATTAGAATCCTTTTTATTAGAAATCCTCATTGATGTTACTGCGGTCAAAGCGTCGTTTAAACGCTGATCCACTTCCAGCTTCCTTCATCACTGTGAGGGACCGAGATGAAAAGCATGAGGAGTCACAGGAATTAATTCAAAAATATATATATATTTTTTTTTTAATCAAAAAAAGAAGTTTACAAAGAATACATGGGTTCAAATCATAAAAGAGGCCAACCAAAAAGAGAAAATTTAACTCAAGCAAACTAACTGGCTGCATAAACAAACATAACTGACCTAAAAAAGAAATGACACACAAGGTTATACACTCACCGGCCACTTTATTAGGTACACCTGTTCAACTGCTCGTTAACACTTAATTTCTAAGCAGCCAATCACATGGCAGCAACTCAGTGCATTTAGGCATGTAGACATGGTCAAGACAATCTCCTGCAGTTCAAACCGGGCATCAGTTTGGGGAAGAAAGGTGATTTGAGTGACTTTGAACGTGGCATGATTGTTGGTGCCAGAAGGGCTGGTCTGAGTATTTCAGAAACTGCTGATCTACTGGGATTTTCACGCACAACCATCTCTAGGGTTTACAGAGAATGGTCCGAAAAAGAAAAAACATCCAGTGAGCGGCAGTTCTGTGGGCGGAAATGCCTTGTTGATGCCAGAGGTCAGAGGAGAATGGCCAGACTGGTTGGAGCTGATAGAAGGGCAACAGTGACTCAAATAACCACCCGTTACAACCAAGGTGGGCAGAAGAGCATCTCTGAACGCACAGTACGTGGAACTTTGAGGCAGATGGGCTACAGCAGCAGAAGACCACACCGGGTGCCACTCCTTTCAGCTAAGAACAGGAAACTGAGGCTACAATTTGCACAAGCTCATCGAAATTGGACAATAGAAGATTGGAAAAACGTTGCCTGGTCTGATGAGTCTGGATTTCTGCTGCGACATTCGGATGGTAGGGTCAGAATTTGGCGTCTACAACATGAAAGCATGGATCCATCCTGCCTTGTATCAACGGTTCAGGCTGGTGGTGGTGGTGTCATGGTGTGGGGAATATTTTCTTGGCACTCTTTGGGCCCCTTGGTACCAATTGAGCATCGTTGCAACGCCACAGCCTACCTGAGTATTGCTGCTGACCATGTCCATCCCTTTATGACCACAATGTACCCAACTTCTGATGGCTACTTTCAGCAGGATAATGCGCCATGTCATAAAGCTGGAACCGACAAATCTGCGGCAACTGTGTGATGCCATCATGTCAATATGGACCAAACTCCCTGAGGAATGCTTCCAGCACCTTGTTGAATCTATGCCACGAAGAATTGAGGCAGTTCTGAAGGCAAAAGGGGGTCCAACCCGTTACTAGCATGGAGTACCTAATAAAGTGGCCGGTGAGTGTAGATATATATATATATATATATATATATATATATATATATATATATATATATATATATATATATACATACACTGGCTGATCAGACCATTAACACAATAGGGGTAATTTAAACTAAACAAACAACCACAAATTACGGTTTGGCAAAAAAAAAAAAAATCTATATCTCAGAAAATGAAAACACACCAATTGCAAAACAAATCCTAAGTGAAAAATGCAAAAAATTAGAAAAGGAAAATTCAAATTCCCCCCTTTAAGCTGCACCTGATGGAACAGTCCAATTTCCCCCACCTTCATTTAGCAGATCTGAACCCTGGCTGCCATTTTTGTCTGGCCAAACTCCTAGGCACCATAGGTAAGAAACATTAGTGACAAAAACAGAAAGAAATATGAATGAGTGCAACAAATACAGTGAACTAAATGCTTACAAATAGAACACATGCATTTGAACTAAGAATAAAATTTTATTGCAAACTAAAGTATGTGTATGGATTAAATAAATAAAGGTGCATGTATAGTCCAGACTTAAGGTGTGGCCATGGGTTTGGCCATCACAGTCACTTTAAGTCAGGACTGTCTCCAAACCAGTCAGGCGCTGTTCTTTGTTCAGTCTGCTGGCCCGGGACTCGCTACGCACATCTTAACATGCACATGCTGGTAACCGTCCAGATGCGATGTTTCCATGGCAACGCCTCAAACAGACGCTCATCAAGGCATTCAGCTTAGTCTGTTGTGCAGATGAAAAGTAAATGAGATGGAGAACAGGTTTTCTGCAGCGTTACGGCCCGTTACCCTGACACTTTCTGACCAGAGCCGCGTCAGTCAGTTTTTGATTCTCGATTCTGATGTTTTTGGAGGAAGGATCAGAAATCAGTCGTCTAACCAGAGATCAGTCCGGATGAAATAATCTGAATTCTAGCTTTTTACGTTTTATAAATGGTACTTTAAATAATCAAACCCATCAACTCTAATATAAATCCTATTATCTTCCTTTTCACCAGGTTTAGCCCTGAACATACCCAATCCGATTTTGCATCCGATTCTACAGAAAATGGTGTCTCAGAGGTTGTGCTGTTTAGCATTCATTGAAATTCAACGGGGATGTTTTCCTGCAGGGGGCAGCGTAGCTCCGACTGAGATAGAGCGCAGGTCTGTTTTAGTTGGACTAGGCAGCAATTCAGCAGCAATTTCATGGGTCTGACAGGAAGAGAGACGCGGTTAGAAAGTTAAACACATCCGCTTTGGAGGAAAATAAAAAATAAAATCTGTTAATCTCACGGGGAAAGAGTCAGTCTGGAGTCACTCATCACGTTTATAGTGAGCAGGACAGACTGAAACAAAAACAATGAATGAATCATTAAAATAGAAAACCTTCCCCATGATGGGAGTTCAGGAGGACAGAAACGGACAGAGCAGGTCAGAGCAGCGTATCTCTCACCTTTTTCTGAAAAAAAAAATAAAGAAAAACTTAAACGTCGCAGATCTCTCTCTGGTTTTAAGTCCCTGTCACACCTTGATGATTTATCCAGCATCTGCCTGACGTCCCAGATTCTTCTAAAACGCTGGCAGACACTGAACTTTCTATGGATTTTTTTCTATTCTGGGCGTATAAATAGAGGATTTATAACAAGGATAGAACTTCTGTCCAACGACAGCCTAACTTCTGCATGACGCATGGCAGCTTAATGCCCAGGAAATGATGCACAAGCATAAAAAGATTTCTTTTATTGCGGTATTAACCTAGCTGCTGTTTACCACCCGGCCAAAAAAAATAAATAAATAAAAACAATTGATTGGAACAATGATTGGAAGTGTGTTGGTGGTGGGCGTGAACGCAGGGAGGATCCATCACTCACCTTCTGGCTCCCCCTATGATGGGGATGAAGTCTGGAGGAGAACTGACGGTTTCCTCCTGTGAACCCCCTTTATACCAAAACGCTGCCAATACGCCATTATACAGCAGCTGGAAGTTAGAAACACGTTCAGCGCTCGTCTGGAACACGGCAGATACGCTGATATGTTGGAGAGAAGTTCTGGATAAGTTACGCAGAGGTTTAGGATCAGCTAGACGCCACGACTGATGAGGAACTGAGACTGAACGTCTGTCAACCAGCAGATAACTGACCTGGAACTGATGGACCACGGATGGCAGACGCTGGCATATGGCGGGAAATTTTGAGAAATTTCTCGGCAAACTGGCTGTATGTCATGTGCAGCATGCTCATGACTTATTCAAAATGTATTCATAACTTACCCAACGCATGCCAGCGTTTTAGCCTGATTTTTGTACGTCCAGCACACGATGTTCTAAACCTTCTAGGTGTGACAGAAGCCTCAGAATCACCTCTCTGCCTCAGGCAGCATAGAAATCGTCCCATGGCGTTTATTGCTGTTTCTTTCTTTTCTTTAGACGTCGATCTCATTATGATTTTAATATATGAACATTCTCTATCTGTTCTGGAATGTTATGGAATGTGCCAGTGGTTTTTATTTTTATTAACTTTTAATAATCTGTCCAAGTCAATACATTTTTGTATAACAAAGAGACAGAAGTGAAATAATTGAGCTCTGATCTGCTCGCCCTGCCTAGTCGGAGCCTCTATATGCTCTCAGTGGGACATTAAATAAAAAAGTCGGACGCAGCCGATGTGTTCACGCCTTTTAAACTTTAACAGGGAGCTTTATTATCATCATTAAAACACATCCAGTGTCTGGTGCTACAGAAACTTAAGCTGGATCAGATTAATTCTGTTACTGAACTGATTGTAGGCTGAGTGTCAGAGCTGGAGGAAAAAACTGTGCATCAGTTCCACTCAGGCAGACCGGGAACGATAGGGCGTTCAAATTTATTTAATGGATGTTATCAGATAAAACGGATCCCTAATGAAATGAACTAACCAGTGAATAAAGGTATGTTTAAGTCTGGCAGATCTAGATTGAAGGGATTTTCTTTTTCCATCAAGACATGTAAGCGTTAATCCCGTTAGAACCATTTCTCTTGTCCTGTTGCTTTTGTCTTTAGCTAAACGTTCAAATGCTGGTGCACGGAGCTTTGGCCTTTTCTCAATTCACAAGAACACGAGTACAGACTTGTGTCCTCACCAAGTATGTTCTTGAGAAGAACACAGGAAAGTGTAGGCTCTGGAGAACGGGAGAACGCAGAATAAATCTCGGTCAGTTGGAACAGAAGCGTACTGATGACATCATCACATTCAAAGCTAGTCTGGAGATGAATTTAACCTCCTAGATAATAATAAATTATGACTTTTTCATTTAGTGGGGTTAGTTAATTAACACAGTCAGGTAAACCCAAATCAAATTAACATTTTGAGAAATAAAGCACAAAACAAAACAACAACAAATAAACAAAAACACAGCCAGTGGTACTTCACACACGGCTGTGCTGAAGGGCTAACGTTAGCCCTGGCCGCCGCAGACGGGCTAACGTTAGCCCTGGCCGCCGCAGACGGGCTAACGTTAGCCCTGGCCGCCGCAGACGGGCTAACGTTAGCCCTGGTCACCGCTAACCTGGAAGCTGTCCGAGTCTGTACTGCGTTCTAGTGAATTGAGAAACGGCAATTGTCTCATGTAGATTCTTCTTCGTTGGTATCTGAAATATTCTGAGAGAACTGAAGGGTTCCAGTGGATTCTTGATGCTCCACCTCATGTAGAACAGAAGTCACCGGAAAGAAAGAACCGGAAAAACAGACAATACCGACATGAGATGTTGAATCATTTTCTGCTGGATTGATGTTTTTGGTGACGCCATTCTGTATGGAAGCAAATCTTTACCATATTTAAAATGAAAAAGCATTTTCAGAAATGCTTTTTCATTTTAAAGAATGTGGCTGCATTACTTGATTCATAAATAAAATTAGTAATCAATCACCCTTCTTGCATTTTCATTTCTTCTTTAACACCGCTCATCCTTTTACTTAATTAAAATGAAAAAGAAAAAGACATTTGAGATTTATATTTCAAAATGTACCTCAGCAAATACAAACCAAAATTCTATTTGAAATGTAAAATTTGAAAATGAAAAAGCATTTCCAGAAATGCTTTTTCATTTTAAGAATGTGGCTGAATTATTTGACTTGTAAATGAAATTGGTAATCAGTGATATTATTTGCATTTTCTTCTTTTAGACTGCTCATTTTATGCCATAATCAAAGAGAAAACACAGCGGACATTGCTTTTTCGTTTTCATGGTCTGCCTGCAAATTGCTGTCCATAACTTGAAAACGAAATAGCATTCTGAGCAGTGGGGGGGGGGGGGGGGGGGGCAGCAGAGTCTTTCCTGACCGGGCTACCCATCCTGTTCGGTAGGGGGCGCTGTGCACGTCTGCATTGCATTACATTGTAAGCATGCCAGCAGGTAACTGGTTGAATTGCTGGGTCTGACTATCCGGATATACTGAACGACTACAATGACCAAAAGCACTTGCTCTAAAGCAGCAGGGCTTCCCTCCGTAGCTCTGCATCTCTTTTTCATTTTTATTAAAGCTACAGTGTGTAACTTTTAGCGACATCTAGCGGTCAGACTGCAGACCGCAGCAACATGAACATCTCCCCCCCACTGCTTCTCCCCCCCCAACAGTACGGCGAGCGTTACAGGACAAAATGTCTTCCACGACGTCCGCATCACCTACCTTCTCAAGTGATGAGGTTTGTTTACATAGATAATTTTACAGATAGTATCTCATTAGTCTGTGTGTTCAGTACCGTCTCAGTTCATCTCTCTCAACTTGCCGTAGTTACTTTCAAGCGTAATGGGCGATCTCGCAATCGCTAGTTTGTTGGCTCTGCGCTGCCGTAGCGCAAAGATGTCTGCCTCCATGGCTGCGAGACCCGCTCCTATGTAATTATAAATAACGAATTCTAAGGCAACGCAAATATTAAGGTTAAGAGGCTGAGCTCGTAGATGATGATAAATAACATAGTTATGTATAATATATTACATTTCTGACTGTATATCCCTGTAATTATTACACACTGTAGCTTTAAGTAAAAGGATGAGCTGTCTTGAAGAAGAAAGTGAAAATGCAAACAGGATGATTGATTACTAATTTTATTTATAAATCAAATAATGAACCTTCTCCTCTTTGGGTCCGTTCGGATTCAGAACCTCTCCTTCTCTGGGTCAGTTCAGAACGTGAACTTCCTCCTCTCTGTATCCATACAGAACCAGAACCTCTTCCTCTCTGGTTCCGTTCAGAACCTAATTCTTTACCTGAAAGAGACAAACCTTTCATGTTTCCAGCCATGATCTTTTCTGGCAATCTGAAAACTAACAATATAAAGTAGATTTGAGCAGAAATTTTTGTTTCCAAGCTTCAAATCAGCCATTATTGGGTTTTCACGTTGAAAGGAGCTCAGTTTGGCAGAAAACCGTTACTGATACAGCCATGACCTTCTCTGGCATTCATTTTAACCTGAAATCTAACACATTTTAAATGTACATTTTGAAAATGAAAAAAAATTGGTTTGTATTTGTTGGGGTACATTTGAAAATGTCTTTTTCTATTTTAATTAAGTAAAAGGATGAGCAGTGTTAAAGAAGAAAATGCAAATAGGATGATTGATTACTAATTTCATTTATGAGTCAAACAATGCGGCCACAGTGTTAAAATGAAAAACCGTTTCTGGAAATGCTTTTTCATTTGAAATATGGTAACGATTTGCTTCCATAATCCTGAGGCTGAGCACGGCGTCACGCTCTATTCTGGTTTATGTTTTTCCCAGGACCCATTTGGTGAGAAGCGCGGTTGTTTCGATTACCAGAGCCTGCTGGTTCGTCTCGGCGCCACTCACAGGCGAATACGGGAAAAGAGCTTGGCGGAGGACACTCGGAACGACAACAACTCGGACTCGGATACCAGCTCCTCTGAAACGGACCTGGACAGCCAGGGCAGCTCCCAGCCCTGACTCCACGCCGGCAGCCTTGGACTGATTGGATTCTTTAGTTTGCCTCTTTATTTTCCTTTTAACTTTTCTGCGGCGCCAGCCGTCATATTCTAACGGTCCGTCATCGTTCATGGATCCAGAGTTCATTGCTGAGTTCTTCTCCTGTTGTGTGCTGACAGAAAGTTGGTCACCTGAGAAGGCTACGAGGGTTTAATGTTTAACGCTTGTTTAGAGCTAATCCGATACCCTGAACTCGATGTTCACTCGGATTCTCCCAAAATAAAAACAGTAAAACTTTAGATTAGCTCCCAGAGGAAATGGTGATGTTATCTGCTAGCAGAAAGGGCGACAGGTGAAACTTATCTTACAAAACGTCATTGTGGCTTAAATACGCCGCCGCAGCAGAAGTCTGCCAATCCTCCATGGCGTCTGCCGTCCTTCATGGCGGCCTTGTTTTGGGTTTTAGATGTTAGACGAAGACCCTTAGCTGGAATAAAGATGTGGGCCGGTGAAATGATGTGCCTTGTCATCGCTGCAGAAAAACGATCTCTGGATTTATAAGCCGTGTTCATGAATCTGTGAAGCTCAGATTCCTGTCAGATCTTTGCTGTTAACAATAAATCAGAAGCAGATCATCAGATGTAGATTGGAGCCGTTTTAACGTCCGGTTTTCCTCCGTGATACCAGGAACATTTCCTGAATATCAGTGCTGGAAAACGTCTTTCCTGTCATCCTGATGCATTTTTTTTTTTTTTTTTGGCATGTTTGTCACGATCGGCTGTTTCAACGCGAACTGATTCAAATATTGGTGGAAAAACGTGCAGTTTTTCATTAAAGGCTTTTGTTAACTGACGATCCAAACCTTCACGTCTCTGTTTGTCCCAAAACACTCGAGACAAACGCCTTTCTCCCGTCACGCATGGAGGAAACGCGGCAGCACATCTCAGAAAAAAAGGTCTCACTTGGTGGTGGTGGTGTGATGGTCTGGGGTTGTTTTTCTGGAAGACTTGTGGAACCATGAATCCTGATGAAGGTCTGAAACAGGACGATGATCCACGAGGCACCAGCAGGTTCACTTCTGATAGCTGAAGGAAAAACAAAATGAAGGCTCTAGAACAGCCTAGTCAAAGTCCTGACTGGAATCCCATAAAGATGCTGCTGGGTGATCTAAAAAAGGCCTCCAATGATGCTGAGATCCAACAGAAATGATTGGCCCAGAACCCCCAACCAGGTTTTAGGTTTAACTTCTCTCCTAATCAACCTGCATCCTGGATGTTCCTTTAGTCTGAACTAGATGACATCACCAGTTTAAAGCTGCTTACGAAGCTCCCTGAATGAATTATGGCACCTTTCAGGTTTATTATGATACGTTTCTGCAGTTTTCACTTTATTTTTGTTCCATTTCTTTAGCATTTTGTATTCTTATAACAAAACATTGAGAATGATGCTGAAAACGTAACGGAGTCGGGCAGGTCAGCTGTTTCCCAGCTGAGGAATAAAAAAAGAGGAAAAGTCAGATCTAATGTGATTGGAGGTGTTGAGTAGTTTATTAAAGTTGCAGCTGCCACGATGATGGATGCATGAATAATTCCTACCAGCAGATGGTGCCGTACAGCAGTGCTCCAACAGACAGACAATCTTCTAGGGCCAAAAACATGTTTATTGCTTAATTAGAATTTAATATACTGTGACGAACACGCCCCAGAAAGCAATCAGGATGAAAGGGAACATTTTTCACATCGCTGTATGGTGTAGTAGAATTAATTTGTTAATAATCTTTGTTTTTTCCTACTGAGATGGAAACCAATAATCCAGTTCTATTGATCGAAGAAGGTCAATAGGAAAGAAAACACTGCTGGTGGACGAGCATCCTGTTCAAAGCAAAATAATTCATTTCAAACGGTGCAAACTGGACTTTTTAATAGAATGTTTAGATAACATTTAAAAAATAAATATTATTGACAGAAGTCCTTAAAGTTTAAGATTATTTTAGATTAATTGAAATGTGGTCCAGTTGATCTGGTGGATATTTCTCCTTCATGTCCCAGGAAAGTTATTCACCATCTCTTTCCCATTTCTATAGAGGATTTAGCTAATTCAATTATGACTTACGTCTCTAAAAATCAAAAGAAACTTTGTGTTTTTCATCATAGGTTTATTTTTCTGACTAGAAAAACAAATAATCTGAAGAAATTAAATCTTCATAAGCAAGATTGGACATAAATTACTTGCAACTATGGCTGCAACTAATGATTCTTTTGCAAATCCATTAATCTGTCAATTATTTTTATGATTATTTGATAATCAGATAGCAAAAGGTTCCTTAAAGAAGATATTTTTATAAAATTAAACCAGGTGAAACGAAAGTTTTCCACTTGAGGAGTTCCTGGTAGAACAGACGGAAAAAAAAAATTTAAATCTGAAATGCAAATATTTTATTTTTTACAATTATATTATTGCTGCTCTAAGTGGGTCGCTCTGTCAGCTAAAGGCGCTATGAGAGAGAGCAGAGCCTTAGTGATTGAACTAACAAATACTGCAGAATGTGAGAATAGATAGAATGATGAAAAGGCGTCCCTATGTCCTCCAGCAGTCTAAACCTATAGCAGCACAAATGCAAAATGTTTATATATGTTTTTACAACCTGCTATAATTCCTGCTTTAAGTGGGTCCCTCTCAGCTAAAGGACGTTGTTTCAGCCCTAACTGCAACTTTAAATTTCTATTAAAATGAAACAGCTCTAATGTTTTAAACACCTGAAATATGAAAAGGTTTGAAAACTAAATTGCTTACATCTCTAAGAGGCAGAGGGAGAGAGAACAGCTTTCTTCTAAAGCACAAAAATTAATATATATTCTATTAAATTCCTATTTGTCTAAATTAAAAGGAACGAATCGTTTATTAAGCTTTTCTTGTCATTAACTTTTGTTCCGTTTCCATAGAAGTAGGAGAGAATGAATGGTGCTTCTGCAGCTTTGAGAAATGGAAAAGGGCCTGAAGCTGAAGGTTTGCTAGCTGTAGTTTCCTGGTTGGATTTAGACTGAAGTCAGAGTTTAGGTTTAAATAATCAAGACAAAGTGCGGATGGGTTAGTTTAAATCCCTCCTTTTCTATGATGTCTGCTGTGGGCTGCCCCATTGATTCCAGTTCACCTGCTGAACTAATCCAAGCCTCAATTTCTTTATTTCCTTTCTAAATTGTTATCTAAAGCAACTTACAGGTTATTCACAGATTATTATAAAGTGGAAGAAAGCTGCCTGTGAGCAGACGGGGGTTAGATGGGGTTCTTCTAGATTTAAATCTGGATCGATGGAAATTACTTTCAAAGCTCTGAACTCATTTTTTATGGTACTTGTCTTAAAGTGCAGAATAAAGTGTAATGAAGTCCAAATGACTATGACTCCTTTTTTCCCTCACCTCCTTCCTTGCTGTGTTACGAGGATTTACCATTAGGCAATACCAGGGAGTTGCCTAGGGCCCCAAGTTCCTGGGGGCCCCATAAAACTATGTTTACATGTATGGTTAATACAGCTATTCCTTATTTTTGATTAATATATTTTTGCTAAAATGCCATCAGAACGCTGATAATATTAAGTGTGTCTCAGCCCCCCCTTCAGTGTCCACCATATTGGATCAGTCCATTTGCTG
The DNA here is from genome assembly GCA_030533445.1 of Cyprinodon diabolis. Taxonomy (NCBI): domain Eukaryota; kingdom Metazoa; phylum Chordata; class Actinopteri; order Cyprinodontiformes; family Cyprinodontidae; genus Cyprinodon; species Cyprinodon diabolis. The sequence goes on from CM060077.1 coordinate 41,208,226, forward strand.
CACATGTTCAGAAAGGTCCAAACAGACAGCAGCAAACCATTTGAAAACAAACCATGCAAAGAGCAGTGTTGCCAACTTAGCGCTTTAGTCGCTATATTTAGCCACTTTTCAGACCCCTCTAGCACTTTGATTTCTAAAAAGCTCCCAGCGCCAAATCTAGAGACTTTTTTCTGCTACTAGAGACTCTGTAAATTAAAAAATTAAATTGTTGTTAATTTAGAAGTTAAGTATTCAGTTGACTAGCTAGCTACAGAAGGAGTCCTATCGGGCTTTATTGACCTGTGGGACTCCAGAAGCAGCTGACATGTACCGGCAGTCAAAGCGTCCGGTGGCTCGGCTGGAGGCTGACGCATAAACTGTACGGCTTCGAGGCGGTTCTGGTCCACAATCCGGCGTCTCAGGAGGGGGAAGCAGTGCAGTACCAACACTATAGCGGGGGTGTTGCTGCTGGCCTCGACTCACGACGTATGTTGGTGAGCGGAGTACTTCGAATACCTCCTTAATTCCACCAACACGTCTTCCATTGAGGAAGCAGAGCCTGGGGGCTCCGCCTCAGCTTCTCCAATCTCTGATGCTGAAGTCACTGAGGTGGTTAAAAGGCTCCCCGGTGGTAAGGCCCCAGGGGTCCGTTGTGTGGACATCAGGGGCAGTTCCCCTGGATTGGCAGACTGGGGTGGTGTCCCCCTATTTAAAAAGGGGAGCGGAGGGTGTGTTCCAACTACAGAGGAATCACACTCTTAAGCCTCCCTGGTAAGATTTATTTGGGGTTCTGGAAAGGAGGGTCCATCGGATAGTCGAATCTGGGATTCAGGAGGAGCAGTGTGGTTTTCGTCCTGGTCGTGGAACACTGGATCAGCTCTACACCCTCAGCAGGATCCCTGAGGGTGCATGGGAGTTTGCCCAACCAGTCTACATGTGTTTTATCTGGAGAAGGCATTTGACCGTGTCCTTCGGGGGTCCTATGGGGGGTACTCCGGGATAATGGAGTACCGGGCCCTTTTATAAGGGCAGTTAGGTCGCATTGCCGGCAGTAAGCCGGACTCGTTTCCGGTGAGGGTTGGACCCTGCCATGGTTGCCCTTTGTCACAGATTCTTTTCATAACTTTTAACCACATGGCCCCTGTTTCCTGGGCCTGGGAGCGCGTTGGGATTCCCCCGAAGGAACTGGCCCAAGAGGCTGTTGAGAGGGTCATCTGGGCCTCCCTACTGAAGCTGCTACCGCTGTACCCACCGACCCTGGATAAGCGGAAGAGGACGGATGGATGGACGGACGGATGGGTCGGTATTGACCTCCTTTATGTGCTAACTGATTTTTGCATTGTTTTGGATTTTGTTTGTTTTTGGGTAAATTAGCCTTCTGTATCTCTGCCTCACTGCTGGATCCCTGACAGCTGGAAACACACAGATCCGGCAGTGAAGGCTGGGTGGGGTTTGCTAGCTGTACCTTTAAGAATTTATGAGATCATTTCTAGAAACAGCACTGTTGATGTTCATCTAAAGTATTATATACTGATTTATCTTTATAAACTGGTTGTACTATATGTCCCGAGGCTTAGCAGCTGTGTTCACCCGCCATGCTGCAGTCATATTAGCATCACCCTCCGGCTCAGGGTCTGACCCTGTAGGCTAGAGGTCGACTCTGGTTGGGTTTGACCTGGAAGCTGTGATGCCTTCATGTCCCTCAGCATCACTACCCTGAGCTTTAACTTACATGGATTTACTTCACCTGGTTGATTAGGTTACTTCTGCTCTAGAAAATAGTTTAGAGTAACTTCTTAGACTTTTAAAAGCATTTAAATTTTAATTTAATGAAAGTCATCAATGTTGTTAGCTAAATTACATAGATATGGTTTCAGAAAAGTCACTTAAAAGTGGTTATCAACTTATGTTTCCAATATATTTAACTCCATTTAGGATTCATTTTCAAGCAGATCTAAATTAGAAGTGTCCTGCTGTGGAGTTTTATTGATTGCTAATAACTCAGAATCACCTGGTATGTTTTACTGGCGTGTTTTTTTGTGTTAATATTAGTTATGTATCTGCAGCAGGTTTTTATGTTTGCAGCAAGATGTTTTCCACAATGCTGCTAATCTGTTTTCTGCCTTTGCAGCTTTTTTCCTTTTCTGTAATGATCTCAAAGGAAAAGTCGCTCATATTCAGAATTCAAACTTCTGAAAGTTCTTTAAATCTGAAATGATTCCATCCTGTTCAATAAATGATCCGTGTTTTTAATTCAGAGTAATTTTCATGTGAATGTGCTTTACTGGAGGCATCCATGTTTGTCAAAGAACACTACTGCCACCTACTGGTTAGTGACATTGTCACGGTGCGGTATCGGCTGTTGATCAAGTCCCAGTGCTGTATCTGGTGTTTGTCACAACGCGCTATTATCCAAGTCATCTTGAAAACATTCTTCTTCCAAATGTCGGCTACATATTACGTGTTTTTTCTCTGGCCAGAAGTTCGATGGCAAATCCTCCCTCTTCAAGTTGGCGATCCAACGACCAACCCGTCCGTGGAGGATCAGGAATCAGAAAGGTGGAATAACTCTTTTTTTCACTTTTACCCGATGTATTCCAGCATCCAGCTGCCATGCACGTGGGCATTGTCAGTTTCACTATAGCTCTGGTGAATTTCAATGGTGAAGTCCTCTGGAAATCTTCAATAATTGTTGTTGATTGCAGATGTGTCTAGTAGTTCCCATTGATTTAGCTTGTAAAGCGGGGAGAATGGCGCTAGGCTTACCGCACCGTGACGTCACTGCTGGAAGATGGCAGGAGGGAGGGGCTACTATATTTGGGCAAAAATGGCCGCTCCCAGACTCAGCGATTGTATGAAAAAATGTTTAAGGCTAAACATATTATTTTAGATATCAGATCTTTCCTTGCTGACCGGACTTTTCCCTTAAAATTAAAGCTTTTCATTTTTTAAACAAATGTAGACTTTTGGACATAAATCATAACATATTTTTAACCAAGGGCGTAGGTTTGATTTCAACTTTGGTAGGGACACTATTCTTCAGTTTCATTGGTCCTTTTAAAAAATATGCATGCTCTTTTTTATGCTTACTGTGAGCTTCAGGGCTCATTTTGTTTGAAGAGAACAGCAGCATTTCTGCTACATTAATACAAATCTTATAAGCACTACATGCACTAGATGCTGTTTATCAATATTTAAAGCATCGCTGGCTCTGATGAATGTGGAATTAGGACTTTTCCACTTTGAAAAGGATTGCATTTAAATGTACCTGCGACTAAGACAGTGTCTGTTTAACCAAATATAGTCTATAATATGTGGATTTATCCTGTGTTTTCTTCTGAAGACAGAGAATTGTGCAGAGGTAAAACCCACTCTTATTTTTATTTTAATCTAATATGCTCTCTCTGGATCATGCAAAATAATACATTCAAGGGACGGAAAATAAATGTATTGTATTTACATGAGCACTGGAACTAGAAGAGGAACTGACACTGAGCATTTAAAATATTAATATTAGAAGTTGTACATCTGGGCTGCAGTTACTCTGTGTAGCTAATTTCATGTATTTTATCTATGGCTGAAACAATTAATCATATTAACAAATTATTTAAATAATCGTGAACTAATTTAGTAATTGATTAATCGTAAACTGGAGTATAGGGCCACTAAAATGTGCCTTTAGCCGACAGAGCGACCCACTTAGAGCAGGAATTATACCAAGATTGTAAAAAATATGTAAACATTAAGCATTTAAGAAGTAAAAAAAAAAATATATTCTCCATCCAGAACTCCTCCAAAGGAAACGTTTAAACGTTTCTGTTTCACCTGGTTTCATTTCATAAAAGATCTTCTTTAAGGAGCCTTTGGCTATCTGATTAAAAGATAAATTAAAAGAAATCCTAACGTTGTTAACTTACATTTCTCAAGTTCCACAAATCAAAAAACTCTCCTGCTTCTTTACAGAACTCCAATCAGAAGCTTTCGCCTGTTTTAGCGTAGATAAGTTTTTTTAATTTGGACTAGTTTCGTAGCCCAATATTAATTTATTTTAGCGTCTTTTTTTTCGCGCTCTAGGCACCCGCGCGCGCGCACATACAGACTAGAAAACACGCAATCAGAAAGAGAGAAGGCGGAACTTAAGGCAGAATAATCAGAGTTAAACCGCGCAGCACAGTTGATGCGCTGCTATGTGAACGGGACAGGAAAGAGCAGCAGCTGCAGCTACCAGGCAGAGAAGCTGCGAGAGGAAAAGAAGCGGCTGCTGGATAGTAAATTATAAACATGTTGTTTACATCCAATTATTGGTAGGGACAAATAGGTCCTTCCAAAATTTTGGTAGGGACATGTCCCTATGGTCCCTATGCAAACCTACGTCCATGTTTTTAAGCAATTGTTGCTTGGTGGGATGCTCAAACCTAGCCTCGTGAGACCATCCTGATCTCGCGAGCTTTCAAGGTTTCACTCGCAGATCAGTCTGGAGACTCTCCGTTGAAGAAAATTTGGAGCCGTTCACCAAACGAACGTCCAATCAGCGTTGGCTTTGAGGCGGGTTAAGGTGTGACGCAACCAGAAGCGCGACAGTTCAGTCTAAAGAACACGGCGGCTTCAGCCGATGAAACTAGCGTTAGCGTGGCTATCGAGCAAGTTTTATCGGAATTTCAGAGTATTTCTTCACTGAAAGAAGAGCAAAACACTGCTCTGGAGGCTTTTCTCAGAGGAAAAGATGTTTTTGCTCTTCTCCCGACTGGTTTCACCAAGAGTTTGATCTATCAATTGGCTCCTCTTCGTCGTCGCTCTGTTAGTACGTCATATGCTTCGTTGATCTGATTGGTTTATTTGGCCCGTCTATCACCAACATAGGCCAATCAGCTAACCAGTATTTTCACTCCTTCCCAAAATTACTTCAACGGAAGGTTTCCAGATGGATATGCGGAGCAAATCCATCTGGCTGATTCAGGTTAGCTCAAACCTGCACTTATGATGCAATAACCATTCAGTCTATTTTCTTTTTTCCAAAAAAGGGGTTGGGGGGGGCTAGCTTCACGCAGCTGAAGCTCCTCCTACTTTTAGGGTGTAAACACTCCTGCAAGGTCGCAGAAATCACTGCAGATACCGCGCTCAGCCTGAACGCACCATGACCTGAGGCATCCCGTCATTTTTTTTAAAGTAAACACTTAAAGTTGAACTACAGAGCAAAGGCTTTTTATTAATTCAACTGGAGATTTGTTTTATGATGATAACATTTAGAGAGAAATTATACGATCATTTTAAAATCTTGAAAAAAGAACACAGAACAAATGTTTGAAATGTCACTTTTAATTTTTATTTGTTTTCTGAAATGTTTTTCATTCAATTGAATGTTTTATTTTTTATGAACATTATTTCATATTCCTCAGTTCTTTTTTATCTCATTATTTAAAAGGTAGTTGATCAAGTAAATCAGCATTCAGAGTCAGAACGTCATTTTTTCTTTTACAGCATAACTTTTTTTATAAGTCTCTTTTCAACATTTTTATTCCTTTTTTTTTACATGATTGAAAATAAAAAATGTAAATACCAGGCTTGACATTCGAATAGAATACATTGCGTACAGTGTTAGGTACTTTGTACCTATTTTATTTTTATTTTTTTTTTACTTTCTCTCAAGTATTTGAACAATGTACTCAGATCCAGCATCTTTATTGCATAAACTCATTCATTAGTTGAAGGAAGCCTCTCATCTATTTTTACTGCAATCAAAAATATCTTCTTTGCAAACCTGTTTTTCTTTATTTTTTTGTAAAAACAAGCGGAGAAGAGATCGTTTTCAGACGTTATATGTTCAGTTTGTTCTGAAACTACCTTAAACTGAGACACCTGCGTGCAGCAGGTAGAAGCGCTGCTGGAGAACCACTGGGCTGATGACATGAACCCCTGCTAAACCTGTCAGGAAATTCCTCCTCCGACACAGAAAAGGAGGGAAAAGTGTTTGATCAACAGAGGAGAGGCTTCCTTTAAAAGGAACATTTACATCGAGTCAGTTTCGTCCTGCACATGCTTTTTTTAAATGAATCAAAAACAGGAAACAACGGAAAACACTTAAATTCCAACAAAAATGGAAGTTAAAGACATAAAGAGGCCTCAGGTAAAGCTTTTTTAAGTTTCATTCATCCTGAAGACATACGGAGCAGATAATGCTAACAAAACCGTTTCTTAGCTTCAAAATTCTGCCTAAAAAAAACTAACTTTAGTTACTAAAACTGAACAACAACTGAGCTTTCATTTGGAAATGCTGAGCCTAAACTAACTTTGATCATATAATATATCAGATTAAAAAAAACTGGGAAATGAAATGTCAGGATTTAATTGAGCTTTCAAGTCAGGAAAGCATCTTTAGAGCAAAAATAATCCGCTTCCCACAGCATCGCTGCGTTTTGCAGGAGCAAATAGACGTGGCTGTAATTAAGCTCACCAGGAATCAGGGATAAACTGTCAGATGACATTTGGGCTAAAAGGAATCAATATAAAGCCTTTGTTTTTCCATTATAACCAAATTAAACATTAGTGAATGGCTTTGGCTCATTTTGTCCAAACTGCTCCTTTTCTAGACAAATTAAATCTGCTTTGTTTACACAATAAACAAAGATGTAAATTATTCCTTAACTCAATCAAACAAAGATACATGACGGTACGCACAGCATGGCGCATATAAATATATTTATAAATATATGTACTGTGCAAGTATAAAACCAGTTTTTTTGTCAAACTTATTTTTCCAAAATCCAATAGATGAAGCTCGGGTGAGAATCTCTGACTCAGACGTTAGTGAGCAGGTGTATTAATGAAAAGCTGGACCTAGTACTTGCATAGGCTTTGCAGGATGTTCAGTGCATGCTTGTTAGCCTCCATGGATGCACCTACTGCTCTATTTATGATCACAGTTTTATATTTCCATGCAACAAACATGTCGTCTGTGGTTTTTCTGCTTGAAATGGCGACAAGACAGTATTCGGAAAGAGACATTTGCTTGATTTCTTCAACATGTCGTGTTTTTTGTTTCCTCCTACACGATATTAAACACATTGGTGCGGTCTGAGGGGGCAGCTAAATACAGCTTAGACTGAAATATCACCTTCAAGTAAAGTTGGACGGATCCAGATCAACAGATTGAAACAATCGGGTTATTGATCTGAAGTTAGCTTCGACATTCTTGAAAATATATACAGCAGTATCATAATATTTCACATTGTATGTCTGGTTTTTATTACAAAATATTCCTGAGAAAGCTGCTCTCTGCTGATTTTTTGTCATTATGCCATTTTTAAAAGCATCTGATACAAAGAAAACTGCAGTAAATAGCGACATAAAATGACACAGTTCAAGCAATCATTCAGCCACCCTGGTTGCATATGAACGAAATGCTACAGCTTACGTTTTGCAGATATGACATAGCTTTTAAGTTTGCAAACCTCATTGAACTCCTGTTTCCAAATTTCAGAACCTGAAAGTCGTCGTTCTGCGCGCCGAAGCAAGAGTCCAATTATTCCATCACATTAATAGGTGCAAAGCTCACCTGTTTCCAGTATGACCACCAACAAAGCTAGATGTTTGTTCGTTTTACCCAGAATCCACCCTGATCTCAATATTTTTATAAACTTTCAATGCAAAAGAATTAGGAAATACTAATCGAGTATGTTTAGTAAAAATACTGCAATTCTAGAAAGACTTCTTTAGCCCTTAGCAGGAAAAATATTTTACATTTTTGTTTATTACTGCCAAGACATTTTTCAACATGATTTCCTGAACTTATTTAAGGAAAGCAAGCAGTTTGGGAGGAACAAATACATTCACACCGCACGCGCTTTGGGCAGCAGAAGCAGCCGCTTTACATGCTAAGTCAATGGTTGCTGCACATCAAGGCGCATCATAAGGTCCTGCAGCGCCTCATGAGCTTCTGAGGAACGTGACGCGCTTCCCAAGCAGCAGATACTGGAGTTGGAAAAAATGAACTTTAGCTTCTGGACGCGCCGCATCAGCCAATGAGAGAAGCTGATCTGGGAGCTGGCAGGGAGTCAGACGCAGCACTGCTGATGCAGAGCGCTATGATCACTCCTCTGAAACAGTTTATTAACGCCTTAAAATGTCCAAACATGTTTGCTTTTATTATCCTGCTGCCTGCAGTTTGTAGCACAGACCTGAAAAACGCTAACATCTACTTCCAGCCGCCACCAACAGGAGGGGAAAACCCCCAAGAGGCGAGCGGGCCTGAGGCAGCTGCTGCTGGGGATTCCCAGTGACAGCGCAGCGCCGGTATGTGGGGGTCTGAGCGGCTCCCACAGAGAAATCATCTTTGAAGGCAGGATGGTAATCTGGATGAACTGACTGCACAGACCATGTTTTCAGGAGGACTTTCTCACTTCAACATATATTCTAACTACTTTCTACCCGCTGATCACAGCTAATATAGCAAAGCTGCTCTCTGGCATTGAACACAGGAGCAGCAGAAGCATCTGGACTCACTTTACTGGACGTCTGACCTTAATATGAAGAAGCTTTAAAAATTAAGCAGCGGAGGCTTTTTTGTTGCTCAAAGTGCGTGCGGCGTGAACGTAGCATTAGGCTACATAGTTGGACAGCGTTTCGAAGCTTACCCTCGCGATAAAAGAACAAAAAAGCACAAAATACTTAAAATATCATCAAACTTCAGGTCAAATCAAAGCGTCTCTAGATTAAACCCAGATTCAAACCCATGAGCTGCTGCATATTTTCCTCCGAGCTCCGATCAACAACCTAGCTATGAGCTAATGTCCGATGCAAACAGGGATTTTAAGTCTGAAACAGCTGAATTAACATTTGCAGTCAGTTCATTATGAAGAGAAGTAGCTTTAAAAAGGATGATTTCACATCTAATCCAATGTTTTTATGTATAAGGGCTTAAAACTGCACCATGTCTCTTCTGTTGCCCCATTTCTGCCCGTCGACCCAACCTTTAATCAGCTTCCTGCTGCCCAGGATTATTTCCAGACTGTGGAAAGGCTTCGATCACAGAAAATGACTCCACATCCTTGGTTGGTGAAGCAGAGATGAATGCAGAGCATGAAACGGTCAAACTCCACTTTTTTAAAGTGGAGATTTGAAAACGACACATTAATTAAGAAGAAGCTCCGCCTCCCTGTTGTCCCACAACTTTGAAGCTGAATACAGCTTTGCTGATGTTCAAAGCACCGTCAGGAGAAGCTCATGGCTCAGAAAAACATGAAGAAATCTTGCTGTGAAATTATGGAACCAACGAATCCAAAAAAATCCGTTCCTCTCATATAAACTTTCCTTAAACTGAGTTTTCATCCAAACTGATCCTTTCTTTTTTTACCTTTTAAATCAACATCTCTGCCTCTTATGTCATTTTTCCATCTAGTATCTCATTCGTTTGCCGCATTTGAACAAATTAGCAGCTCAGACACGCAACTAATCTCAATAAAATGAAATAAAAAGCTCCGTTCTGATCCTTTCTGCACTGCAAAAACCATCTAGAATTAAATAAACAAATTCTTAAATTGAGTGGATTTACCCTTAACTTTAGCAGATAATTAAGATGCTCTGCCAATGGAATGAGTATTCTTACTCCTAAAACAAGATAATTAGATAATATGCACTTGAAATAGGACAAAGCAATTCTTTTTTTCTTATTTTAAATGTCAAATGTCTATTTCCATTGGCAAAGTATGACATTTATCTCCTCTATTCAAGAAAAAATGCACTTAATTTAAGCAAAAAATACTCAATTTTTTGCAGTGTGCAGAGACGATCTGTTCAATAAAACCAACAACTTCTTCAGCTTCCTGAAACCTTTCCTGTTTTTGTCTTTATTACTTATTTTCAAACTACGTTTATGGTGCAGTAAGCAGCAGTATGGGAAACGTCTGCCTGTTACCAGGAAACATCTGAGGTGATCTTATTTCAGTAAAAATCTCCCTGTATTTCCAAAGCCTGTTTGACAGTAAAGAAACGAGCTCCTCTGAGTGCTGGCAGCAACATTTTCTTTAAATACGTCTTTATTTTAGATCTAAAGCTTTATTTATGGATATCTAGAACGAGGTTCTCAAAGTGGGGGTCATGAAATGGTTTCTTGAATCATTGTGGAAGTATAAAGAGCTGAAGTATGGAAGTAAATAGATGTATTAATGTATCTAACACATGATTCAAGTATTAAATATACCATAAAAATCTGAAAGGTAGCATTAAATACTTAAAATACATTAAAAATCATGAACTTAATATCAGAAAATTAAGTTTGTATAAAAATTAATTTCAATATTAAATCAAAACATTGACATAATTTCTATTTTCATACATTTAAAAAAGGGCCAATCTGTTGTTTTGATATCTTTGGCGTCAGAAACTGAAATGTTTGGAAATCCTTGATCTAGATTTACCACTTTAGGCGAATTAAGTAAATACACTGCAAAAAAAACGAAATATTTTTTCTTAAATTATGTTCATTTGTTCTTGAATTGAGGAGGTAAAAGACACCTTTTGCCAATGGAACAAGACAATTTACACTTAAAATAAGAAAACACAATTGCATTGTCTTATTTCAAGTGCATATTATCTAATTGTCTTATTTTAAGAGCAAAATTACTCATTAAATTGACAAACTATCTCATTTACATACTCAAATTAAGGGTGAATACACTTAATTTAAGAAATTTTTACTTATTTCTAGATCGTTTTTGCAGTGTAAAAGTTTTAATAATCAGAAAAATATTTCAATTCTTCTTTTCATGCCAGATTTCTCAGTTAGATTAGTGTGTTTGTTTCCCATCAGGGCCTTTCTATCATTTCATGTCACCAGAAATCAACTTTATTATGGTATTTGAGTTATTTTAGCTGATTCCCGACACGTTGTAGAGTCAAACCAAAGGAAATCAGAAGCCAAACGATGAGAAAACAACAAAAAAAGGAAGATTAGGATAAAGGGAGCGCAGACGCTCGAGCGATCAGTGGAAGCACAGTTTAGTCTGATCGGGTAGGCTCGCCTGCTACTGGTACAGACACACACAGCTGCCATCGGATAGTCCAAGGTGTTGAAAAAGGCTACAAGAAGAAGAAGAAAGAAAGGAGGAAGAGGAAAGCAGCCATGTTGGAAGTAGTGGTAGCAACAGAACGACCACAATAAATGTTTGCATTGTTCTTTTTTCAAAGAAAGGGTCTCCTTGTTACGATGAAGCTCTCTCCTGGTTTGTCATCATTTTTTAAGCGTCGAGATCTTATTAAATAAAAAAGACAGTCTGTGGTTTTTAAACACAAAGTAAACACATTTGAATATTTCAAACTGTTATTAATAAGGAGAGATCAGAGTGGCTTGCAGAAGTCATGCAAAGTATTCATGCTGGTAAACAATGCCTGTTCGTCATTGTCATATCTGTCCCTAGAAAAGCATAGCATAGATGTTCTCCTAGTATTGCTGATGACCTGCTGTTCTGTCTTCTTCCACATCCTGGAGGAGAACGGTTCTGCAGGGCGTCTCTTCCTCTTCGTTCACTTAAAGGACGCGCGTCTTCATTCATTACGTCTCCAGAAAGTGCTGTTTCCTGTACAATATGTTCTTTTTTCACCAGCAAGTCAAAGGGGTTCAAGGCAAATGATGCATCTTTTTCTAAAGGTACTTAGTAGAAAAAAATATATTTAATCCCTCCATGACATCTCATTTTTATTCATCCTTCTGATTGCGTTTTTCTGGATTCAGTTGTTATAATTCATGCCATGCAACATTTGCTAGAGAGGCGGAGAAGTTTCAGCGCTGAGAGAGGGAGCGGAGGAGGTGCGGGAAACATGGAGGAACATCCGGTCGATCGCGATCTTCAGGAAAGACCTTTTAGCTAGCCGTGGAAATGTGAGTTCCTGCTTGTTCCATCTCATATGTTCATCCAAGCGTCTTTCTTTGGTTGGAAATTGGAGAAAAATGGAAGAGATCGTGACTTTTTTTAATTTTACAGGAAACCAGCAAAGGCTGAGGAGATTGCTTTCATCTTCTTCCAGCTGCTACCCTTCAGTGCTCTCCTATGGGTCCTTTAGCTGAGTGCAGGAAGCTTTGCAAGAAGCAGTACCTGTAATCCGTCTGCGTTATACAGATTCAACAGTTAAAGGAACTAAAACACACTGGTGGGGTTACTTCAAATCAAACACGTCATCATTAAAGCAATAATGCTACAAAACTGTGGAAACGTTGCCCTCCTGGTTGATGATCTGTAGAGACGTGAAACTGTGAAGCTTCTGTGCTTTGCTTCAACGTCTGCTTGGAAAGAGATTAAAGGTCTCATAGCTTTAAAATGTTGGGTTTTCTTTGTGTTTGAGAACAAAAGCAAACTCCTTTCTCTTCTTTGAGCTTTTCTTTCAGGTCCTACATGGAGACATATGAGGGGGAAAGTGGAACAACAGAGCTGGAGAGATTGACTGTTTTCCTCTCCATGATGAGGAGGCGGAGGTGGAGTTAGAAGCTCAGCACTGCAGGGAGAAATGAAGACAAACATCAGTCAGAAAGAATACAATCAGAACTCTTTATCCTTTAAACACCACACTGAAGGGAAATGCCATTTTTTCATAGTAGTAAAGTCAAATTGTTTTTATTTTTATCCATGGTTAAAAAAAATCACAGGAAATTCCTTTGGTTGAATTTTAGCTGAAAATAAATGGCATCCAGTTCTGGTGTAGATAAAGGTCTGTTTGGGACACTTGGATGATGAAGGTGGGTAAAATAAAGCTTTATTTGTTTTTTGACTCATTATGGAAAATATATATAGTGAAGTTAAATAGTTTGGCAGCAAAGATAAAGACTAAATATGCTAAATATCTGAAAGCATCTTATTGCAGCCACCAAATACCAATCAGACCCAGAGAGTCAGAAACATTGCAATTATTTTATCCACCATCACATCAATTATTGCCTCAGCTGTAAAAACAACACCCAGTATGAAACCACAAAACATGCAAGACTTTTTGCCAGAAGCATCAAACCTAGGTTCAATTTTGTTTCACTTTATGAAGAGATTTTATGCTAAAGTTTGGGCACACTTGATAAAAAAGCTTTGAAATAAAAACGTTTCATTATATTATGTTTAATCTCACACTGGAAAAAAAATCCAACCTTCTCTCTGGAGTATTTTTGCTTTGTTGTGAGCAGAGCGTGTGAACGGAGCGCGGCGCAATTCCCGCAAAAGAGGCTGATGGCCCCTCGTTACCCCCCCTGTATACTACACGACGCACGATCAGGCTGAAAGTCGACCCGATCGAATAATTCCCGCACGACTGGAAAAATCGTCCCGAAAAGGGCAAAAAATCATAAAGTGTACGCCCGGCTTAAATGTTCAGAAAGGCTGAACGGCTCAGGCACGCCTTTTTTCTGGACGCTCAGTTATTCAATTAAATTCTCCCTAAAACATATTTTTAGTTTTTTTTTTTGTAAATATTCACTCCTTCGCTGCTTAGAGACGTTTAACCAGGAGGCGTCACTCTTTCAGCAGGAGTTTTCCCTGTTTTCATCCAACCATGTTTCTGTTAGACATTAAAATTAGATCTGTTTGCTGAAACGGAAGCTGATTTTAGCTGCACTGCAAAAATCTGAAATCTAAAGAGGTAATTTTGTGTTGAATTGATGAGGAAACTTTGCCAATGGAATAATCAAATTTACATTTACAATAAGAAAAAAATATTCCATTGTCTTATATCAAGTGCATACCATTTTATTATCTAATTTTAAGAGTAAAAATCCTCATTCCATTGGCAAATAATCTTATTTACCTGCTCAAATTAAGGGTAAATACAGTTAATTTAAGAAAATGTTACTAATTTCTGAATCTTTAGCTCCAAAATAAAATGTTTTATCATCAAAATAACATCAAGCAGGTGCATCACGTCAGACATTTCTCAGACCAACTATTGATTCTTAATCTGATATTTTTCTTCTCATACGTTTGAACTCAAAGTAAAGGTTGGAATCAGTGTGAGATCAACCAAAGTAAGTCACTATTCGTTTATTTTAAGGCTGCTTCACATCTTTATCAACATTTAGTCATATTTTAAACTAACTCTAAACTGGAGAGATGCTGCTGGCAAAGAGTCCGTTGTGGTAATTACAAAGCTAAAGAAAAATACAGAATTGCATTTTTACTTTACCACAGGCACACATCTTTAGAATGATTGTTCAAGAAGCATCGCTTTTATAATCTGGTTAAAAACCAAAGTAACAAGGAAGAATATTGGCTGCTGATAATAAGCTGATTCCAATGCAGAGGTTTTGTGTTATTGTGTGACCTTTGTGTCATTATAGTAAAATAAAAAATGACCTCAGTACGAAGCTCCCAAAGCAAACCCGGCATGCAGGAACACCAGAAACAAAGCTTGGCTGTTACACGGGTTAATGCCTCTCTACGCCACACAAAGAATTCAAATGCAGAAGTCATTGAGGCGGCCGGTCAGTTCTGTGAGAGGACGACAAGGACCAAAATCTACCAAACTGCATCAGAGTTCAGTTTTTATACCAGAGGACTACAGCCGACCAGAACCAGGTTGAAGAAAATAAACCCAGTAGATGGAGGGATGGATAGATTAAAAGTAGTGGAAGAGCTGCGGCTGTGAGCCCTAACTGCATCACGTCAGTGATCGGCTTTAGTTTGGTTTGCTCACATGACATTCTGCAATCAATCAACCTGCCACCGTGAGATGGAACAAGCTGGAGGTGGAGTTTGGGAAAAGCTGTTTGGTCCTGGTTTGGAGCAAACAGAGGAAAGGAAAAGGACAATGAACACGAAACCAAATGAAGGGAAACTAAAGTGCAACAGCAGAACACGACCACAAACACGAGGTGAGGACATACAGCGGAAACAGTGTGCTTTCCATTCTTACATGACGGGGTGGCAATTTCCCTTTGTTTTCTTTCACTTTTCCTTCTTCCTCTCCTGTCTTCCCTGTTGCTCCGTTGACAGGATACTCAGAACACATCAGTTTAAAAGCACCGCTCTCCTTCTTCAGTAACATTTAAATCCGGTCTATCATCACTTTCTTTTCCCTTCCTGTCTCCTCCTTTGTTTAGTCCCCTTTTTATTAGACATCTTTTCCTTGTGCAAAGCATTCATGCTACTGTTAAATGGTTTCTATCTGTATGAAAGGCAGGAGTCTAACAAAAGTAATATTCTGTGATTTGTGGAGGGAGATCAAGGGGACTTCACAAGAGGCCAGGAGGCAGGATGCATACATGTACAGTGAAGGTGACATCGATCTGGTATAAACATGCAAACATGGGTTTTTTTCTTCATTTTCTTACATTTGATGCATCATTTGGGGGATTTTACAGGAAAAAAAATAACATTAAAAGATAGGTACCTGAGTTATCAATGCATGAAAACAAAAGAAGCTGAAGAACAACTGCCTTAAACCGCCTTTCAGCAAAGCATCTTAGTTCCTGCAGAAACTACTACAAATACAACGTTTATAGTATCTAAGACATTTTTTATCTTTATCACATCCAGGATCAAACATTTAAAGTCTGTTTAAATTTTGGCAGAACTGTGGCCAACAGTCAGAGGTAACAAAACGCTGCAAACTTCTTCTAAATCAAATCAAAATGACAGAGAAAAATAAGAAGAGCAGTAAAATGGAAAAGAACTCAGATCTGCCTCAGAAAAACCAAACAGTTTCCTCTTCTAACGCTCTATTAGCAACAAAGAGTGCCGTCTGATGAACTCTTCCATGGCTGTACAATATTTCAGCATTAACGTGAATAAATGAAGGAAGCAGGAGAGTAAAAGCAAATAATACGACGAGTCCGAACGATTTAAGAGGAAACTTTGGTGAGAAGCGGCGTCGGAAGGAGACAGTTTTCTATTTAACTTGCAGCAGAGGATTAGAGATGACATTTTTTTTTCTTCTTTTAAAGTTTCTTTAGTTTCTTTACATTAGATTTCAGCTTTTTTCTTTTTCTAGCATATATCCAAAAAAATAAATAACTTTCTGAACAGTTTTTCTTATATAGAAAAAGCAAATAAAAAGTATCTCAACAGCAATAACAAAGCAGCTTCATAGCATTTACTAGAAATAGTGCCCCTTCCCATCCTAAAAAAATAATTTAACCCCCCCCATTTCCCTGTCCCCGTTACAGTATGTAGGCTGATCTGCTCCCACCAGCATGCATAACTTCCAGCCGTCCCTCTTTTTCTTGCATTCACTAAGGTTACTTTGTTCCGCATGCCGCTGAATGTTGCACGACGCTTTAAACGTCTAAATGTTCTATAGAAATTCCTTATGCTTGAAACTAAAACGTCAAACCTGCTTACGTTATTATTCACATATTGGTGTACCTGCTGCTCGCGTTGGAAGACCATGCAGAAGCTACATATTTACAGAGCTGCAACAAGCAGAGCCGTCTGGTAAAGTGACCACTGTCGTCATGACGACCAGTTTAGCGGAAGACAAGAGCCGGAAAAAAAAAAAACTGGAATTTTGAGAACTAAAAAATAAAACAGACTTAGTGTAAAAATATAATCCTCTAAATAAACTGAATTTCTATTTGATCAAGATTCCTAATGATTTGTAGAAATCTGTTGTCCAATTGTTTAACAAACACAGGTTTGTATTTTTATTTATATTTGATCTGTTTCGATGACATATTAAATCATAGATTTAATAAAACACAAAAAATAATTGAGCTTTTTCTTGCATATCTACTTATAATATTTCTGCTGGAGGTTTCTTCCTGTTCAAAGGGAGTTTTTCCTCTCCACTGTCGCTACAAGCATGCTTAGTGTGAGGGATTGCTGAAGAGTCAATGAGTCGATGCAATCAGCTGGTTCTCCTTAGATAGAAAACTTTGAATCAATCTGACTGGATGATCTGGTTGATCTGGATCTGTAAAGTGACCTGAGATGACGTGATGTGAATTGGAGCTATAGAAATAAACTGAATAGAATTGAATTCTATTTAACTCTATAAACTATCTTGCTGTGAACCGATCCTAATGGATGAGTTTAGCCCTGCTGGCGTTCCTGTTCTTAGATGACACACCGTGGAATAATTAGCTGTTCAATTAGCCGCTTTTTAACATCGGTATTACATTTTTAACCCTTTTTTTTACCTTTAGTTTTATTATTTTAGGTCTATGTCTCTGATAAACAGGAACAAACGTTATTTAAAACTGATTATTTTTCTCCCAGAATAGAAAAGCAAAAATTAAGAACTTCTCAATTTTAGTCATCAAGTCTGATAAAACAAAAAAAAAAAGTACCAAAATTTAAACATCAGAGAAAAAAACCACAGTAAAATAAAGGTGAGACAAATGGATGCTACTGAAGGTCAAAGGTCAGTTTTTCAGTCTTTAGACTGAGACAGTAAAAGAAGTGTGCATCTCTGTTGAGAGGTAGATGCAGGTCAGGATTCCCCTCAATCTGCTGTAATCCCTTTAATCTCAGCTGCTTTTGAATATTGCTCCTTGTTGTTTCCTTCTTCTTCTTCTTCTTCTTCTGCTGTGTGGATCCTGCTCTTCTTCTACCAGGGGCTGTCGCTCCAGTAGCCATTCATGGCTCCTCCGACTAAAGCAGTCGCACCCGGAAAAAAAAAAAAGACAAGATGGACAGACAAAAAAAAAGGAAGGGTGGGGGGATGGGGGGTAGAGTTTGGGGTAAAAACAGGGGAAGACAGAGAAGCCATAAAGGGAGAAAACAAAAAATTCTGATTCTGGTTGCAGATTCCAGCAGTAATGCTCAGCATGGCAGTGGATGGAAGTGAAATGTAGATCAACTCAGACCTGCGGAAAAACCCAGCTTCCCTCCCCAATGCTGAGCTGTACGCTCTGAAAATGTTAGAGCATGTTAACGTCTGTTTGAAGGATGAGCAGAAAACCAAACTGGAGCTAAAACAGCAGCTAATCTTTGCTAAGATGGAGGATCGATTCCCCGGATTAACAGGAACGTTGTCTGATGCAACTCGCCTTAACGAGACATCAGGCTGAAACCAATCGTCATGTGACCACCTGTACAGCTCAGCGTGTGGAGGCGTGCTCAGGTGAGAGGGCAGCTGATGGGGTGGAGCTCTGATAAATATCTGTCGATACATGAATGCACTGAATATGTTCATGTGTTTCCCAATGGGAATAAGAAGGAATGTTGCATGCACCAGCTCTGCAGTGTTAACCCCTCTCCACATTAAATCCTAACAGCTTGTGACACACAAGAAAAAGCTCCTCAGCTCTCCCTATCCATCAACCCATTAAGCCTCAATAAAATGCTTGTTTCATTAGATATTTTAATTCTAACTCAGATATATTTCAAACCTGCTCAGACTTTGGGGCTTTCGTCTCCATAACGTAAAATAATTTCCTCTAAAACCATCAAAACTATTTTCTTCATCTGCTGCTGTTTGGATGGTTTAATATTTATCAGCTAATGTTGGAGTTTTTTTTGTTTTTTTTTTAGGAAAAACAAAACTTCCTTTGACTCGTCTCCATTTTACTGCATCACCGTAGCAACAACCAATCATAAACTATTGTCTTATTTAAGGTGCTGAGGTGCTTCAGTTAAGAGGTTTCATCCCTAAACGGTCTCAGTTTTTAATCTCCACTATATAAATATATATATACACCTTTACTTTGAAAATGCAGCTAACATACCGTAGTTATTTGTTAGTTTCCTCTGAGTCTCAGTATTTTTTTTTCTAAATTCACATCTTATTTTGAAGTAATTCAGTTATAGTATTCTTGCTTTTTGGGGTCATGGGAGGTCAGACTACAGGAGAGCTTACTGTTTTTAATCCTAGCTAACCAAGGCTATATCCCTGTGAGTGTTTCAGTTAATGAGTGTATTTTCGAATACATCTGCAATCGTTTATATCCTTAATTTGTCTTACAGCTAATCTCTAGAAGTAAACAGTTAAATACAGCTCTGGCTCAGATGTTTATGTTCTGAAGCAAATAAAGAATGAAAGTTTTATTGCTTTTTGTCTTCATTTGCCGTGTTTTCTTCCCTGCCGGGTTTGTTTTTTGGCCAAGCTACAGGATGGAGGGGATGGGGGAGTGGCATCGCCTCAGGCCAGACGGCTCAAAGGTCTCAAAGGTGGAAGTGGTGATCGGCGTGAGGCGCAGTGGGACCCCCATCGTCCCGGAGATGTTATTCAGACTGCGGGACTTCTCATAACCTGTGACTGCATCCGGTCCGCGGGGCCAAAGGCAATGGTAGAAGCAGAGTGAAGGTCGTTCGGGACAGATATTAGAGGGTGATTATGGGAAACCCAAGGTTTGGAATGGAGAATATTTATTGATGTGATGTTATGATGGCGTTGCATATCAAATACAGGAACCATTTGTTACAAATGAAAGAAAAAACAAAACAAAAGTTCCATTCAAAGCACATTTGTTCCAGATTGAAAAGGGATATTTGTTGAAAAGAAGACAGATGGATGGAAGGACAAACAGATGGAGAGACAAACACAGACAGACAGAGACAGGACAATCTGTCAGTTGCCATTATATTAGAGAGCTAAGCAGAAATGGCACACTGCAGACCAAAGGTGTGTGTTGAAGACGGCCGATGCTTCGTCAACATGGAAGCATTCACATATTTTCATTAGTTTAGGCTCTTAGGTGGCATCTTAGAAGAGACGGGCACACTGGAGCATTTAAATCATTCAAAGAACTGTTATTAACTTTTCTTTCCACTGTTTTAGCATCTACAAAAAAAATGGAGGGAAAAAAAAATCATTTTGAAAAACAATGAACAGGATGGAAGGACAGACAGAGAGACGAAAAGACAGACAGACTGACTCCTCACTGTGAAAAAACACCAGCGGGATCCACATTATAGCAATTATCCCAAATTCTTCTCTTTTCTGCTTTAGATTTTATGCTTTTTATTTTGATCAAACAAAAACTGAATGACTAGCTAAATGTAATATTTGGGAAAAAATATATCGTTTCTTAGGATAAGATGCTCAAACGAACAAAAAAGAAGAAAAACGCAAAACAAAACAAAGGAAAGGATCAAAAGAACACCTCAGATGTTTGTATTTTGAATTTATTAGAAATGTTGTTCAGCTGAAAGGATGTTAAATATTTTTTTTATCTTAAGGAAAGGAGCTGCAAGTGGAAGCACAAAGACTGAAGACGTTTTCAGTCTGATGCAGATTGTTTATGTTTACCATGTTGATGCTCCTGAAGAAAAACCCGCTCTGCTGTGAAACCCTAAGTTACCTCTAGGGGGCAATGAACCATCTGCTGACTGGCTTTAATATTGCATTGCTCCTTATTTTCTTAATAATAATGAACCAGCTGATGCTAAAATGCACTTGAATTGAAGGACAAGCAAAGCATGCAAAAACAGTTACATGCAGTGGCAGCTGGCCAATAGAGGGCACTAGGTGCCAATAGAGGGCGCTAGGGCGCCGCCCCACTCACCCAATGACCCTGATTAAGACATAAAAAACAAATAAAAATTGTATTATAAAATTAAAAATATTTCGAAATATATTTATATATATTTTTAGGTGTGTAAGATAAACATTTAATTTTTAATCACGAGTGATGCTGTTTTATGCGTTGTCTGATTAGTGACGTATTTCCACCCCGGGGAGCAAAACCTTCTATGGTTTCTATGCGCAGCAGCTGCTTTTCAAAGCAAAGATAGGAGCATCCTGATGAGCAACTTTATTTTCACACCATCTCCCTCCACAGCTCTGACGTCACATCCGTCTGTTATAAACTATAGCTGATTGACAGGTTTATAGAATTATTTAACTACAAGGCTGGGCTAACTGCATGCAGCGAGGCTAAGGCTTTATTCGGATTTCCCTGCCTCCTTTTTATAATCCCAGGATCTGACCCAGTCCTTATCTATGCTGAGCTAGCATGGATAAGGACAGCTACAGAAGCGGCCATTCAAAATGGCCCTTTCCAGTCAAACAGCAGCCGAACAGCAGCGCACTTCCCAACAACTCACAGCAGAATTTTTACTCTGACTCCAACCTTTCACTGAATTACAGGGTCTGACCAGGAGATGGCGCTTCTCTAATAATGCCTAAAAATCATGACAGAAAGAATATTTTACTACAAAGATTGATGTTTAAATATGAATCATAGGGAACCAGCCAAGGAAATTGTGGAAGATTTGAATGGCTACTACTGTATGACTGATTTAAAGCACTTAACAGAACATTTTAGATTTTATTTTATTTTTTTGGTGTGCTACCTTAGTATACATTTGATTGGTTTTTGGTATACTTCTACTTTGGAGCTATAGCGCCCCCTTGAGGAATCTCCACCTTCCACCACCGATTACATGTACTCAGCTGCATTGCACCATTTTTTTGAACTGATAAAATGCATTTTGGTCAAATTTTGTTGAATTAAAAAAGGAACCTAAGTGAAGGGTGAAGTGTACTGTGTCAAATCAAATAATTGCTGTTCATGTTTTTAACTGCTGGGCGTTTATTGATGGATGCTTTCTATAGGAAAGTAAAGCGGTCCGAGCCATCCCTGAGACAGTCAACACCACTTTTATTTTATTTATTTTTGTTCTTGTTGAAGGAACCAAGGGCAGGCAGGAGGTCTGAGGAGCATTGGGAGTTTTATGAAAAAACAAAACAAAAACAAGGCTAGAGAAAAAGAAAAACAAAACAACCAAAACTAAGTTGGTGAGACTATGACAGGAGGAACATTTTGAGATAAGTGCATGAAAGAAATCAGCATTTATAGGCTACATCGCCACAAAGCCGGATAACAAAAGTTTTTTGTAAAGATGAGAGTAATAGGCATTCTAATACTTCTACCACCCAGTGGCGTGGCAGAAGGTTATTTAGAAATATTTTTTAATAATTTAGTTTAAAAAGAAACTCCTACAGTATTGGGTTATCTGTATTTTATGCTGAAGGCTAATTTTGAGGTAGGAGTGCATTGAGGGTAGCAGAGGCAGTGGCAGTTAGGAACAGAGAGAAAGCCTGCCTATTAATGTAGAAACTTCGTCTCCTGAGTCGTCAATCTTTGCTAACACTTCCGAAAGCAATGGCTTTTCACTCAAAGCTTCCATTGAGCTGCACACAAAATTATATAAAATTGTAAGAAGACAGTAATAAAGGAGCAAGACGCTCGGCTTCCTGGTTAATGAAAATTGAGTTTGGCTTGCTGTTAATCTGGGTTAAAATACACAGTTTATCCAACACGTAGTGATAACAGTAAACCAGGTAAACGAGTAAACCAGGAGGTAAAGCAAGAAGAAACGGGGAGTAAACAATGAAAGCAGAAGAAAAAACGCAGAGACAGAGAAGCTAAATGTATACGTTTATAATCCATGATAAACTAAATAGCTTCTGAAACAGGAATTTCAAAACTGCAGCTCTGCAGTCCAGTGTGCTCTGCATGCAGGCGGTGCTGAGGTCTATGTTTGTAGCAGGTTGTGATGATAGGGGTGTCAGGATAAAGGTGGCATTGGAGGGTCCATAACAGAACAAGAAAAGATGCAAAAACTGCTATGACAAACCAAAGACCACCTGGACAACAACACTCAGATCTGCCAAGGAAGCTATCGCAAAAAAATCCCAAAATCCAAAGGATCCTACCTATCTCCATCAATGGAGGCCAAGAAATGGGACAATTGCTGCATTTAGTATGGTTTCGTCAGTCAGTTGGTCGGTCGGTCGGTCGTTCAGTCAGTTGGTTGGTCAGTTGGTCGTTCAGTCGGTCGGTCGGTTGGTTGGTCAGTTGGTCGGTCGGTTGGTTGGTCGGTCGGTTGGTCAGTTGGTCGGTCGGTTGTTCGGTCAGTCGGTCGGTCGGTCAGTTGGTCGGTCGGTCGGTCGGTTGGTAGGTCGGTCGGTTGGTCGGTCGGTTGGTCAGTCGGTTGGTCGGTCAGTCGGTCGGTCGGTCAGTTGGTCGGTCGGTCGGTCGGTTGGTTGGTCAGTCGGTCGGTTGGTCGGTCGGTCGGTCGGTCAGTTGGTCGGTCGGTCGGCCGGTTGGTTGGTCAGTCGGTCGGTCGGTTGGTCGGTTAGTCAGTTGGTCGTCGTTCGGTTGGTTGGTCGGTTGGTTGGTCGGTTGGTCGGTCGGTTGGTTGGTCAGTCGGTCGGTCAGTTGGTCGTCGTTCGGTTGGTTGGTCGGTTGGTTGGTCGGTCAATTGGTTGGTTGGTCGGCAGTGTTGTTTTTTTAGTCAACAGTTACAAAGTTATTTCATTGACCCTCCTTTTCTTCATGAAGATAGCGATAACTGACGAGCTAAACATGGATCTTTGATGACGAAAACATAACGACACATGAGTGTGAGTTTTCGTTGATAAGACTAAATAAAAAAGTCAGCAGGTGGTCAAATGTTTAAAATGCATGATTGTGCTGTAGACAAGCTGTTAGACAAGTTCAGCAGTATTAGCTTTGCTGCAGCGTCCTGTTTGGCCACGCCCACCACCTGCCGTGCAGCGGTGCTCATTCAGCATGACCACAGATGGACCTTTGCAGCAGCAGAGGTTGTAAAAGTAGGCTGGATGAGTCCGGTACTGTGTGCTGAACTCTGACAAACTCTGCTCTTCCCGCTGTGCTTGTGCAGAAATGAGTTTTTGCACGGCTTCAGACTCTGCATTGTACGCTCCCCCCTTATGGTTCTCTCTCAGCAGTGTGGCTCTTCCTGCTCTCGATACTTAATAAACTATATGTGGCTGATCATCCCTTTGTCTAACTATCAAGATTTTTTTTTTATCCAGCTCCCAAGAGGTGATGCAAGACCTTCTTTAATTTCTACCTAAATTGTATCAAAAGCAAATATTTCATTGCATTCAGTATTTTTTTTAGATAAAGACACGCAATTCTAATCGTAATTAAGATCTTATTGATCTGTGTGTAATGCATAATTCATAGTAGATCAGGAAGTGTTTGCTTTTGGATGGAAATCTTTTTTTTCTAAAACCATTCCTTTATTGTACATTTTGTTAGCATTTCTTTGTTATTTTAACAACTTCTGTGAGACACATGAAGTACTAAGTAATTACACTTTCATTCAAGGACCTGTATTTTTTCTGTAAGAATTTTAATCATTTGAAAAGTCCTGTATTAGATTGAGGACTCTAAGAGCTGTTTTAGTAGCAGGAACCGACCTCTTCATCGCTGTAGAACAGCCTGGAAATGAGATTCAATGCTGCATCATGTATGGAAAAGAAATCTGAGACTCATTCCTCTTCAGTATCGATCTTTCTTTCTAATGCCTCTCTTAACCCATCTCCCACTTCTAGAAATGGACATTAATCCAATTCCAAAACAGCCTGTTGCTTTGCCTTTATAGGTTCTGTAGTTGGACGTATGAGCGCAGATAAAAAGCACATGGATTGTGCCATGTGTTGGTTTGGTTGCTTTCTGACAAACTCTTTAATGGTTGTTGAACATCTTATGAAACAGCTACTTTTTGCTCACTTTGTGGTTTTCCTTGAATGTTATGTTTGATGACAGACGATCAAACTGGTTGCAGTGGCTGGGCAGGAGTGAACATATGGACAAAACTGTTGGTCCCTCTGTATAATATAATAAATGCCCATAATGGTTACAGGTATAACTTAAAACTGAAAAAAGTAACAGAAAATAAAAACTCCATAAAAATAAACAAATAAAGTCAGACATCGTTTTTAACCGTGCTTTAAATGAACCAATGAAACAAGCCTGGACAAAATGACCAAAGTGACGTGTTAAATCTAGGTGTTTCCACTAATTAGCATCAGAGATTCTACAACTTTGTAATCAATAGATCAGAGGAGGGAAATAAAACAGTTTTCTCAGGAGATTAGAAAGAAAACTACTGACACTGATGTTAAAGGTAGACTATCAGACCATCTCCAGGCAGATTGTTGTTCCTGTGGCTTCAGCTGCACAGATTATTCAGGAATTCCAGATCCATGGGACTGTAGCCAAACTCCCTCCAAACTCCAGATGAGGCACATCAGCTTTATGTTATAAAGATCACTGTCCCTACTCTAAAGCATGGAAGAGGCTGTATTATGTTCTGGGGCTGCTATGCTTCATCTAGCACAGGGTGTCTTCAAACTCTGCAAGGTTCAAAGAAATTGAAAGACTATCAAGCGATTGTAGAGAAAATGTGCTGCAGTGTCAGAAAGCTTGGTCTTGCAGGTCATGAGTCTTAAACGGGAAACTGACCCAGAAACACATCTAGAAACGAATGGCTGACAGGAAAACGTTGAACTGTTCTCTAGGAGCTCTGACCTCAATCCTACTGAGCATCTTTGGAAAGAGCTGAAGGCAGCCTTCAAAGCTGAGACTCCTGGAGAAGGATAGCTGCTGGGAGGAGCAGAGGTCTGACTGACAGGAACAGGAACCATTAATGGTTGCAGGTCGCTACTCCGTGCCGGTAGCACGATCCGTACCTGCAGCTCATTTGCACAACCAGATCACCCTCGATTTTACTTTGTACAGAAGACCTAAATTACGTTTTTCAGTAAGCATACTAAACTATAATGCATTAAAGATTTAATAATATATTTTCTAAAAAATAAATGCATTAAAATCCTTTCTGTTTTATCACTCGTCTGTTCCTGATCTGTAAAGGAAATGGGATGCTACGCTACTTCCTAGTGCTAACTTTTTCAGCTTTGGATTAAACATAAATCTAGTCTTAAGTGTTAACATTATGGTATATAGTGCGTAATCTAAATAAAGAAACAACTAAAGTACAAATAAACATGGTTCAATCATATTTTGTGGGACTGTACTGAACATGTACAATGAGATAGAGAGATGTGTATTAGCATTCTTTAGTGATTTAAGGACAGAAAGAAGTCATATTAAAACCATAGTTACATTATATATGGCGACCTGGATGAATATCTGCTTGCACCTGGGCAATGAGCTGAAGGTACGAATCTTGCTATGTGTACAGATCAGGTGCTGCCAGCATCCATCCATCCATCCATCCATTTTCTTCCTCTTTATCCAGGGCCGGGTCGTGGAGGCAGCTGTCTATGCAGAGATGCCCAGACTTCCCGATCCACACACCTCCTCCAGCTCAGAGACGTAGACCCCCCAGCGTGTCCTGGGCCTTCCAGAGGCCTCCTTCCAATGGGACATGCCTGGAACACCTCCCGAGGGAGGCGACCAGGAGGCATCCGGAACAGATGCCCGAGCCTCCTCTGCTGGCTCCTTTCCACGTGGAGGAGCAGTGACTCTACTCCGAGCTCCTCCCGGGTAACTGAGCTCCTCACCCGATCTGGAAGGGTGCGCCCATTTTGGCCGCTTGTATTCACGATCATGTCCTTTCCATCATTACCCAGATCTCATGACCATAGGTAACGGGGGGGAACGTAGATCAATCGGTAAATCGAGAGCTTTGCCCCCACGACTCAGTTCCCTCTTCACGACTACAGTCCGATCACTGCTGACGCCGCACAGATCCGTCTATCGACCTCACGCTCCATCCGTCCCTCAGTCCTGAACAACTGCTGTTGGTTCACCTCCAGCAGCGAAGCAACATATTTGTCCAGGCCTGTTTCATGTTTGTTTTAAATTGTTTATCATGTTGATCCCTGGTTGAGAAGCAATCTGACTTTTGTTTTGTCCATTTTCCTACAATTTTATTTATCATTACTTTTGTCAGATTCAAGTTACTTCTGCCACATTGTGGGTTTATCTGTAATAAGCGTAGGACATTAGGTGGTAACATTCTTCTGCTCGTACTATTTCACCTTGAATCTTGCCTTTGCTTTGTCCTTTAAATGTCATGAATCACACCTGTTTGGGTTTTTATTGTTTGCACTTCCCTGTTTTCCGTGTTACCCATCACCTCCCATTTGTATTTAGGTTGCTGATCCCACTATCTTCTTCATTGGTTCTTTTTTATCATCCCCAGTTTCTTTTGCATCTGTATGTTCATTTTTCTTCATTTTAAAAATGCATTAAACAATTAAACAAAGAGAAGAACAAGGCAACGAGTTTAGAGGCCATCATTACATTTCAGTAATTCTGACGCCAAAGAGAGAAAAACAACCTTGGGGTAAGAAAATGAGGTAGCAGCAATCACCATTCTTGAGGTTAAAGCTATTGATTCTACCTCCAACTAGAATGCTGTTTGTGCATCAGGGATGCAGTAATAAACTGCGTGCCATGCAGGCAGTCTCAGAGTCTGAAACCATACACCGCTGAGTGCAAGGATCAGCAAACCCTCGCACTGGCACACCTCCAGCCTGCTTCATGGCTTCAGGAAGGACAGCGGCTCTTTTGTCTGGTTAAATGGTTGAGTCAACTTTGTCTTTGAAATACCAACACCTGCTGTATGCTGCCGCCAACTCTTGTGTCAGACCGGGCGCATTTTCAGCATCCAAACATCTGATTTACAAAGTCTATGGGGGGCGGTGGTAGCGCTGCGTCCGAGTGTCAGGAGCACCACATTGGAGCGTTCTGGCATCAACGGTGGAGTTCACTAAATTTAATTTTAACATCTAAATTTAGATGTCTGCCTGTTTTCCAGTGTAGTCCTGTTTCTCTGACTGTGACTAGCTGGATGTGCTCTCTTCATCCTCTGACATGGGAGCTGGCTCGGAGCTCGTCTGCCTGGCTGTGTGTTTCCTGGACGGGGCCGCCTGTGGAGCTGGTTGACGGTTGCCTTTTGTATCTATGCTTCTTTTTCTATGTCTGCTTCTGTCTCCTTGAACCCCAGTGGGCCTCAGCAGATGGCCGCTCACACTGAGCCTGGTTCTGCTGGAGGTTTCTTCCTGTTCAAAGGGAGTTTTTCCTCTCCACTGTCGCTACAAGCATGCTTAGTGTGAGGGATTGCTGAAGAGTCAATGAGTCGATGCAATCAGCTGGTTTTCCTTAGATAGAAAACTTTGAATCAATCTGACTGGATGATCTGGTGAACTGGAAAGTGCCTTGAGATGAGATGTGTTGTTAATTAACGCTTTAGAAATAAACTGAATTATATTGAACGCCGGAGCGTCAACCAATCAGAAAAGCTGATCCAGGAGTTTGTTGGGGGAGACAGACTCTACCTGCAAGCTGTCCTCGCTTCTGCAGACATTCTGCAGATGAAAAATAAATATCAAGGCGTTAAACTCAACAAGTGAAATTAAAGCTGGAAGGATAGATTGTGATGTGTAAGAACAGAGAGCAGCTCTGATCATTATTGCTGCACTAAAACATTTTTTTCATGAACTAAGGAGAAGCAGTTTATAAATACCCAAATTAACTAGAAATTACGTGCAATTAATTTGCAACATAATCACAATTTAGAATAATGCAATTTTCAAATTGCAAAAGCACTCATTTTAGTCACATTACATTTAACAATAATAATGATTTAACTTTATTAATGTCACACTGGAGAAATTCCCCTCTGCATTTAATCCATCCCCTTGGGGAGCAGTGGGCTGCCATTACGCAGCGCCCGGGGAGCAGTCTTTGCTCAGGGACCTAGAGTTGCTGTTGTGGGGCTTGAACTCAGAACCTCTGGGGGCCAAGTGCAACGCCTTAACAGCTAGGCTGCCACTTCCCTTAATAGTAAGAGAAACTAGGCAGCCTTTTAGGTGGCAGTAAAATGCTTAAAATAGTTTCCCCACTACACAGAAGGGAAGAGACAGTTGCAGGAAGTAGGACCTTTTTCACGGAAAGTTTACAGTAAAGTCCTGCAACAAGGTAATGAAGGAACTGAAACCCTCTAGTGAAACATCTACATATTTGTGTTTAGTGTAAAGGGCTATCGCAGTAAAATTGCTATCTCAATGTTGGCTGAAATTAATCGGAATTTAGAGTTTTGGAAAAATCATTCAGCCCTACTAAAATTGTAGCAGAGAGCTTTCAGCGGGGATTTCCAGGGCTGTCTCCCAGCGGTATGCTGGAGGTCTGGAGCTCCCAACAGGAACTGCAGATCTCAGTGGGATTATAATCCAGATGAACTGATGAACAGAGGATGTTTTGGAGGTGAAATTTCTCACTTATAAACGGGTTAAAACTATCTAAAAGTCTCTAGCTTGAAGCTAGCAACAAAACATGTTCCTTAGGAATATCCTGAGGATTAAAGAATCCAAGTTGCAGCTAAGCAAGCTTCCTGTGAAAGTTCCTGTCCTTTTCTATGACTTCGCTTGTCTGTCCTGTATTTTTCCCCAGCATGCACCAGATGCACTTGGAACGCTGTGTGGTGTTGATATCAATGGCACCATGTCCTCCAGTCTTCTGTGTACTGGTGTAAGTATAGCCTTGATTAAAGTTGTGAGCACAGCACTTTATTCAGTCTAGATTTCTGCTGCTCACAGTGGTTGCACGTAGGAGTGCCTCTGCCAGTTTGACTGCTTAGATTCTATAAATTAAAGTTTCCTTTTTGGATTTTTCTCCATATTTTTTTTAGTTAAAGGCTCCTCCAGGTTCAGTGCAATGCAGACCAATGCAGGAGATTCCTTCTACCTGCAGCCAATAACACGTCCAATCAACATTTAAAAGTCCTATGAGATACGATAGCATTTCATTTCCCTTTGGGGTCAATAAATACATTTTTCATTGAACTGAAATGAAAAGCCCTGACTCTGTTTGGCTTTCTGACCATACCTGCAGACGGGGGCATAAAGAAGGGTGGCAAAAGCAAAGCAGGTGGATTAGTAGTGCTTGTGAACAACAAATGTTGTCCTCCAGGGGCAGTCTAGATATTGAACTGTTGCCAGGAAGTTTTCATCCATAATATCTACTTGGAGATTTCACCATTATTCTGGCAACCGCTTAAGTTCCATCATTAGCCGCTGCTGACACTGCGTGCAACGCCTTTAGCACAGTTAGTGCTGAGCTGAAAACAGCTAAAAATATTTGTGGCAACAACTATATGGACTAATGTGGCCAGAAATAAGGAAAGTAATCAAAAATTCTTTTAAGGATCAAGTCAGGTTGAAGTCAGGAAAGAGCAATGGATAGGTTCAGTTCAGTGGCGGCCGGCCCATAGGGGGCGCTGGGGCACCGCCCTCCCTAATAAGAAGAGAAAAACGTAAAATATATTTTTAGAAATTAACTCATAAATGTCAGTATTACTCTCTAGAGTGTATACCTACAAGCAAAACAAATTATATAAACTACATTTCCCTACCTACTGTCATTCATTTGTGGATTTCCACAGACAGACTCCTACCGTCTCTGTTCTGGGGGCTGTGATCAGACAGACCCACATTTGCAGAGAATCTGTCAATCATGTACTATTGCTAGGTGAATTTAATGGCCAATCAGCGTCTCAGAACTTTATGGTGTTGGGGCTCTGAAAATACTGCACTTTAACAGGCTTCTGCACCCCAGCGCAGGTGCAGACAATTAGAGGGACGATGGCGAACGTAACGAGCGAGATGCAGCTTCCACCAAATTCGGTGAGATCCTTATTTATCTACCCGTTTGCCAGAAGAACATCCCTGTTGTAGGGTAGGAAAATTTCATGTCATGGTTATTGTGACTGTGACGAATCCACATCCTCTAACTTTGCGTGCCACACACACATTCCTGTTATACTGTGCTTGTGAGGACCAATACACTCGCGCTGAGCCCAGTAGCTCCATTAACTTAAAACACACAAGCTGTTCCTGGTTACCTGCTGGCGTATTGAGGGTGCACACCTAATATTTCAGTGGGGTTAGCCGTGTGTGTGTGTGGGTGTGTGTGTGGGGGGGGGTGTACGTGTTTATGCTACAGGGACTTGTCATCTTCAGTCTGGCTGCGTCTTTGCTGGGTTCAAACCCAGTTTGGTGTAATTGAATAAGTCAATGAATCTGTGTAAAATAATTAAGTTGTAAAAATTATGTGTTTTTGTACATCAATTGTTTGTGGAGGTAATATATGGACAAAACTGATTAATGAGAAGAAATCAGAAATAAGAGAGCCTGTAGGGGCTTAAACTATTTAATGAGGGCTGTGGGAAGAAGAGCGGCCATTTTTGTTTTCTGTTTCTTTGTTACATTGCTGGTAACTGGAGGGAGGCTGAGGCCCAGAGGATCTTATATGTTTAGTTTCTTTTGCACCCTGTTTTGAGTTTTTGAGCACAATAAATCACCAACACCGGTAACCCGACTGAGCCTGGATTCTTGGAGGCCAAAGAACCCCGTCACAGTGACCCAAATCATCACTGTTACTGTTATTATATAGTAAATTAAATCATTACTGTTAAATTGTATGTATTGTCCAATTGTTTATTTGAATTCTTATTCCGGATTAGTTGGAGACATACACTAGGCTATATCAGCCCCACCAAAAATATTTTGTTCAGTTTAGGAACATCCTCAGCATTCTTCTCTCCTGCCCACAGTCAAACAGATATCCCACCCTGCTTTGACCCCATGCTTCCCCATCACACCTGAAATGTTTTATCTTCCATTTGTGGATCTTTGTGTTTTGTCTGTCCTCTAGTGGGTGGCCACTAGAGGGCGTACTGGAGAGTGACTGAACCTGCCATGTCCACACATACATGTTTAATGGGTGATATATACTGGCGTGTTGGGATGTAGCACTGGTCTGTGCATACTGTGTGTGAGTCCATAGAAGCGCTACCCTTTTATATGTTAGGAATCCCGTTTGTATGGTCTGTTTGTGTGTTTCCTTATCTCCACCACCAGGAGGTGCCCTGTCTTCGTTGGGCCTCCCTGCAAACCTGTGGCTCATTGGACTATTATCTGGAGGAGTATTTGAGCAGTGGGCTGTCACTACCTCGAGGCCAGAGTATTTGCCAGTTTTGGGTACTCTAGCCAAGCTGAGATTTGCAGAGTCTAACCTGAGCTTTGTTTCTCTGAGACTTATGTTGTTTTTTGTCTTTGTTCTTTGACAGGAAGCCTTCCTGTATTACTGGATACCTGGACCTTCTCCCCCTGGAAGGAAAAACTGTGTTCAAACTGAGAAGGGAAAAACCTCCACATAATCTGTTCAAGTTCCCATCGGAAATCCGAGTGACAGTCCGCTCCTCCGGGTCCTTCATGCAGCTTGCTTCTATGCTTCAGGGTTACAGATAGCTATCCTCTCAGACCGGCTCCAAGATGTTCCCCTGTGTATTCTTAAAGACACGAAGGCTGTCTTGATTAGATGACCTCCGTACACACCGTGACATCCACAATATGAAGGAAGGCCTTCTACTCTGTCTAATCTGACTAACAAAATAACAATGCACATGATGTATAAAAAATAAACCTAACAAACGAATGTCTACCTGTCCGCTCTCCTACGTGTTCCCTATTCTCTGGATAATCCCACGTAGACTGGATTCAAGGATTGACAAGAGCCCCCTCAAACGTGAGTCCCTCTCCTGCGTATATTTAACAGCAGCCAAAATTCCCTCGGTCCCTGAACTGATCTCTGTGATCACACCCTTCTGACTTCCAGTTCCGGTTCACCAGTTCACTGAGTTCTAGATCCAACACCAGTCCTCATACCACAAATAAACCTGTTAAACTTTTCTCCGTGGTCTCTGAGTGGTTTCTCTGCATTTGGGTCAGATTCCTTAAACCGATCGTGACATTATAGTTGGAAGGGATGTAGATGCAGTACTCACGTAAACCACAGAGGGACAGTGATAAACATAACGAGCAGAAAGGCAGAAAAAAGAGAAGAAGCAGTAAATGTACCACTTTCAAAATGGCTGCACGCAGAATTCTTTATTGAAGAATTTATGATTATTGAAGAATAGCAGCTGTGTTTATGGCAGCTACACAGATATATACAGTGGAATAAAATGGTAGATTTACTTGATGCTTCATTACCTTGAGTAGACATGTTGGCTATCTAAACTAGACAACTTTTTACTTCTACTTCTTACATTTTTGCAATTATCTCTACTTTCTACTTCTTACATTTTAAAAATAGACTCATTAGTTTTGTTTCATTTAAGATTATTTCCTTTATGGCCTGAGAATCTTGTGACTTTATTATCATAATGTTATGACTTTAGCCCGCCTGTAATACGCCATCGCAGTGGCTACTGGACAAAAGAGGGCGCTAGGGCACCGCGTCGACCACCCAATGACCCTGATTAACATATAAAATATATATATATATATATATATATAACTTAATTTTAAATTAAAAATTTAAACATCTCGAAATATATTAATATATAGTTTTTAGATGTGCAGGATAAATATTTAATCTTGTATGACTACTAAAGAGTCATTTCATTTTTCGTCGGATTAGTGATGTATTTCCGCCCTGGGGCGCAAAAATCTTTCTCCATTGACTCTCATTAATTGCCTCTCCTCTGCAATACAAACATATAGGATTGCCCAGGGCGCATCTAAGCAGCAACCTGAGGTGAAAGCAAGTGTATTTGCTCACCACTTCCCTCCAGAGCAAAAATTCCTTTTGCGGGTGATCGACAGGTTGAGTTGAAGGATTTGGAGAGGCATTGGAGAGAAAGAGAGAGAGAAATGGTGCAAGAAACGTCCTTTTCCAGGACCTAGTGTAGCTCCAAGGCTAGGCTAACTGCATGCAGCGAGGCTAAGGCATTATCCTGCTTTCCCTGCCTCCTTTTTCAGCCGTCAGGATCTGATCCAGCCTGGATAAAGACAGCCAGGACTGATTTAAAGCACTTAGCAGAAAACGCAAAGAGGAATGAACAATCTGGGATTCACGTGGAAAATAATAGAATATAGTCTACTTTTTCTAGATGTTTGATAGTTTGCATAGTTGCTCTTAATAAAATAAGTAGTCTTTGTATATATTAAAAAATACAAAGCTGACTAATTAATAAACTGGTTCCTTATTTTTTTTCACAAAGCCTCAGAAGGGCAAGATGTATGTACAAAGAGTAAACCTTTACAAGAACTTATGTTTTAAATGTTTTTATGATTGTTTTTGTTGTTGGCATTCATAAATATACTGGTGTAATAACTTAGTATACGGTTTTGATTGGTTTTAAGTGTACGTCTGTTCTGAATTTATAGTCTCCACCAGCGGCCACTGCTCCGTCGTAACATTTAGTAGATTCATTTGGAATAATAAAAAACCTAGATCAAGACTTCACCTGTTGTATCTCCCATATGAGAGAGTGGGATTACAGCTTCCTAATCTTAGATTGGATTACAGGACTGCACATCTGCAGTCAGGTATCTTCTATTTCTCAACTGATGCACCGTAAAAATTGAACGATTCATGACAAACCTTATATCAAATCTGTATCTATATTCTGCAGGCCCAAAGCAATTGAAAGAAATGGCAAAAAAAAAGAATTTCTTCAAAACACCATGGATATTTGTTGTAGAGCCCAATAACCTATGAAAGGTACTTCTCCCATCTCTCCTTTTTCACCTATTTGGGGAAACTCACACTTTACGGCAGGAGGAGCTGATGGAGGTTTTAAAAATTAGGCAGACAAAGGTGAAAAAAAGCAGGCACATCTTTATAAGGATGGAAACCTTAGCAGTTATGTTAAACATAAAACATTTTTAAAAACATTTCATTATGACGGGATATAAACAGAGTGAATCTGAACCACCGCTGTCAGACCTAGAGAACATGGTCATATCTCTCTATTCTATGCAGCTTTATTAACATATGATGAGGAATCTAGATGCATAGAGGTCTGACATCCAAGAAGAAATGCAAGTGGCAGACTGGGAAAATGGCTGCTTAAAAGCAGTCAATTAAAACCAGGATGAAACGTATCCAGTGTAAGTGGTTGATAAGAACCTGCGTAACCGCGCTTAAATTAAATCACAGGTCACCTGACATCCCAAAGAGCTATATTAAATGTTTAGGAGAAAAGGGCACTTCCTCTTTCACTGTGAGTGGGCCTGTCCAGACGTACAGCAGAACTGTCAAAGATTGATGGAGCAAATGTACTTGCTGAGGCTGAAAGGTGTGCTTTGGGTTTACATCCAAAGAACTGTGGTTTTAGTACCAACCAGGTAATACTGACTGATTGGACTCCTGCAGGAGAGCGGTTTATCTACCCGTGTATTGGAAGCAAAGTGATATACCCTGAAATGATATGTGTGTGAAGGAGATGTCTTGATGCAGCGTACGTGAAAGAGGAGAGGGAGTGGAATTTGAAGAAATATGGTCGCCTTTAACTGAGTTTCTCAGACATTATCATTTTGCTTAGTGCTGAGGTCTTTTTTTATTTGTGTTTACTTTCATTCCTTTTTTTATTGAGTGCTGTGTATTTTATTTTTAACCCTTTCTTATTTAGATTTGTATACCTTGGGGATGTGTTTAACCGTATTTAACATAAATCTTGTTGATTGTGTCAATATCATTTGCGTTCACTGAAATATACAAATCCAATACATATAGTGTTAAAAAACAAGTATATATTTCTTTAAAGGTTTTTAGTGAGGAAAAAAGTTCTTGGCTCTCAGCTGACAGTTACCAGAATTTCTCAACTTATAGCTTTTTATTATAGAGACATATTTTGCTAAGTGTGTATTTTTGCAAAGTCTTTCAGCAGCCTTGATCTGAGAGCAGAAAGTTTGATTTTGTTTTTTAAAAATCTCATCGTCTGGCTGTAATTTATCCTTACCTTCACCAAGGAGGTTATGTTTTTACAGCTGTCTGTCTGTGGGTCTGTCTGTCTACAGGATAACTTGAAAAAATATGGATGGATTTTAATGCATTTTTTGTCAGAGGTTTCCCTCATGCTAAGGAACAATCCACAACTTTGTGATCCAACGAGGATCCACTGAGGATCCAATAAAGATCCACTGAGGATCCACTTAAGATTTACTGGGGGTCCACTTAGGATCCACTGAAGATCCATTGAGGATTGAAGATCCACTGAAGATCCACTGAGGATCCACTGAAGATCCACCGAGGATCAAAGATCCACTGAAGATCCACTGAGGTCCCACTGAAGATCCACTGAGGATCTACTGAAAATTCACTGAGGATCAAAGATCCACTGAGGATCTACTGAGGATCCACTGAAAATCCATTGAGGATTGAAGATCCACTGAAGATCCACTGAGGATCCACTGAGGATCCAATAAAGATCAACTGAGGATCCACTTAAGATTTACTGGGGGTCCACTTAGGATCCACTGAAGATCCATTGAGGATTGAGGATCCACTGAAGATCCACTGAGGATCAAAGATCCACTGAAGATCCACTGAGGTCCCACTGAAGATCCACTGAGGATCTACTGAAAATTCACTGAGGATCAAAGATCCACTGAGGATCTACTGAGGATCCACTGAAAATCCATTGAGGATTGAAGATCCACTGAAGATCCACTGAGGATCCACTGAAGATCCACTGAGGATCACAGATCCACTGAGGATCCACTGAGGATCCACTGAGGATCCACTGGTAATCTACATAAGATCTACTGAAGATGCATTAAATATCCAATGAAGATCCACTGGAGATACAACGAGGATCCACTGAGGATCCAATAAAGATTTACCAGGGGTCCACTTAGGATCCACTGAAAATCCATTGAGGATAGAAGATCCACTGAAGATCCACTGAGGATCGAAGATCCACTGAGGATCGACTGAGGGTTGAAGATCCACTGAGAATCCACTTAAGATCAACTGAAGATCCACTGAGGATCGAAGATCCACTGAGAATTGAAGATCCACTAAGGATTGAAGATTCACTGAGAATCCACTTAAGATCCACCGACGATCGAAGATCCGCTGTAGATCCACTGGGGATCCACTGAGGATCTAATGATCTTCAGTGGATCTTCAGCCCTACTTGCTCTTTCACATTCTGCCCCCTGATGGAGCCTCAGAACGTACTCGGTGGATCCAGTGCAACAACCCAGACTCTGATAATTTTATTGGCTTTAATTTGGTACTAATTAATTTCTACTGAATTGTCCTCAGCCATTAACTATTCTCCCTCCCTTGTAGCAAATCCTGACTGTTTCATCCTGACTGTTTCCTGACATCAGAACTTTAACTTTTAATAAATCCTTTGAAATTGCTCCCCTTGTCTGGCTGAATTATCAATCTCATTATCAATTCTTGTAAAAACTGCAGGGTAAAGTTGAATTAAATGTAAAAGATTAAATAAAATGAATCTTTATTCAAGTCACTAATGAAATCTACTCCGTAAAGCTATTAATAACATCTCCTAAGTCATGAGAAACACACCAAAATAAAATCAACTTTGCATATATATACAGCATATATATCTTTTTCTTTTTTCCATCTACCAGCATCATGTATTATAGATGAATAAAATGTCAACAAATATTTAATAGTAAGTGAATATATTTCACCAAAATACAAGTAAATAATTCAATTCTAGAACATTGCTATAATATTGTAATATTGCCCTTTTTTTGACGGCTCCACTTGGCTTGTTTCTATTCCGCCCGTCCAATTTTCAAATGCCCTGACATAAAGACAGAAAGCAACAGCACTGCTGCTGAAGAAGCAGACATGGAAACATTTGAAAATTGGTGAGGTGGGTTAGAACGAGGCCAACTGGAAAAGTAGCGTAATACAATGGATTTGTTAGTTTACTCAAGTTACAAAAACTGTTTTGCGTTGGCATGCGACAGCTTGGCAGAATTTAAATCTTTATAAAGAGCAGCCTCTTTGCATATAACTGAGAGATCCTCCTTCTGTTCAGCACAATCAACATTTTTTAGCATCTCTGAAACTAACTTGCTGATCCTGCAGCAAAACCTTCAGGTGGCTTGATTGTTTATTTAAGCCATAGTCAGAGCCAACTAAAAGCAAGCGCAAAAATGATATTGGCTCTAGGTAATACTGCGCATAGCTTAAGCCACAAAGTTAGCTCTGGCTCCAAAACATTCTTACATTTTATCAGGTTTTAACCGTCAGTTTTTTCAAAGGAAACGCAAGAGCCAAAGCTTATATTGGCAGCAGATCTGCAGTGCTGTGACATGCACATACCTCCACTGGTCAGACTTTAGTAACACAACGTAGATGAAGAGACTGAGGGGGATAGCCTGAAGATGGAACGATACAGGAACGTTAGAACTTCATGGGAAAGAGGCGACACTTGGGAAGATACAGGGGTTAAGGTCATTGGAAAGTGAATCAGTGTGCCTGTCAGGTGAAACCAATTATAAATCAGTTTCTCTTCTTCAGTAGCAGGAAGACCTTTTTAAAAAAGCAAATAATACATTTGGATATAATTTGGCCTTTCAATTAAAAAAGACTCGCAGAGAAAGTGAAAACTGGTTTCTGGCGTACCAGATTCAGAAATGGTTTGCAAGGCAAGGCAAGGCAAGGCTAATTTATTTGTATACAACAATTCAGTACAAAGCTTTACATGATTCAAATATAGGAAAATAAAACAGAATCAAAGCAAGTAGGAAAAAAATGTACTCGTCATTAAAGTCATGTAGCTCAGGTATGAGGCGACCATTCATATGTTGTGGCTGGTGAAGGATCGTTTCTAAATAATTCACTCAGTGAACACCTTACAATCTGAAACTAGACCATCTGACAGGTTGGAAGTGACTATCAGAAGCTAGACAAGTGCTTAGTTCTAATTCAGCGACTGCATCCTCCGAAGGCCAGATTCGTTGGCATTTCTGCTTGGATCCCTGCTTGGGATTCTTTATAAATAAGATTAATCTTATTAAAAATAAGATCATTAGCACTCCTCTATCTCTGATTGGTTTGTCTCTGGAAGGTGAGGCAGCATTGAGGTAGTCATAGAATCTGAACCGGGTTTAGACTGCTTTGATCCACTTGAACTTTCAGATTTAGCAAAATTATTGTCTTCATCTAAGCCTTCAAGTTGGATGTTAGATCCAGTTCCAACCAGGTTATTTAAGGAGGTATTCCCTTTGATCTCCTCCTCCATTTTAGATGCGATTAATCTATCTCTGTTACAGGGATATGTAACTAAAGCTTTTAAGGTTGCTGGAATTAAACCTCTGCTTAAGAAACCGTCTCTTGACCCAGATGACTTGGTTAATTATAGACCTATATCCAATCTTCCTTTCTGATCTAAAATTCTTGAGAAAGTAGTTACCAAACAAGTTTGCGATCACTTCCACCATAATAAACTTTTTGAAGAGTTTCAGTCTGGCTTTAGAGCTCATCATAGCACTGAAACAGCTCTGGTGAAAGTCACTAATGATATTCTCATGGCCTCAGATAATGGACTTGTATCTGTGCTCGTCCTGTTGGATCTTAGTGCTGCATTTGATCCAGTTGACCATAATATTCTTTTAGAAAGACTTGAATATTTTGTTGGAATTAAAGGAACAGCACTAGACTGGTTTAAATCTGATCTATCTGATCGCATTCAGTTTGTTTATGTTAATGATAGATCTTCCTCCTGCTCAAAGGTTACCTGTGGAGTACCACAGGGATCAGTGCTAGGACCAATTCTCTTTACTTTATACATGCTCCCAATCGGTAGAGTTATTAGACAGCATGGGATTAATTTTCACTGTTATGCTGATGATACCCAGCTATATCTGTCTATAAATCCAGATGAAGCTAACCCATTACATAGATTACAGGCATGTCTGAAGACATAAAAACCTGGATGACTTTAACTTTCTGCTTCTGAATGCAGACAAAACAGAAGTTATAGTCTTTGGACCAGAGTCTCTGAAAAAGAAGCTGATTAGCCAGTCACTTCATTTGGATGGGATTAAACTGATTTCAGATAATAAAGTAAAAAATCTTGGTGTTGTTTTTGATCAGGACCTGTCATTTAAATCCCAGATCAAAGAGGTTTCTAGAATTTCCTTCTTTCATCTGAGGAATATTGCAAAAATGAGCAATCTCCTGTCCAGGGGTGATGCTGAGAAACTAGTGCATGCATTTGTTACTTCAAGGCTGGACTATTGTAATTCTTTACTATCAGGAAGTCCACAAGCTGTAGTTAAAAGCCTTCAGCTGATACAAAATGCTGCAGCCAGAGTTCTGATGAAAATGAAAAAGAGAGATCACATCTCTCCTATCCTGGCTTCTCTTCATTGGCTTCCTGTTAAATCCAGAATAGAATTTAAAGATAGAATAATTAGCACCCAGAACAGTAATGAAAAGTTCGGTATCCATTCTTTGCCTGCTTGTTGTGTCAACTGTAACGGTTACTATGCAACAGAGTGTACGGACCATAAAACCTGGAGAAGGCTGGACCTGTTTGAATCCATAGCCAAAACTCCTCCAGTCTCCTTATTTTCATGGACCTCCAAGGACCCGGTTTACTTGGACTGGGTCCTCAGAGGACGCAGCCGCTGAAATCAAGCACAACCAAGTAATCCTTGACACCGGGTAAAATAGATAGCAGAGAAACTCAGTAATACTCAAGACTGAAGAAACTTTTTTTTTTAGTTGATCTCTGATGATGCGTTCAACCCAAATGAAGCAACAATAAAATGCCACTTCAAAAAGGTATGTATGTTTCATAATTAGAGATTAGAGTTTACAGAGACGTTTTGCTTGAACACCAATCATAGGTAGTCTGAAAGGGAATACAAGTGTGTGTGACTGGTAAGGCCCACTGTCACATTTAAGTGAGTAAGGAGCTTTATTGGGGGTAACTGACCAGACCCTGATGGGAGGATAGTAGCCAGTAGTGTGTACCCATCATTACTAAAAGGACAACGAGAGGTTTTGGGGATAAACATCTTGAGACAATGAAGACAGAGCTATGGAGAGAGACAATGAATTTCCAGAGTCGCAAGAGAATGGGGCTAATGCAGATCAACTCGCAATGCCTACTTTCGAAGCTGCACCGACTTCCCATCCAGCAAGCACTGAAAGGGACGAATACCAGACATTGGCATTATGAGTAAAGATGTTCCAAGGAGCATGACCAGTGCCAAGCATCAAGACAGTTGGAGCATCTGCTGATTTATCATCCCAAGGAAAAAGGCATACACTTCGATGTGAAAACATGGCACAGGGTTTGACTGGTGCTGGTGCCTATTCTCACCAATGTCTAAAAAAAATCAAATGGATAAAATGGTGGGCTAACTTTCATAAACTGTGGCAGGGCAAAAAATGACAGCATACAGCACAATGATGAAGTATCAGAAAAGGCGGGGCTTAATAGGTACCTGATAGATAAGAGATAAGAGATTGCTGCAGACCTGATCTGAAGGGCCAGCTCACATAGCAAAACATGAAACAAGCAGTTTTAAAACAAACCAGCCATAATATGATTCTAGGTCACAGCAGCTACAACCAACTGCACCCAACCCCGATCCAGTGATGGGAACCAAACCATCCACCTGATGGGTGGAAGCAAGGATGAGAACTCATGGGATCAACAAGGTGACAACCAGAGGTGTCAAGAAACTAAGTATAAATACTTACTTACCTTACTTAAGCAGAAATCTTGGCTAACTATACTTTACTGGAGTAATTATTTTTTACAGAAATGTTTAGTTCTACTCCTTAAATTTTTTGCAAATATCGAATTCAATTTAAAAATAGACTCGTTAGTTTTGTTTCATTTAAGCTCATTTTCGTTATGGCCTGTTGGTATATAAAAAAAACACCAAAATAAATAGTTTTCAAGATGATACAAAGTTAAATTAGTCACTTTTACCTTTAGTTATAAAACTACGAAAATGAAGTCTAAGGAAGTTATCTTCTAGAACTTTAGAAAAATGTTCCTTTAGATAAAACAAATCTGTCTAAATCTGTCTTTATTAGGATAGTGCAGTAAAGCTTCTGTCCTTAAGATTTTCCTGCATTACTTTTACTTTCATATTTTAAGTTGTCTTGATCTTGGTGCTGATGGCTGGCTTGATTGTTCATTTCATTGTCTTGGATGACACGCCACTTTGTAACATGGCATAAAGGTACGGGTCAGTGCCCCTAGACTGGCAGACTGGGGCGCTGGTTCCCCTGCTTAAGTGTCCGGCTGATGGTTAAACCTCGGCTTCAGAACAGGCAGTGGGGTTTTCCTCCTGGCCCTGGAACAGTGGACCATCTCTACAGCCTCTGCAGAGTGCTTGAGGGTTCATGGGAATTTGCCCAACCAGTCCACATGTGAAATACAGAGTCGGGGGAAATTTACTAGGGGCCATCCGGTCTCTGTGCAAGCACAGCAGAGCCTGGTCTGCAATTCTAGCATTAATGCTGACCCGTTACAGTTCATGTTGGACTCGGCCATAGCTGTCCACTGTCAGCGGTCCTGTTCATAACCTTTATGTACAGGATTTCTAGGTGCCGCAAAGGGCCGGAGGGGGTCTGGTTCGGGTACCAGCGGATCTCGTCCCTGCTTTTTGCAGATGAAATAGTTCTGCTGGCTCCCTCCTGCCATGATCTTCGGCATTGGGGTGGTTCACAGCCGAGTGTGAAGCGGCCAGGATGAGAACAAGCTCCTCCAAGTGCAAGGCTACTGTCCTGACAGGAAAGAGGTGGCTTGTCCCCTTCATGTTGGGTGAGAGTTCCTGCCTCAAGTGGAAGTGTTTGAGTATAATGGGGTCCTGTTCATGAGTGAGGAGAGAATGGAGCGGGCATTGATAGATAGATCAATGAGGCTGCTGCTATAATGCAGATGCTGCAACAGTTTGTCATGGTGAAGAGAGAGCCAAGCAAACTGAAATCTCTCAGATAAATAATATGTAAACTAGCCTAGTTTGGTTCTCTTCATTCCTATAAAATGCTCAAGCCTTTGGAAAAGAATGTTATAATCAACTGTATCAAATGTAGCACTGAGATAAAACAGGACAAGTACAGATTATTTGATGTCAGATTATCAATGGATTATTAAGTCTATAAGGTGAGGCCATGGGAATATCATTAGTGGCTTTAGTGCTATGGCGAGCTCTGAAGCCAGACTGAAACACGTCATATACTTCATTATGGTTTAAGTCGTCACACTCTTGTTTGGCAAAGACTTTCTCAAGAATTTTAGATAAGAAAGGAAGGTTTGATATAGGTCTATAATTGACCAAGTCATCTGGGTCAATATTACAGCTACCTTAAATGCCTGAGGTACATATCCCTGTAATAGGGATAGATTAATCACATCTAAAATTGAACAATTTGGTTTTAACTGGATCTGGATCTAAAATACAACTTGGAGGCTTAGATGAAGATTTTCATTTTACTAACCCCAAAATTGCAGTTGGATCACACAAGGGAAAAAACATAACATACAATGTTGTATGTACAAGGGTGCAGATCAAGAAATAGAAAACAAGGTCACAAATCTATTTTGTCCAGAGACAAACAGATGTCCCTCCTTATTTAGTAACAGTAATAATAATGTTCTTTCTACAAAGACGCCTTTCAGAGCTCTCAAGGACTCTGTAATGCTCCTCATCCATTAAGCTGAAGCCTATTTTGTAGTTATGCTTTTCTTTTTTTAAGCAACATAAGATGCAAAAACAAGATAAAAACAGCACTAATTATAAATCACCTGAACAGGCAGTTAAAGAGAGTATGCACGTTTGGAACAGATGGGTTTAGACCTGAATAAAAAAAGGTTGGAACATTGCCTAGTCCAGAGGGAAAGAATTCCAGAGTTTGGAGCAGAACAAGGGAGAGCTCTGTCCTCCTATTGTGCTAAGCCAGGCAGTAGGAACATAAAGTTAATAATAGATGAGGAAGATCTAAGGATGCAGGAGGGCATACCGATGTGAAGGAGATTAGAAGGCTAGGGGGTAAGCAAGATTGTGGGCAGTGGCAGCTAGCCAATAGAGGGCGCTAGGGCGCGGCCCCACTCACCTAATGACTTTAAGACATAAGAAAAACCAATAAAAATAAAATTATAAAATTAAAATATTTTGAAATATATTAATATATTTTTTAGATGCACAAGATAAATATTTACTCTTTATTCATTAGTGAAGCTCATTTGTTTTTCGGATTGGTGGTATATTTCCTCCCTGGGGTGCAAAAATCTTCCCCCATAGACTCTGGTTAAAGTTGTAGGGAAGTCATATTTAAAGGTAAAATCATTCTGGCTTAAACATGTATATAAATGTGCTCTTTATCAGACCATATTGTCCCAAAAGTTGAAAATTTCTATTTTAAAAAAAATCCTGTCTTAAAATCAGTGGGTGTTTTTTCGTTATCTTCTGCAGGCCAGTTAGTTCTACGTCAGCCTGAACACCTAAATTCAGCCAATCATATATCAACGGTCATCTGCCAAATTTTTTTGGTCATAGCATCTTGATTCATGTGTCGCAGACACTAAACTCTCCTCCTCTTGCATGTTTCCTCTGTCCATAGCGTTCCTTGACAGCGTCGTTTCTAAGTCACCAATTTAGTGCTACTTGGTCCCAATGGAATTTCTCATTGGGAACCTGCTAGCACTAAGTTGCTAACTGGTTAGCAAGATGCTTCCCACAAACCAGCCACAACCAAACTTGCTTGCGGACCTTCGGTCACAATAATCCCGCCCCATTGATAATCGACCAATCACACGCTAACGCTTTATTCTGCTTTCCCTCCCTCCTGTTTCAAACATAATTCATGTTAATACCTTGATATACATTTGATAGATTTTTGGTATACACCTATTTTGAAGTTATAGCCTCCCTAGGGAAAACTCCACCAGCCGAGTGTAGAGCTACCGGGATGTGACTAGAACAGGATTCAAAAACGAAAACTACATTCTCGAAAATTTGTAGTTTCCATTGTTGAGGCAAGAAGAAACAAAGCTGTGAATAAGAGCAGATGCAGAGTACCAAAGGAAGAAAGGCACAAAGACAATTCATATTATGAGGATGAAAAAAGGCAGAAATGTAATATTTCTGGGATGACAGCTAAGAGTTCAAGAATGACACACTGACTCTTATCCTGGAGTAAAGGAAGGTCTGGGGAACTGTCAAGTAGAGAAACTGTTTTAATATGATTTTGTTTGCTCCAAAGATGA
This sequence comes from Cyprinodon diabolis, assembly GCA_030533445.1. Lineage (NCBI taxonomy): Eukaryota > Metazoa > Chordata > Actinopteri > Cyprinodontiformes > Cyprinodontidae > Cyprinodon > Cyprinodon diabolis. Next base: position 41,252,919 of record CM060077.1, read on the forward strand.
TCTCAGTTTTTTTTTACTCCTCAGTTAAAGAAATGTTCTAGGACAGGGGTGTCAAAGTTGTTTCAGAAAGGGCCGTGTGGCTGCAGGTTTTCTTTCCAACCAAGCAATAGCACACTAGACTCCAGTCATCTCATCAAGTCATCATGTTCAGATTGGACTCACTTGATGAGATGACTGGAGTCTAGTGTGCTATTGCTTGGTTGGAAAGAAAACCTGCAGCCACACGGCCCTTTCTGGAACCACTTTGACACCCGTGTTCTAGGAGAACCCTGGTAACTGGGGGTTATGGAGGAGGGTGTTCAAATGTTTTATGTTTCATTTGTTCTCAACCAAATTTGGGAGATATTGTTGCTTCCTTTACCACCCGCTTACACCTGTCTGTCTCCAGAGGCCAGGTGAAAAGACATATGGTCAAATATTATAGACCTTATGTCTTCAAATTCTACACACCAGGATAAATTGGGGGTTACTTAAAGTGCCTTTACTTTATCAAGCAAAGTAATGCTGTGTAGTAATTGCAAAAATGAGCAATCTCCTGTCCAGGGGTGATGCTGAGAAACTAGTCCATGCATTTGTTACTTCAAGGCTGGACTATTGTAATTCTTTACTATCAGGAAGTCCACAAGCTGTAGTTAAAAGCCTTCAGCTGATCCAAAATGCTGCAGCCAGAGTTCTGATGAAAATGAAAAAGAGAGATCATATCTCTCCTATCCTGGCTTCTCTTCATTGGCTTCCTGTTAAATCCAGAATAGAATTTAAAATCCTCCTTCTCACATATAAAGCCTTAAATGGCCAAGCTCCATCTGATATCAGAGATCTGATTGTTCCTTATGTTCCTAACAGAGCACTTCGCTCTCAATCTGCAGGTTTACTAGTGGTTCCTAGAATTTCTAAAAGTAGAATGGGAGGCAGATCTTTTAGTTCTCAGGCTCCTCTCCTGTGGAACCAACTACCAGTTTTAGTCCGTGAGGCAGACACCCTGTCTACTTTTAAGGCTAGGCTTAAAACTTTCCTTTTTGATAAAGCTTCTAGTTAGAGTGGCTCAGGTTATCCTGATCTATCTCTATAGTTCTGGTGCTATAGGCTTAGACTGCTGGAGGACATAGGGACCCCTTTTTCATCATTCTGCTTCATTCTATCTCTATTCTCCCACTCTGCAGAATCTGTTAGTTCAATCTCTAACGTTCTGCTCTCTCTGCTTTTCCTCAGAGTAGCTTTCCCTCGTCTGTTCCTGTTTGGCTGTGACGTCATCCTGGAAAGAAACATCAGCTGTGCTGCTGCCATCAACACCTTTGTTTCTAGATGTTGGAGCTTGGCCTGTTTTCCAGTGTAGTCCTGTTTCTCTGACTGTGACTAACTGGATGTGCTCTCTTCATCCTCTGACATGGGAGCTGGCTCGGAGCTCGTCTGCCTGGCTGTGTGTTTCCTGGACGGGGCCGCCTGTGGAGCTGGTTGACAGTTGCCTTTTGTATCTATGCTTCTTTTTCTATGTCTGCTTCTGTCTCCTTGAACCCCAGTGGGCCTCAGCAGATGGCCGCTCACACTGAGCCTGGTTCTGCTGGAGGTTTCTTCCTGTTCAAAGGGAGTTTTTCCTCTCCACTGTCGCTACAAGCATGCTTAGTGTGAGGGATTGCTGAAGAGTCTATGAGTCGATGCAATCAACTGGTTTTCCTTAGATAGAAAACTTTGTATCAATCTGACTGGATGATCTGTTTGAACTGTAAAGTGCCTTGAGATGACATGTGTTGTGAATTTGGCGCTATATAAATAAACTGAATTGAATTGAATTTTAAGGCTAGGCTTAAAACTTTCCTTTTTGATAAAGCTTCTAGTTAGAGTGGCTCAGGTTATCCTGAGCTATCTCTATAGTTCTGCTGCTATAGGCTTAGACTGCTGGAGGACATAGGGACCCCTTTTTCATCATTCTGCTTCATTCTATCTCTATTCTCCCACTCTGCAGAATCTGTTAGTTCAATCTCTAACGTTCTGCTCTCTCTGCTTTTTCTCATAGTAGCTTCATCTGGTCTGTTCCTGTTTGGCTGTGACTCCATCCTGGAGAGAAATATCAGCTGTGCTGCTGCCATCAACACCTTTGTTTCTAGATGTTGGAGCTTGGCCTGTTTTCCAGTGTAGTCCTGTTTCTCTTTTTCTATGTCTGCTTCTGCCTCCTTGAACCCCAGTGGGCCTCAGCAGATGGCCGCTCACACTGAGCCTGGTTCTGCTGGAGGTTTCTTCCTGTTCAAAGGGAGTTTTTCCTCTCCACTGTCGCTACAAGCATGCTTAGTGTGAGGGATTGCTGAAGAGTCAATGAGTCGATGCAATCAGCTGGTTTTCCTTAGATAGAAAACTTTGAATCAATCTGACTGGATGATCTGGTGAACTGGAAAGTGACCTGAGATGACATGATGTGAATTGGCGCTATAGAAATAAACTGAATAGAATTAAATAGTAGCCTTTTCATGTTTTGGCATCCTTTTTATTTTCATTGTTGAATGCAGAAGAAAAGTTAGTTCACATAAATGGTAGATGCAGTGTCGTGTTACATCACTACAAATAATATGAATATTGTTAAATGGAGGGAGTGGGCAGTCGGCTGAATTGTTCAACTGGAATTATTCAGAAACGCTTCAATATTGGTGGAGAATATCAAGCCTTTAGATCAAATAATTTAAGTTTGAGGGAATCACAAGCAGATGGTGTGAAAGTCCATGAACTGAATGTCCGCCCTAACCCCTAAATCCCTCCATCACTATATAGCGCGGGAAATATATAGTGATGGAGGGATCATGAACTCAGTAAACTGACCGTTGGAACTGTTGGCCATGTAACTCCGCCTCCCTGCACGGCGCCTACGCCATTTTTGTTAATTGTCGCTGTCACAACAAAACCCACAATGCTTTGCGAGGAGAGCTCTCCCAAAGCATTCCGGAATACATATGCTACTACTTTTCAAGGTGCATTGTGGGAAATTTCAATTCCACCACTTTTTCATCCACTAGACATTCAGACACTCATCTAAAATAGAGTAACCACTATATAGTGCCCTGTATAGTGATCAGGGCGGACGTTCAGAAAAAAGCCCTTTGTCATTCTAACAATCTTTTGTGATTTTATTTAATGGAGTCTAAAGTAAATGAATCTGCGACTCGGGTCTAGACTTGATTTTATTTACAGGTGTAACATTGATTTCACTACAAGCTCTTAAATAGCAGAGGTTTGGTGAAATTGATCAGCATCTGTGCTGAAACGGTAGAATTATAAACAAATGTAGAAATGTTCCTTCACCAGGGTGTTCTGCAAGAACACTTGGCAGATAACTGACTTATGAGTGGTTCCTCAAATCCCACATCTAGGAACTAGAGTTTTGTGGAAGGCCTTTAGAAACCGAACACATCTTTAAGCCCCTCTTTAATGACGCCGCAGTAAGCAGCTGATCAATGTCTCACATGATGACAGCACAATATTATTTGATTCTGGCCGCTGATCAGTAACAGAAGAGTAATGCATAAAAAAAAACGATAAATACCAAAAACCATAAATCAGCCATAAATCAGTTCCTCCACCAGCGTGTCTTAAACCCAAAGTCCCTCCTGATCTACATTACTTGTGGGGGTTCATTGTATGTGTGATGGAGGAAAATGTTTCTAGTGTGAAAACACTCTCAGATGGTGGTAAAACTAGACAACTTGAATAAGTTTTGTCTATTCATTTAGGTAGAGGTGAGAGTTGGGGGGATTGATTAAAGATTTGGGATATTAGTTAGGGTGATCATGTTGACATGCATGTATAACAGATCTAATCCAGAGGTGTGTCGGATGCAGAGTGTGTGGAGAATAAAGAGACTGATCCTACTAAAAAAAACGAAGAATAAACAGGGATTACTTATTTCTATAAGACTTCCACTACTCCTCCTAATCAAGAAGGACAGTTTTTATGAATGTTGTGAAACTTCTAATCACTTCTAATGAAGGTAATTTCCCAAGCCCATAAAAAGAGCCATATTAGGGCCAAAAAAACAACACAAAGATCTGTCTGGAGCCGCAAAAATGTCAAAGTCTTATATAAGCCTCCTAAGGGCTCTAAGTATCTCTGCTTCTTTTTCTACGTCTGCTTCTGTCTCCTTGAACCCCAGTGGGCCTCAGCAGATGGCCGCTCACACTGAGCCTGGTTCTGCTGGAGGTTTCTTCCTGTTCAAAGGGAGTTTTTCCTCTCCACTGTCGCTACAAGCATGCTTAGTGTGAGGGATTGCTGAAGAGTCAATGATTAAAAAATAAACTGAATTGACTTAAGTATATATTAGCCCTCTATCAAAATGACTAAGTAGGCTTAAATACAAAAGCATTCATGATTAAATGTTTATCCTTTGGAAAATGACACCATGTGAATAATCTATTTGCAGCTTTAAGTTTACCTAACCTTACCGTATTAATGAATTATAAATTCTTGCATCGATGGAATTCCAGAAAACAAAGAAACTAAAAAAAAAAAACAGAATTTTGGTGTTATTTTCTTTGTAAGTATTTAAAAAAACAATGGAATATACCTAAGAGGACTCCTGTAATTTCAAATCTCCACGTGGAAATAAATTGCAGTCCTCTTCAAACCACAGTAACGATTCAATCCTCTTTTTCCCTCCTTATCGGAGCAACAGCGCAATAAAGTGCAGCGTGCAGCAGCAGCCCTTTGATAAGGTAAGTAGGCTATGGAGACGAAAATATAATTTAATTACAGTGCACCCTCTGGTTTTTTTTACAACAGCCACCTGCCTGGCACCGCGCCGCGCCGTGACACAGGCTATGACACAAGAATGTTAAAATTTATTGTTAAAATTTATTTTTATACACATTTTTACACCATTAGAAACATAAAGAAGTTTTTTTCTCCTCCTACACTTTATATATATATAAAAAAAAGAAAAAGAAAAAAGCCCTAAAGGGGGTGTTAAAGAGCCACATGCAGCTCCGGGGCTGTGAACATTAATTATTAACCTTATTTATTTTCAGTATCAATGTACATGCTTCATTTTATTTAGATGTGCTTTCTGATCATTCTTTTTTTTTTCCTTTTTCATTATTTTTTTTTTACAATGTCTTGTCTGGCGATGTGGCAATAAGAATAACTGTCTTGATGCCAAAAAAAGGGCCCAACAGATTTTACTTTCTGATGATCTTTCATCCATGTTAATCTCTCCAGATTACTGTAATCCATATATTTGTTGCTCAAATCAGGGTTCCTACAGCATAAGGAAAGTTAAATTCAAGACTTTTTAAGACTTTTTAATGCCACTAGAAATAAAGATTTAAGACCAAATTCACAAGAAACACAAGAAAAACCTGCTTGCGACAACTTAACCCAAAGGTTTATTTTAACATAAACCACTGCACTAATGTTTCAAATGTTGAAAAGCTTCCCATACAGGAAGAAAGCTAAAAACACACAAATGACAGATATATTTTAACAATTATTTAACTGAATTCACAAACTTTGTTTTAGCAGGGAACAAAAATCAGTTTTAAAGCCCCAACATAACCAGTGCTAAGTCTTTTTTGCAGCTATATTTCTTTGTATGGTTTTCTTAGTATGTTTGATTTGGTGATAAGTGGAGGCGTTGCAGAGACAAGGGTGGAACTAAACTGAGAAATACCGGCTGTTTCTCCGTAACTCCATTTTGAGCTTTGTGTTTCGCGCTTCGCATGCGACTCCACTGCCTTAATTCCCATCGTTCTGAGCTTGAATGACTTCTAGCATAAATCCACTGAGCCTCATGTATGTTCCCTGGTTTTAGCCATGGAGGAAACTCTTGCCTGGAGACAATTTTGGTTACATTTACACTTGCTCATATTTTCCAGACAAAAAGTTAATGGTGCATCTCCCAAATGTCCCGGCCGCAACAACGCTTTATTGGTTCCGCTATCGGGACGGAACCAATAATGGAGAGCGGTTTTTTCTTTTTTTTTTATAACATTTTTTTCCCCCCAATTCTTATGTCTTATTTAGATGACAAAAATAAATCGTAATAAAAATAATCCTATTCATGATGTTTTAAAAATTAAGACCTACGAAAGACTGATTTAAGACATTTTAATACCAATTAAGGCCTTAGTTTTATTTTGAAGAATTCAATACCTTTTAAGACTTTTTAAGGACCTGCGGGAACCCTGTCAAAGGTAAAATCAATAATCTTTAAAATATGGATTTTAAGACACTGTGAAGATACAAAAGACACTGTGCACCCTTTAAAATGTATTTAGTTATTTTATGTATCTTAATTTAATTTCCATTTGATCTCTCTGTTTAATAAATAATTATTTTGTTGAATGTGTGATTTGCGCTTCATCAAAGGGAAGACAAAAAAAAAAGTGTTAAATACCAAATAATGTCCAAATAATTACAGAGGATTTAGATTGTTTTTCACTATGATTTCAAAAATGCTCTGCTTGTCCAAAATACTAAGAATGCTTGACATGGGACGGCATTCATTTCATGTATTTTTAATTTCTGGTAATTCCTGCATCACAATTTTAAATGATTCTCCCAAACCCAGCTAAGCTCTTTGCTCTCCGTTCTTATCCCAACACCTCACAAGGTTTAAGTAATGTTCTTTTAATATAAATTCTAATATTATCACCAAAGTCTTGTTTAACTTAAGTTAGGTATTGAAACGTAAGTGCTAAGGCTAGTGTGAGTTTAATGGATTACCACAGAAATTCTAAATTCATCTTAGATATTTCTTTTCAGGGCAGAAAGACGAAAAGAAAACTTTTAATTTCTGAATAATTCTGTTTGTGTCACAAGATGGGGCGTGTTAGGTGGAGTGGTCTCAAGGGAGTCACACTGATTTAGGTGAGCTGTTACACATAAAGATGGTTCTTGGTAGAGAACTGTGATCAGGTATGTATTAACAGAGCTACTATAGTAAAAAGCAGCTTCATTTTATAGAATATGTTTATCTCAGGATGTAGGTATAATATTTGGAATCTCCTCTTGTCCTGTTTTGTTTTTTACTACATAAGCATGTTTTTTCACAGTACATGTAGAGTACATATTAATAAAGACATGCATGTTGTACCTGTTTAATGTTCTTAGTCTGGTTTCCCTCTTCCTCTCTTACCTTTCCGAACATTCCCATCGGTGGTTCGCTGAAACTCCCCAGCACTCAGAAGAAAACAGGCACGGTCGTGTGGGTATCGTTCACGGCTGGTGTTGGAGCCAAGTCCTCCGGTGACCGGACTGCGCTCGTCCCCAAGAACCTGGTCTATGGTAGGACAGTCCTCATTGGCCAGAGCTGCTGCATTAGTGGCTGCGTCGCCATTCTGCTTAGAGTCTTAGAAAAAAAGGGGTAAAGGAGATGATGGTAGAGGTGGGAAATTAGAAAAGTAAAGTCAATGAGCCAAAGCAATCTGCTGGTTATCCTTAAAAAGAAAGCTCTTAACCAATCTGACTGAATGGGCAATATTTAAATAAACTGAATTAAATTAAACTGACAAAAGGAAAAATAACCAGTTGCCAAAACAAAATGGATAAAAGACCAAATTAAAGTTTAAAAAGAAAAAGGAAATGGCTGCAATGTTGCTCTGACTCAGTTTTCATTTATTTAATGAGTTGCTCTATATGGTAATAGCGATAGGAAGGATCTCCTGTCGAGGTCTGTATCGCACCGGTTCAGGAGAATCTTTGACTGAAGACATTCTGTTGCTGTTTAATTGTTGCCTGATGAGGATAAAACTGTGGGTTGTTAACAATGTTCTTTGTTTTATAAAGAATTGTTCTTTGTGAAATCATCTCCAGTTTCTTGAACGGAGCTTTTTGAGCTATTTTCAGCCTCTGATGCTGTTATGCCAGGCGGTGATGACAGAAGAGATCAGACTCTCCATAACAGACTGATAGAGCGGAGGTGATTTAATAGTCCAAACAGCCTCTAGTTTCCAGCCAAGTTCCCAAATTCCCGCCGCTGGAGTGGCTCCCTTCTTTCTGCTGGGATTGTCAGTGTTTACTGTAACTCCACCCATTTATTGAAATACAGGGTATAACAGGTTTGCACTCTGGAAGCTTAGGGGTGAGGCCTAATGACAGATCCGACCCTAGTGACATACTGTACCCAGGTCGGAGGACCTGGCAAGTACCAGTCATGGGCCAGTTAAGGACCCATCACGGAAACAGGGGAACTTTTTAATCGCTTCTACTGCAGCATGTTTCTGCAAACACTGAAGGACCTAAGCTTCCTCTAGAAGTCCAGTCTGCTCTGTCCCTTCTTGGAGACAGCTTCATAGTTGTGTCTCCAGTCCAGGTTGTTGTTCAGGTGAACACCAAAGGATTTCTACTTGTCCTCCACCTCCACTTCTCCTCCCAGGATGTTAACAGGATTCAACTTGTTCCTGTTTCTTCTGAAATCTAAAATGTTTTGTTGACATTCAGGATCAGATGATTGTTTCCACACCATGCCACAAAGCGCTTCACCAGCTCTCTGTACTCATCTTCTGCTCGTTCTTTGATGCTCCCAATGACTGCAGGGTCATCCAGTATTTCTGCAGATGACAGGACTCTGTCTGGTCCTGGAAGTCAGAGGTAAACAGAGTAAAAAGGAATGGAGAGAGTACCGTCCCCTGTTCTGCTGACCACCTGGTTAGATACCTGACCCTTCAGTCTCACAAATTGTGGACTGTTTGTAAGATATTCGTACATCCAGCCAGTTGTTGATGCTTCTGCCTGACTCTTTAAGAGTTTCTGACAGAGTAAATAAGGATGAATCAAGTTAAATGCGCTGGAGAAATCAAAGAACAGGATCCTCTCAATGCTGTCTGCCTTGTCTATCGTCAGTCAATATGCTGCTATAGGCTTAGGCTACTGGAAGACATTGGACGCTTCATTGTTCTACTTCATTCCATCTCTATCGTCCAGTTCTGCAGTATTTGTTTGTTGAAACCATAACTTTCTGTTCTCTTTTCTTTTTCTTGTGATAGTAGCTTAATTTTGCGTGGTAATGTCTAGCTGTGACACCACCATTTAGTCCCAGTTCTCTCCTAGTCATAGCTACGGCCTCAGCTTTTACTGGAACTAACTGGATGTTCTCTCTTTCCTCCTTTGACATAAAAACTGGCTTATCTGATTAACTGTTTCTTTCTCAGACAGAGCTTCCTGTGGAGATAGTCTATGATTACATTCATTAACATAGATCAGTTTTTTAATGTTCCCTTTCTATGTGTGCTTCTGTCTCCTTGAACCCCAGTTAGCATCAGCAGGATGCCGCTCACACTGAGCATGGTTCTGATTCTAATGGAGGTTTCCTTCTCTTACACTGAAAAAAATGCAACTGCGATTGTGTTAAAGTAACTAAATATGGTTAAGTAAATGCCAAAAACAATTGCATTGTTTTCTTCAGTGTGGAAGGGAGTTTTTCCTCTCCACTGTTTCCACTGTGAAGGATTGCTGTAGAGGAGTCAGCAACATTTTACAAGTGAATGTCCACTGTCGCCACATGCTCATCCAGGAGGAACAAATCCTGCAAAGTCAATGACTCAATAAAAATGAGCTTGTTTTCAATCAGACAAAAAAAACTTTTAACCAACCCGACTGCATGATCTGGTTGAATTGTTTCTGTAAAAGTTCTCAAGGTGACATGTGTTGTAATTTGGCTCTATATAAATAAACGAAACTGAACTAAATTGAATTCTAAATCATGGAAAATTTGTTTAAGCAGGTGTATGGTAGCATCTTTATCTGATGATAATGGCAGCAAGTCTACAGTCACTGAAGTCTACAGATACTGAAACAAGGCAGGAAGTGTTACAGACATCAGGATCTATTTCCTGGGTCAGGCTTGGATTGAAAAGATGTAGAATCCCACTGAGCTGCTCTACACAGGCACAAAAAAACATTTTTGTTAAGCAATTACAGTATTATGGATTAACTCAACCATCCCCTCAAACACGCTGCACTGCAAACATATGTCCTACCCTTCCATTGGTACCCATCTTTCTCTAAAGATTCATACAGCAAAGATGATGACAGCCCTCTTATTGCTTATTTGGTAGCTTTAAAATAATAACTTCCATACCAGTTTAGCTCTATCAGGGCTATTGTTTCAGTTAGCTAAACAGGGGTTATTCAAGCTATCCTTTAAGTAAGCTGTACCCATCTAGTTATCTCAAAATATAACTTACTTTGACAAAATTTCCCTATTTCACCAAATAAACTACAAAAACAAATAAGAAAATGTATCTACACCAACTAAGCCATGTTCAGCTAAGCTTCCATTAAAAGAGCTCTGTCTGTCATAACATCTGATTTAACTTAACCTTTGGACTTAATAAGTATGTCTCTCCTGTCTGGTGTTTTGGCACTCAAAACAGCAATTATCAAACCACCGTTTAAAAATGGCTAAATAGCTTTTGCAGAACTACAGGCCTATCTTAAATCTTGCTTCTCTCAGTAATATTATTGAAAAAGCTGTTAATTGCTAGACCTGCTCTAAGCAATGACCAGCCGCCCTTAAAACTTGGAAAACTGGAAAACTGGGTCTTTCTTTCAGGTACAGTATCCAACTTTAATTCCTACTTGTCTTTATTTTCCTATTATCTTTGTTTTCATTAGCAGTCGTGTGTGAGTGAGCGTGATGCATCTTTGCCAGAGAGGATCTTGGTCGAGTACCTGGGTAGCCTACGCAGGTGGAGCTCATCAGTCTGGGATTAAAAGTGCATCAGAGCCTTCATTCAGCGCTAGATGACAAACGTTACCATTCGTCTCTCTGCCCATCTCTTGTAACTTTACTAGTTGTTTGCCATCTCCTGTGAATTTGCCAGAAGTAACTCAGTCCTTGTGTTTGCGGTCTCTAGGTTTTCCCTTGTTGGATTTTAAGAAGAATCTGTCAGGGTTCCTGTGTGTAGGTTAGTGCGAGTTGTGCATATCTAATATAGAGAATCTTTGTGGAGAACTTGGGTAGCCTACACAGGTGAAAATAATCTTTCTGATCATAGTGCTGGGCTTAAAGGAGCACCAGAGCCTTCATTCAGTGCTTGTTTCTTGTGTGTGTTGAAGATGTTAGGTCCTTCCTAGTCTCTTGCTTCTCTTGAGTATTTTCCTGACATTTTTTGGTTTTGTTTGGTTTTAAGTATTTTGAATTTTTGCCTGTTTTCCTTGGACTTACATTAAACCATCCAAACTCCTCCTTGCCTACTCCTCTCTGCATTTGGGTCCTCAACACCTCCACCCAACCTGACAGAACCTGTTCCTCTGATTCACCTCCTGTGGATTTACCTGCAGGTTACCTGCCTGCCCGCTCCGACGTTCATTAATTTCCTGCCCGGCTCTTCAGGAAGGAGAGAGTACAGCCAATGATGTTTTCTGCAGTGCTAATGACCCTTTACAGAGCTTATTGTCTGTAGTAGGGCAGGCAACAAAACTCACAGTATACCATACGTCAGCAGCGGATCTATGGTACCTCGGTAGCAGGACACCACCAGTCTCTCCTCTAGGTGATTCCTGCTCTCCACCCAGAGGATGTGAACTCTTTGCTGTGCCTTTTTAACAGGTGCTGCTCTGTTGACTGTCCAGGCTAAGTCCTTGGATAGGTGAGTCCTCAGGAATTGGAAACGGGCCAGTCTGTTCACACACACTCGGTTGTTAGCCAGTGGAACATTGAGCTCCTGTGCATTCTGAAATCAGTAACCATCTCCTTGGTCTTGAGCTCCAGTTAGTTGCTTTAGCACCACTGTGGCAGCTCCTTTATTTCCTGGTAGGAGGGTTAAAAGTTGTGCTTGTAGAGGGCATAACAAAAGGAGTCTCAGTAGACAGCCATGGATAGAGCCAATGTCAGGGTGGAGGAGTGGACCCTGCCACCCTGACACTGGCTCCACTGATCTAGCGTTACAACCTGTGGTCAGTTAATAAAGTCCTTGATCCAGCAGCACAAGCACATACAGCAAGAGGGTCTAAATCCATGTGAAACAGCTTTTCTACCAGGATGTCAGTGCTGTTGGCATTAAATTCTGAGCTACAGTCAACAAACACCATCCTGAGATTGGTTCCTCAGGAGTTCTTGATGGCTCAGGGAAGAGTAAAGGGCCTGTGGACCAGTTCTCCCTATAGGCGATTTTCTTAGGGGTGCTAGAAAACAATCATTTCAAGGACTTCCTCACCAAAGACATCAGTGTCACTGTTCATTGAGGTCTTTAATGGCTGTAGCTTTTCTTTTATACAGGATGATACTTCAGTCATGGATAGGGATAGGGTGAAAATCCCCGTTCGGACTCCTGCCAGTTTCTCTGCACAGGCAAAACATTTCTGTTCCTACCACTTTTCATGCTTTAACCACCTTTAGTGCATGCCTCACCTGTTGTTCCTGAAAGGGTGAGAAATTTTGGTCTTCTATGCTCTGCAGGTGAAGAAGCTGGGATTTGCTGGGATTTACCTGGACATTGAAGTAGAAGCGACAGAGCTTAAGGAGGAAGCGTAGGTCCCTCAGAGTTTGCAGCAAGATGCTGCTTATCCTGTTCAAGTCTGTTTATATCTGCTGTCATCATCGTATTGGCTGGCAGCATTAGAGCAATTGCCTTAAGGAAGCTTAACGAGATAATACAGGACAGGTCTGTCTGGGAACTCCTCTAAAACCTCTGGAGATCATCAGAGGAATTCTATATGAAACGAACAACGGGAAGATTCCTGTTCTTGTTTAAGACTTCTTTTCAGAAGTCTTAAACAACAACAGGGTGTCTTCAATCAAAGGCTTCTAAAGGCCACTATTCAAGATCCTATTCTATAAAGCCATTAACTACACTCAAAAAACACGGAAAGTTACAACATTTAATTTCCCTTTTGGACCAATAAAGTCTTATGGATTAACGGATTTGTTTAGCTCTAGTGAGTGCGCAGCACACCTGTCATTAAGGAAGAAACCGAAGTAAGGCGGATTGTTCATTTTGGTTGTTTGGGAAGATCCTGGTGTTCCTAATATTTTATGAGCAGGGTAGCTGTAATGCTAGGCTAACCAAAACAAATGACTTGGTGTGGTGCTAGTTAGGAGTGGGCAAGCTTAAGGTGGGCATACACTGTGGGAAGTTTAGCCCTTTTTGGGCCGTTTCTCCAGTCATGCAAGTTTCTTGCATCAGGCTGAGTTTCAGCCTTGCAGCGTGTCCAGCGTCGTGTAGTATACAAGGGGTAACGAGGGGCGATCAGCCTCTCATGACCACCTCCCGATAAGGAATCGTAAGGTTGCGAGAAAATCAAATATACCTGAAATTCAGTCAGCCGTCATAGGCAAATCCTGCAGTTGAAGCAGAGCTATGAGCCGATCTACCAGAACCTCGAGCACTGCGCATGTGCAGTGGGAGTCCTAATTCTTAGAGATTGACGAGTCCAACCAGCGCCATCTCTCGGTACTGAGTCCGACGGGTGGTTTTTGGACGTACAGTCTGAGCAGGTAGATCAGAGCATCGGGACATTTAGAGTAAGACATGCTTCGTGAGCTATGAACTTTCACACCTTAGGGTTTCGTTCTTCAGTTTGAGCTGTATCTAAATATAATGATTGAAAATATCTTACAGTGCATGGGTCAACAACCCCTTGTTTCTAGTACGACTACCCACCCATGATGGCTTGGATGGACTAACACTGATGTAAGGATTAAAGCACCGGCCAGAGACCAAGCATGACCTTTGTGCATGTTTCTGTTTATATATAATTATATAATCAAAATATGATTTTTAATTGGAGTGAAGATTGTCCAAGTAGAGCGAGAGAAACACCCCATACAAAGTCTCCTTTCTGTAAAACAGTTGGGTATTCCACACAGACTAGACTAAGGATCTTTTTTTTTATTGTTTCTCAAAAGAAACATCAAAATTAAATTTCTCTAGCAGGGTCATTTCTTACCCCGCCCAAAAGGGGTCTCAATAGGGAAATAAATGAGCACTAGTATTTATTTCTCCAAAAAATGATTAAACATGAGTAAAAAACATGTTATGACTCAATTTAAAGCATTATCAAAGAATAATTACAGTTTTCTTCCTCAATAAATATGAAATAATTTTTGATGCATTTCTCCTTACTGTTCTAAAGTTGCATTTCTCCTTACTGTTCTCAGTGGCATGCCTTTTATGAAGGGGAATGCGATCTCACTTACCTGCCCTGTTTATTTCAATGATCTCTTCTTGTGCCAGTGGGCAGTCTCCTGCACCCATCATGCTGCCAGATTCCACCATGCCTGGCCCGAGCACATTGCCCATTAATCTATGTGGAGAAGCAGTTGCCATTGCTAACGCATCTGGCTTGCAGTAATTGGGACTTCCCGGCTGTGGTGCTCTTGGGATGTGCTTGTTCCTCTTCTTTGGAAGCTTCTGCTTGGCCATGGCCAGTGAGTAGTACATCCCAAAGTTGTTGACAATGACAGGCACAGGCATAGCGATGGTGAGCACACCCGCCAAGGCACATAGAGCACCCACTAACATTCCAGACCATGTTTCAGGGTACATGTCTCCGTAACCAAGAGTGGTCATGGTCACCACAGCCCACCAGAAGCCAATAGGAATGTTCTTAAAGGTGGTGTGGTTAGCGCCAGTCGGGTCATCTGGGTCAGCTCCGATACGTTCCGCATAGTAGATCATAGTAGCAAATATGAGAACACCTAACGCCAGGAAAATGATTAGCAACAAGAACTCATTGGTACTCGCCCGCAAAGTGTGTCCCAAGACCCGTAAACCGACAAAATGGCGGGTTAGCTTGAATATACGCAGGATACGGACAAAGCGTACCACACGTAGGAAGCTCAACACATCTTTGGCTGTTTTAGAGGAGAGGCCACTGAGTGCAACCTCCAGGTAAAAGGGAACAATAGCCACAAAGTCTATGATGTTAAGGGCGCTACGGAAGAACTCTGCCTTGTCGGGGCAAAAGATGACACGGGCCATCACCTCAATAGTGAACCAGATGACACAGACACCTTCCACATATGTCAGCCAGCCGTCGGTGACAACTTCATAAACAATCTGTAAAGTGAATGAAGAAAAAAAAGGATTAGAAGACTTTATCATTTAGTAAGAGGAATGTTATTATGGGGTGCCATTCGTAAAGTTAAGCAGTAAAAAAGTAGGAGCAATATTTATAGTTATTTAGCGTGTTTTAAGAGAAGAATTAGGGAGTTATTTTTTTTATTATGTTATTCCTTCATTTATACAAATCGAAGTTCTAAAATATATATTTAGATTGTCAGTAAAAAAAATCTGTCAGCAAGTTAAATATTTACTATCCAAACTAAATAATTATTTTAATTTAAGATTTAGTTTCCAAACTAAATACTTTGTTTTTTTTTAAATATATATTTACTTTGGAGATAAATACTTTGTTTGCTAATTAAATATTTAGTTTGTTAGATAAACATTTAGCTCCAAATTAAATATTTATTCAACAAACTAAATATTTAGCTAGCTTTGCGCTAGCAAAATATTCACTTTGAAAGTCAAATGTTTAGTTTGTTAAATAAATATTAAGTTTGGAGCTAAATGTTAATTAAAAAAATTAAATATTTAACTCTAAACTAAATATTTACAAATGATCATATAATCCTTTAACCTTCAAAGGAATAAGGCAGTGCTGACCTCTAACAATGTGATTTAAGTGCCCACATTTGGGCAGAACATTTTGGATAATATTGCTGCCGTACCTCCTCACGTGTTACGTTGCCAACGGTGACGTTCTCCGTCTTGTTGTAGATGGTGTTGAAAGCCTCGTGGGTCTCCAAGCAGAAGGTGGAGATAGAGAGAAGGATAAAGAACAGCGAAGCAAAGGCCACATACTGCATGGAAAGAAAAAAAGGAGACAATGACAAACTACAGATGAGTTGCATTATCACCTCATACTTATTTATTTACAGCCAGCAACGATTTAAACTCAGTCCCTTGAAAAAAAACAACATATGTCTTCAGTTTTTTTTTGCAGAATTTTAATGTTCATATTTTGCTGACTTGGCAGAGGAGAGTTTGAGCCATTGCAGTACTTGCAGTACATTAAAACTGCCAAAAGAGGGCACAAATAACAAAGTGATTAGAGGAGAGGAATCTTTTTAATTCAGACAATATGTGCTGACGAGATAACTACAGAGAAAACAGCCCCGAAACAAGGAAAACAAAGGTTATATAAACACATTTCTAAAAGCCTGTGAAAATAGAACAAACATTGTGGAAAAAATAAAACTAGTAAATGAAAAAAAATATTCTCGAAAAAATAAATTCTATAAGACTTTTCATCATAAATTAACCAATTACCTTATGAAATGAATTACTTTTAAATTATAATTATGCCCATTCACACACACACACACACTATTAGGCGTTTTTTATGGTGTGCCATTAGGGTAGCTTGTTCTGCAGCACTTCTACTGCAGTCTCATGCCTCCAGCTATCCCTCACCTCACTCGATTATCTGTATGTCTATACATTCAGTGAATAGAAGACATGAAAAAGTACATAAATATATTGAGAGCAACTAGAAATGATTACAATAAGATATATAACTCATTGCAAACAATTGATTTATATCTTTAATTTTTACCAAATGTGTGTATAAGATGCAGCGATGGACTCAAAACCATGCAGGTAGCAAACAGTCAGGATGAAGGTTTAAATGTTCAAAGGGCATTAAACTCAGGCAGGATTCAAATTAACCAGAGTTATAACACCGAACAAGCAGCAACAGCTTTGGCATCAGCAGCAATGTAGCATCTATTTCATGCATCTAAAGCTCACAGTGTAAAGCTGGTGCAGGTAACTTTAATCCATTTAATCTATTTAATCCTGAAGTTAGTGATAAAGTAGGCAGTTGCTGGGGCCCTACAGTATGATTTCCAGTGTGCAGGAGACACCACTGGAATCAAACCACAGACCCAAGACATGAGGACAGGGGGATTGCTGACATCTGCATGCACTGGTGCAGGAATGTGCATCGCTCTGTATGCACCCAAAGTAAAAAATGCATTAAAATTCTTAAAAAGTTTAAATATTTACACGCTTCTTATCCGTGTGTGTCCTGGAAAGATGTAGTTGTTTGACAGATTCATTAATAAAATCATGGTTTTGACTCCTTTTATCCAAACTTGTCAGTGACGGCGTCTTATCAATCACCTCTGTGGCTATTCTTTTAACGTTACACCAAACTGGATTAATAAAAACAAATAAACATTA
The DNA here is from genome assembly GCA_030533445.1 of Cyprinodon diabolis. Classification (NCBI taxonomy): domain Eukaryota; kingdom Metazoa; phylum Chordata; class Actinopteri; order Cyprinodontiformes; family Cyprinodontidae; genus Cyprinodon; species Cyprinodon diabolis. The sequence goes on from CM060077.1 coordinate 41,270,087, forward strand.
TAAGGTGTGCTTGCTGTGCTGAAAGGAGTGATCTTTGGAATGATGCAGAGATTTGCATTTTTTTTTATTTACAATAATCTCTGAACTTATATCAATTATTACCGTAATTTCCGGACTAAAACGCACTACTTTTTCCCACGCTTTGAACTATGCGGCTTTTACGAAGGTGCGCCTTTTCTGTGGAGGTTTACTACTGTAAATGCAGGATGAGGAAGTCGAGTTGTAAATGAAAGGATAAGGGACTAATTTTCATTTAGCACAAGATTATGCTTCTCATGCTTTTATCTTTATTTCTGTTAGGTTTCTGTTTCTGTAATGTTTTTCTTTTGCTCCTTGATTTCTAGTGTTTAGTTTTCTTTTCACCATGTTTCTTTATCCTAGTTATTCGATTATTATTTTGTTGATGTTTTCTTATTGGTTCCTGTCTTCCAGCTTTTCATTGGTTATCCTCTGCTGCCCTCTTGTGTCCTCTTTCTCTTGCTCTGTTTTCTGTTCTGCTCTCACCTGTGTTCAATTCCCTCGTTAGCCCTCTTCCTGTCTCTGTCCCCTTTAAAAGCCCTCCCTCTTCAGTTCCTGTTTGCTGGATCCTCGTCTTACATCTCATCAAACCTCTGGTCAGTTCTCTGTCGTCCTTCCTTGTCTCTTCCTGGTTCTTAGTTTTTGGTTTTTCCCTGATGTCTCCTAGATTCTGGTTCTTAAGATATTTTTGTTGGATTTTTGACTCCTGCCTCAGAACCTGAAAACCTATTAAATCACTTAAATTCATCTCAACCAACTCGTCTCTGCATTTGGGTCCTCTAACCAACACCCTCAATTCATGACAATTTCAAAATATCTCTAAGTGTTTGATTTCCACCCTGATCTACATTTAGCGAAATAAATTTCAAGAGACGCTGCTTCCTGATTGCTAATTACAATAAAAAAAAACAGTTCTAGGTATAAAGCAGTAGCTCTGTGGAAATAAGAAAATAATCATGAAGGACATAACATGGAAATTCCTGTTCTTTAGGTTCATTGTTAGGAAATGTCGATCCAGGGATGTTTTTTAAAAAACGACACCATTTCTCTATGTAAGGGAGAAGTCCCGCCCTGCATGACCATATTTGTATCACATCTGTGCATTAAACAGACAAATATCTTTAAGATGTTGAAAGAAATAACTTTAATAGGATAAAAAACAGGTTTAGTTGACACAGGAAGTTAACTGCTTGGAACCTTCAGAATCTGGTTTAGGGCACTGAGTTAAAATCTTCTACTTTATACTCAGGATTTTATGTTTGCATGCACCTTTTTCTAATTTTGTGCCATATTTCTCAGTTTGTGCTCCAGTTTTCTCGCGGCGCCTCACATATATTGAGGTTCTCACCAAAGTATTTTGGTGTAGCGAGTCGACGCCCTAAAGGTCGTCACCGCTTCGCTTATTTTATTAATTTTATTGACTGATATCTGGACTCACTCACTGTAAAGATTTAAAGCTTTACCCAAAAAAGTGAAGGTTAATTTAATTTATTTACATTTTAGTAAAGTAAATCTAATATTAATCAGAGGTGTCATATAACAAAGTCCAAATACTTTGTTACCTTACTACAGTAGTAATGTTGGCTATCTATACTTTAATGGAGTAATTATTTTTAGACAACTTTTTACTTCTTCTCCTTACATTTTAAAAATAGACTTGTTAGTTTTGTTTCATTTAAGCTCATTTTCATTACAGCCTGATGGTATTTAAACAAAAATTAAAACCATCAAAATAATTAGTTTCATCCAGAAAATTTATTTCTTTGTGGTTGGACTCGGTGCTGCCCCAACTTGTTGCTCATCACATACTGGAATAAATCGTTTTTTGCAGATGAAGCAAAGTTAAATGTGACGCTGTTACCATTAGTTATAAAACTAAGAAAGTAAAGTCGAAGGAAGTTATCATCCAGAATGGTAGAAAAATGTTCCTTTAATAGGGTAGAGCAGTAAAGCTTCATGCCTTAACAGTTTTTCCTGCATTACTTTTACTTTTATACTTCAAGTAGATTTTAAAAAATGTACTTTTACACTTTTACTGGAGTAAAAAGCTTAAGTTGATCCTCTAACTTCTATAAAAAGTTTTTAAACAGCAGGATTTATACTGGAGGAATAAACTTTAATACTGTAGTTTGACACCTTTGCTAGAACCTCTCTGGACAGCAGACAGAACATCAACAGCTTTACTGTTTCCTGCTTCCTAGTATGGAGTAAAAACAAACTTTTGCTCATCATTAATTTCTGCAGGTGTTTTTAAGCATCTTCCAGCATCTCTAAAAGCTCTGCTGTGGTGAACATGTCCATGCTGTGATGAGGGACAGACACCTGCTGTAGATCTTCCATCACTCTGCTCACCTTTCTGCTTTTGACTGTAGAAAAATGTTCCTTTAATAGGATAGAGCAGTAAAGCTTCTGGCCTTATCAGTTTTTCCTGCAGTACTTTGACTTTTATACTTTTAGTGCAGTAAAAAGCTGAAGTTGATCCTCTAACTTCTATAAAACTGTTCTAGACAGCAGAATTTCTACTTGCGCTGGATTAATAAACATTAATACTTTTGACATCTCTAATATTAATCATCATTAAAGGAGAATGTAGGTCAAATCTATACTACGGGTTCCCAAAAGGTTAAGTCTGAAAACACAAAAATAACAATGCAATAAACCAGCAATAACCTAGAAATACACCTTCATTTTATTACTTCTCTCTGCATTCCTTTATACATATAAAGTGAAGTAATGGTATCAGTTTTTTAAATAATTGTATTTCTATATAAGGACTATTTATTTATTTAATATTTTTTGTTCAAATTTATTCATAGTTTTCATTTAGTTAATTGTTTATTCATTTTTTAATATTTCATGTTTTACTTATTTGGGCTATTATTTCCTTTTGAATTGGTGAGTTTATTGTTTTAGATTGGGGAGTGGTGGCCTAGTGGTTTAGGGCATAGAGTCTGGAATCCAGACATTCTGAGTTCGAGCTCCACTCTGGGTCCCTGAGTAAGACCCTTAACCCCACCCTGCTCCCCGCACAATGGCAGCCCACTGCTCCCCAAGGGGAGGGGTTAAACGCAGAGAGTGAATTCCGCTACTCTGTACTTGTGACAATGTAATGACAATGAACAGCTGGAAAAGATAATTAAATGTAAAAATTGTTCCATGTAGTTATTTCCTGGGACTTTTATATTCATGTATGTCCTGATATATCTTTGCTCCAAACATTCTGTTGGGATCCTGAGGCTTTGCCCACCAGAGGGCGCCAAGGATCCTCTTCTGTTTTGTGTTTTCTATTAGGGACTGGGGTTACTGTTGGGATCTGGAGAGTTACCATCTGTCTCCAGCAGAGAGCGCTGTGGGTCTCCTGGGCTGGAGCCTCCAGCACACCTGAAGCTCGTCAGCCCATCAGGAGACCTTCCTTCATAAGCAGCAGTCAGACCTTCCTTCGACGCCGCAGTGTTGACAAAGTTTGGTTAGCGAAACCTGAGCCTCTGTTAATTTATAGAATCCTAGTAGACTCTAGAGAAACTAGATTCTAACCTGCCTCTGTCTTCTCTGCCTCATAGGAAACCTGATCGAAGTGTGAAGCTCTGGATGAGCTTAGTCTGGAAACCTGCCTGCCTGCCTGCCCAAGGAAGCCAAACCAGAAGACATCAGTCTGGATTCCTCCAACAGCTCTCAAGGAAGAGCTAGGAAACCAAGTCAAGGTCTGAAACTCACGAGTCAGAAGCTAGACGCTGCTGCTGCCGCTGAGCTCCTTGCTGAATCTACAGTCTCTGGACCCAACCGGTTCCCCCTCTCTCAAAGGATCTGCCAGAACCTCATCTAGGTACATTCTGAATTTACACACTCGACAAGCCATCTCGCTGCCTGGCTAATCAAACTATCCATCTCTGCAGATGTCAGTGATTCCAGTCCCGGACCTGTACCAGAACCAGTTCATATTACTCTGTGTTTTTTTTAATAAACTCTGTTAAACTTTTACTCAGCTTCCTGTGGTGTTCTGCATGTGGGTTCATCCTCTTAAGCCTATCATGACACATTCCTCAGGAATCGCATCACAATAATAGTGAAAACCATCTCATGAGAGTAAACAACTGTTATTTTATCACCTGCAAAGTTGAATATAACTAAATTAGTGGAAAAATTACTTTAAAGCTATTCTACAAATCAATCCACTGGACTTTGTTTCCAAGTCTGAAGACGTTTCTCTTCCATCCAGGAAGATTTTTCAATCCAAAATGTCAGAAATAGCGTTTAGTTCCAGGTTTTATCCAGCAGCCCAACAAAGCCTGGTTTTAGTTTAGAAAACATGCAAATAGAAACGGATGAACGGGTCCCCCCCTTTGGAATGGGGGTCGTTTGGCTTCTTTGTTAGCCTGCAATGCCCCATATCTGTCTATGTCTCTGAAAGGGGGGGTCGTTAGTGGGAATAGTTGGCCTGGCTGAACAGGCGAGGTCTTCTGTTCTCCTGTAAAGGGGTGGGGCTGCGATGATAGCGGGAAGGAATCAACTCTATTGCTGCATTGAAGGTTTTTGTAAAACTAGGTCTTTAGGATGAACTAGTCTCTGTTTAGGGCTCAGTTTGGTTTGAAATGTTTTGGGATTTTGTGTTTGGAGAAAATCCTCTTGAGTTTTTCAGAGACTCCAGCAACATATGGGATGGTGATGTTTTTGCATTTCATCTTCTCACCGTTATGTTCTGCTGCGTGTCTTTAGGATCTCCTTGCTGATTTTGACAAATGCCCAGTTTGGGGATCCGCAGGTTTGAAGAGCATCTTTGATTTGTTTCTCTTCTTTGTGCTCCCCTTCTGTTTTAGTAGAGACAGGCTCGACCTGCTGTTGTAAGGTTCTGAGGAGTTTTTAACTTTTTTGCAATGACTAAGACCTGGATAACTGAGAATCCTCACCAGCATACTCTATAGGTGGTGTCAGACCTTGCAGAGACTGGCGGGTAATCGGCACCATATAGAGTGAAAGTTACACTCATTATTAACACTTGAGCATATTAACACTCAGTATAGTCATAATCACTCTATTTAGAGTTAAATAGGTCAACTCTGAAGTTTTAACACCAATTTTTTACTAAGGGATACCGATCCTATAAACCTAAAGATGAGCAAAACGTAAATCCCTCAGGCTTCCATCAAACCAGTGATCTCCATGCAGCAGGGTTGCTAACTGCACTGACTTACAGGCTGTTCTCTGACTTTTCTGCAGTCACTCATAATGCATACCCAACCCAGCTGCACAATTAGTCTCAATATCAAGTGTTTGGCTTTTTCAAACAGAAAAATAAGAAAGTAAACTCATGAGGGTTTATAATTCATGCCTTTTTAAATTATTTTCCAGGATTATATTTACCATGCACCAGAAAATATTTCCTTTACCGCTTTCCCAGGACTCTTTCCAATGCATTGCAGTGATGCAAAAATGATGCTGAAATTATTCCAAGATGCTTAATTCTATGGAGCCTACAGCTTCAAAAACAGTTTTAAAACACAGTTACCTCCTTATTTTCACTAAATACAAAAAAAATAAAACGGTCTGTTTGGGGACCCTGAGTCGGCGCTATGACTTCAGACTCACCTCAGAAATGCCCTCCATGTGTGTCTGACATACCAGCATCCAAGATCAGGCATTGGATGGCTTTGTGAAGCTCAAAAATATATTCCATATAAATGCTGCATTATCGATCCTCAGAAATCAATATTAAATAATGAACATTAATCCATTCAGAATTTAATATCTATTTTTTAACACACCTCTTTGTGTTACTCTATTAATGACAGATTAGTTATCATCCCAAACTGAATCAATGCGATAAATGCTGAAGGTTAAGAACATTACATCTTAGTTTTATGGAGATCTTGATAATATAAATAATAATACCTATAAAAGTCTTACATCATGCATGTTAACATGTGTATGTGTGTCTGTCAGGCTAGCGATGAAGGCGGCTGATGGAGTGTTGTTTTTTTTAGTGCTAAGAGAGCCCACCAAGTCCCATTTCTTATTATGATGATCTAATTTAAAACTTCTATAAAGAGCTGCCCTAGATAAACTCACACACACATAGATGCATATCTAGGCAGCTGTGGCTCAACGGAGCGAAGTAAGTGCCTCACATTTGGGAGGTTGTGAGTTTGATGCCCCCTGCCACGAGTCAAAGAAGTGTGCTTGGGCAAGTATCTCGTTCCCAAGTCGTCTGAGAATATTTAAATGAAATTGTAAAGGCCTTAACTGTATGGAGTCAGTGACTTTTAACTCAATACATAACAACCTGCTCTGATCATGACTCTGAAAGCTGGGCTGATTGCTCATTTCATTCACCTGCCAAACTCTGCCTGGTTTCCAATTACCGCTCATATAATCCAACTGCTTCTGCTTCTTTATATACAGCTCAGTCCCAGCAATCAGGGCCAGATTATTGTTGCTGTTGTTGAGGTTTAGACCATTGCTGACGCCATAGTTCATGTTCTCATTCTTGGGGCCAGTTGTTAAGAGAGCTTTTTAGTGTTTCTGTTTTCCTGATCATGTCCTGTCTCTTATCTACTGAGCATGCCCTGTTCCTGTCTTGGCTCAGTGGAGAGAGTGAGTTTTAGTGTACCGTAGTTCACCTGATATCCTGCCTTGTTCTGCCTCCAAACTGCTGAGCTTGCCTGTCCCATCTGAATGATCTGCCTGAACTCTCTGTTGGACTCCTGGAACCTTGAACCAGTGTGTTCCTGGTATGATTGGAACTCCTGATTGGGTTACGGACTCCTGGACCTCTGAGCCTTCCTGTTCTGATCTGTTTCCCTGACCTGGCTCAGACTCATGCCTGCCCTCCGGGATCTGGCTCACAATAGGTTGCACCCACCACATCTAATTGGCAGCCCTTCGGCTGGATCCTACTTGTTCTATGGAGGTGGACTGAACTGTCAAAGCAGAGTATCCAGTGATGGGCGGTCCACAGCTGCTGCAGATCCACAGCCAGCTTCTGTGATTCTGTTTTGAATAACCGCCTATGAATTATCCCACTGTCTGGCTCGCCTTGAATACTGGGTCGTTCTGTCCCACTTCATGACACAACCAGTAAAAAGTTGTTTAGAAAATGTTATTTCGGCTTCATCAACTTTCAAGTTCCAACAAATCCAAACTCAGACTATTTCAACATCCATCTGATATCAGATTGTTCCTTATGTTCCTAACAGAGCACTTCGCTCTCAATCTGCAGGTTTACTAGTGGTTCCTAGAACTTCTAAAAGTAGAATGGGAGGCAGATCTTTTAGTTATCTGGCTCCTCTCCTGTGGAACCAGTTTTAGTCCGTGAGGCAGACACCCTGTCTACTTTTAAGGCTAGGCTTAAAACTTTCCTTTTTGATATAGCTTCTAGTTAGAGTGGCTCAGGTTATCCTGATCTATCTCTATAGTTCTGCTGCTATAGGCTTAAACTGCTGGAGGACATAGGGACCCCTTTTTCATCATTCTATCTCTATTCTCCCACTCTGCAGAATCTGTTAGTTCAATCTCTAACGTTCTGCTCTCTCTGCTTTTTCTCATAGTAGCTTCATCTGGTCTGTTCCTGTTTGGCTGTGACTCCATCCTGGAGAGAAATATCAGCTGTGCTGCTGCCATCAACACCTTTGTTTCTAGATGTTGGAGCTTGGCCTGTTTTCCAGTGTAGTCCTGTTTCTCTGACTGTGACTAACTGGATGTGCTCTCTTCATCCTCTGACATGGGAGCTGGCTCGGAGCTCGTCTGCCTGGCTGTGTGTTTCCTGGACGGGGCCGCCTGTGGAGCTGGTTGACAGTTGCCTTTTGTATCTATGCTTCTTTTTCTATGTCTGCTTCTGTCTCCTTGTTAAAACTCCCTTTTAACTCCTTGGTAAAAGGGAGTTTTTCCTCTCCACTGTCGCTACAAGCATGCTTAGTGTGAGGAATTGCTATAGAGTCAATGAGTCGATGCAATCAGCTGGTTTTCCTCTAATAGAAAAATTGAATCAATCTGACAGGATGATCTGGTTGAATTATCTCTGTAAAGTGATCTGAAAGGACATGTGTTGTAAAATGGTGTTATAGAAATAAACTGAATTTAATCTAATTCACTTAATTGTAATTTAATCTAAAACCTAACAATTTAACCTTTCTTACCATGAGAACTTTGTAGCTACATCAACATTTGGTTCCATTAAAGGGTCACATCTCCAGAAAAGAAACTTTCATGATATAATGGTTTGTCTTCTTGACTTAATCCCAAAAAAATGTGCTGTGGTTAGAAAATACTCTAATCCACAATTCAAGAAATTACAAGAAACCTCTGTAATCCAGGCAACACTTATTTAAACTTGAATGCTGTGTGAGAATTTTGCTGAATGAGTTTTGTGGGTTTTGTCATTGACATAATGGATGAGTTTCACACTAACCAACCATTAATAGGTGAAGAGCAGCAAAGATTGCAGCTTTTAGTAGGTCATCTTATACATGAGAGTGAATGGAAATGAAGTGGAAGGATGAACTAGAGAGGCTGAAGCATGTCAGTCACTCCTTAGTGCTGAAGCCCATCTCGATCTGTCTGTAGAACCGTCCACTTCCACCGGGAACATTCTCCTCCTTAGCTATGTCTGCACTCTGTCCCCGTTAACAGAGCAACCCCACTCTGCAAAAGCCTATTAGATATAAGTGAAATTTTTTACATTAAGTGTATATAGCCAGAATTTTCCCACATTGTCAAGTTTGCGGACGACACTGTCATTGTGAGCTTGCTGGATGACAGGGAAACAGCACATGGCCCCATCATGGATGAGCAATGCTGGAACTGAATGTCACTAAAACAAAGGACATGTGGATTGATTTCAGGTACAAGACCTGCGACCCCTCTATAACCATCATAAACGGGCAAGACATTGGCATCTTGGGTCTATCATAGAATTAACTTTAACAAATTAACTTTTAACAGCAACACAGACATGCTGTGTGAGAAAGGGCAGCAGCGCTTATACTGCCTCAGAAAGCTAGCCAGGTTTCAGGTTGATAAGACTCTGATGACCATGTTCTATAGATCTGTTATAGAGTCCATACTTACCTTCTCTGCCATCTGCTGGTAAGCTCTTCTTAATGTAAAGAATCAAAATGGCATGTATAAGATTATTAAGGTATGCAGTAAGATCGCGGATATTCACCATAAAAACATGAGTGAAATGTATGAAGAGCAGGTAATTAGGAAGGCTGAGTCCATCTTGGATAACTACACCCATCCCCTAGATAACGAATTCCAGTTTCTACCCTTTGGTTCCCGTTTTAAATATCCACCAGCTTGGACCAACAGATGCAAACAGTCCTTTATTCCCTCTGCTCTTCAGCTGCTAAACTGTTCTAGGAAAAGCAGATATCATATGTTGCATGCATACGTTCTCAAGAGTCTTTGCTTCTGTCTGTACCTAGTGTCCGCACTGAAGCTGGAAAGACTGCTTTTCAGTACTCTGCCCCCACAGCATGGAACAATCTTCAGAAAGACTGGAAGTTGAAGGATTTGATTCCAATCGGACATTTTAAACGATTGCTCAAAGGTTTGGAAATGAGATCTATGGTTTGTAACTGTTTTATGAATTTCTAATTATAGATAGATGTAATTGTAAACTGTAATGTAATCTTTTGCCGCTATCTTGGCAAGGACTCCCTTGAAAAAGAGATTGTTAATCTCAATAGGACTTTTCCTGGTTAAATAAAGGAATAAATAAATAAACACAGGCCTACACTTTTATTCATCCTCTGCACTGCACATATTTATTTATTTATCCACCTTACTTTTATCTTCTTAAAATATTTTATGTGTTTCTTGTGTTTTTATGTGAGAAGTGCGAATGTGTGTGTGAAAGGTGTGCTACTACTGCGCAAAAATTGCCCATACTGGGACAAATAAAGCTACTGAACTGAACTTTTAGCAGGTAAATAACATGATTTGCCAATTGGATGAGTATATTTACTCTTAGGTTAAGATAATTAGATAATACGCACTTAAAATAAGAAAATGCAATTATTGTTTTGTTTTTTTAAATATAAATGTTCTTGTTCAATTGGCAAACAGTTTAACAAACCTCCTCAATTCAAGAAAAAACACAATTATTTTCAGAAAAAATAATTGATATTTAGTGGCGGCTGGTGGGGGGGGCTATAAATTCAAAACAGACGTATACCAAAAGCCAGTCAAACATATACTAAGTTATTACACCAGTATATTTATATGAATGCCAACAACAAAAAAACATAAAAACACTTTATAAAATAAAACATAATTTAATCTACAGCTTTAATTTTTGTCCATAAATCTGGATCAGATCCTGACCTTTGAAAAAGGAGGCAGGGAAAGCAGGATAACGCCTTAGCATCGCTGCATGCAGTTAGCATCGCTGCATGCAGTTAGCCTTGCTACATGCAGTTAGCCTCGCTGCATGCAGTTAGCCTCGCTGCATGCAGTTAGCCTTGCTACATCTAGTTAGCCTCGCTGCATGCAGTTAGCCTCACTACATGCAGTTAGCCTCGCTGCATGCAGTTAGCCTCACTACATGCAGTTAGCCTCGCTGCATGCAGTTAGCCTTGCTACATCTAGTTAGCCTCGCTGCATGCAGTTAGCCTCACTACATGCAGTTAGCCTCGCTGCATGCAGTTAGCCTCACTACATGCAGTTAGCCTCGCTGCATGCAGTTAGCCTCGCTGCATGCAGTTAGCCTTGCTACATGCAGTTAGCCTCGCTACATGCAGTTAGCCTCACTACATGCAGTTAGCCTCGCTGCATGCAGTTAGCCTCACTACATGCAGTTAGCCTCGCTGCATGCAGTTAGCCTAGCCTTGGAGCTACACCAGGTCCTGGAAATGAACCTGTCGCTGGAAGTGAACCGTCTCCATCTGTGTTTTTTATTTTTTATGTCTTAAATTAAGACTCTTAATCAAGGTCATTGGGCTGGTGGGGCAGCGCCCTAGCGCCCTCTTTTGGCCAGCTGCCAATGTTTAGATTTAAATGTTTTACAGTGTGCTACCTTTGATCCAGAAATGCTTTATTTTTTTACCTTCCTACACCCTTATATATCCCAGGTAGGCGGGAACCTAATAGACATGATTCAGTTCCTAAAGATATTGATTATCAGACATTGTTTTTCAGATGATATCACTGAGACTGAGCTTTTGAGGAGGCTGTCAGTAGTGTCTGTAGTTCCAAAAATAGAGGAAAGTCAATTAAATTCCATTTTGTTAAATCCAAAATAGAATCCTTGTCACGTATAAAGCCCAAAATAACCAAGCTCCATCTAATATCATAGATATTCTTTGCTCTGAATCTGCAGGTTTACTATTCCTATAATTTCTAAAAGTAGATTGGGAGGCAAATCTTTTAGTTATCAGTTATCCTCAACTTTATGCTTTTTCTAATCACAGTAGCTTCATCTGGTCTGTTCCTGTTTCTCCATCCAGGAGAGAAATATCAGCTGTGCTGCTGCCATCAACACCTTTGTTTATAGATGTTGGAATTTGGGCTGTTTTTTCAGTGTTTAGTCCTGTTACTCTGACTGTGACTAACTCACAGTCTCTCTTTTACCCCTTTCCCAGTTTAAACCCGGGAACAATCAGCTTTTAGTGTCAGTGGGAACAGCTCACTACCCGAGTCAAATGATTCGGGTAGTGCGAGGTAGTGCGACCTGTGTTCAAATCGCATGCTGTGGGAACATCAGACCCAGACCGTTGAACGCAACATATGGACGTCAACACAAAGCGCCAGTCGCTTTTGATCTAACAAGCAGAATCAACTCTGTTTCCATTCGATAAACATGGAGCAGCTCTGGTGAGAGGAATTCAGACAGATAAGAGGGAAACAATACAGCACACTGACTACGCCCTGGCTTCCTTACATGTTGCTCTGTGTTGTTTACTTTCCTGATTTCTATCACCCGGTGACATCATCAACGCTAACCTAGCGTGATGGGACAGAGGCCACGCAGCTAGCAGCGAAGGGTTAGACCAGTTTTTTATGCCAGTTGAAAGGAACCAAATGCTGATCATTAGCAGTAGGGCTGAGAGATTTCGCAAAAAAATTTAAATTGCAATTATTTTAAACCAGTATTGAGATTGCAATTTTATTTTGATTTTCCTTTTCACTAACAGCAAGCTGGATATTTTACCACAGGCTTTCAGTTTTTGACAGCTTGCTTGTACAGAGTCGATTATTGCAGGATTTTAATTTAGATTTTGATAGAAAAAGTCCTTACTTCTACTTCCATGCATGGACCTGTGTGCTAGCTACAACTCTCTCTACCTTTCTGTATAGTGACAAACCCACTTCAAGCATTTTAATGCCTTCTAAAGGGCTGGAGTGAGAAATTTACTGTCTAACTCTTGTTAAATATAGTGTGATTAAATTTGGGTGCCTCTGCAATTTGAAAATTGCATTTTGTTAAATTGCGATTATATTGCAAACGCAATTAATTGCCCAGCCCTAGTTAGCAGGTCGACCCATGTTTGAAAAACAACTTAAAAAGGTATTTTCAATGGGAAACGGGCTTTTCATCCCTTTGACATGAAAACTGGCTCAGAGTTCATCCGATTAACTGTTTCTTTCCCAGACAGAGACCCCTGTGGAGCTAGTTTACCGTTAGCGTTTCTCACATACAAAGTATTTATAGATCAGAGCTTCTATGTTCCTTGAATCCCAGTCAGCCTCAGCAGAAGACCACTCACACTGAGCTTGGTACTGGTGGCGCTTTCTTCCAGTTCAAACAGAGTTTAATCTTTGCACTGACAGTGCATGTTCGCTCAGTCAACAACAGCTACTTTCACCCCATGCTCATCCAGGACTCAATTGGCCTCATGGAACAACATTTTTGTATTCTTGTTGTAAATTTCTCTTACATTTTCTCCTACTGTTGGATCTTCGAATGCATCACATAATATTTTACAAACTTTCATAACTTAGGTTAACGATTTTATGATCCTCATAAACTTGACGCAGTCCACATGTATGTAAGCGAGCAAGCGTTCCCATAAAATGTAAATTAGCATAATTACCGCCCCAATAGTGCGATCTAAGGATATGACTTCCCATGCTGTCAGAAGGCGTTCATTCACAAAACAGGAGGGGGGCGCTACCGAGCGGGCTATGGAATAGACGTGTGTGTCTAGGCTGTCCAGAACCTTCTTTTCTAAAAACGTTAAACTAGCACTCATCAGAATAAACTTCCATTTATTGGAACTATATGCATTTATTTAGATGCCTCTGCAAATGTTGGCATGGGAAAACATGACAAGCAAAGGACACAATGGCTGCAGGTTGGTCTACTGTAGAACGCCTCGAACTCAATGCTATTTGTGACATTTTGAATTGAAAAAGCTTCCTGGATGGGAAGAGAAACGTCTTCAAACTTGGAAACAAAGTCCAGTGGATGTTTTGTTTTTTTTTACATTTTTGGAATGACTATGACCCAGATGTCTGGGAATCTTCACCAGTTCAGATATCATGTACCTCCATGAGACGCATCTCCTAAATGATGAGGACAATAAATCAAATGAATGCTGGATTCAGTGTATTCAGTGTATGAGGCTAGAGCTAGGAGGGCTGCAATACTGATCAGTAAAGGTGTTTGTTTCACGCCAATTAGAACTGTACCAGATGACAGGGGCTGGTTCATTGTCTTCTCCTGTGCGTGACCACCTGGTCATGCTTCTGGTCCCAGTCTGACTCTGAACCCTCCTGGGAGCCTGTGGATGCCTGGAAGTCTGGATCCTGCCACCTGTTTCTGTTCCTGTCTGTTCTGGATCCCTGACCAGGATGGACTTCCAGCAGGACCTCTGGAACTGCAGCACTTGGGGACATTCTTGGTCTGGACTGTTAAACCAGGTAAGTGACCAACACAGATAGTCTTCTGTCAGATGATCGTGGTCACTTACCTGTGTTTCTCCCACTACAGAGTGTCTGAGATTGGGCGGTGCCCCGCCCCCCCGCCTGCAGTGTCCGCGAGCCACAGCTCCGCTTTTGTTTTGGTTATTTAATAAACGTTTTGAACTTCCCTACTGACTGTCTCTCCTTGAATACTGGGTCCATCTGTCCACGTTTCATGACACATAGGTTAACTCCCAGATCTGAACTCACATCTGTTGATTTTAGGGGAAGACTTTAAATGCACGCTACAGCCAGCTTTGGACAAATCCAATCCTAAATTTAGCGGAAAGATATCAAAATCAAGTTCAATAATTTTGTCTTTCCTGCAATCCAATAGACTTTATGACCCTTGGAGACACACAACCCCTCCACTAGACGATTTTCTTTTTTCTCACCGGTCCATCTTTCATATTGTAGACTTGAGTTTTAATTGAATTTTTTCCTAATTGATCATAGAACAGTCTCATTTGTTACTAACTGCATTTATAACTCCATAACAATCTCTGACCACTGCCCAGTCCAGTTGGACATGTCATTTCTAAACAGTTCTGTACCCCAACGTTCATGGCAACTTGACCACGCTGCTGAAAATTCTGACCAACATAGCCATCATTTGAAAAAATTATTGCTGACCAAATATTTTTTTTCTTTCAGTTAATACTACTCTGGGAATGACATAGATAACCATGTGGAACTCACTTAAGGCATGCTTTAGAGGTCAGATTATATCATATGTAACTCACAAGAGGAGAGAAGGAAACTGAAGAGCAGAACCAACAAATACTGAATATAGATAAAAAACCTGTCCGTCAACTTATGCCTGAACTTTTTAAGAAAACATTATTGCTGCAAAAAGAGTTTAATAACTTTCCAATCAGACAAACTGAGTGAATGATGTTTAAAACAAAGCAGACATACTATGTCCAATAATGGAAAATAGTCAGAGTCAGAACAAACTACAGACACCTGAGACCTTGAGAAAGGATCTGGGTTGTAATGGGAATAGTATTTTCTTCTATGCAAACATTCCTCACTCAGACATTGTGTGGCCTTGCAGGTGAAACAGACTAAGTAAAAACATTTTATTAGTGGATAAATAGCATAACTCAATATATGAAATAAGCAGTGGCGGCTGGCCAATAGAGGGCGCTATGGCGCAGCCTCACCCACCCAATGACCCTGATTAAGACATAAAAAAATGCATATATATTTTTTATAATTTAATGTCAAGTAAATATTCAAAATAATTCAAAATATATTAATGTGTTTTTTAAATGTGCAAGATACATATTTTATCTTTAATGTCTAGTAAAACGTCATTCCATTTTTAGTCCGATTGATGACCTATTTCTGCCCGAGGGCGCAAAAATCTTTGCCAAAAGACTCGTTAAAAGTTGTACATGCGCAGTAGTTCCTCTGCAATACAAACGTATAGGAGAGCTCGGGGCGCAGGAAAGCTTTGCCCCGAGCTGACAGGAAGTGTATTTGCTCACCAGCTTCCGTCACAGCGCAGACATTTTGTGGTTGATTGACAGGTCGAGTCGCGGGAGTAAGAGACGCATTGGAGAGAGAAAGACAGAAATGGCACAAGAAATGTCCTTTTCCAGGACCTGGTTTAGCTACAAGGCTAGGCTAACTGCATGCAACGAGGCTAAGGCTTTATCCTGCTTCTCCTTGCCTTCTTTTCAAAGGTCAGAATCTGGGCCAGCATGGATAAAGACAACTAGGACTGATTTAAAGCAGTTTTTAGAAAAGGCAAAGAAGAATGAACAATCTGGGATTCACATGGAAAATAATAGAATATAGTTTACTTTTTCTAGGTGTTATTTGATTAGTTGCTATTAAATAAACACATTCTCTGAAAGTTTTTATATATTAAACAAATATAAAGCTGACAAATCGCTTCTCCATTATTAAACTAGACTAAATTATTTTTTTAGGTTTGTGACACATAATTGGACCATGAAGAACATAGATTTACCTTCACTAAACATCAGAAGGGAAAGATGTACAAAAGGTAAACCTATAGATGAAATTATGTTTTGTTTTTATACAGTGTTTTTATAATTCTTTTGTTGTTGGCATTAATATAAATATACTGATGTGATAACTTAATATATGTTTGATTGTTTTTTTGGTATACGTCTATTTTGAATTTATAGCCCCCCCTGGAGAAAACTCCACAAGCCGCCACTGGAAATAACAGAAATAAAAATGTTCTGACCACATGTCACCAGACATGGAGCTGCCAGCTGCAGGTCAAGCTTTTTTTGCCAGTGGGAAGGGAGCCAAATGCCAATTGTTAGCGAGTGAACCCATGTTTGAAAAACACCCATTAACACAGTATTTTCAGTGGAAAAGAGGCTATACTGTAAGAAAAAAGTTCCTGTCCTTAAAAAATGATTTAAGGGCTGAATCAGAAAGACAGTCCAAGTTTTCCAGGTGTTCTAATAAAATGGTGTGTTCAACAGCATCAAATGCTGGAGAGGAGAACCTTCCAGAAGGACAACAACCTCCACACCAATCCACCTGTTAGGAATCCAGTTTGTGTGGGTTGTTTGTGTGTTTCTTCTCTCTCCACCACCAGGTGGTGCCCTGTCCTCGTTGGGCCTCCCTGTACACCTGCAGGTTGTTGGTTCATTAGTGGAGGAGTAATTGAGCTGTGGGCTGTTACAACCTCAAGGCCAGAGTGTTTGCCAGTTTTGGGTACTCTAGCCAAGCAGAGTCTAACCTGAGCTTTGTTTCTCTGAGTCTTATATTGTTTTGCCGTTGCTCTTCAGCAAGAAACCTTCCGGTTTAACTGGATACCTGGACCTTCTGCCCCTGGAAGGATTTACTGAGTTCACACTGAGCAGGAGAAAACATTCACTTGCTCCGTTCAAGTTCCCATCGGAAATCCAAGTGACAGTCCGCTCCATTACTCCTCCGGGTCCAACATATGTCTACCTGTCCGCTCTCCAACGAGTTCCCTATTCTCTGGATAATCCCACATACTCGATTCAAGGATTGACAAGAGCCCCCACAAACACTTTCCAGTTCCGGTTCACCTGTTCACTGAGTTCCAGATCCAACCATCATTCACATTGCATCAAATAAACCTGTTAAACTTTTTTCTCCATGTTCTCCGAGTGGTTTCTCTGCATATGGGTCAGATTCCTTACACTATAATGACAGAACACTCTGGCCGAACCATTGACCCAGCAGAGGCCATTCAAAGAGCCATTAACCGGCAACTAAGACCCCTAACCAGACTTGACAACACCTTGGTTGAATTAGACAACCAGCAGTTAAACCGTCGAGTGACTGATTTAACCAAGGCTGTCCGTTTTTCTCTCCAGGCTCCGGGCCCAGCCGGTGAACTAACCCCTCCTCAAGCTAACCAAACAATCTTTTCTTCCCCTTTTCCTGAGTGTCAGCTGCCCAGTCCGCCCAGGTTCGACGGGGACCCCAAGAGGTGCCGGGGTTTCCTGATGCAATGTATTATCCAGTTCAACCACGCTCCAAGTAAGTTCCCTTTGGATTTAACTAAGATCTCCTATGTTATTTCTCATCTAACTGATCGAGCACTGGACTGGGCATAAATTAGATTTTCTTCAACTCCCAACTATGGCTGCACTTTTGAGGACTTTCTCATAGAGTTTAAACAGAGATTTAACCATGATCCGGATAAGACGCTGAGCCGTCCAGAGACCCCTGAGTACTTTAATGGAGAGGCCTCAGAGTTAGAGCATGGTGGGAGTTCGTTTCCAAGAGGCCTCAGTGGGTGCTCCTCGCCCCCTCTGAGGTGGCTCCAATGCCGCAGTGGGCGGCGCCCTCCGAGGTTGTTCCAGTGCCACAGTGGGTGGTTCCCAAGGTTCCTGTTGCTGAGACGGCGCCCCCAGAGGGGGTCGCAGTTGCCTTATAGGAGGCGCCCCCCGAGGCGGTTGCAACTGCATCAGAAACGGCCTCCTCCAGAGGCCCTCCTTTGTCGCCGGCCTCCTCCTGAGGTCCCCCTTCCTCTCCGGCCATAAAAAGACTTTTGGAGATTAGCCATATCAGAGTCCAAACTTGCATCTGGAGACATCTGAAAATGGCTGTACAGAAATGTCTCCCATCCAAGCTGGTGATGAGAAGAATGTCCCATACATCCCAAAGATTGGTGTGATAAGCTAGTTTTCTATAATTCATAAACTTACAGCAATATATGTTAAGATAATGGGTATTGGGTGTTGGGATTTTAGGAAAGAAACAAATTTAATAACATTTTGACCAAAGATGTAAAATGTTCAAAAGTGGAAAAAAGTGCAGTGCTGAATTAAATGCCCAAAGATACATTCAAAAGCTTTCGTATCATTTTCAACTCAGTCTTACGTCTTTCTTCATACCTTTTATAATTTTTTTATGTCACTGTTGAAGCTTATGAATCTCTGGGGGGATTCAGGACCAGTACATTTCTTCTGGGATGACAAGAATAGCACAGGATAATAGAGTACAATACGGAGCTGTGTGGAGGAAAAGGAGGAAGGAAGGAAGAACAAATGAACGAATGAGACATTAAAGTCTTTTTTGAGCATGACTATAAGACATGACAATTGAAAATTTTGTCTCATTCTTACACAAAAATTGCCTCCAGGTCTTGCAGAAGATCATCAAATTGCATTCAATATTTTACCATTTACATGCAAGAGTAAGGTGACAAGAATTACTTGATTATTCTAAGGCTTTCACCTTATTTTCTACAACCTGTTTGGTTTTTTTCATTGTTCACGTCAATCGAGGACATTTGATTGTACTACATGTTGTAAAACAACCCACACCACAGTGTTGTCCCTACATATTGCTTTTGTTTTTGCTGTTATGCTAAGCCGATCTTATTCTCAGTAACTTGTTTGTTTACAGCTGCAGCGCTTTATTCCAACAGCGGTGAGAAACAGATGGAGGTGAATTTGAAAATGTTGTGTTTCATACCTTAAGCTTGTCACATTTCAAGATGTCTTTAAAGCCCCTCTCACACCTTGACAATTTAGACCAGCGTATGCCTGACATACGACAAATCTGGCAAAAATGCTGGCATACGTTGGATAAGTTTTGGGTAAGTTTTGTATAAGCTATGAGCATGCTGGAACACGCTGGCACACGTCAACATACGGCAAGTACGTCGAGAAATTTTGAGCATGCTAAAGATTTCCCGACGTATGCCAGCATATGCCATACGTGGGGCATAAGTTACAGGTTATTTGATTGTTGACATACCTTAAGTGTAAGTTACTCATAAGTCGTGGTGTCTAGCTTATTCTAAACCTATGAGTTACTTGTGCATAACTTATGCATTACTGAGCATTATGCTGCCATGCATTATGCATAAGTTTGGCTGCAATTGGACATAAGTTCTGGACTCGTTATGAATACCCTATGTATACGCCCAAATTTGAAAAAATACATAGAAAGTTCAGCGTATGCCAGCGTTTTAGGAGATTCTGGGACGTCAGACGGGGCCCTAAGAAAGACAGTGCACCTCATAAATTCCTGTCAGTGTTCAGTTTGTCAAGAATAGCCCACTTTTAAGTCACTAACAAAGCAACTATATCCCTTTCTTTAGGTCGGTGTGTGCTGCCTACTGAGGCGGATATGGACCTCAGTGATCTCGGGCTAATTGCAGCCGTAGTGTCAGCCAATCATTCAATCAATACCCGTTAATCAAAAAGTGACTTTAAGATGTTTTTAAGTACACCTTCGAAGATTATTTGTGTAATAATTTCATCAAGATTATGATCGTGCCTCTAAATAGGTTTAGACCAGTCTGTCTGCTAGGTAGCTAAGCTAACCGGGCGGCAGTAGGAATTTCCTACTGTCTGTATTGTTTAGGTAGCCTCGTGAGACCATCCTGATCACGCGAGCTTTCAAGGTTTCACTCGCAGATCAGTCTGGAGACTCTCCGTTAAATAAAATTTGGAGCCGTTCACCAAACGAACGTCCAATCAACGTTGGCTTTGAGGCGGGTTGAGGTGTGACGCAATGAGTAGCGCGACGGTTCAGTCTAAAGAACATGGCGGCTCCAGCCGATGAAACTAGCGTTAGCGTGGCTATCGAGCAAGTTTTATCGGAATTACAGAGAATTTCTTCACTGAAAGAAGAGCAAAACACTGCTCTGGAGGCTTTTCTCAGAGGAAAACATGTTTTTGCTCTTCTCCCGACTGGTTTCGGCAAGAGTTTGATCTATCAATTGGCTCCTCTTCGTCGTCGCTCTGTTAGTACGTCATATGCTTCGTTGATCTGATTGGTTTATTTGGCCCGTCTATCACCAGCATAGGCCAATCAGCTAACCAATATTTTCGCTCCTTCCCAAAATAACTTCAACGGAAGGTTTCCAGATGGATATGCGGAGCAAATCCATCTGGCGGAGTCAGGTTATTATTTAGGAGTAATATGGTCAAAACTGTGAGTTCCAGAATATAAAATGCAGTGTTTCACCTTCATGCTGATAGGCCGGTGTTACTATAAAGACAGACCAGAAGATTTGGATCTTAGCTTTTTGACTTATGCCTTTCTTGACCAAAGCCGACCGTAGTGACACCCGTAATACAGCAGAACAAGGCCTGCCCCTTCTTTGTCTCCTACTCCCACATCATTACCACCAGAAACTCACCAACAGTCTTTTACCAAACAAGGAGAAGCAAATGGGTTGTTTTACTGGGAAAAGCAGATCAAGGGAAGGATTCCACATGCTAGTGCAACTTGCATGTGGAAGCAGTGAGGTGGTACAGCCTCTGGGTGGCATGAGCTGTTTGCACCAGTTTTTGGGGTTTTTTCACAGTTGCTAAGTGTGCAATGCACAACCCTCCATTCTACTGCAAGTAGATGTTACAGCAGAAAGATATACTACTGCTAAGCTGTAAAGGAATTCACTTTTTAGAAGCATTCATCATTTAAAACAATCATTAAAACAACATCCTAATAAATCAATAGAACCACAGTATCATCATATCCTATACCCCATTAGTCCCAGGAGATGATTGGGTTATGAAAGATTAACGCTTGGCTGAGATTATATATGTTGGAGAATAGTGTTTGTCTCTAGGCCGTTACGACAGCAGCAGGCACAGATCTGAGGAGGTCCTGCTTAGATCTCACCATGACAATTTGACCAGACTTGGTATTTTCTGAGTTTGACCTTGTTAATTCCCCTTAGCTAAATCGTAAGGTATGTGTTTTGTACATTTAACAAATTATGGGCAAATCTGTTCAATACATGACACAATATTAAACTGCCAACTCAGGACGATTTCCTATATTACGGGACGGCTGGCATATGGTAACCCTTATGCTCGTCTTGTTTGTTTATCTGTTGTGAAAATATTTAAACGCACTATCATGCATTTGTGAAGCCAACTTTTTGGTTAGCTGTTCCCAACACTGGTTGTATACTAATAAATATTAAATACAATTTATTGTTAAATATTACACATTTATACCGCAGGCAAATGCAGAATAAATGGATATGCAATTCATATCCAACATTTTCATGGCAGCCAGAGCCACTAAATTCCAATCTATTCACCTCCAAATAACTTCAAATTGTGCATTTACCACATATGGCAATATCCAATTTTTAAGCATCTTCAGTCTGAACGGTCATGCCACTACTACATCCAACTCTCACCTTATTATCCAGAGATGCTATCTTTAATTTCTTATGTAAAATTTGCACTGCTGTGTGGCATCAACCACTGTCCTGCGCATGTGGGTCAGATGGTGGCCATATTTAGGACATACAGTTGCAGCCATGCAAAATGGTGCTTCCCAGCCGAATGGCAGACGAATAGCAGCCCCCTTCCCTGCAACTCAAGCAATATCCCCTCCACCTTCCAGCCACAGGAATGACACTGCAGATGGGCTAATGTTAGCCGGGGCTGCGATTAGCCACGGCGCTCCGCTGGTTGCCACGGTCCTCTCAACATCAGAACTAAATCAGTAAATCGCTTTTAACTCTGAGCTCTGCGAGCGCTAACCTGGAAGCTGCCACTGCAGCGGTGCATGCTGGGACAGCTGTGAGTCTGGAGAAGAGGTCTTGAGGACAAGTCTGCTCTGATGCATGCTGGGTAAAGAGAGATGGGCGAGAAAAACATCCGGGGACTTTGTCCGTTCTCTGTCTTGTGTTTTTGTTCTTTGAAACAGTTCTGAGGCTGAGGACGTTTCACGAGCACACAAGAACGCACAAGTACAGTCAATTTTTGATCCCTTCTCTGCATTTGACGGCTGGTCTAGGTGGTCTATCAGTTGATGTGAGTCCATATCAGATAATAAATGCTTGACATTAACTTTGGGAGCAAATGCATCATCTAAGATGATCATCTCAGTGTTTTCCAGGGACTCAAATCTCTCTGCCTTTATATTCTGGTACTTTTGAAGCGATAAAAAAGTTTTCACAATAAATATTGCTGTACCTCTACTACACTTTGCACCAATGTCAGAAGAAAATATCTGCTACCTGGCAACTGAATAGTTTTCTATGATCTTTCTTGTTTTTTTTTTAAAGACTGACACTATATTTAGGTTTCTAGATATGCAAATATATTACCTTATTTCAATGTGTCATTAAGGCCTTTGCAGTTCCAAGTTGATTAAAATATGAGACCTCTTCAGCTGAGATTGTTGTTATCAATCATGTTTAATTATTGCTAGATTTTATCTTTGATGACGTCCTCTGGAGTATAACGGTCTGAACACCAAAATATGCCCTTGGGCCAAAACTTTAACTCCCTTCTTCCTCACTGAACCACTGTACCAATCTGAAACCATTAGGATCTAAATCCTTGGACACCTGACTTACCAGCGAGCTCCTTAGGTTTTTATATTTTGCACTTTTTTGGTCAGTTTGCTGAACAGTTTAATAAAAAAAGGTAACAGGGAATTTGTAAGTAGGTAAAAAGCGGTTCCAAACCCCATGTCCTATATTGGAAAAATAAAACGGTTTGTATATACCACAAATTAGACAACCTTGAATTGAACACAGTATGAGAGGAACGGGAGAAATAATAAGCCTTTAGCTGTCATCCAGGTCATAGTCATTCCATAAAAGTTCAAATCAATCCACTGGACTTTGTTTCCAGGTTTAAAGACGTTTCTCTTCCATCCAGGAAGATCTTTCATTTCAAAATGTCAGAAATTGGTTTTAGTTTAGAAAAACATGCAAATAGAAACGGATGAACGGGTCCCCCCCTTTGGAATGGGGGTCGTTTGGCTTCTCTGTTAGCCTGCAATGCCCCATACCTGTCTATGTCTCTGAAAGGGGGGGTCGTTAGAGGGAATTGTTGGCCTGGCTGAATAGGTGAGGTCTTCTGTTCCCCTCTGTTTAAGGTTGGTTTTTCTCTCTTAACATAGATGGCTTCCTTCCTCTCAAACCACCTGTCTTCTTTGTCCAAATTGTGAACATTCTGGTCCTCCAAAGAATGTCCTTTGTCCATCGGGGTAGATGTAGCGCAGAGTCTTGTCCAGAGGAGGGCGCTTTTCTGTGTTGGGCCATGCATCTGTGGAGAGGTTGTTTGGTTTCTCCAATATAAAGATCAGATCATTCCTCGCTGCACTGAACTGCAGACACCACTCAGATTAGGTCTTTAGGATGAACTAGTCTCTGTTTAGGGCTCAGTTTGGTTTGAAATGTTCTGGGATTTTGTGTTTGGAGAAAATCCTCTTGAGTTTTTCAGAGACTCCAGCAACATATCGCATGGTGATGTTTTTGCATTTGATCTTCTCACCGTTATGTTCTGCTGCGTGTCTTTAGGATTTCCTTGCTGATTTGAAGGATAGCCAGTTTGGGGATCCGCAGGTTTGAAAAGCATCTTTAATGTGTTTTTTATTCTTTGTGCTTCCCTTAACATAAACATATTTTTATGTTATTAGTGCCAAATAAATAGTCCTGTGATCCTGCAGTAAGGCGGGCAGCTTTCACAACATTTCAGCACCAAGCTGGATGAACCAACTGATCATTTGAATAAAACATCCCTAAGAACATTTGGTTGATGAACTATTTTCACATAAAAGAGGATAACTTTATTATAATTTGTAATAAAGAGCAAACTTTTCCAATCACTCTTAATTGACAGACTTTTAGTCTTAACATATTTGAAGAAGCATATGCCTCTGTTTAGGGCTGAAACATTTAATCGATTATTTAAATTAACCGTCAACTAATTTAATAATCAATTAATCGTTAACTGAAGTATCTAGATTCTAAAACAAGCCTTTAGATGACAGAGCAACAGACTTAGAGCAGGAATTATAGCAAAATTGTAAATAAAATATGTAAACATTTTGCATTTAATATGATAAAAACTTTTTCATCTGTCAACCTGCCCTATCCAGAACTCCTCAAATAAAAAAAGTTTAGTTTCACCTGGTTTAAATTGTTATTTAAGGTATAGATTATTAATTGACTGCCGTAATTTTCGGACAATAAGGTTTATATAACAATGCGGCTTATCTATGGATTTCTACAGCTAACGGCCACCAGGGTAATACCTAAATCTATGGATTTTACCATCCACCATGTTGACGTCACATTTGCTTTAACACACGTACGGTAGCCACGCGCGGGGGAATGCGGAGGTCCTCCGGAAGCAGACTCCTATCGCGAGTGGTACGAGACAAAAGGACAGCGAGAAATGTGGACATTGCGAGCGCAAGACAGTTTGTGTTAAACATAAGAAAACCTGCGGCTTATAGTCCGGTGCGGCTTGTATATGTACAAATCATGCAATTTAGCTTCTGCGGCTTATATTGAGGCTAATAGTCGGAAGATTATGGTAATCAAAAAAATAATCGACAGATTAATTGATTTGTTAAATAATCGTTAGTTGCAGCCCGACCACTGTTTAAAGGAAAAAATATTTAGATGAAAAGCTTCATATTGGAACCTTTGGAATTAAAGATGACTATTTCTGTCTTAGATGATTCAGTTTTTATTATAATTGCTCACATGGGCGTAGGTTTGCATAGGGACTATAGGGACATATCCCTACCAAAATTATGGACTGACCTACTTGTCCTTACCGATAACTAGATGTGAATAACGTGTTTATAATTTACAATACAGCGTTACTGCAGCAGGAGTGGAGTTCTGGATGGAGAATATTGACAGATGAAAACATTTTTTATCTAAAAATTGTTTTACAATCTTGGTATAATTCCTGCTGTAGTTGGTCGCTCTGTGAGCTAAAGACATGTTTTAGAGTCTCTATACTCCAGTTAACGATTAATCTATTACTAAATTGGTAAAGATTATTTCCATAATCGATTAATCTGATGAATTGTTGCAGCCCTAAATAAAATGCATGAAATTAGTTAAACAGAGTAACTACAGCCCAGATGTACAGCTTGTGAATTAAAGTTAATATATATAATGCTCAGTGTCAGTTCCTCTTCTAGTTCCGGTGCTCATGAAAATACAATACATTTATTTGGCGTCTCTTGAATCTATTATTTTGCTTTTTTTCATGATACAGAGAGAACATTTAAAAGATAAGAGTGGGTTTTAGCTCTCTTTACCTCTGCACATTTCTATATATTCAAAAGAAACAAAAGGATTAATCCACATATAACAGACATATTTAGACTATATTCTGTTAAACAGGCACAGATTTACCTTCTGTCTTAGTCACTGGTAATTTTAAATGCAAACCTTTTCAAAGTGGAAAAAAAATCCTAATTCCTCATTCATCAGAGCCAGTTATGCTTCAGTCATTGACAAACAGCATCTAGTGTGTTTGGTGCTTTTAAAATTTGTATAAATGTAGCAAGAAATGCTGCTTTTCTAAACGAAATACACTTTTCACGTCAAGCATAGAAAAACGAGCATGCATATTTTTGCATAGGACCAATGACATCAGACCAACAGTGTCCCTACCAAAGGGATTGCTCATATTTTTAGAAAGTAGATCATAATCTGAAGAAAACATGTTTTTTATTATTTTCTTCTCTTCTAATCTCTATTATTTCTCCCTGATTCACAGCCAATGCTGCACAAAGACGTATTACTACGATGAAGTGGTAGACATTTTCCTGGGATTAATTAATGAAACTTAATTTCTATTTTAACTGAACTCATTGGTGACTTGAGTTGCCTGTTAGGAGTTTGGCCAAGATGAGAACCTGAACACACCAATAAAATCATTATGAGACGCAGGAGACAGATGTGTTAACCCTCACCGCCCCTCCTCCCCACCACAGCTGTTAGGCAGGTTTTCTTTCTCCTGCAGGATTATTGTTTTTATCAAACATTCAAACCAAACAGCTTCCTAGAGTCCATCTGCACGTTGGTCCTGCCTTTATACTAGAGCGAGGCGTAAACCCAGAGCGGACCTTTGCTTTATTTTTGTTTTATTTCTTTTATTTTCTATACTGTTTGTTTTTGATTAATTCTATATTGTTTTTATGGTGTTTGTATATCTGCTTTTGTGCAGCACTTTGCTCATTTTTGGGGCGACAGCGGCGTCAGATGTGGGAGTTTGCCCTAAAATGGAAGGGTTGATGGTTCAAGCCCCAGCTCTGGCTTTCAGTGTCATTGTGTGAGTGAATGGGTGAATGAGCGAATGACTGAATGTAGAGTAAAACGCTTGTGCTTGTTTCCTTTCCCCTTGGCTTCCTTCTAGTTGGCTCCACTCACACCTGCTCCATAGTTGGCTCATTAGCCCATCCTTTGTTCTTTTTCCATAATATACACCACCTCTGCAGTCGCTCTGTAATGGTTTGTTGTTAATGCAGGTTGCTTCCTCATCTCTTGCTCTGCATGTGAGTTTTTCCAGATGTTTCTTATTTTTGCTTCTCAGTATTTTATATGTTGGATTTCTGCCTCAGTGTTCTCATTAAATCTACAAGACTCACCTCTGCCTCCTAACGTCTGCATTTTGGTTCTCAAAAACCTCCACTCAACCATGACACTATATGAACGATAACAAATAAGAAAAACAGAAAACCTGTGGAGTGCACTGTGATTTGGTGACATAGCAACAGGCGAGTGTGGTTCCACTGAAAAAAAAAGCTGCTACCCCAGGTTTACCTTTACATGTGATCTATCCTTGATTTATTTAATTGTATTTTTTAAGAGGAATTGCCTCTAAAACCCTTAACAGGTTAATTACAGGTTGCCTCCATTACAATGAACTAATTAGTCGCATTGATGGTTCAAAGTGACTTGACAAGTCAGACTGCTAACACGTAGCACTCAGGTTTAGTTCAACACATTATTAACCTGGATCGCATACGATCTGTTATACTGCAGAACCTTCTAAGCTCATTGGATGAAGCGACATCAAACACCTGCCAAGAAAACGTTGCTTTCAGCCAATAAATAGAAGCAGGCGCCATGAGAAACCAAAACATTGAACGTTTTTCCGCTCCGGCTGTTTCTCTTTGAGATAAAATCGCTAGGATCATATCTCCCGCCTCAAACCTTAACACTATCATGTGAGTGAGAGATTTAAGCTGGAGCTTTACAGAATGGATTCCCTCGTGTTTGTGAACTGAAATATCGCGAGAATTCAGCTTGGAGGCATCATGTCAACTCAGTGCCGTGTTTTTACTCTGGGAAGAAATGAAAACAATTGCATATGTTATTTTTTTTTCCCACTCCATCATCCTCCACCAGAAATTCTGATTGAAACAGAAAAACATTTATACATTAGAGGTTTTTCCACCCAGCTCTCATTCAAATTTAAATCAAACGTTTTAAATATAAATTTCAATTAAATGTGAATTAGATGCCTTTCAATCAATTTCAGCAAATGAATCAGGCGATGCTACGCATCATGTCGTCACTCGGTTAGGTCCCACTGGGCGAGGATAAAAAGGAAGTAGAGCTAAAGTTGATTACTTTGTCACATCAGCCAGGATTAGTGACGGTGCATGGCACCTAGAGTCGTAGAGAAATCTCAATTCAGTTCTATTCAGTTTATTTCTATAGCTCCAATTCACATCATGTCATTTCAGGTCACTTTCCAGTTCACCAGATCCTCCAGTCAGATTGATTCAAAGTTTTCTATCTAAGGAAAACCAGCTGATTGCATCGACTCATTGACTCTTCAGCAATCCCTCACACTAAGCATGCTTGTAGCGACAGTGGAGAGGAAAAACTCCCTTTGAACAGGAAGAAACCTCCAGCAGAACCAGGCTCAGTGTGAGCGGCCATCTGCTGAGGCCCACTGGGGTTCAAGGAGACAGAAGCAGACATAGAAAAAGAAGCATAGATACAAAAGGCAACTGTCAACCAGCTCCACAGGCGGCCCCGTCCAGGAAACACACAGCCAGGCAGACGAGCTCCGAGCCAGCTCCCATGTCAGAGGATGAAGAGAGCACATCCAGTTAGTCACAGTCAGAGAAACAGGACTACACTGGAAAACAGGCCAAGCTCCAACATCTAGAAACAAAGGTGTTGATGGCAGCAGCACAGCTGATATTTCTCTCCAGGATGGAGTCACAGCCAAACAGGAACAGACCAGATGAAGCTACTATGAGAAAAAGCAGAGAGAGCAGAACGTTAGAGATTGAACTAACAGATTCTGCAGAGTGGGAGAATAGAGATAGAATGAAGCAGAATGATGAAAAAGGGGTCCCTATGTCCTCCAGCAGTCTAAGCCTATAGCAGCAGAACTATAGAGATAGCTCAGGATAACCTGAGCCACTAGAAGCTTTATCAAAAAGGAAAGTTTTAAGCCTAGCCTTAAAAGAGAGAAAGAGAAATGCGATTCTACTGTTGGCATTTTAGGATGGCGGCCTCAGTCAGGTGAGGTTAATTTGACATGGGAACTGTGTTTCTATCTTCTCTCTTGCTCATTTACTCTTTTTTAAGTCACAAACCACCTCAAGTAGACATAAAAAAAATTCTTTTAGCAAAAATAAGCAAAGTTGATTAGAATTCTTCGGGCTGCTCAGTGGCGCAGTGGGTAGCACTGCTGCCTTGTAGCAAGAAGGTTTTCTCTGTGTTGCCTTGCGATGGACTGGCGACCTGTCCAGGGTTTACCCCGCCTCTCGCCCATTGACTGCTGGAGATGGGCACTAGCACCCCTCGCTACCCTCACGTGTCAGAAAATGGATGGATTTGAATTTCACTATTTCCATCAAGATCTTCTAATGTGTTACTTCAAAATGCACTTGATGGAAACTAGTCTAATTATTAGTCTAGTATAATTCCTAGAAGATTTTTATGTTTTCAACCTGGAAAAACAAACAAAAGTTTATAGAAACATCTCAGACACCCTGTCTACTTTTAAGGCTAGGCTTAAAACTTTCCTTTTTGATAAAGCTTCTAGTTAGAGTGGCTCAGGTTATCCTGATCTATCTCTATAGTTCTGCTGCTATAGGCTTAGACTGCTGGAGGACATAGGGACCCCTTTTTCATCATTCTGCTTCATTCTATCTCTATTCTCCCACTCTGCAGAATCTGTTAGTTCAATCTCTAACGTTCTGCTCTCTCTGCTTTTTCTCATAGTAGCTTCATCTGGTCTGTTCCTGTTTGGCTGTGACTCCATCCTGGAGAGAAATATCAGCTGTGCTGCTGCCATCAACACCTTTGTTTCTAGATGTTGGAGCTTGGCCTGTTTTCCAGTGTAGTCCTGTTTCTCTGACTGTGACTAACTGGATGTGCTCTCTTCATCCTCTGACATGGGAGCTGGCTCGGAGCTCGTCTGCCTGGCTGTGTGTTTCCTGGACGGGGCCGCCTGTGGAGCTGGTTGACAGTTGCCTTTTGTATCTATGCTTCTTTTTCTATGTCTGCTTCTGTCTCCTTGAACCCCAGTGGGCCTCAGCAGATGGCCGCTCACACTGAGCCTGGTTCTGCTGGAGGTTTCTTCCTGTTCAAAGGGAGTTTTTCCTCTCCACTGTCGCTACAAGCATGCTTAGTGTGAGGGATTGCTGAAGAGTCAATGAGTCGATGCAATCAGCTGGTTTTCCTTAGATAGAAAACTTTGAATCAATCTGACTGGATGATCTGGTGAACTGGAAAGTGACCTGAGATGACATGATGTGAATTGGAGCTATAGAAATACACTGAATTAATTTTAAATCTGGTTCCAGGGCCATCAGCAGCTAAACAACACAAACGGTTTGGTGGAGGAACATCACCTGAAGCTCGCCCCATGTTTACCTCGTTCTTTCTCTGCCAGAGTTCCCAATGAGAGAAAGAAAGGAGACTCTGTCGCAGCGTTATCATGCAAAGCATAAATGGGGGAAGGGAACCCAGGTGGATTTATTGCATCAAAACAGCCGAATATAGCATGCTGGAGGTTAGCAGTACTAAATATTTAGAACAAAAAACAGTCAAGATTACAGATTTCTACTACTGTCAGAAGGAGGGGGGGGGGGACTGTGCGTCATCATCTATCCTGCAGAGTTTACTGTCCTCGCTCCTCCAGTTGGTGACTGTAAAAGATTTAGCATTATCTTCTTAAAGATAGAGCATCAACTAACATGTTTTAAATAGATCAGCATAATCTGTGTCCATCCAGGCGAATTTTCTAACCTGATAGAGATCAGTTTATGCCTTCAGTGGAGATTCGTCTAAATGCTCGGATGGACGACCGGATCAAAATGCTTCTGAATGTCCTTCTCTGCCAAAATGTGAGGCAAAAAAATATGAGTGGCACAACAGTAAAGGACGGTTAGTTGAAAGTGACCCCTATCCTGTTCTCTTTTTTTGTCTCGCGCTGCTTCGCACTCTGAATTTACTACTCCGACTAAAACACCTCCCATTCTGTCACCCCCTCCCTTCTCTGGGTTCCTCTCCTCCTCATTCTCTGCAGCACTCTGGAGCGCAGTCAGCTACTATGGAGACTGCAGTATTACGCTATAGCACAAGCAGAATGGGGGGGATGGGGTGGGGGTTGGGGGAAGGAGCAGGTGTGAGGGTGGGGGGGGGTCTTGGGGTTGGTCCAGGGAAGAGAAAGACATGCAGTAGAGACTTGCTGTAAGGGACTTGATAATGATATTAGGCTCTGCAGCTCTACGTTTGGAAACAGCAAAAGGAGAAACGGAGAGAAGAGTATGGAGGGGGAAAAAAAAGCAAAGCCAGACTTTGAAACAGTTTAGAAAAGATCTCAGTCCTAATAAACAGGTTTTATATTTTGTGTTTTTCCATCCGTCCTAAACTCAGCCTTATGATGAAAAAAATGAAAAACAAAAAACCACTATTACAACCTTTGCAACAATCATCCACCTTCTGGATCATTTTCTCCATAGTTTGTCTTTTTCTTTTGCAGTGAGAACTGATCTATATTCGGTCATCTTTAATTTTTCCATGTTCTAAACTAAACGTATTAGCATGCACAGCACACCCGCACCTTAAATGGCAGAGCTGCACTGATGGCTGGCACCAACAGGGCTCATTTATCTGGCTGCCACCATGTGCAGAGCATCATGGGAGACATTTATGCCGTTTGGGGACGAGTCAAAGTTCCTAAAATGAAAAAAAGGACCTTTCTGAACTAACAGCCTATCAGGAAATATGCATGTGCAAATAGTGAGCATATTGCAGCTAATCTACTAACGTAACTTGCACAAAGGTCAAAAACTTTCACAGACCGCCCTCCTTAAATGGGGATTTTGCGTTTGTGACCGAATGTCAGCATCAACGCTTCGGTCCAGCTGAGTGAATTCATTTGGTATTTTTCAAAAGCAGCCGCAATATTCAACGGCACAGAAGACGTTTCTCATCACTACGAGGAGAAAAGGCAGGCAGAGGAGACCAGAAAGGACAGAAATTAAAATAATAGTCAGACGACTGTGAGGCTCGTTCAACTCATGCAACCAGTCAAGGTCACTCTTTCACTTTTTCGGTTGATGGAAAAGATATTTAACATTTTCTTTTTACATATTTTCTACCTGAAATCAGTCATGAAAAGGGAAATAAACGGAGCTGGATCTCCACCTTTCTGTTCCTCTGCAGTAAATGTCACCATGTCGAATTATTTATCCTGTAGTGCTGACAGATTTCAGATACTAAAGATAAACTGTCATACATACTGTTTGATAAAGCTTCTAGTTAGAGAGGCTCAGGTTATCCTGATCTATCTCTATAGTTCTGCTGCTATAGGCTTAGACTGCTGGAGGACATAGGGACCCCTTTTTCATCATTCTGCTTCATTCTATCTCTATTCTCCCACTCTGCAGAATCTGTTAGTTCAATCTCTAACGTTCTGCTCTCTCTGCTTTTTCTCATAGTAGCTTCATCTGGTCTGTTCCTGTTTGGCTGTGACTCCATCCTGGAGAGAAATATCAGCTGTGCTGCTGCCATCAACACCTTTGTTTCTAGATGTTGGAGCTTGGCCTGTTTTCCAGTGTAGTCCTGTTTCTCTGACTGTGACTAACTGGATGTGCTCTCTTCATCCTCTGACATGGGAGCTGGCTCGGAGCTCGTCTGCCTGGCTGTGTGTTTCCTGGACGGGGCCGCCTGTGGAGCTGGTTGACAGTTGCCTTTTGTATCTATGCTTCTTTTTCTATGTCTGCTTCTGTCTCCTTGAACCCCAGTGGGCCTCAGCAGATGGCCGGTCACACTGAGCCTGGTTCTGCTGGAGGTTTCTTCCTGTTCAAAGGGAGTTTTTCCTCTCCACTGTCGCTACAAGCATGCTTAGTGTGAGGGATTGCTGAAGAGTCAATGAGTCGATGCAATCAGCTGGTTTTCCTAAGTTTGGGAAACCTTGAATCAATAAAATCTTTGTACTAAACTATTCTCTCTGTCTCTATATGTGGACATTAAGCTCTAAAGAGAAGCGTCATCTCCTGGTCAGACGCTGCACTCCAGTGAAAGAGTCGAGTCAGAGAAAAAAAATATGTTGGGTTTATTGAAGGGATTTTGCTGGGATTTGTAGGGGAGTGGGATTCCATTAAGCTGGCGTTTGACTGGGAACGGCCATTTTGATTTGCTGCTACTGTACATATATATCATGAGGAGAAGTTTTGAGCAGCACGCCGCAAAGAAAGCTGCAAATTATGAGAAGTTCGCTTTAGGTACACTAGGTTATTAAATTTAAATTTCTAAAATAAATAAAATAAATTTTACCACGAATCATTATGACAACATTATGTTTGCTTCGTGGGTGAATGTGGGTAAAGTGGGACGCTTCCTGAAAATGTAGCTTTGTGGTATTTATTTAGTCTATTTCATTTCTAGAGTTTAATCTGATACAACCTGTTCAGAGAATTACTTTACTTATGATTTAGGTAGCACACACACATCATGAATCCTTTGACAGAATTCAAATGAGCCATTTTAATCTAGATTAATCTAGATTAACTCCAAGAATTATATATATATATATATATATATATATATATATATATATATATATATATATATATATATAAATCAGTCATTATTTTTGGACTGTGGGAGGAAGCCGGAGTACCCGGAGAGAACCCATGCATGCTCAGGGAGAACATGCAAACTCCATGCAGAAAGTACCTTAGCTAGGAAGCAAACCCAGAACCTTAATGCTGCAAAGCAACAGTGTTACCCACTTCTCCACCGTGCAGCCGTAATCCTTAATATTAGGATTAGGAAAGAAACAAAAGAACAGTAGATAGGTGGGGGATGAGGAAACAAATAAGAATTAAGAATTAAAGAATAAAAATCCTAGAATCCTTCATATTTAGGATTTGTAATTCTCATTTTATTTTACCTCTGCCCCCAAACTACCTACTGTTTTCTTTTTTTTTACAAAAGTTGTGTTAAATTTCCTCAATGACCAACTTAAGTTCTGAGTCAATATTAAAAAAATCACATCAATTAAAAATAACATGAAAATGATGTGGATCAGAACCTGCTACAAGTCAACACAATTCAATCAAAATCAGTTAAATTCAGTTTTTATTTAAATGTTTAACTGTATTGTATCACGTAGAAGAACCTGCGGATACATTTTAGGCTTTTTTTTCTTTTTATCCATATGATGAGCCATCGTATGCATAGGCATATATTTGAGCAATAAATAATAATATCAGGAAGAAAGATCAAAACAATAATGTACTAACATTAAAGCAAAGTGCATGAAAGCTGAAATTATTATCCCTAATCGGAGAAACAGGAATAACTCAAATCATCCTTTAACAATAACAAACCTCAAAAATAAGGCATCAGCAAAGTAACACTTACGGTAAATATAAAGTTAAAAAGAAAATTAGTACTTAGAGGTGGAAAGAGGAGAAAAATGCCAGCTGAGAATTCCTGACAGACTGTCACCCAGTAATGAAAAATAGACAGAATGACTTTAAATCTGGTTGACATGATAATAAAATTTTATAATAGATACAGAAACTACACAAGAAAACAAAAATACTTAATAGCATTTTGGATGCTGTCTGGGGCAGTTATTTTTTGTTAAGACAAAAAAAAGTGTTCACAAAATGACAAACTTAAAGGTATAGGATAAAGTATATAGGAAGTATATAGGATTTTTGAAAAAAAATGCACATGCACAACCCTGTACCCGCTCCCCAGAGCGAACGCCTATTAAACTTGTGCAACAGCGTGCACAAGCCCATTTCTCCTCGTGCACGCTCTGTTTAAAAGTTGCTGTTTGCATCGCTCACACAAGCTTAGTTTCCAAAAGATTTGCAATTTTTCCACTATGTCAGACTCACCAGCGGTAAGTGAAAATGCGGAACGTAGGACGGCCTTACGTAAACATATCACCAGAATGATTGACAGTTAGGAGGACCACTTATTTAGATGATCCACCCGGAAAAAGAGCATCCTCCACTATAGCTTTAAGGACGGATTATTCTGTGGAGAACCAAAACTGACCTAAAAACAAAAAAAACGAATAAATTACTACAAGGTTGCTTGTAGTAAATTAATATTTTGGAAATAAAAAAAGAAGATCAGTTAAATGAAATAACAAAAAGTGAGTTAGTTATTTTTGGTACATTCGAAGTGTTTTGCTTTATTTCAGGGATGCAAAGAGATGATTAACTTGTGATTCATTGATTTGATTAATGGTTTATCGGAGGCGGAGTGGCGGCCTAGTGGTTAGGGCATAGTGCTTGGAATCCTGAGGTTCTGAGTTTGAAACCCACTCCCACAGACTGCCACTCTGGGTCTCTGAGCAAGACCCTTAACCCCACACTTCTCCCCGGGCGCCGCACCATGGCAGCCCACTGCTCCCCAAGGGGATGGGTTAAATCCAGAGAGGGAATTTCTACAATGTGAGACCAAAAATGTGAGTTTAAAAAAAAAATAAGATAAAAATTGTCCCAACTGATTAATTGATAACATCTGCTAAATAGAGTTATTCAGTATGTATTTAATACATATTGCATCACTGTCATAATCCTGGCGCTGATGGTTGGTTTCTCCATTTTCCCTGCTCACCTGTCTAATTAGTCCTGCAGCTGATCACCTGGTCCCTGCACTTATTTATGCTGTTTGCTTTCCTACCATCATTGCTTTATCTTGTTGAATTCTGATCGGCGTTTTGCCAATGGATTTTTGATTTTTGCCCTTTTTTTCCTGTCTGTTCTGCTCAGTGTGATTTTTTATCTTTTTTTTTCTTTTTTTTTTTTACAGTTTGTCTTGATGCCAAAAAGAGCCCAACAGATTTTACTTTCACAAGTGTATCAGTACAGCAATTGCCATATTGCTCCACTTGTTTCATGCATATAAATTGCTTTATTATAATTAGGCAGGGAGTTTTACAGTTTACAGTGATTTTTAATCTAACTGCCTGGATTCTGCTGGTTACCGGACTTGGACGGTGTTACTGACCTCGGCTTGGATTCTTCTTGGATTGGATTTCGGCTTTGGATTATCCCTCACGGACACTGTTGCTTGGCGCCAGCTCCCCTGCACCCTGTGCTCAGAAGCAGTAACGACCACAAGTCTTCCCCCGAGTTCCTCTCTCTCTGAATTGGAATAAACTCTCAACCAGGTCAGTGACTTTTTCCAGTTTTGTTCAGCTCAACATTCTTGTCACTGACCTGAGTTTCCTGTCTCAGCACAGAACCAGATAACCCTCCCTGAGGAGTTTCCACCGCTCTCTTATTGTTGATCCTTTCAATAAACTTGTTTTATTCCAGTTTGTCTGCTGAATATTGGGTCCAGGGTTAAGCGGTCATTATAACAACAAACTGTGGAAAGATATAATTATGTAGTATTTCTTAATTCATAATACAGTAAATGTTATGGAGAGATTCTGTTGATACAAGAAAGAAAATCCAAGTTTTTCATAAAATGGAAGCTTATTAAACAGTGTTAGTCACTAATTAGATCAATTAATATATCGATAACTTGCTTCCCTTTATTTCTTAGGCTATTTATATATTTACACTTTTGTTTTTAATTCTGTCAGTTTTGGCCCTCCACACAATTCAGCCCTCTCATAATTATATAATTATATATAACTTACTTCCCTGAGGGTTAATATGTCTGATTTACCTATACAATTATTTTATCTAATTATATTTGCTTATATGGAGTCTAGGCGGAGGTTCAACTGAAGAAATTAATTGCTTTCCTTCATCCACCTGCAATACAGCCAATCAGCTTTGAACCACGCCTCCACGAAAGCCAATCAGCATCCAAAATTCATCTTAAAAGGACTCCGATCCGCTCTGTCTGCTCCTGTGCGCAGTTCTTCCCAACGGGGAGTTTATCCTCTCCACTGTCGCTTCATGCTTGCTCATCATGGACAGGTTCTCTCATCCTGTGTTATCCAAGCTGGACTTCCATCTTCCAGGTCCCTGAGTGCAGCTCTAGTATCAGCTCACGCAGTCCACTGGATCTCCCCATAAAGCTCAGCAGACCGTCCCTCCAACCACCAGTCTACAGACTGACCAACTCCATCTGTCTCCACTCCACCACCAGTTCCAGGCCTGGGGGGGGGGGGACAGCCCTATTCTTTGCTGCTGTTCATGCATATCTATCAGAATTAAGCGCTATGTTTCCTGCCGAGGTCTGAGCGCCAAAGATAAAGTAATTGTATCAATAAATTTATCCTAATTGTCTTTTCTTTTTGTGTGAGTTTTTCAGATTAAAGTTTATTCACTGAGTTTCAATTTTTCTGTCAATTAGCTAATTAAGATAACAATAAATTAATCAACTGAAGGACATTTAAAAACTCATTCTAACTTGGATCTGACTCATGTTAAATATATTGGTTACAGTCTAACTAAGGATTAGTTCATAAACAGTTCTGCTGGAGGTTTCTTCCTGTTCAAAGGGAGTTTTTCCTCTCCACTGTCGCTACAAGCATGCTTAGTGTGAGGGATTGCTGAAGAGTCAATCAGCTGGTTTTCCTTAGATAGAAAACTTTGAATCAATCTGACTGGATGATCTGGTGAACTGGAAAGTGACCTGAGATGACGTGATGTGAATTGGCTCTATAGAAATAAACTGAATAGAATAGAAACAGGCCAGAATCGGTCCAAGACGAAACTGATAAAAGTATCAAACAGTCAGGAGAACTACAGGGGATCTTTATACACATCCAGAAGATTCTGGCTTGTTTTGCAACTTTAAAACCCAATTAGTCTTGAATTTCATATAAGACCTAATTTTGAGCTAAATGTCTTTAGGTTGATTTATGCTTGATGTACTATTTAAGTTTCACATGGAAACGAGACGCACGAAATAAACACAGCGTTTGCAGCATTTTAATTAGCAGCTCTAACCTGCTTTACCCAACAATAAGGCCAAACAACATGCAGAAGTAGAAAACAGAGCTGTTTTCAACATTCTGCCTCTTTATGTCACCCTGTTCAACAGTGTTGTTTATTTATAAGACGTCCATAGATCTTTATATTTGCGAACCCTGGCCAATAGGAGCCATGTTTTTCCGTGTGGAAATGTCCACATAGTTACGCGTTTCCCCAGGAGTGGGGTGCGTAAAATTCTGGCCATATGGAATCTGAGCAGAAGGCTGAGGATGCTGAAGTTGCATAATTTAGCTGTGCATCGCTACGCAGACTTCACCGACGGGTCAAGCATAAACCAGCCTTTATGCATTACACATATATTAACAGTTACAGCTGTGCATGTTTGTGCCCATCTAAGTTCAGCATCTTCCCTACCATCTGCCAGCTGAGCCGCATGAGGCCAGCATACCCTTAGTAATACACATGATCGTTATTAGTGGCTATCAGTCCCATAGAATGACTTCAGATTGTGCCAGTAGATGTAAATATAAGTAAATAAAAACAAAATGATCCGCATGTTGCTCATATTAAAAAAAAACTAAAAAATAAATCTCATATCCTGTCAACTGGGTTGTAGAATCCTCTCCCTATAAATATTTAATTGTCTGTAAAAAAAAATCCCGATCATTCTTTAACAAGATCAAACAGACTTGCAATGGATTTTTTTAAAGCTAATGAGTGTAACGGGCCTAGTGAATGACTTTTTTTGTTCTTTTATGGACAAAACAACAACAAAAACTGGACTAGATCGGGAAATAAAACAGCGTGATTGGCTCACTCTGAGCCCGCCGACAACAGACACACTCATACCAACTCTCCATCAAGAAAAACTATTGGCTTTCCAAAAAGTTGCTAGATGACATCATTACAGATTTTCTGTAATTCATTAAGGTTTTATTTATGGTTATGTTTATTATTTATGGTGTAATGCTGCCTTCACACCCAAGGTGTTATGAGCGTCACAAAGGCGTAAATGCAGAAATGTGGACGCTGGATCAAACTGTGGTCCAGCTGATTTGATGCTTCGACGCTCTGGATGTTTATCTGCTCTGTTCTGTAGCTTCAAGCTAGAGAGTAATCGATAGTTTCTAGACGTTTTTAAGTCTTGAAACTGTTCATCAGTTTAACAGGATTATAATCCAACTAACATCTGCAGTTCTTGCTGGGAGGCGGCGCCGCTGAAAGCTCTCTGCTGCCTGTGGGGGATTTCCTGCTGCCATTTGTAGCAGCTGGAAGTGAATAGAAAGAGATTTTAAGGTTTTCTGGTAAAAACTACAAGTACCAAAATATACAAACGAATATTTGATGTTTTAGTGCAGCAATAAAGATCAGAGCTCGCTCTCTGTTCCGTCTACATAACAATCCATTCTACCAGTTCTTTTTTTTTTAACCTTTGGAGTTTAACTTCTTGATATTTATTTATTTTTCAAATGCAGAATGTCTGCAGAAGGGGTGACAGCTTGCAGGTTGTGTCTGTCTCCCCGAAAAAAACTCCTGGATCAGCTTTTCTGATTGGTTGACGCTCTGGCGTCCAGCAGCAAAAGTTCAATTCACTGAACCCCAGTGTCAGACGCTCCAACGCGAGCTGGACGCCTCGACGCTGTCCCCCATAGACTTTGCATTTAAACCAGACGCTTTGATGCCCAGAACGTGCCCAGTGTGGACGCAGCATATGAAAATATCCAAAATCAGCGGAATGGAAAGTGAATAAAATATATGTAAAGCTAAAGATGAACTCTAAAAAGGAATTTCAAGTTTTAAGTATTCAAAAATGTTTTACCTGAATCAAAACTATGCATAAATGTTATGATATCAAGACACCAGAGGCACACACAGTGCATGAGACTGTGAATGAATGTATTTCAGTGCAAAAAATATGAAAAAAATAAAACAAAAAACAACATAAAATACTTTATCCAAATCCCACTTTTTAATCCAGGGGGATCAGTGAAAGCGTTTCGCATGCAACTCATTTTCAAGAGGAAACAAGATATTTGCTGTTTTCTTTCTGCCTGCAGCGACGGTTTGCTGCTGAGTCTGACTGCCTGTCAGTGCTTTGGAGGAAGAAGGAGCTAACAGCAGCTCTCACTGCTGGATGAAGAGGGAAACTAAGAGCAATCAGGGCTTTCATGTTGTTGTCAAAGTCTAGAACAACACAGGGAAAACATCGCTATATTTATCGCTAGTTGTTTTTAAAGAAACGTCAACAAATAGGTCTGAAAAGTGCCTAAATATAGTGTCAATGTAATTTGGCAACAGTGAGCAGGGAGAGAGATCAACCTTTGGAGGCAAGCGTGGGAATATGGAGGTTCACAAGGATTCCCAATAATCAGAGAGATTTTCTACCCTCTAAAATGCAGCATCATTGCAGCACTGATGGGTTGATCTCATATTTTACATCACTTTGAGACATAAAGAAATGGGAGGATTCTAACTTAGCAAAGATGCTAAAGGAAAGAATGAATGTTTGGTTTAGGGCAGAGAAGAAGAATAAACGGTTTCTTTTTCCCAACATTCCCATCTGGAAATCGTTTCAAGAACCAGAGATGGAATATTATTTTGGAAAATGTTTGGACCAAAAGTTGAGCGTTTACCTCAGAAACGAATTAAATGCTAAAGATTCCTCCTAACTCAGAAATATGGAAGGTAATAAAATCCATTCCATCTGTTTTCCCAGTGAGAGACAATAAATATTAGGGTTTGTAAGCTAGAGGTTATAACATGATGTATAACAGTGATGTGCTAGAGCTGTTGGAGAAAAATGGGACAGTAGTAGCCGTTCAAAATGTCCCCACTTTTCTTGGCTGGTCCCTGGCTGGTCCTTGGCTGGTCCTTGGTTGGTCCTTGGTTGGTCCTTGGCTGGTCCTTGGTTGGTCCTTGGCTGGTCCTTGGTTGGTCCTTGGCTGGTCCTTGGTTGGACCTTGGCTGGTCCTTGGTTGGTCCTTGGTTGGTCCTTGGCTGGTCCTTGGTTGGTCCTTGGTTGGTCCTTGGCTGGTCCTTGGTTGGTCCTTGGTTGGTCCTTGGCTGGTCCTTGGTTGGTCCTTGGCTGGTCCTTGGTTGGTCCTTGGCTGGTCCTTGGTTGGACCTTGGCTGGTCCTTGGTTGGTCCTTGGTTGGTCCTTGGCTGGTCCTTGGTTGGTCCTTGGTTGGTCCTTGGCTGGTCCTTGGTTGGTCCTTGGTTTGTCCCTGGCTGGTCCTTGGTTGGTCCTTGGTTGGTCCTTGGCTGGTCCTTGGTTGGTCCCTGGCTGGTCCTTGACTGGTCCTTGGCTGGTCCTTGGTTGGTCCTTGGTTGGTCCTTGGCTGGTCCTTGGTTGGTCCTTGGTTGGTCCTTGGCTGGTCCTTGGTTGGTCCTTGGTTTGTCCCTGGCTGGTCCTTGGTTGGTCCTTGGTTGGTCCTTGGCTGGTCCTTGGTTGGTCCCTGGCTGGTCCTTGACTGGTCCTTGGCTGGTCCTTGGCTGGTCCTTGGTTGGTCCTTGGTTGGTCCTTGGCTGGTCCTTGGTTGGTCCTTGGCTGGTCCTTGGTTGGTCCTTGGCTGGTCCTTGGTTGGACCTTGGCTGGTCCTTGGTTGGTCCTTGGTTGGTCCTTGGCTGGTCCTTGGTTGGTCCTTGGTTGGTCCTTGGCTGGTCCTTGGTTGGTCCTTGGTTTGTCCCTGGCTGGTCCTTGGTTGGTCCTTGGTTGGTCCTTGGCTGGTCCTTGGTTGGTCCCTGGCTGGTCCTTGACTGGTCCTTGGCTGGTCCTTGGTTGGTCCTTGGTTGGTCCTTGGCTGGTCCTTGGTTGGTCCTTGGTTGGTCCTTGGCTGGTCCTTGGTTGGTCCTTGGTTTGTCCCTGGCTGGTCCTTGGTTGGTCCTTGGTTGGTCCTTGGCTGGTCCTTGGTTGGTCCCTGGCTGGTCCTTGACTGGTCCTTGGCTGGTCCTTGATTGGTCCTTGACTGGTCCTTGGCTGGTCCTTGGTTGGTCCCTGGCTGGTCCTTGACTGGTCCTTGGTTGGTCCTTGATTGGTCCTTGACTGATCCTTGGCTGGTCCTTGGTTTGTCCCTGGCTGGTCCTTGGTTGGTCCCTGGTTGGTCCTTGGCTGGTCCTTGGCTGGTCCTTGGCTGGTTCTTGGCTGGTCCTTGCTTGGTCCCTGGCTGGTCCTTGGTTGGTCCCTGGTTGGTTCTTGGCTGGTCCTTGGTTGGTCCCTGGCTGGTCCTTGGTTGCTCCCTGGTTGGTCCCTGGCTGGTCCTTGGTTGGTCCCTGGTTGGTCCTTGGTTGGTCCTTGGCTTGTTCTTGGCTGGTCCTTGGTTGGTCCCTGGCTGGTCCTTGGCTGGTCCCTGGTTGGTTCTTGGCTGGTCCTTAGTTGGTCCCTGGTTGGTCCTTGGTTGGTCCCTGGTTGGTCCTTGGTTGGTCCCTGGTTGGTCCTTGGCTGGTCCTTGGTTGGTCCTTGGTTGGTCCCTGGCTGGTCCTTGGTTGGTCCCTGGTTGGTCCTTGGTTGGTCCCTGGTTGGTCCTTGGTTGGTCCCTGGCTGGTCCTTGGTTGGTCCTTGGTTGGTCCCTGGCTGGTCCTTGGTTGGTCCCTGGTTGGTCCTTGGTTGGTCCCTGGCTGGTCCTTGGTTGGTCCTTGGTTGGTCCCTGGCTGGTCCTTGGTTGGTCCTTGGTTGGTCCCTGGCTGGTCCTTGGTTGGTCCCTGGTTGGTCCTTGGTTGGTCCCTGGTTGGTCCTTGGTGGGTCTTGACTGGTCCTTGGCTGGTCCTTGGCTGGTCCTTGGTTGGTCCCTGGTTGGTCCTTGGCTGGTCCTTGGTTGGTCCTTGGTTGGTCCCTGGCTGGTCCTTGGTTGGTCCCTGGCTGGTCCTTGGTTGGTCCCTGGTTGGTCCTTGGCTGGTCCTTGGTTGGTCCTTGGTTGGTCACTGGCTGGTCCCTTGCTGGTCCTTGGTTGGTCCTTGGTTGGTCCCTGGTTGGTCCTTGGTTGGTCCCTGGTTGGTCCTTGGCTGGTCCTTGGTTGGTCCTTGGTTGGTCCCTGGCTGGTCCTTGGTTGGTCCCTGGCTGGTCCTTGGTTGGTCCCTGGTTGGTCCTTGGTTGGTCCCTGGTTGGTCCTTGGTTGGTCCTTGGTTGGTCCCTGGCTGGTCCTTGGTTGGTCCCTGGCTGGTCCTTGGTTGGTCCCTGGTTGGTCCTTGGTTGGTCCCTGGTTGGTCCTTGGTTGGTCCCTGGTTGGTCCTTGGTGGGTCTTGACTGGTCCTTGGTTGGTCCCTGGTTGGTCCTTGGTTGGTCCCTGGTTGGTCCTTGGTTGGTCCCTGGTTGGTCCTTGTTGGGTCTTGACTGGTCCTTGGTTGGTCCCTGGTTGGTCCTTGGTTGGTCCCTG
Source organism: Cyprinodon diabolis (assembly GCA_030533445.1). Classification (NCBI taxonomy): domain Eukaryota; kingdom Metazoa; phylum Chordata; class Actinopteri; order Cyprinodontiformes; family Cyprinodontidae; genus Cyprinodon; species Cyprinodon diabolis. Next base: position 41,312,989 of record CM060077.1, read on the forward strand.
GTTGGTCCTTGGTTGGTCCCTGGTTGGTCCTTGGTGGGTCTTGTCTGGTCCTTGGCTGGTCCCTTACAATTCCTTTTTAAACATCAATCTTTGTGCTAAAATTTTCTTTCTGTCATGATTTGTGAACATTAACCCCTTAAGCCTGGCGGGCCAGGTACCGGGACCAACTGATACCTGCTCATGTTTATCTATTTATAGAAATGGCCAAATATAGTCAGATGGTGTTTCATCCACGCGCCTTTCCAATGGGGCTGTAAAATTTATAAAACATATTTCAATGTATTTTTTTCACAAGTACTTTCTGTTCTATAGCTGTGAAAACAAATAAAATAAGATTTAAAATTCCATCTGACATGTGTCACTCTGTGGTAGTAATGCAACAGCAGGTATTCATTTTTAGCCCCGCCCCATAATGGCAGACATGGTTGGAAACTAGAGGCTCAGGCCTTTCCAAGGAGGGGTCAGAGGTAATTGTGTGACCATTTCACAGGCATGTGATACATAAGCTTGCTCTGTTATTCTCATTTTCTGTTCAGTTTGGTGAAAATAGTAAATTTCAAGGAAACAACGGCTAAATCTTAGGAGCAAAGTCTTTGCCTTATGCAGAAGCTCTCCAATATACACAAGTACAGAGCATTGAAATTAACTCTCTGCATTTAACCCCTCCCCTTGGGGAGCAGTGGGCTGCCATTGTGCGGCGCCCGGGAAGCTGTGTGGGGTTAAGGGTCTTTGCTCAGAGACCCAGGGTGGCAGTCTGTGGGAGTGGGTTTAAAACTTGCAACCTCATGATTCCAAGCTCTAAGCCCTAACTACTAGGCCGCCACTTTCATGGTGTTTTGCAATGTTTGTTTTGGAAAACATTTTGGCGAGGCTAAATATTTTTCTTTTTTTCTTTATTGAATCACCTATGAATCAGACATGATGACATTTAAAATAGTGCATCCACCTGAAAAAATGTTTTTAATGCCTTTCTGTCCTACAGATACAAACAATTGTATTTCAAATTTATAGTTTTGGAGCTGTACTTGTTTTATTTCACATATGTAATTTCAGGCGAAATTTGGGGATTTTGCTGGGAGTTGCAGGGAAGTGGGCTGCCATTCTGCTGGTGTTTGTCTGGGAATGGTCATTTTGAATGGCTGCTGCTGTACTAGGATTGATCAACACAACATGAATATGTTGGCATTGCAACATCAGCATTTGCAATATTTATGTAACAAAGGACTGTTTAGAGAAACCGATGGTGAGCAAATGCCAATAGTTACGAACTTACATCAGATGGAGTTTCAAACAGAAGCGGCTCACAGCCAAGACAAACGTTTAAGGTCAGAGTCATGGATGGCCAGATGAGAAACAGAAAAAAAAAAGAAAAACACACATAATGCAAACCTAAAATCTTCTAATATCATGCAGCCGTAATGATTATGTCTCCAAAAATCAGAAGGCTGGACAGGGTGCAACAATTACCACAACTGCCCCCCAATGCAAGCAGATATGGTCATCATACCAGAGCTCAGGAGAAGAGAACTAGACTGCTGTATGACGGTCCAAGTTCCTCTCTTCAGATGAAAGGAAAGGTTGCATTTTATTTTTAATCAAGGTTCCAAAGTCTGGAGGAAAAGTGGAGAGGACCGGAATAGAGGCTGCTGAAGTTCGTCGTTAAAGTCTGATAATTCTGAATAGGAGCAAACTTTTCCTTTAACCCATCCCCTTGGGCAGCAGTGGGCTGCCATTATGCGGTGCCGGGGGAGCAGTGTGGGGTTAAGGGTCTTTGCTTAGAGACCCAGAGTGGCTCGAACTCACAATCCCAGGATTCGAAGCTCTATGCCCTAACCACTAGGCCGCCACTCCCCACTGATGGATTTTCTACTTGTGTCCGAAGCTGAAAGCTGGGAAGCCATGAGTGAAGCTTGGCGTTCCAGTCCAGGAGGTTCTGTGTCCAAATGGCTCAATCACCTCCTCAGTCTGAAGTCAAGTTCCCCAGAGACCCAACGATGTGACTCAGCACTAAAGCAAAGACACCGAACCTCCAGGACTGGAACATTTTAGAGCACTTCATGCTTCCTTCTGTTTACAGCCTTATTTGAGGAGCAAAATTTTCCAGTAGGACTTGACAGCTTCCCACACCGCCAAAGGAAGGAAGAAGAAGAAAGAAAGAAAAGATTTCAGCTTTAATAAACCTCCAATGCAGCGATAGAGTTGATTCCTTCCCGCTATCATCGCAGCCCCACCCCTTTACAGGAGAACAGAAGACCTCGCCTGTTCATCCAGGCCAACTATTCCCTCTAACGACCCCCCCTTTCAGAGACATAGACAGGTATGGGGCATGGCAGGCTAACAAAGACGCCTAATGACCCCCATTCCAAAGGGGGGGACCCGTTCATCCGTTTCTATCTGCATGTTTTCTAAACTAAAACCAGGCTTTGTTGGGCTGCTGGATAAAACCTGGAACTAAACGCTATTTCTGACATTTTGAATTGAAAGAGCTTCCTGGATGGAAGAGAAACGTCTTCAAACCTGGAAACAAAGTCCAGTGGATTGATTTTTTAACTTTTTTGGAATGCCAAAAGATACCAACAGCCAGTTCATCGACCAAAATGTTACTGCGCTCCTTTAGAAAGCAAAGAGAATCGCTCCAAAGGAGAATCCACTGACAAGGAGAGACAATCCAATAATGCTGAGGAGCTAAAGGTTGCTTTGAAAGGATTTCCACTGTTTAAATGAGCCGATTTTATTGATCCCATGTAATATTTTCACTATCGATAATCATCAACATTAAGGCTTAAAAAATTATACTCCATAGAATTTCACTGAGTTTCACTTTCTGAAACAACCAATAAATGGTAATATATGGATATTTATTCATCTGTTTCTGTTTATTAAAGAGACCTTTATGGTGTGAGGGATTGCTGAAGAGTCAATGAGTCGATGCAATAAGCTGGTTTTCCTTAAATAGAAAACTTTGAAGCAATCTCATTGGATGATCTGGTTGAATTATCTCTATAAAGTGACCTGAGATGAGATGATGTAAATTGGAGCTATAGAAATAAACTGAATAGAATCTAAATAAGCTGAATGTTTTGTGCACATGTTTTTTATTTAAGCAAAGATGAGATTCAACGATACTCAGATCTAATTTAAAGATCATCAGGAACTTTTAGTCTTTCCTAAAATGAACTAAAGTAATCATGTTGGAAAACCCATCTTTTCAGATATTTCTATCGCCTAGAAAATGTTTATTTATTTTTCCTCTTTGCTTGGTGATGTATGATGCTTTTCTTTCCTTTTCCTGCTCTGCACCTTTAGATGTCTTTGGAAATGTTCCTTTAAAGACTGATCCATCTGAGACTCTGATACTCTTTCCTCAGGATAACATTTCCCTCTAACCAGTCCAGCACCAGTTCCTCCAGTTTGTGCAGATCACAGGAGCCTTGGGATGACATGTGCTGTGAATTGGCTCTATATAAATAAGCTGAATCAAATCGAAATTGTTTTTAATTCAGTTGAGAAATCCCCACAGACTGCCTTCTGTTAGAGAAGCCAAATTCCCATGGCTCAGAGAAGATGCTTAGGTTTGCTGTCAGGTCTGCAGGCTTCATATCATTAAGGACTGATTAATCAACTGATGCACTGGAACAAGGCAGAATGCCTCCCAGAGCAGTTCAGCTTTATTCTGGGTCAGGTTGGAGAGATACTACACTGGAAAAAGTGACTTTTTGGTGGGGTAAGCTCTATTAGAGAATTCGTCATAATTATTGCTTTGGATATTTAAGCTTCAGTAGGAATTAGAGCTTCAGAAGTGGAATAGAATCTTTTTGTTACATAAAACATGAATTTTGGGGAAATAATTTTACTTAGATTTCCTTATACTATTTAATATTTAATAGCAGTGGCTCAGGTTATCCTGAGCTATCTCTATAGTTCTGCTGCTATAGGCTTAGACTGCTGGAGGACATAGGGACCCCTTTTTCATCATTCTGCTTCATTCTATCTCTATTCTCCCACTCTGCAGAATCTGTTAGTTCAATCTCTAACGTTCTGCTCTCTCTGCTTTTTCTCATAGTAGCTTCATCTGGTCTGTTCCTGTTTGGCTGTGACTCCATCCTGGAGAGAAATATCAGCTGTGCTGCTGCCATCAACACCTTTGTTTCTAGATGTTGGAGCTTGGCCTGTTTTCCAGTGTAGTCCTGTTTCTCTGACTGTGACTAACTGGATGTGCTCTCTTCATCCTCTGACATGGGAGCTGGCTCGGAGCTCGTCTGCCTGGCTGTGTGTTTCCTGGACGGGGCCGCCTGTGGAGCTGGTTGCCTTTTGTATCTATGCTTCTTTTTCTATGTCTGCTTCTGTCTCCTTGAACCCCAGTGGGCCTCAGCAGATGGCCGCTCACACTGAGCCTGGTTCTGCTGGAGGTTTCTTCCTGTTCAAAGGGAGTTTTTCCTCTCCACTGTCGCTACAAGCATGCTTAGTGTGAGGGATTGCTGAAGAGTCAATGAGTCGATGCAATCAGCTGGTTTTCCTTAGATAGAAAACTTTGAATCAATCTGACTGGAGGATCTGGTGAACTGGAAAGTGACCTGAGATGACATGATGTGAATTGGAGCTATAGAAATAAACTATAGAAATAAACTGAATTTAATTGAATGTGCTCCAGCACCACCTAGTGTCTATCTGTGCACGTCCCTGCGTCTGAGGTCAAACCTGAAGAGTTGGACTAAATGCCTGAGTTTTCCCAGCAGAACATTAACCCAAACATCACTGTTGTTCCTTAAGTCATAGATGCACAAACCAACCAGCTATCTACCACTGCAGCCTCATACGCAACAATCTGCAGCGCCGTGTCAAACTCACTCAGACACTTATCTTACCCATTTTACTCCAGTTTAACACAGCAGCTCTGAGGACAAACTGTTCGCTGCACAACATATCCCCCGATTCCCCCTCCCCCCTAAAAAGATATCTGCAATTGAGTGGAAGCAGTTTCTATAAAGAAAGTCTCTTTAAACATGACCAGCAGTATGTGTCTCTGATGTCATTTACAGCAAATAATATTTTTTTTAAATCAGCCTGCTGTGACCTTTAGATGGAAGCGTATGAGTGTCTCTGCAGTACAGACTTTGATCTTCCTCAGCTAAAAAGGTCTTTTTTTGTTCCTTTGCACTGTTTCATGTCATTACAGCATCCCGGGAAATTTTCTCAGTATTTTTATTTCTTTTATCTGCGTTTCAACCTTCTTTTACATTTTGATTTTATTTCTCGGTTACAATAAAATCAAACGCAATCAATAAAAACCGTTCAGCTCAGATTGTTATAGAAATGATCTAACATAGAGAGAAAAACAGGATTTGGATCACATCTAGCCAGCTGATTCAACTGAATTTTTAAAATAATATATCAAAATATTCCCACACACCACCAATCACCACACTTACAAAGTCAACAAAGTAAACATCCAACCAGAGAGAAAGTCTGAGTATCTTCCAGACCAGCTGCACAGACACTGCTGTGGGGAAACATGAAAGCAACTGCAGCTTGTTTCTGTAGTGCTAAAGGTAAAAAAAAAACGCATTAAATCTAAAATCTAGGAAATGTAGACTCTTGTTGAATAGAGCGCCCAGAAATGTAGAAAGTCTCTGGAAAATGAGCACAGGAGGGGATCAGATCTCAGAGATCAGAACCTTGGACAGCTCCCCAGAGGGCAACCATGCAGACATAGACCTGCGCCGATTAGAAACGCCGGGTAACCTAACAGGCATGTTTCTGCAGTGTGGACGGAGGCAGGAGTACCCGGAGAGAACCGGTGCATGCACATGGAGGACATGCAAACTCTCCGCAGAGCACAAAGACCCCCAGAAGCTTCTCGCTGCCAGGCAGCTGACACCCATCCGACCACTCACCCGGGCGTATTTGGAAGAGTAAGGGTCCTCGAACAGCGCCCACATCCTGGGCTGCCATACTTCCCACCAAGTCGCTTTGCGGCCGTCCTCCTGCATGCACAGCCGCTTGAGGTCTCCGTCCACCCCGCCGGTGAGCGCCGGATCATCCTCGGGTACGTCTGGCTCAGGAGTCTCGAAGCTGTCCAGGGCTTCCTCTGCGTCGCGGTGCTGCCTGTAGTTCATCCAGCAGCACGCCTCCACGTCAGTCTCATCAATGCCCCAGAAGGCGAGCTCCTCCTCGAACAGCGGCCCGCAGACATCATTGGGGCAGTGCAGCTTCCCGGTGCGGTAGTAATTGAGGATGAAGGCGAAGGTGGCCGGGTGGCGGTCGAAGAAGAATTCGTCCGACTTCGGGTCGTAGTCGAAGTTGCTGTAGGCGTCAGGCTCGGTGAGCCAGGACAGGCGCGTGCCGGGCAGGGTCTTTAAAGTGCTCCGGTAGGTCTCGTGTCGGATTCCGCCGCAGTTTATCACAATCTTCTCGCTGTCTGACGCCGAGCAAGTCATGGCTGCCCTGGGGCATGCTTCGGTCCTGCGCCCAACTGCAGTGGATGGTGCTGCGCCTCATCCACCGTCGGTCGCTGCTCGCTTCTCAGTCAGGACGGCGCAGAAGAAGGAGGCCAGCAGTATCCGCTGAAGAGGAGGAGTTAGTCTCAGTGTGAGAGAGAGAGAGACTGAACTCTCTAGAGAGAAATAAAATGGATGGATTTTATATCATCTGTTGATGAAGCTGGATTCAGACAGTTTTCTTTCATTTCACTGCATCCTTTACAAAACAGGATGCTGTAAAAAGAGAGATGTTCAGTCTATAAAATGTAGGCAAGGGGATTTTATTTAATGGTTTATTCAGCTTTTCAGAAACGGCCTGTCAGCTGGCTGAAACAATTGATTATTGAATCAATTAATTTAATTAACGCTTTATCGTTAAACCTCTATAGGGCACTCAGTGAAATACTATTAAAATCAAAATTTCAAGCCAATTATTGAAATCCAGGACAAGCAGGGGTGGATTTAGGAAATTTGGGGCCCTAGACAAAAACAGGCAGGGGCCCTCTGAACTGAGAAGTCAACTCATAGAACAGCCCCATTCTCCAGATAGAGAAATGTTAATAGAATAGACATCCATTCTCTGTTCTAGGTTGTGTCCCTCTCTTCTTGTCCCTTTTCTTCTTGTTTTCCTCTCTATGTTTTGTACTCAGCTGACTTTTCATGCTGTCTCTAAAGGAATGAAAGATTTTTTCCAAGCACTAAGCTCACTTAGCTGATTGCTCCTTCCTGTGTTTCCAAAAAGGCCAAAGTAAATAACCCAGTCCTTCTTTTCACTGTAGACAAGCCATGATCTGCTTATCTGTTCTCCATTTTTCATTTGGATGAAATAATAGCTGCATGAATCATGACAGCAGACAAGATAGAGGAGAGCAGGAGGCGGGGTTACCAATCTACTTGCTCTGGAGAGCAGAGTTCGCTGCTTTTAGATGTTGTCTCCAAAGTCTCCAGTAGCAGGAAAAAGTCTCTAGATTTGGCGCTAGGAGCTTTTTAGAAATCAAAGTGCTAGAGGGGTCTGAAAAGTGGCTAAATATAGCGACTAAAGCGCTAAGTTGGCAACACTGCTCTTTGCATAGTTAGTTTTCAAATGGTTTGCTGCTGTCTGTTTGGACCTTTCTGAACATGTGCAGCAAATGGACTGTTTGTCATGATTTATTTAAGGATCTGACCCAAAATGCAGAGAACCACTCAGAGAGCAAGGCAAAGGTTTAACAGGTTTATTGTGGTAAGGGTTTAGGGGTTGGATCTGGTACTCAGAGGGCGGGTGAACCGGAACTGGAAGGGAGGAGGGAAGTTCACAGAGGTTAGTTCAGGTACCGTGGGAATCTTTGATGCCATAAGGATAACACTGGGAAAGGACTCACGTTTGGGGACGTTCTTCTCTCGCTTCGAATCCAGTCTGTGTGGGTTGACCTAGTGAAGAGGGGACTCGTTGGAGAATGGACAGGTAGACCGTCGTTGGACCCAGAGGAGTTGAGACACACTTAATATTATATGCGTTTTGATGGTATTTTAGTCAAATTTAGTCAAACTTTAGTCAAAATGTATTAATCAAAAACATAATTAATATTACCTATTACTTTTGTAACATTCAATAAATCAGGGTATTTTGATAACAAAAATGGATGTCAATGTAATAACAAGAAACACCAACTTGCCCGAATATTTTAAGAAAAATAACAAAAGTGCTTCTATAACAAATGAAAAGAATAAAAGAAAAACATTTTTTTTGGTACAACATAACCTTAGAGGCATTAATGCTGATACTGCCACTTACATTTTTTTGTTTATAAAACCTAAATGAATTGTTAAATAGACTTATTAACTTTTTAACTTTACTTTTTATTTTTTCCATTATCTTTTTACCTTTTTTACTTGACTTGTTAACTTTTTTCAAATTAATTTAGAGTAGGTAATGTATCATTCAAGGGCTCATTTAATTGGCAAAACAAGATGTCCTGCCATGCAACAGTATCTATGCTGAACGGCTGGATATAGATCTTGCCTTTAGCTGACAGAGAGCCGCAATTATACCAAGATTATAAAAACATATATAAACATTTGCATTTAAGATAAAAATAAGTTTTCCTCTGTCAATCTGCTCTATCAAGATCTCCTCAAGTTGAAAAGTTTGAATTTCATCTGGTTTAATATCATAAAACCTTCTTTGAAGAACCTTTGGCATTCAGATTATTAATCGACTCATCGAAACATAATCATCAGATTAATCGATTAATCATTAGTTTCTGCCCTACTGTCAGCTTCTTGCAGCCTTTTCTAAAAACAGAAAAAACCTTAAAAAACAGTAAAATTAAAGCAATAAAAACAACTTCAATGCCCAGACAGGGGTGCTGCCATGATTTTGGGGCCATATGAAATACATTGATATTGATATCAGCCCCCCCACAAAAAAAAAAAAAAAATATGTATGCTATGAAGATGCACTAAAGACTATCTTTCACATTTTCAATGTAATTTTATAGTAAAATTTCTACAATGGAAAATTATCAGAACATGAAAAAGTTAAATATACATTAATTAAGTTGCATAAACTGGTGGATAAAAAACTTGGATGGTCAATTTAATTATGCTTTGTTTCACTGTTTATTGCTCAAAATGAGAGAGAACACATAAATTATTTATTTTATTGTTGGATTTTGTTTTTATATTTGAAATATCTATTGGGACATATCTTTTCCTCTTCTTTTGGGCCCCACCTCAATCAAAGGCCCTTAGAATCTTCCTAACTTTCCCCCCGTAATACGGCACCCCTGTGCCCAAATTTTATTATGTTTTTGAGAATACATAGTAAAAAATAACAAGTGTTATTTTAATACCTAATTGAATATAACTGTTAACCTTTGGTCCCGCTCAAAATGAATGTAAAATCTCCTCTATAGCTGGTGTCAAAATCAAGAATACCTCTCAGAGATAGCGGCTAATCCACACCATAGAGCGGAGGTCTTCAACAGGAGGTCCGCAACCCCCAGGGGGTCCACAGAGGTACTGCATGGGGGTCGCAAAAGTTTTGGTTGATCAGACTTTCTTGTTATATTCCCCCCTGCAATTTTTCCTACTAATTAAAATGTCTTTAAATCCACATTAAGATGAATTGAACAGACTGTAGTTAACAGATAAATGGAGGCAGAAGATGTCTTTCAGTCATCAATGCTCACATTCAGCGACACACAGGAGCTCTTTCAAGCTGGACACCGTTTCATTCACAACACCTGTCCCATCAACCAGGAATCAGAATCAATTTAATAATCCCAGGGAGGGATTACTTTAGTTACATTACTCCATCGGTAATAGAGTGACTATAGGACCAGTTTGATAGAACACTATTTCATAGAATATATATATGATTAAGGGGCCCCCCCTCCATCTCACTATAGAGAGTAAAAGTTACTCTGCATGAATGTCAAATTTAACCCTGATTATTAACTCCAACACTTTAGTAGATTTACACTCAGTATAGTTATGAAAAATCCATTTAGAGTTAAATAGATTAACTGTGAATTTTCTTACACCCAATTTTTGACTATATCAAAATTTCTTTTGTTCATTTAGAAGTTGACAAAAATATTTGAATTGTTTCTGTGATTTAAATCTGCTGGTTGATCATGGAGTGGTGGGGAGGGGCGGCCTAGTGGGTAGAGCATAGAGCTTGAAATCCAGACGTTCTGAGTTTGAGCGCCGCTCCCACAGACTGCCACTCTGGGTCTCTGAGCAAGACCCTTAATCCCAGACTGCTCTCCCCGGGCGCCGCACAATGGCAGCCCACTGCTCCCCAAGGGGTTAAATACAGAGAGTGAATTTCTCCAATGTGAGATCAATAAAGTTCAATTATTATTTTGATGCAGAGTTTTTTAAAGCAGCTACTAAGCTGACCTGTTTCTAGATAACAGGAACATTCAGCTGCATCGGCTCCCTTTAGTCCAAACAGATAAGAACTAAGACGGTTCAAGGCCAAATACTGCAGATTTGCAAATGGGCTTCATCAATGTCCAATTTTTACAGTTATTTTTTATTTTTATTTATCCTTTATTTAACCAGGTAATACCCATTGCGATTAAAAATCTCTTTTGCAAGGGAGACCTGGCCAAGATAGGCATCAAAATTACATCACATCATTACATGCGTACAAAGACACACACATAGAGCCAAATAAGCACTTACAATAAAATTTCAATTAAAACATTGACATGTGAGGGAGTCCAACTCAAAACATCTCATTCTCAGCTTAAACGTATTCAAAGGAACCAATTTACTAAGTTTGAAGCTATTTTGCAGCAAATTCCATGTAAAGGGAGCAGAGTAAGCAAAGGCCTTTTTGCCCATGTTATATACAAAAATAAAGGTTTTAGCTGCTCTTCAAGGTCATTGGAGGAAAAGAAGCACCTGTAATCAAATAAATGAAGAGAGCCTGGTATAACTTGATTAAAATGTGTTTATCTTACGTTCCAGTATATTTTCTTGACTAAAACATTTTGCTGTCTGGTTTTCCCTCCTCCCTGAATCACCTACCGCTATCGTTCAATCTAATAAAGCACTTCAGTTAATTAGAGCACAGCAAAAGGAGTACAGAACCGCTATTTATGCTCGCTAAACATTCTCTCTCTTTTTTTCTTTCCAAGATTGTCCCTGTACCACCAACCAAAGGGGGGGGGGACCAGAAGCAGAACGATATCTGCTGAGCATCACAGAAAACACAGAAAATACTGCAGACCATCAGATCATTAGGGTTTTTCATTTTCTTTCTCTCTCTTTCCCACAAAATGCGCCTTCTTTTCCCCCGTTAGTCAGTCCTCGCCATCATCCTCACTACCCCCCACCCCTGCCTCTAAAAAAAAAAACACACATGCTTGAGTATACACACACACACCAAGCCCATACCTTCCCCTCCCTACTTAGCTCTGCTTTTTTCTCTGGTGCAGAGCTAATGTGCTGTGTCGGTCTATTGAGAAAAGCCTGCAGCACTGTGCTGCACACTACAGTGCGAGTTCCAGTATGACAAGAGCCACACACTTACAATCTGTAGTGCTATAGCTTTTTCAGTGTAATGCTCTTAACCGTGCACACACTCCTATGCTGCTATCCTCTGTTAATGATCCAAATATGATTATTATCAGCAGATGTAAGGAGAGGATAACTTATTTACGCTATGCAGTCAGTTGTGTTTGGTGAGGCCAAAAATAATCTGCTATACACCTCCATTTGGGATTCCTTTTTTCTGTCTGCAAGGTTTCTGAGGAAAGGCTAATGCAGTGAGGAAGGTTGCAGTGTGCCAGCCTCGCTCTTTACTGACTTGCTAAATGAAGAATGCAGAGCCCAACATTAGCTTACCTTCGTAAAGCTGATCAGGGTAGTTTTGCACAGTGTAAACACATTAAAAAAGGTAAACCACACTCTAATCAGTAGAATAGGGTGAGATAAATAAAATACTTTTGCAGTATTTTTTTTTAACAGTGTCCTGTCTGGCAATGTGGCAAAAAGAATACTTTTCTTAATGCCAAAAAGAGCCCAACAGATTTTGCTTTCACAATTGGAGCAGTACGGCTATCGCCATGGTGTTCCGCTTGATTTATGCATATAAATACCTTTATTATAATTATGCAGGGAGTATTGTAGATTATATGGACACTGCAAAAACAGAAAAAAAGAAAAGATGAAAGAAAGAGGAGATAAAAGGGGAGATAACCATAAAACATCTTCAGTCTGCTTCATCACCTGCAAAGAGATGGAAAAAGAACTTTTTCTAGTGAACTGAAATAACTTCATTCAATCGGTCAAATACTGCATCACTACTTCTTTTTGCGTTGGTCGATCTGTGTTTGATTTTATCTTAAATTTCTTTAATTTTTACATCTTTGAGCACATTAAAACACCCATTTTCTGTTGCTGTACTTTACATTTGTATGTCTTCCTGTTTTACAGAGTTTTGCTTTAATGGTAAGGGTCCACTGGCCTAGCTCTATCTTAGCACCACTATCACCTACACTGCTATCTCCTGCAAAAAGAATCTAGAAATCAGAAAAAAAATTTCTTAAATTAAGAGTACTTACCCTTAATTTGAGCAGGCCAATAAGATAATTTGCCAATGGAATGAGCATTTTTACTATAGGTTTAGACTTTAGATAATATGTTCTTAAAATTAGTCAATGGAGCTGTTTTTTTATTTTAAATGTAAATTGTCTTGAACCCTTGGCAAAGTGTCTCACTTACCTCCTCAATTCAAGAAAAACTGCACCTATTTTAAGAAGAAAGGACTTATTTAGATTTCAGTTTTTCGCAGCTTAAGCTAGTGGACACTGAGGCACTATTGGTATTTGCTGAGACGTGTCAACAGAACCACACAGTTCTAAAGCTGATCCGACTTTATCTGTTATACCCTTATTTCTTATTATTGTTTATTAAAACAAGGCTGTAATTAAAGCTAAGAAAATTGTAGATATTATGACATAGAGATATGTTCCCTCTTTAAATCTGAAACCAGAGCTGTTTAGTGTGGTGTGGACGGCGTGCTGTTCTATAAAGATACTGCCATTTGTTTTTAGCAGTTCAGGTTGCCTGGTTGTGATTATTTCTTCACACTTTGTTGGTTTCTGGTGAAAATGTTCAAACTACAGGCCAATGAAATAGGCATCATGTGACTCCTACCCTAAAGGTCGGACTGGCCATTGGGAGCACCAGGGGCGTTGCTAGGCACAAAGCTTTACTGGGGCACTGGCCCCCTACCGCATATGCCCCTCCTTCCATACACAAATACAGACAAGCACACTGCCCCACCCTGATATATTCCTACCAAAATTACCAGTTTAGATATTAATAAGTGTAAGAGCATATTTGTTTTAACAAACATGAACATTTTCAACATTGCAGCTATAAAAAATAAGACATCAACAACTTTGACAAATAAAAAGTTTCCTTATACACATTCTGAAGTAATCATTAATTCCTAGGTTTCAGAGTTTTAGTTCAGGGGAAAGTTTAACTCAACCCGAACTAAGTTTTTCCTTTATTTTATGAGCATTAAAGTGTCCCTCCTATTTTTCATTTTTGCAAAGCGGTCAATCACTAGACTGTGACTCAGCTTAGAAAGTTCTTCCTTTTCAACTGATAAAGTAGCAGGATGATGGAGCCTTTCTTGTCCCATTGTGCACCTCAGCCAAGTGTGCAGCTTCTCAACACACTGAATGACCGTTCACAACTCCAGCTGTAGACTGGGATGGTGAGGAGATCTGGATGACCTGCGTTAGTGTGGGAACATGATGTCATCAAGCAAGTTGAAAACACACTGCATATCCTTGATGACAAGGCTTTCTTTTTCAACCATAAAAAGCTTTCAAACCATTTTGAATTAAATTAAAGTTTTTTTTACTCCAAATTTGTCCTGGGGATTGTGGGACGACTTCTTTAGGACCATCATGTTTCCCCCTAAGTCACTAATGTCTCCTTCTTGTTTGTGGACGCTGATTGTTGCTCCCTCATCACCTTCATGGTCCTGTCTCACCTGTCTCTCCTGTCTCTCACCTGTCTCTCTCCTGTCTCACCTGTCTCTCCTGTCTCTCTCCTGTCTCTTGCCTGTCAGTCTCGCCTCCTCCTCCCTTTCCTACTCCAGCACCTTCATTCTCATTCTCTACAGCAAACATTAAAAAACTTAAATTTATAATTATTTAAATATAAACCATATTCCTTATAACGTTCCTAATGTAACTAGTTAGATTAAATCACTAATTCATCCCGGGACCTTACCTCCCTCTCTCTCATCTTGTTTTACTGCTTCCCTGTCTCTGCTTCGTGTGACGAATTTCCTGATATCCATCTACAAACCAATGCAGTCATTTTCAGTCAATAGCCTATAAATCATGTGGTTTCACTGGGAAAATAATAAAATTGACAGGTAAGAAACGTTACCAGAACTAAAAATGCGTCGCGGCCGCACAGTGTCCCATCCAACTTGAGAGCAGCGTGTTAGTTTACCTGCAGTTCATGCAGTGACATGCGCTGACGTGGGGGCGCTAATACTTTCCTCAATTTGGAGTTAACACACTTGCTGCGCATTTGAGTAGAAATATACGTCTCCTCCCGTTGGAATTATCTAAATTGATGCATTAAAAAAATGTATCACTGTTGCAAATATTCATGAGATTTATACTGGGGCACAGCTCATTTATACTGGGGCACAGCTCATTTATACTGGGGCACGTGCCCCAGTAAATGGGGTCTGGCGACGCCAATGGGGAGCACCATTCCCTGGGGTGTTGCCTAGTGCCTGACTTGCTGAGGTATTGCTGATTGGCGTCTGAAAGGAACATTAGCTTCGTTCTGGTCCTTCTGGACTTCTGCAGTTCATACGGCTCACTGGTGTTGGGTATGGGGATCTGTCCTAGCCTGGGGACAGCCCCTCCCTTCTATTTCTAATGTTGTAGTGTCAGGTCGGTCTTGAACAAGTTTTTCAAATTAATAGATAATTTTTATGAATGGAATCAATATAATTACTTGATTCATTACTTTCTCAGTTTACTTAAAATCATCGCAAGTGAGTAGTGAGGGAACTTCCCCGTACTATTAACACAACGCCATCCGTTACTCCAACCTAACAGCTAAAGCTAGCTAACCTTAGCCTAAAAAGCTATTTAAAGCTAATGGCTGTAGTTAGCTTTGCCAAACCACCTACTGGATACACAGAGAAATATTGTTGAGGAGTGAATCACCAAGCTGTACCTACCGACAATTGATGATTTCCCAATAACCAGCTTATTCCCAACATTTTGATCAATTCTCTGCCCTTTTATCCTATTCAGTGTTAAATATTGTTAAGGGAATTATAGTGGGCTATTAAAACATTTATGTTGACACTGGAAGCGATAGCCAAAATGTAGCCTTTCAGGATTTATTGTACTCAGTTACCTTTGCTCAAAATATCCATACAGCTACCCATAGTTATAGTCATACATTTGATCTTCTGGTGACGTATCCCTGGCAATGATTGAAAATAAAGAACTGCATTTCCTCATAAGCCTGTTTTATCTGACCATAACAAGTATAATTCTAGTCTTCCACAGATTTGTAGCTCTCCTGTTCTCTCCATACCCCACATCTTTAGCAATAATAAGTTCTTTTCTAATCAGTGTATAATTAATAAAGCAAAATCATCCCAATTCTTCCAAATATGATTAAGTTATAGATGCAAACTTTAGGAGGGCGTACCATCCCATGGTGTCTCTTTATAGGCTTTTTGGTGGATGTTATGTTTGTTCCTAAACATCATGCTGTTGTTATTATGGTTTAGTTAAATTGCATAAAGATTGTTTGCTTCTCGCTGCATCAATCTGAGGTGGGCTGTGCAGGTGTCTGTTTTCCACTGATATTTTTCTATCATTTTTATTTCTACAAGTCAAAATATGTTCACAGGCTCTCTTTCCGCAAAACAGAACAACCACATTTTTTGCATGAGTTTTTCCTGACTTTCTAACATGCTAAACTTAGATGCAAAAGCTGCACACCTAATCAGTTTTAGATCTGAAGCTGAAGACAGAAACCCCATTGCGCAGCCCTTCTATTTCTATGTCTAACTTCTAAACTCTTATTCTCTCAGATGAAAAACAAAGTAAATATCAATTAACCCCTTAAAAGCCGCCACCACTACCTAAACCTGGTAGGATCTCTATTCTCCCACTCTGCAGAATCTGTTAGTTCAATCTCTAACGTTCTGCTCTCTCTGCTTTTTCTCATAGTAGCTTCATCTGGTCTGTTCCTGTTTGGCTGTGACTCCATCCTGGAGAGAAATATCAGCTGTGCTGCTGCCATCAACACCTTTGTTTCTAGATGTTGGAGATCGGCCTGTTTTCCAGTGTGGTCCTGTTTCTCTGACTGTGACTAACTGGATGTGCTCTTTTCATCCTCTGACAGGGAGTTTTCCTCTCCACTGTCACTACAAGCATGCTTAGTGTGAGGGATTGCTGAAGAGTCAATGAGTCGATGCAATCAGCTGGTTTTCCTTAGATAGAAAACTTTGAATCAATCTGACTGGATGATCTGGTTGAACTGGAAAGTGCCTTGAAATGACGTGTGTTGTGAATTGGCGCTATAGAAATAAACTGAATTGAATTGTTAGCAGACACCTGGTAGTCAGGTTAATCCGCGGGACACCAGGCCAGGCCAAGCACGAAGGAGGGATAGAAGGCCATCTCTCAGTGGGCCAATCACCTGCAAGGGAACCAACTGCGAAGCGGCCAGGATGAAAATTAGCTCCTCCAAGGCAGAGCCAATGGTTCTTGACCAAAAAAACATGGCTTTTCCCCTTCAAGTCTTGGGTGAATTCCTCCCTCAAGTGTAGAAGCTCAGGTGTCTTGGGCTGCTGTTCGTGAGTGAAGGAAAAATGGAGCAGGAGATTGGAGCGGTTGCTGCTACAATACAGACCAAGCCTGACCTGTTTTGGTGAAAAGAATGGGGGAGCAAAATTGCAAAGCTCTCAATCTAGCAGTTGGTCTATGTTCCTACCCTCACCTAAGGCCATGAAATCTAGAACATGACTGAAAGAAGGAGAATGCAGCTACAAGCAGCTAGAATAAGCTTTATCCCAACTTAGAGAGAGGCTTATAATAGAGCTGCATCGCATTTCTATCCTGAGGGATCAACAGGCTGAGTCACACAACAGATCAATACATAAGTCTAACAAAGTGTGAGGTTGTTGGTTTACTGTTCATCAGCGAGGTACTTTTATTTATCTGGGACAGTTTTTATTAGAATTATTTTTTAAACAACAATTCAAACTCAAGATCTTATTTTACTAAATTATCACTTGGCAAAAGTCATTTTATTTATTTATTTATTTATTTTCAGTTTTATTTGATTTGAATTACTGTGAATTTATCATTTTCTTTAATGGGAGGGTATTTAAACTTTCAAGCACACCTGTATCTGCGTTAGGTCAAAGGGTTAGGAGGACTTTTTCTGTTGAGATACTGAGAGATCATGTTGTAACTGAAGAGCATTAAAAAAAACTTCAGAAATTAGTATCTCACAAACCCCAATTCTTTATATTAAGTTAAATTATCACATATCAGTCTACTCTTTTGGAAGCTTCTAGAAAATATAATTTATTCTTGGACAAGATTGTTATTCAATTCTATTCAGTTTATTTCTATAGCTCCAATTCACATCATGTCATCTCAGGACACTTTCCAGTTCAACCAGTCAGATTGATTTAGTTTTCTAAGGAAAACCAGCTGATTGCATCGACTCATTGACTCTTCAGCAATCCCTCACACTAAGCATGCTTGTAGCGACAGTGGAGAGGAAAAACTCCATTTGAACAGGAAGAAACCTCCAGCAGAATCAGGCTCAGTGTGAGCGGCCATCTGCTGAGGCCCACTGGGGTTCAAGGAGACAGAAGCAGACATAGAAAAACTACATAGAAGCACTGATCTATAAATACCTATTTAGAAAAGCTAACGGTAGATTAGCTCAACAGGTAGCTCTGTCTGGGGGAAAAAACAGTTAAACAGATGAGCTGTGACCGAAATTTCATGTCAAAGGGTGAAAGGTCCTCCAGCAGTCTAAGCCTATAGCAGCAGAACTTTAAAGACAGCTCAGGATAACCTGAGCCACTCTAACTATAAGCTTTATCAAAAAGGAAAGTTTTAAGCCTAGCCTTAAAAGTAGACAGAGTGTCTGCCTCACGGACTAAAACTGGTAGTTGGTTCCACAGGAGAGGAGCCTGATAACTAAAAGATCTGCCTCCCATTCTACTTTTAGAAATTCTAGGAACCACTAGTAAACCTGCAGATTGAGAGCGAAGTGCTCTGTTAGGAACATAAGGAACAATCAGATCTCTGACATCAGATGGAGCTTGGCCATTTAAGGCTTTATATGTGAGAAGGAGGATTTTAAATTCTATTCTGGATTTAACAGGAAGCCAATGAAGAGAAGCCAGGATAGGAGAGATATGATCTCTCTTTTTCATTTTCATCAGAACTCTGGCTGCAGCATTTTGGATCAGCTGAAGGCTTTTAACTACAGTTTGTGGACTTCCTGATAGTAAAGAATTACAATAGTCCAGCCTTGAAGTAACAAATGCATGGACTAGTTTCTCAGCATCACCCCTGGACAGGATATTTCTCATCTTTGCAATATTCCTCAGATGAAAAAGGAAATTCTAGAAACCTCTTTGATCTGGGATTTAAATGACAGGTCCTGATCAAAAATAACACCAAGATTTTTTACTTTATTATCTGAAATCAGTTTAATCCCATCCAAATGAAGTGACTGACTAATCAGCTTCTTTTTCAAAGACTCTGGTCCAAAGACTATATCTAGATCCAACAGGACGAGCACAGATACAAGTCCATTATCTGAGGCCATGAGAATATCATTAGTGACTTTCACCAGAGCTGTTTCAGTGCTATGATGAGCTCTAAAGCCAGACTGAAACTCTTCAAAAAGTTCATTATGGTGGAAGTGATCGCAAACTTGTTTGGCAACTACTTTCTCAAGAATTTTAGATCAGAAAGGAAGATTGGATATAGGTCTATAATTGACCAAGTCATCTGGGTCAAGAGACAGTTTCTTAAGTAGATTTTTAATTACAGCAACCTTAAAAGCCTTTGGTTCATATCCCTGTAACAGAGATAGATTAATCAAATTATTTTTCACTTTGTTTTTATTAGGTCATGACCCCACAGAATCCTCTTCTTTGTGTCTTTGGTTACTTGGACCCTGTTTTCATTTCAGAAAAAAAAAAAAAAAAACATTTAAACCAATGTGAACCATATGGTTCTCCCATTAATGTTCATCTTTGTCTTCTTATCCCTCTGATGCATCTGGCCTCTGCAGAGGAGACCAATTTAAATCTAATTTTCTATTAGTAATGTGTTCTGTGGTAGTACTACATATTAGCCACTAGAGGACTCTATTGCACAGCTCAGGCGTGAGTTCATCACTACAGCTAAATTTCCTCTGCATCCAAGAGGGCTGATTAAAAAAAGCTGTGTGGTTTAAACATCTTCTCAGTCCTTCTGTTTTAGAAAACATGTGATGATATAATCTAATATTTAAGACTCTGGTATGCAACATGCATGCCAAGCTGTAGCTGTTTGTTTTAAAGAACTGTTAGGAGATGAACAGGCTAATAAAGCTGTTTTGTTTTGTTCCTCCATGACGTATAAAGAATCAGATCAGTGCTTTGAAAAATATATCTAAGCCCAGTTATGGATCAAAGTTAAAATCACTATTTTTAGTTTATTTTTCAAAACTAATATAAAACAGATGAAGAACATATGACATAATATGTAGAACGTGTTTTTATTTTCTTTTTAACCTGTAATAACAAAGACCCATTTGACCTTTCATGAAAATCCTAGCAGTTTTAAGTTAAATTACCTGGATAACACATGTATGATGTTTTATTAAAATGTGTTATTTATTTGACAACTACTCCTTCAATTAAAAAAACAGCCTCTCATATTGAAGCTAGTTCTGAGAGCATTACTACAAAAAACATGGCAACATTAAAGAAGTTCTATCAGCGAGGAATAATCAAGAGATCATTATTTATTATTTATACCTAAAATATGTTCGCAGTGATTTAATGAATTTAGCGTTAATCAGTAAAAAAAACCCAAAAATAATAATAATTTTCATCGTGTTCACTGAGTCTGGGAGCGGCCATTTTTGTCCAAATATTGTAACCCCTCCCTCCTGATCCTCCACGGACGGGTTGGTCGTTGGATCGCCAACTTGAAGAGGGAGGATTTGCCATCGAACTTCTGGCCAGAGAAAAAACACATAATATGTAGCCGACATTTGGAAGAAGAATGTTTTCAAGATGACTTGGATAATAGCGCGTTGTGACAAACACCAGATACAGCACTGGGACTTGATCAACAGCCGATACCGCACCGTGACAATGTCACTAACCAGTAGGTGGCAGTAGTGTTCTTTGACAAACATGGATGCCTCCAGTAAAGCACATTCACATGAAAATTACTCTGAATTAAAAACACTGATCATTTATTGAACAGGATGGAATAATTTCAGATTTAAAGAACTTTCAGAAGTTTGAATTCTGAATATGAGCGACTTTTCCTTCAAATACCAACTGGCCATAATGAAATTTAGTTTAAATGAAGCCAAACTTATAAGTCTATTTTTGGAATGTAAGGAGTAGAAGTAAAAGTTAAAATATAGATAGACAACATGTCTACTCAAGTAAAGTAACAAAGTATTTGTACTTTGTTACTTGAAACCTCTGATGAAAGGACGCAGAACTGTAAAGAAAGTTGAGAGAGAAGAATCCAACTTTGCTTTCCATGTCTTCTAGATGTCCTGAAAGTTCACAGCAGTGAGCAAAAAGCATTGATTGTGATTCTTCTGATGGGAAAACAGTCCCATGAATTATGAGGGATCCTCCAACCCTCACATAGAAAAACATACAGACACCGAGTGAATCAAGGATCAGACTGAATCTATGAATGAGGTCAACATAAACTAACATAAGAAAAATTAGCATGATTAAATATTGCTATGTCTTTTCAATGGATCTGATTACCTGACATTGCCCTAAACTCTCATGATCTTGGCACCTAGGGTTTGGTTTGGCTCTCTTAGATCTGCATTGCTCCACCTAGCGACCATTGTCTCTAATCATTCCCACCTGTTCCTGCTTCTATTTAAGCTACCTGTTCCCATCCATTGGTGCCAGATTATTTAAGCCTTGAGTGAGATTGATTCTAGCGTATCCTGGTGTGTTTAGTCTGCCTTATCCTAGCCTGTTTTGTAGTGAATTAATATCTCCCAATGAATAGAATGTAGTAGATTGATATCTCTCAATGAATATATATTTTTGTCACAATGGTTAAATGGTGTGTTTAACCTGTATAACATGTATCTAGGGAAATAAGGTATGTGGGGAAGAAACCAAAGGTCCAGCTGTTCTAAAAGGGTAAATGCAAACAGACATGTAGGAGTTAATGGAGTTAATGCAGACAAGACCTTTATCACCAAGGAGTTAATGTAAACGAGACGTGTGTCACTATGGTACCAAATAAAATGTGACCGATAATGAAGGGTAATGGAGTAGGCAAATGAAGTGCAGCCATTTTTAAAAAATACGCACCCTGGGCAAATTTCCACCGGTAGGTAAATAGATAATAAAGATATCCGTGGAAAAAGTACCTGAAATTACGTAAAAATAGGAGGGGCTCAGGGAGGAGCCCCGAAGACCCAGAAAGTGTATATAAGCAGACCCCTTTCTTTGTTTCATTAGATGTTGACCGGTGAACATCTCATGTGTGGTGGACTTGTATTATTGCAATAAATCATACTGGACCGAGACCCAGCTGCCTCTGTTTCTTTTTGACCACTGTTGGAGGTTTTTCAACTGCTTTTCCAAGACCTTAGAATTTTTGAAAGACTTAGTCTAAATTATTATTATTATTATTACGTCGTTTGGAGGACATCCACGACAGTTTCTAACTCCAGACTTCTGAGTCTTGGTTCTGCTCTGTGTTCCTGCTCTGTTTCCAGATTGTTAACTGGATTCTGCCTGTTGCACCTGTCTTTGGACCCCTGCTTGGATTAGTCCCTCTGGATCCTTCTGTTTCTCTGTGTGCTCTGGCTGCTGCTGCTGGACGCTGCTCCTCTTCTCTCCTGGATCTCTGGAATTGGTTCTGTCACAAGCTACGGAGAAACGACTCCTTCTTCGGGGCTGAACTTTACTAGGTGGTTACCTTCATGCTCATTATCATTCCCTGTCTGAGTTCTGAAGTCATGGACCTGAGTCTCTATATCTACAGAATATCCAACTGCTGACAAGCAGTCCCACGTTTTTAATAAATGATTGTTTCTGAATCTCATCTGTGTCCTTGAATTTTGGGTCCAAAGTTCTGAGCTTCTGACAAAAACATCTTCAGGCTCAATGCATGTAGAATGAAACAGAATCAGTACTTTGATTTCTCTTATTTCTTTAATTGATTTTTATGACACATTTTGCAGAAGTTAATGTTGTAAACGGTTAAATCCTGCAGAATCTCAATGTTTGCCATAAGCTGTCTGAGCCAGGCAAACTCATTTAGGAATAAGATGTTTGTCCATCGGTGTAAACTTAGTCAAAGCTACTGCCCCGTTAGAGGAGCAGTTAGGCACTAAAAAGCAGCTGGTACATTAGATACCAGACATGGGCAATGTGGAGTCAACAAGTCATCTCCATGTCATGTATTTAATCTACCCAGCCAATTAACCAGGTGAGTCCAATCTGCACAGGTTAATTCACGGTGAAGATTGGACTCACCTGCTTCAGTGGCTGGGTAGAACAAATACATGACATGGAGATGACTTGTTGACTCCACATTGCCCATGTCTGTTAGATACACAAGGGAGAGCAGCTAGAAAAGGAAACTGAGATAATTCAAATGTTTAGTTTACGTCCTGGAAGGACAAAAGCCCCCAGATGCTAATTAAAACGGTTCTAAAACTCTCATGATCTTGTTTGGTTTGTTTCTCTTTTCTTACATCTGCATTGCTCTGCCCAGAGCTCATTGTCTCTAATCATTCCCACCTGTTCCTGCTTCTATTTAAGCTACCTGTTCCCAGCCATTGGTGCCAGATTATTTAAACCTTGATTGAGATTAAGTCTAGCGTACCCTGTTGTGTTTAGTCTACCTTATCCTGGCCTGTTTCTGCTCCTGGACTTCTGAATTTTGGTTCTGTTCTGCCTGTTTCCGGATTGTTACCTGGATTCTTCGCTGCATGCTTTGGCTGCCGCTGGTCGCTGCTGCTCTTCTCTCCTGAAACTGCGCTACCTTAAGACAGAGATCAAAGAAGGAGCATAGCATTGGTCAGTCAAAGAGGTGTTTCAGTTGTATTGTTCAAGTATCTCGGGGTCTTGTTTACGAGTGAGGGACGGATGGAGCGTCAGATCGATAGACGGATCTGTGTGGTGTCAGCGCTGATGTGGTCGCTGTATCGGACTGTCGAGGTGAGGAGGGAACTGAGTGGGGGGGCAAAGCTATCGATTTACTGATCGATCTACACTCCCACCCTCACCTATGGTCATGAGATCTGGGTAATGACCGAAAGGACAAGATCGCGAATACAAGCAGCTGAAATTAGTTTCCTTTGCAGGTTGGCTGGGGGCACCCGTCCAGATCAGGTGAGGTGTTCAGTCAGTAGTTGTTGCTCCTCCACATTGAAAGGAGCCAGTTGAGGAGGCTCAGGTATGTGTTCCGGATGCCTCCTGGTCGCCTCCCTCAGGAGGTGTTCTGGGCATGTCCCATTGGGAGGAGGCCCAGGACACGCTGGAGGGACTATGCCTCTGAGCTGGCCTGGTGTCGCCTCGGGGTCCCCCAGAGCAGCTGGAGGAGGTGTGTGGATCGGGGAGTCTGGCCATCTCTGTCAGGAATCCAGTATGTGTGGTCTGTTTTGTGTCTGTCTCTCCCTCCACCACCAGGTGGTGCCCTGTCCTTGTTGGTCCTCCCTGCACACCTGCGGCTCTTTGGATCATTATCTGGAGGAGTATTTCAGCAGTGGACTGTCACTACCTCGATGCCAGAGTGTTTGCCAGTTTTTGGTACTCTAGCCATGCTTAGATTAGCAAAGTCTAACCTGAGTCTTTGTTTCACTGAGTCAAAACCTTCTTTTTTTGTCTTTTCCTTTGGCAGGAAGTCCTCCCGCATACTGGATGTTTGGCCTTTTTCCCCTGGAAGAATTGTTTACTGAGTTCACACTGAGCGGGGGAGAAACCTCCACATGTGCTGTTCAAGTCCCTCATCCAAGAAATCCAAGTGACAGTCCGCTCCAGTGCTCCTCCAGGTCCAAAGAATGTCTACCTGTTGTTGGGATCTGGAGATCTGCCACCTGTCTCCAGCAGAGAGCGCTGTGGGTTTCCTGAACTGGAGTCCTCACCACACCTGAGGATCATCCGCTCATCAGAGGACCACCCTTCATAAGCAGCAGTCAGACCTTCCTTCGACGCCGCAGTGTTGACCAAGTTTGGTTAGCGAACCTGAGCCTCTAAGAATTTAGGAAATCTTGTAGACTCTAGAGAGAAACAAGCTTTTCTAATCTGCCATGATGACTGTTTTCTCTTTGCAAAGATTATTAATAAATGTGCCGACTGAGTGAAATCCATCGATCTCCGTTTATTTAACTGGGATGAATAGTTGAATACTTTTTTCCCACGACAATTTGGCGTTGTCGGCAGGATTCTCTTTGACTGATTTTTTCTAAGGACAGCGATTGTCAGAAGTGTCAGGAACCACCTGGAGGAAGCAGTCTTCCAGCCTCAATACCCCGTTAGCAGGTTAAGGGAGTGAGGACTTCTGGCATCGAGGTCCCTGGAGGTCAGCAGGAGGATCAAAACCAAACATTTTATTGAGACGGTGAGATGAATCTTTTGTCGGCACAGTTTAAATTAAATTTCAAAAACTAAATTACAAAACAACAGATTGTTTACAGATTTAAAGATAATTAGAAATCAAATACTTGAAAATTAGCTCAAACAAAGTCCTCTTCTTCTCCATTAAAATTATAATCTAGCAAAAAACTAACTAAATTAAAGATTAATAGGTTAATCATTTAATGCACTAAAATTAGTATAATACTAAATAATATACATACAAAGTAAAAGATAACTTTTCTTTTTGGGGAGCAGAAAGGCAGTTCAGGTTTTGTTCCGCCTGGGAACCAAAAGACCTCGCATAGGAACGTGAGGTTGTAGGTGCCACCAGAAGGCATTTAATTTTACTGAGACGTCGGTAATCTAGAGTGGGATCCCCCCCAGTTATCCAGGTTGGCACCATGGGATTGGTGTGTATCAGGCAGAGTTAAATTGCCTGTAGATAAGGGGAAAGGTTTTGCAGTTCTACAGTATGGTAGTAGAACAAAAGGCAAGGTTCCAGGGAATTGTCAAATGCCCAAGGAGAAATTTTTGATCAATTGCAAAGAAAACAAGGTTCTTTTAATGTTGCAATAGAAAAAATGTTGAAGATAAGATAAACGAATATCATGAGAAGTTAGAGGCTAAAAAGAAGGTAAGGTAAGAAATTTACAGATTTTTGAAAAAAAAAAAAGAAACAAAAAAAGGGGAAAAAACAGTTTAAAATGATGGATGGATAAAAGGAGAGTTCAAAGAAACTCTCAGCTTCAAAAGAAATGGGTTAAAATAGGAAGTCAAAAAAGACAGTGTTTAAACCTGATACTAAACACATTTACACTGTATTACATATTAAACTTACACTATATTAAGTTATAATAATGAATTTTAATTTCAATGGTACTTTTAAAGAAACAAAACTCTCTCAATTTTTACAGGAAGTTAATAACTCATAGCTAAAAATAAAAAACTATTAAATTATTACAGAGAAAAAAAGTAAGTAGGGCATAAAATAAGGTGAAATTAAAAGTTTAAAACTGAAAAAACTTGTAAAATGGAGGAATTAACCTAAAATCAAATAAAGAAAACAACAAAATTAAAAAGAGAAAAGTAAGGTTGATGATAAAAAAAACAAAATTTGAGAAAATTAGATGAGAAAAGTTTGTGACGAGAGGGGAACGTGACTTAAAGTGACTGAAGGATGAAGTGGGGCGACTGACAAGATGACATTTCCTTCCTGAAAAGGCTTCTTCTTTTTTATGGTAAAGATGAACAACTTTATTTTATTTATTTTTTTATTATTATTATTCATTTGAAATATTGAAACTTAAACTAATCATTGTTCTTTTTTACTCCCTGCCCTTTAAACATGGACTCCCTCATCGGAGCCGCTCCTTGTGGAATTCAGACCTGGAGGAGTTGCCCCCCCTCCTATCAGCCCGCCGGAGAACGACAGCCTGCTTCAAGCATCAGTCTCCCCCCACCCCTAACGCACACACACCGTCACAGCAACCGGATGGAAATGATGGGTTAAAATCTGGGGAAAGCAACACAAAAGGATTTTCATCTGCTCTGAACCCCTGACCCTAATAGCTCACCTGAGCTGCAACCTGCGCCACAGTGTGTGTGTGTGCAAGAACCATGAGGACAGAGACACTGGGGGAAACAAGGAGGAGGTGCACCTACATGAGGCTTTCCTTCTCTCCGGTGCTAAATTATTTTTTAATTATTGAATTATTTTTTTTTATGTTTGAGAAGTGGCTGACCTTTTTAACTGAGGTGTTGGAGCTCCAGGACTGAAACCGCCTGTTGGCAGCAATCAGTAAAGGGTAAAGTGATCGATTATATATATATATTTTCTTTTCTTTTCTTTTTTTATATTCCATTTCCATAGACTTCCAACTATTCAAGAAAAGTTTGATAACTTTCTCTTATTAGATTCCTTTCTGCATCTTGCAATGAAGAAAATGCTTGCTGACAGACTGACTTTCTTGACATGGGAAAATGTCTAATGAGGGTGATAATGAACGGCTTGGTTGGCTTTCACTAAACCATGATTGTTTTATAGTATTTTTTTATCAAATTAGAACCAACCTTAAGTATCTAAACCAAAATTATCTTTTAAAAGAGAAAAATTCAGCACCAACTGTCTTTTCCTATGTCGGCTTCAGAACTGGGAAACAAAACGTTTATTATTGGGCCTGTGGTTTTTTAAAAACAGGACGGGTCTGGTTTTGTTCATTTCCTGCTGTCACCATGTTCCATAATGTTATGGAAGGACCTGGAGATGAAAACTGAGGCAAATCCAGAGAGAGAAAAGGGTCCAAACATGGTCTGACACAGTAGTAGTAAAATGCGCACAGGTTTTTGTCACAAACCAAATTCTCTATTTCCACAGCAGCCACTCGGAGAGATTAGCTTCATCTCTGCAGGATTTGGTGGGATGTTGCTTTGTCCCTGTGCCATGAATGTCTGAAGTTCTGACTAAGACAGAGAAAAGGTGATGGTTGCTCTGACTTATGAAAATGTAAACAAAATAGCACCTTATAGAGGAAAAAGAATGAATAATATAATCCAATAGGATAAAATCTAAAGTTATGTGCGATTTTAATCTGAATTAGATTTCACTAAATGAAAAACTAAGAGAATTGATTTCCCTTTCCTCCAAAAATATTAATGCACATGTATATCATTTAAAACAGATGAACAATGAAATCAGTGATTTTCATCCCTTAAGTGTTTAAAATAAATAAACCTCACAGTTAACCAAATATATGGGATGTAGTTTGGAAAATGCAACTAAAATATATAAAAGCTACGAGTTTATTAACTAAAATTATAGATTTGCAAAAATAAATAATTAATTCCTGAAAGATTTGAATCAAAATGGCATATTTTCCTGAGAGAGTGAAATATTAATAACAATTTCTGGCTCATTTAAAACAAGTATGTTTAAAAATGAATAAAACCTAAAACCTGCTTAATGGATTTAAATCAAGGATGATAAAAACAAAAAAAAAAGAAGAGATCCTAACTTTCAGAATTAGTACTGAAATAGCACCTGACATAAAGTTATAATTGGTTGGCTTACAGCAGAATAGTATTTGGTTCGTTGTTTAGAGTTAAAGTACCTGCGTATAAATAGACTGAAAGCGTCCATTTTACCGTTGACCCAGTTACAGGAGGTTCGGTAAAGATGGGCGGGCTAAGGGTCCCCCCCAATGAGAGAAAAGGGCCTGACACACATGAAGGTTTGCATGCAACAATTACGTTTAATTATTTATGTTATGGCCATTTGTTTGTGTTTTGTTTGTCTTATATGTTGTCTGTCGTTGTGGATCCACTCTACCTATTGTATGTTTTCCATTTGTGAAATGATAATTTAGTTATTTTTGTCTTGGTAAAATAGAAATGAGGGAATAATTAATGTTAAACTGTAAAATAAGGACAGCTCATCTGAGCTCATCTGGAAGGAACCAGGAAAAGCTTCAACAAAACAAATCAGAATAAAGGGGCAGAATAATCCCCTCTGATTGGTTAATTAACACATCAGTAGTCCACCTGATGTGTTGAAGACCAGCTGTTCTGCAGACAACGTTCAAAATGTCGCCTGTATAAGGGACCAACATCAACAGAAAGATGAAGACGCCCACCTGAAGATGTCTGACATCAGCTTTGGCTTTTTGATTATTTAATTATACAACATGAATGAGAAGGGAAATGTGTTGTAATGTGTTGTATTTTAATGAAAGATGAACATTTTTAGTATCTGAATGTTTGATATTAGTTTCTTAATCCAAAGAAAGTCCAAGTGTTAGATGACCATGATGGCTGATGGTCAGTATTGGCAGAGATTTCTGGATTAGAGAATGAACTCTGATGATCGGGTCATCTCAGCTACCATTGGGGAAGAGGAGCGCTGAGATTAAATCCTCCAACTTTTCAATCTGTGCTTTGACTGACCCTGATTCTGAAGAGCTGAACTGAATCTGTGTGAAACATCTTTATGATTTTAACATTTTGCATAGAGATTGATCTTTTTTTTACTTTTAATGAAGCTCAGATTAATAATTTGACTTACCCTTTAGAGAGATTATGGAGTCTAATGTTTTGACTGATTTGAACTTTTCTCTTTCCAGGGAGACAAAGGGTAACTGATAATGATAGAACTAAATATTAAAAATTTCAGCAAATAGATATTTTACCATAAAAGTATCATAATGGGGAAAAACAGTAAATATTTTTGCCAACTAAGATGTGATTCCAGGGCTCCTTTTATTGGCAACATATTTTAGCTATCATAATCTTTTCCATAATTTTTCCATCTATTATAATCATTTAACATTGTCCACTGACTTGAATGCAGTTGTGGATTTTTGATTTATTATTTTTAAATGAAATTATCATTATTTTTCTTAATTTTTATTTTAGTTTAGTTTAGTTTTTAGCTTTCTTTACATATACTCACAATTTTAGTTTCTTAGTTTTTTATATTCATAAATTTTATGATTTCGATTACACAAGGATAATATCCTTTTATAATCGAAAGGGTGGACTGTTGTGGGAAAATTTATATCTTTCTTCTATTATACATTAATATTCATATTTACTCACTATAAAAGTTTTCACTCAGTCTGTTTCTCTCTCAAGGCCACACCATTCCCTGCAGAATGGTGTTTGTAGACCAGACAGAGCTTCTTCCCATAACAATTCAGATTCTTTCTCAGGTTTATTCATAACATGTTACTGTTAAGCAAAGTGTGTGTAATTTGTTATGACTCTGACTGCTTTCCATTGTTGTAACTAGGGGGGGACGAACCCTGCCCAGATCAGAACAGAGCAGAATGCTGTGCCATGATGACTGTTACTCTCTTTGCAAAGATTATTAATAAATGTGCCGACTGAGTGAAATCCATCGATCTCCGTTTATTTAACCAGGATGAATAGTTGAATACTTTTTTCCCACGACAATACTCGAGTCTGAAAACTCTCCAGCTCGAAGCTAGACGCTGCTGCTGCTTAACTCTCTGCCTCTTCAACTGTCTCTGGACCCAACCGGTTCCCCCTCTCATAGGATCTGTCAGAACCTCTTCAGGTACATTATAAGATTCAACTCTCTCATCATACAATCAAACTGCAAAGCTAATCAAACTCTCATCTCTCCAGAAAGGAGTTGAAACCAGTCCCGGACCAGCACCTGAACCAGTCATTACATTCTCTGTGTGTGTTTCTCAATAAACTTTGTTCAAACTTTTACTCAGTCTCCAGTAGTGTTCTGCGTATGGGTCAAGTCCTTAGCCCATCATGACAGAACACTGCGGCCAAACACAAGACCCAGCAGAGCACCTCCGAAGGCGACTTGAGGAACAGGATGCCCAAATCCAAGAACAAGCTCAAACCCTTCGTGAGTTGAATGCTTATGTTGAACATCAGAATCAGACTTTACAAAGATACGCTAGCTATGTGAGAACCGCTAACACCGCACCAGCAGTGCTTCCTGTTTCAGAACAACGTCCATCTCAAAGGTCAGAGACGATGACGTAATTTCCTGAACTCCGTCCGAGTCTACCTGAAAGATTTTCAGGTATACAGTCTAAATGTAAGGGATTCTTGTTCCAGTGTCGTTTACTGTTTGAGAATTCACCTGCCAGTTTTCCTAATGACAAGAAGAAGATTTCTTTTATTCTCTCTCAACTCTCTGGCCGAGCTCTTGAATGGGCGGAGGCCAGGTTTTCATCTGAAAACAGTTTTTCATGCACCTTTTCTGAATTTTTGACTGAATTTTCTCAAGTTTTTAACCAGGATTCAGATCAAACCATTGATTCTCGAGCTTTGCTTAGTCTTAAGCAAGGTAATCTGACAGTGGCAGGGTTCTCCATCGACTTCCGGGTTAAAGCCGCCGCTTCCGGTTGGAACGAATGCGCACTTAAAAGTGCTTTTTTCCAGGCTCTAAACGATAACATCAAGGATGAACTAGCCACAATTGACGAGCCAACTAGTTTGGAAGATCTTATTCGGTTAACCATATGATTGAATAACAGACTCCGAATTAGAAACAATTCTAGGCTAAGGAACCTAGGAATGTCTGCTTCCGCTCCTACAACTAATCACACTCATGTTTCTGTTACATCCCCAGAGTCCAGTTCCAGATCAAGGATTAAGAATCAGTCACCCCCAGCTTCTGCTCAGATCACTCAATTTTCCTCCTCAGCTGCAGAAGTAGCGGAGTTTGAACCCATGCAGATTGGGCATACAAGACTGTCACCTGAAGGGAGACAACGGAGATTCAAGGGGAATCTTTGTCTGTACTGTGGTGAGCCTGGACACTTTATTGCTTCCTGCCCGGCTAAATCAAAAGCCAGGGTCCGTCAGAGGATGTGAGGAGTCTGACGGACCATCTAAAGACTGATAAATCTCCTCATTTACTGTTACCTGCAACCCTGTTTGTTTCCAACCAGACTCTAACATTATCAGCCTTCATTGATTCTGGGTGCGAGAAGAACCTCATAGATTCGAATCTGGTCCAGCAACTGAGGATTGAAACTGTTCCTTTGGAAAGACCCCTCAGAGTTGCTGCTATTGATGGAAAAAGATTATACCAAGTCACTCATCAGACCCAGCCATTAGAACTTCTCATCTCTGGAAACCATCGTGAGACTCTAACTTTTTTTGTTTTCCCCTCAGCGTGTTCCTCCCTGGTGCTCGGATTTGAGTGGTTGGAACGTCACAATCCCCACATCAACTGGGTTGAACGCCACATTTACTCTTGGTCCACTTCCTGTCACAAGTCATGTCTTCGTACTGCAGCTCCTGCTATTCAGTCCCCTAGAGGTAGGGGGAGATGGACTCTCCTGACCTTTCTTCTGTTCCTTCCGAGTATCATGATCCGGCACCAGTCTTCAGTAAGGTCAGTGCGACGTCTCTTCCACCCCACAGACCATATGACTGTGCCATAGACTTATTACCAGGAGCTCCTCTTCCCAGCAGTAGATTATTTAATATCTCCAAGCCTGAACGTGAAACGATGGAGAAATACATAAATGAGTCTCTAGCTGCTAGTATTATCAGACCATCTTCATCTACTCTCGGTGCTGGTTTCTTTTTCGTGGGAAAGAAAGACGGTTTCCTTCGACCCTGTATTGACTACAGGGGACTGAATCAGATAACCGTCAAAAATAAATACCCACTTCCACTACTGGCATCAACCTTAGAACCAGTTCAAGGAGCTACAGTCTTCACCAAGCTTGATTTAAGAAACGCCTATCATCTCCTTAGGATAAGAGAAGGAAATAAATGGAAGACAGCCTTTAAGACCCCCTTAGGCCAATTTGAGTATTTGGTCATGCCTTTTGGTCTCACAAACGCTCCTGCCTTTTTCCAAGCCCTAGTCAATGACGTCCTCAGAGATTTTCTAAATGTTTTTGTTTTCGTTTACATCGATGACATTCTTATCTATTCCAGGAACCTCTCAGATCACAAGAAACACGTCCGCCTGGTTCTTCAGAGGCTGCTCGAAAACAAACTCTTCGTTTAGGCTGAGAAATGTGAATTTCAACAACCATCTGTTACATTTCTTGGGTTTGTGCTTGAAGGCGGGCAGGTGAAGCCATCTGAAGAAAAAATAAAGGCTGTTCTGGATTGGCCTACTCCAGAGAACCGTAAGCAACTTCAAAGGTTCCTGGGGTTTGCTAATTTCTATAGACGATTCATTAGAAATTATAGCCAAACTGCTCTACCTCTCACAGCCCTGACTTCGGTAAAGAAGACTTTCCAATGGACACCTGAGGCGGACACAGCCTTTAAGAAACTTAAGACTCTTTTTTCCAGTGCGCCCATCCTGGTCCAGCCTGATCCTTCTAAGCAGTTCATTCTAGAGTTGGATGCATCTGACTCCGGTGTTGGAGCAGTTCTTTCTCAACAATCTGATTCTGATCAAAAGACTCACCCATGTGCCTTTTTTTCACGTAGGCTCTCCCCGGCTGAGCAAAATTATGATGTCGGAGACAGAGAACTACTGGCCATTAAACTCACTTTGGAGGAATGGAGACACTGGTTCGAAGGTGCCGAGCATCCAGTATTAGTTTGGACTGATCACAAGAACCTGGAATATCTCCAATCAGCCAAAAGATCCAATCCTCGTCACTCCAGATGGTCTCTGTTTTTCTCCCGTTTCAACCTAATCATCTCTTACAGACCCGGTTCCAAGAACGTGAAACCTGATTCTCTCTCTCATCTGTACTCCTCTGATCGACCTGAAACACCTGAGCCTGTTCTTCCCTCTTCGTGTACTGTTGGAGCCGTCTCCTGGGAAATCACCGATCTCATCAACTTAGCCCTGGCCTCTGAACCTGACCCAGGTAACGGTCCTCCAAATAAAACATATGTTCCTTCCTCAGTGAGATCCCGCCTCATCCAGTGGATGCACACATCCAAATTGTAAAGTGCCTTGAGATGACATGTGTTGTGAATTTGGCGCTATATAAATAAACTGAATTGAATTGAAATTCTCAGCTCATCCTGGTGTAAGCAGAACTATTGCTCTGATCACACGTCGTTTTTGGTGGCCGTCCCTTCATAAGGACGTGAAGGAGTACGTACTGGCCTGTCCCATCTGCGCCAGAAACAAACCCACCCATCAACCGCCCTCTGGATTGCTACGTCCTCTACCTGTTCAAACCCACCCATGGTCCCACATAGCTGTGGATTTTGTTACCGGTCTTCCCATATCCCGAGGTATGTCCACTATTCTCACCATTGTTGACCGTTTTTCCAAAGCCTGCCATCTGATTCCCCTCAGGAAGCTACCTACAGCATTCCAGACCGCCCAGCTACTAATTAAACATGTCTTCCGGCTCCATGGCATACCCCAGGAAATTCTCTCTGATCGTGGTCCCCAGTTCATCTCTCAGGTCTGGAAATCTTTCTGTACAGCTCTCAATTGCAAGGTCTCCCTCACTTCAGGTTATCATCCTCACACCAATGGGCAGACGGAGAGGATGAACCAGCAACTCGAATCCACTCTCCGCTGTTTAACCTCAAATAATCCTACTGACTGGAGTCAGTTTCTGACTTGGATCGAATATGCTCATCATACTCAAAAATCTGCTGCAACCGGTCTGTCCCCTTTCCAGGTGTCTCTTGGTTACCAACCCCCACTCTTTCCTGCAGACGAGGGGGAGATATCAGTCAGGTCCGTTCACCACCACATCCGCCGCTGTCACCGAACCTGGAACGAAACCATCTTCGCCCTCAACCGTTCTTCTGCCAATAACAAAAGGTTTGCTGACTCTAGGCGTCGCCCTGCTCCTGACTATACCCTTGGGCAAGAGGTATGGTGATCCACCAGAGATATTCCACTAAAGTCTATGTCCAGAAAACTCTCTCCAAGGTTCATCGGCCCATTCAAGATTGCTCAAATAATCAATCCATCCGCTGTCCGCCTACACCTGCCATCATCCCTGCGTATCCACCCCACCTTCCACGTCTCTCAGATTAAACCTGTCATCACCAGTCCACTTTGCCCGTCATCCGACTCCTCTCCACCCGCCCTGGACATTGACGGCCATCCGGCCTACACAGTCCGCCGGATCGTGGACTCCCGTCGGCGAGGTCGCGGTTGGCAGTACCTCGTCGACTGGGAGGGCTACGGTCCGGAGGACCGCACCTGGGTTCCTGGTTCTTACATCCTCGATCCGTCCCTCATCGAGGACTATGAGAGATCCCTCCCGTCCACGTCTTCTGGACCGCCAAGAGACGGTCGTTGAGA
The DNA here is from genome assembly GCA_030533445.1 of Cyprinodon diabolis. Lineage (NCBI taxonomy): Eukaryota > Metazoa > Chordata > Actinopteri > Cyprinodontiformes > Cyprinodontidae > Cyprinodon > Cyprinodon diabolis. The sequence continues at coordinate 41,347,607 of CM060077.1, forward strand.
GGGGGGTACTGTTGGGATCTGGAGATCTGCCACCTGTCTCCAGCAGAGAGCACTGTGGGCTTCCTGAGCTGGAGTCCTCACCACACCTGAGGATCATCAGCTCATCAGAGGACCACCCTTCATAAGCAGCAGTCAGACCATCCTTCGACGCCGCAGTGTTGACCAAGTTTGGTTAGCGAACCTGAGCCTCTAAGAATTTAGGAAATCTTGTAGACTCAAGAGAGAAACAAGCTTTTCTAATCTGCCTCTGTCTTCTTTGATCACAGGAAATCCCACTGACGTCTGAAGCTCTGGATGAGCTTAATCTGAAAACCTGCCTGCCTGCCCAGTAAGCCAAACCTGATGATCTCAATCTGGATTCCTTCATCAGCTCTCAGAGGAAGAGCTTGGAAACATCAAGTCTGAAAACTCTCCAGCTCGAAGCTAGACGCTGCTGCTGCTTAACTCTCTTGCCTCTTCAACTGTCTCTGGACCCAACCGGTTCCCCCTCTCATAGGATCTGTCAGAACCTCTTCAGGTACATTATAAGATTCAACTCTCTCATCATACAATCAAACTGCAAAGCTAATCAAACTCTCATCTCTCCAGAAAGGAGTTGAAACCAGTCCCAGACCAGCACCTGAACCAGTCATTACATTCTCTGTGTGTGTTTCTCAATAAACTTTGTTCAAACTTTTACTCAGTCTCCAGTAGTGTTCTGCGTATGGGTCAAGTCCTTAGCCCATCATGACACCTGTCCACTCTTCAACATGTTCCCTCTTCTCTGATCAACCCACACAGACTGGATGCTAGTGAGAGAAGACCCCACACTAACGTGAGTCTCTCACTAGTATTTTCCCTACAGCATTCAAGATTCCCACGGTTCCTGAACTAACCGTTGTGATATCCCTCCCAGACATCAAAGTTGCTGTTCACCAGCTACCTGAGTTCCAGATCACACTTCCCCTGTACCCTCATCCCAATAAACCTGTTAAACCTTTTTTCCTGGTTCTCTGAGTGCTTCTCTGCATCTTTGGGTCAGACCTTTAAAATACACCATGACAATCTCTGCTTAGACAGCCGCCTCCACGACCCGGCCCCGCGGGTAAAGCGGAAGAAAATGGATGGATAGAAGATCCAAATTTGGATGCAATAGAAGGTTAACTTTCCAGCTGAGAGGAAAAACGGGAAACAGCCTTAGGTTTCCCACCTGGGTCACTGTTACAGCTTTAAATGATGCCTCTCGCCCTGTCATATGCATGTTTAATATCTCCACAATATCTCCACAAAAAATCTTTTTGTACCATTTTTCAGGTTTGTATGTACTTGTACAACTTTTTATTTGCCTGTTTGCTCTACAGCGGCTCCATCATGAATTTCCAAACTGGGTGAAAATGAAGGATATTTCTATTCTATCCTCTCCTGCTTGGCCCTTTTGATTTCTCCATGAGATGCAGCTGATATGCAGCTGATAACGCCTATAGAAGCAGTCTGTTCTCCTCACACCATGTTCTGCTCTGCTCTAGAGCACCGGGGTGGATTTAACCAGATAAAAATCCTTTTGCTTAAACGTCATCAGAACGCTTTTAATAAGTGTGTCTCAGCCCCCCCTCCTTCAGTGTCCACCATATTGGATCAGTCCATTTGCTGCACATGTTCAGAAAGGTCCAAACAGACAGCAGCAAACCATTTGAAAACAAACCATGCAAAGAGACGAACAGAGAAGAGAAGATAGAAGAAAGATTAAAAGAAGCTACCCTAGCAGTGTGGAAAAGAGGAGAAAGAAGGAGGAAAGCAGAAATCTGCTCTCATAGTTAGGTGACTGACTTTGGCTTCTTCGCTGCAGCAGCGGCTAAAACCAGCAGCAAACTCAGCTTTAAATCTGACACCTTTTGAGCAAGAGATGATCAACTAGTGAGCATTTAACCATCGAAGGAGACGTCCCCCTATATTGCTAAGTATTTATTTACCATATTGAAGATGGCTCATTTTGAAATTAAGTTTTGAATTTCAGGCTTTTGGATGTCCTTTCTAATGGAGACCTGAGAAATGGAGACGGGCTCATATTTACGTCCAGCTGTTACTTCATCCAAATGAAAAATGGAGAACAGATAAGCAGATCATGGCTTGTCTGCAGTGAAAAGAAGGACTGGGTTATTTACTTTGGCCTTTTTGGAAACACAGGAAGGAGCAATCAGCTAAGTGAGCTTAGTGCTTGGAAAAAATCTTTCATTCCTTTAGAGACAGCATGAAAAGTCAGCTGAGTACAAAACATAGAGAGGAAAACAAGAAGAAAAGGGACAAGAAGAGAGGGACACAACCTAGAACAGATAATGGATGTCTATTCTATTAACATTTCTCTATCTGGAGAATGGGGCTGTTTGATGTCTCCAGTAAGAGGGCCCCCTGCCTGTCTTTGCCTAGGGCTCCAAATTCCCTAAATCCGCCCCTGCTAGAGCATGTACCAAAAAAGCAACCGACAGGCTGGAAAAGGCAGTTATTCACATGCTGGGAAAATGTTCAGAGTGGATCCAACTGAAATAAATGTGGATCTGTTTAAAACCAGGCAGAGAAACTTTAAAGAGAAGGTAAACATCGACCCAAATTTAGAGTTCAGAACTGAGTCCTCAGAGTAGAAGGAGCTTAGAAATCCTTCACTCAACTTATCCAATTCTTCCCCTTCCTGGATTTGAACCACCAGCACCACCTCAGCAGACCCACCTGCTGTCATCCGTCTGATCCAGGACAGGGACGGGTCTGCAAACAGCTGCAGAGACTGGCAGGTCCAACCTGCTCAGAGGATGGTGGACCTCTGCAGTCACTTCTCATCTCACCGTATTCAAAAACATTATGCCTGCAGGGGATCACTTCTGATTCCTAGGAAGAACCCTTTCACAAAACCTGAGCTTGTTCCCACACATAGAAAGTGTTCAGAGGCTGCAGCCAGATGAGGAAACACTAGGAGTATGACCTTCTACAACAGCTACTGGCCATCTAATAAACCAGTGCTTCCCAAACATGGGTACTCGACCCCTAGTGGCCCTCGAGTATATTGCAAGGGGTAGCTTCATGAAAATATTTCATTTATGGGATCTGTTCTACTTTGTGAGGACCCAACTGAAAAAATAAAACAACCTTTTTTCAACCCAAAAGTCAGTTTTTTTTTTAACTATTTGTTTAAGTTCACCTTCAGCTTTGACAAACATCCAAACCAAGTAGAGGAACAGACTGGATGTAGAGAACAGCCTGGCATCAGCTGTTTTCCATCATTCGATCTTATCGAGCAGCTCAGGTGTCATGAATGATGAAAACAAAGTAAAACAAATGGAGTCATTCTGACTATAATTTTTTTTTCAGTATTTTATTCCCAATTCATCACGTTTAAATGTGATTATAAGGATTATCAGAGGTATTCCAGTTTTATAAAGGCAGATTTATAGTATGATTTTTTTGTATTTATTTTTGATAGCTTGGTAGCTTCCAGGCAACATATTGATGTTGTTTCTGTTATATGAGTTGGAAAGAATACCATTTCAAAGAATGAATTGTTCAAGTAAAAAAGGTTAAATAGAATACTTTTTTTTATAATCAGTTATTGTATGTTCCACTTTTGGGCAGTCATCAATAGTTTTGACTGAAGTGTGGGTACTCATTGTCAGCCAAAAGTTTCATGAAACGAGCATTTAACATCTCTGCAGACCCCACACATGCTGGATGTAAACTGTTTAGACTTCTACTGAGTCAACTGACATGGTTGCTAGGCAACAGCGCATAGAGGCAGTTACCGCCTCCTTATTTTCACAGTCTAGTCCAGGTAGGCTGGGTCCTTTACAGGATGCAGCCTCTGGATCCGAACCCTGCAGAGTACAGGAGAGGAAACCAGCTCCACCGTGACCCAGAGGGATACGCTGGAGAAGATGGATGGATGGATGGATGGATGGATGGATGGATGGATGGATGGATGGATGGATGGATGGATGGATGACGGATGGATGGAGAATGGATGGAGGATGGATGGATGGATGGATGGATGGAGAATGGATGGATGGAGAATGGATGGATGGATGGATGGATGGATGGATGGATGGATGGATGGATGGATGGATGGATGGATGGATGGAGAATGGATGATGGATGGATGGATGGAGAATGGATGGAGGATGGATGATGGATGGATGGATGGATGGATGGATGGATGGAGGATGGATGGAGGATGGATGGAGGATGGATGATGGATGGATGGATGGATGGATGGATGGATGGATGATGGATGGATGGAGAATGGATGGATGGATGGATGGATGGATGGATGGATGGATGGATGGATGGATGGACGATGGATGGACAATGGATGGATGGATGGATGGATGGATGGATAGATGGATGGAGAATGGATGGAGGATGGATGGATGGATGGATGGATGGATGGAGAATGGATGGAGTGTGGATGGATGGATGATGGATGGATGAGGGATGGATGGATGGAGGATGGATGGATGATGGGTGGATGATGGATGGATGGATGGATGGATGGATGGATGGATGGATGGATGGAGAATGGATGGATGGATGGATGGATGGATGGATGGATGGATGGACGATGGATGGACAATGGATGGATGGATGGATGGATGGAGGATGGATGGATGGATGGAGGATGGATGGAGAATGGATGGATAGATGGATGTACGATGGATGGAGGATGGATGGATGGATGGATGGATGGATGGATAGATGGATGTACGATGGATGGAGGATGGATGGATGGATGATGGATGGATGGATGGGTGGTTGGATGGATGGATGGAGAATGGATGGAAGATGGATGATGGATGGATGGATTTCCGATGGATGGATGGATGGATGGATGGATGGATGGATGGATGGATGGATGGATGGATGTACGATGGATGGAGGATGGATGGATGGATGGATGTCGGATGAATGTTTGTCTCATGATAGATGAGACAAACTGCATCTATCTCAGATTTCTGGGTTTTAAGCTCTAGTTCTGCAATTAAAGCAGACTCTGACTGATACTAAAATTATATTATTATTATTTATTATTATCATTTGACTTTTTGAACATCTGTTTGGAATCAATAAACATGTTTAGCACTGTACATAAATGAGGAAACTTACTAACAAAGCATTCAACATTATTTTACTTATCATAACATATTAATCTACTTAATTAATTAAGTGAAGTATGAAACATTTTAAACATCTGTGGTTTCTGAGCTTTTCAGCTCATATTTCTGGTTATTATAACGTATTTTTCATTCTGTATAATATGTGTTTGTGTTGTTTGGTTGTTGAATCAGCCTGGGGGAATGGGATGGGTGTTACACACGCGGGAAGGAGGAGTTCCGGTGGGTGTGTGGCGTCTTTTCCTCTCATTCAGTGCGACGTTTTATTTAAGTTGAAAGATGGCGGCGGTGCATCTCAGGATCGGGGATCTAGTGTGGTGAGATGACCTTTAAACACAGCTAAACTCTTCTTTTTAGGCTTAAACTGTTTACCAGGCTGTTACAGTTGCTAGTTTGAACCCCCTGAGCCAGACTGCGGTAATCAGAGGTTACTAAGTAGAGAGGAAGCGGGTTTTTGGGCAGTTGGTGTTCAACCCAAACAAATTGCTAGCCTAGCTCAGTTAGCTGCCGTTAGCTCCCAGTCAGCGAGCCAAACTTCTAAAAGCAGCGTTGGAATGTCTCATAGTCAGCTCGCTCGGTCACAGAGCTGATGTGTGCTTTTAAAAACAGACAATTGTTGGATTTATAAAGCTCGGGGTTTGAGTTTTTAGTTGTTGTTGACATGTTGAGCTAGCTCTGCTAGCATCAGAGCTTTTTTTTCCCCCAGCGGATGTCGTTTGGCTCTGAGCCTGCTCGGCTTCCGTGTTATTAACTTCGCGCTAGCTCGGGTTTATTTTACAGCCTCTTTAGCTGTTTGGTGACATTAGGCTTCTAACTGCATACAGGGAATTAAACCAGAAAACACGTATTATTTACTCTCCATTAAATAACGCAGTTGATCACATGCTGCTGAAATAGGACAGCATTGGCCTCTGTTGAACTCTCCTCTCCACCCTCAGAGTTCCTTTATTCAGACGCCTGGATAATCTGTTATCGTTTTCCTGAAGAAGTTAAGCTATATTTGTAGGAATCCAAGGTCTTTAGATGTTAACTAATGTGAAGCTGCAGAGGTTTTTATGAAAACAATCCGGATGAACTCAGACACGGCCTTGTGAAACAGGCAGACTTTGACCAGGCTTCTACAAACACGTTTTGTACACAACTAGTTTCCAGTGGGACAAATGAATCAGTCCTCATCACCAAAACAAACACATATATTACATTTCGCTCTAAGGCCTCTTTGACAGAGATTTATTAAAATCAGAAACCGGGAAGAATCTCCCTCTGGTTTTTATGGATGCTTCTGGATTAATTTGTTATTGGCTCTTATAAGAAACCTGAACTATACTAACCTGGAGTAAAAACACCATGATGAGTTTACAATTAGAACACACATATTGCGTGGGGGAACAAAGCTATTCCTTGTTTGTGCACATTATGTTTTTGATAAAAATCCTTTCTCTAAAATGCCATCAGAACGCTGATAATAAGTGTGTCTCAGCCCCCACCCCCCAAAATCAGGTCCGAACAGACAGCAGCAAACCATTTGAAAACAAATTTGTTGCCAGCTTAACGCTTTAGTCGCTATATTTAGCCACTTTTCAGACCCCTCTAGCACTTTGATTTCTAAACAGCGCCTAGTGCCAAATCTAGAGACTTTTTTCTGCTACTGGAGACTTTGGAGACAACATCTAAAAGCAGTGAACTCTGCTCTCCAGAGCAAGTAGATTGGTAACCCCTAGTGATGGTGAGATGAAGCGTTTGGCCAAATTGCTTCAAGATCCCCACAGTTCATGAGGCTTCATGTGAACATGTCACCACCTACTGGTGGAGGGCAGAACCACAGTTTGTAATAAAATCTGTGATTTTTTTTGCAGTTTTTCTTTTTTTCCCCTTTTAAGTTCCCTTGAAATTGTTAATGGTTGGTGTGTATAATAAAATCTTTTGTAAATTTTTTTAAGTGTAAAATTTCCTAGAACACTCATTTAAGGTGCACCGTTTTTCTGCCTTTTTAGGGAAATAAACTTTTTTTTTGGTTTTAATCAGGTTGGAAGTTGTGTTCAACCAATCTTTTGACTAAACCGACATAATTTACCCAATCTATATTTTTACTCGGGCAAAACAATGCAAATTAGTCTCAAATAATTAAGTTTAATCGCAACTTTCAAAAGAGAAAGACGGGTCTTGAACCATCAACCTCTAGAGTGAGAGCCTGTCTCTTACAGACAACGCCATTTGTTATTCTTACCAAATTAGCTTTAAGCAACTAGATTTGTTGTAAAAACAACCCAATTTATTCTTAGAATCTATCCAAACTTTATCCAGCTGAGAGCAGCTCTCCTCCAAACTCCCACATCTTGACTGAACACTGAGGCTGTTTAGATGCCTGTCAAAATTCTTGCGCTTCCCGAACCACTTACCGAAGCGGTCACGTGGTATCACGGTAGCGAGGCCTCGGACGTCATCAATTTTGGCCCCTCCTCTAAATGAATCACGCCTCGACACGCGCTTCGGGGAAACCCCCCCTCCATTACTCGACACACGCCTCGAAGCCTCGGCTCATCTCATAACATCACTAGTAACCCCGCCTCCTGCTCTCCTCTATCTTGTCTGCTGTCATGATTCATGCAGCTATTATTTCATCCAAATGAAAAATGGAGAACAGATAAGCAGATCATGGCTTGTCTACAGTGAAAAGAAGGACTGGGTTATTTACTTTGGCCTTTTTGGAAACACAGGAAGGAGCAATCAGCTAAGTGAGCTTAGTGCTTGGAAAAAATCTTTCCTTCCTTTAGAGACAGCATGAAAAGTCAGCTGAGTACAAAACATAGAGAGGAAAACAAGAAGAAAAGGGACAAGAAGAGAGGGACACAACCTAGAACAGATAATGGATGTCTATTCTAGTAACATTTCTCTATCCGTAGAAGTAGTCTGTTTGATGTGTTGTCTTCTCCATTCAGAGGGCCCCCTGCCTGTCTTTGCCTAGGGCCCCAAATTTCCTAAATCCACCCCTGATTATTACCATTTATATATTTTCTGTTTAGTTTCTTTCTCTTTATACATTTGGCTCTAAAAATGTCCTAAGATAATTTTTGGAGGTTGGTTAGTTGGATTTCTATCCAGATGTGCTGCCTGCAGCTCATCCAGCTGTGGTGTAAAAACAACGTTGCATTGTTACCAGTGATGAGTGAAGCGCTGTAGGTTTTCACACCGTTACTGTCTGTGGCTGCTTCTGGGTTAGCGAGGCATCAGTCTGCAGCAGCAGGTGGGCTTTCATAAAACCAGGGGAAAAAAAGCTTGATTCTTTCTCTGAAGTTTTATTTCAAAGACTTTAAACAAAAAAAAATAAAGAAAAACACTTTACCAGACTGTGTTAGCTCCTTATGAAACGTCTAAACGTGGGATGTTAGCCAGAGCAGCTATCTCTTTTAACTCTGTTGTTGACATGGAAATAATGAATTTATTCGATTAAACCAAAATAACCACTTGGGCCACTTATTTTCAGGGTTTCTGTGTTTGCTGTGATCCCAAACAGAAAAAAGATTTCAATCATTTGGGTATAATTGCTGGTTGGAATGTTTTTCTTATCCTTGCAGCCAAAGAGAAAGGCTGGCGTTGTGCAGCTCTGTCATTTTGTTCAAACTTTTCTTTGCTTTAATAACAATATCGGCATATGCCTAAGTTAGGAGCACAGAGTTTCTGTTAAATCAACACTGTGTAACTTAAAGCTGGTTAAAACAAGGATTGAATGCGGCTGTTCATACCCCCTCCTTACATTAATGTCTGTGACGTATATCAAACTCCAGTTTTCATAAACACTTCATGATCCTCTGCTAACGAGGCCAACCAGCTGCCAGGGTTCGGGGACAGTTTCCACTCCCAGATCCCAGTGAAAACAAATGAAAACATATCTTAGAATAACCTTTTCTGCTCATTCAGGTTGTGTTTGTCTGATATTCCGCTTTCTTTGATGGCCTGAAAAATTTAACTGTGGCAAAACAAAAAAAAAACAAACAAAAACAAATCAAGAGCAAACTGATTTTTGTCCATGGACAGAAATAATGGGACGGAAGGCCCGATAAGATCTAAAATGTTTTTAATGTAAACATGTCAGATGGAAGATTATTAAAATACGATTCGGAAAGAAATTTCATTCAAATTGAGAGTTGTTGTTTTTTTTACCGATTAGGATAATCTCCTCTGCTGATAAATGTACATCACCATGACCTTTTTTCTCTTTGCTAACCTTCATCCTCTGCCTCCTGCTCTAAGTATAATGTGTGGATCGAGATCCTATCCTGCCCTGTAGCTAATCAGCGTACGGTACAGCTGAGCCCTTAACTTCACTAAAATGACCACCAATAGCAAAAGGATGATATAACGAAGGTCCATAGTGGGAAAAAACTACATCAACAGACACGACTGAAGCACCAGAGAAAAAGAAAAACGGAGAGGCTGCAGCAGCGGATGAGCTGAAGATTACCGGTTTGTTTACAAACAGGCGGCAGCTTCTTCTTCTGCCTCTAAAACGTTTCGAGAAAACTAGCTGTTTCTGCTCATCAAATAATTTAATCCGACCAAACGCTCGGTACGTGTTTTCATACATCAGATTGGATGATTTTATCGGTGTTCATGGAAACACGGATTTTAAACTTCACATTAACCAAGCATTAGATCGGATCGGCGAAATTTTGCACATGTAAACACAGCTAATTTAATTACTTTAATTGCCACAACAATTTTTTTTTTCTTTCAGGGCGATTCTGATTATTTCGACATCAGTCTGATGATCCCTGATTGTGCTGCAGATTCTTCATGGCAATGTTGCTTTTTTCTTCTCCATAAATATGATAGATTGACACAATTAGGGCTGCAACTAATGATGATTTTGCAAGCCAACTAATCTGTCGCTTATTATTTCGATGAATGGATTAATAATCGGAAAGCTAAAAGTTCCTTAAAGAAGATTTTTTTATGAAATTAAACCCGGTGAAACTAAAACGTTTCTACTTGAAGCATTTAAGTATAATAATATAAATGCTGCTCTAAGTGGGTCACGCTGGCAGCTAAAGGCATGTTTTACTATATGCTCCATTTAACGATTAATCAATTACTGAATTAGTTTTTTGATTATTTCAATAATCGATTATTTCAAACTAATTGTTTCAGCCGTAGACACAATGATAACAAACGGTTCATTAGTCTCAGTTTTAACAAAAGAAACGTTCATTGACGACTCAAACAAAGCATGAACAATGGCTAGCAGGTGAAGGCAGCGGTGCTGATGAGTCTGCGAATGTTGGCTAAGCTAAGCGTCCAGTTTAGGGGAGGGTAGATGTTAGCTAATCTGAAGCTATAAATGTTTAGCATTTTACTCTCAGAGCCCAGATTGTGCTGCATGTGATACTGCAGCCTTTTGATTCTGTTTTTCAAACATTTCTGCAGCTGAGCTAATGCTAATGCTAACGTTAAGTCTTATTTCAGGGGCAAGCTGGGCCGTTACCCACCATGGCCAGGAAAGGTAAGGGAAAACACTGAATAGCTTCAAAAACCAAGAACTATGGAGCTCACAAAGCTCCCTTGTACAAACAATCACAAGAAAGTACTCCAGATGGGACGACTTGCATCCAGATCCCACATCCTCTGTTCCAGACCGCCTGCACAAAGCAAAGTCTACATCCTCCACAGTTCTTCCCGTCCTACTGTGCTCCGACTTCTGCTCTAACTTGTAGTTACTGATCTGTCGTTACTATATCTTAATTTGACAAACCGGATCTTCTCGCCGTTCTTTTTCCTGTTTGGTGCGATTGCACTTGGCTGGAGCGGAGCATAAAAATAGCTTGGTTCTGTATTTTGATGGGGAAGGATGGAGACGTTCTGAGGAGTAGCGGTGAGTGTGAAACAGTTCACATTGTTTAACATGAATGCACAAGGGCTTCGCACGACGTACGTGAGCGGAGGGGTGGCAGAGGATGTGGAATCTGGGGGTAAGTCATTCCACGTGGTGTGCCTTCTTGTGATTGGCTTATACAATGGAGCTTTGTGATTTGTGGCCAACCGTTCCTGCTTTAAGTCTCATAAATCCAAATACAAAAGCAGTGAAGTTTAAAGACCACTGGTACTTTAAAATTTCATTTATAGTTGTTTATGGACCAGAAATACTTCTGTGAATCTTGTACGGTGCATGTTTGAATCACATATGTCGGGCCCTATAAAATCCGTTTTATTTTTTCCCAAATTCCGTTTTAATTTTTGAAAATTCCGTTTGTTCCGTTTTAATTTTTGCGAATTCAGCTTTTTTACCCATTACTGTTATTTCAGTCGTAAAAAGAATGTGCTTCTCATGTTAATGATTAAAATGTACACAAATAAAATAGGAATGACCTTAAATTTATTGAGGTAAAAAAAAAAACACATTTCGCAGGCTGCGTCCTTCGGAGGACACAGCTAATGTTTTGATGGGGGAGGGTGAGCGGAAATGACGGAGCGGGATCGGTTGTGTCGCCCAGATTTCAGTCATCTGGTGTGCATTTCCCCCCGACGTACGCTCTTCTCCCACACAAACACAGAATTTCACGTCAAATGTAGAAATCCCGATTTACACTAGATTCCGTGTTAATTTGCCAATTCCGCGATTCCGTGATCGTGGAAATTATAGGGCCCTACATATGTGTATTTGTGAAAATGATGACCAGCTCACTGTGATTCATGGCTGTTTCTCTTTCAGATAGTAAGTCCCCCCAAGGACCTGAAAAAGCCCAGGGGCAAAAAATGCCACTTTGTGAAATTCTTTGGAACTGAGGACCAGTGAGTTAAAGCCCCGCCGTAGCTGCTCCAATGATTGCCCTGCTTCTCATCCTTTGCCTCATGTCAGAGTTTGTTCTTGTGTCTCTGAGCAGCGCCTGGATCAAAGTGGAGCAGCTGAAGCCCTACCACGCCCACAAAGAAGAGATGATCAAGATAAACAAAGGAAAACGGTTCCAGCAGGCAGTGGACGCCGTGGAAGACTACCTGAAGAAAGCCAAAGGGAAAGATCAGGTAAGTTACACTTAAAATGTTTGGTATCATAGAGCAACTAAAAGGGAAAAAGGTTTTAGTAATTCATTTAAGAGCAGCTAAAACATTCAGCCCCCATTACTGTGAAATCCCTAAATAAACCATGAGAAACAGACAAACCTCAATGAACTGAATGGATCCAGCTGCAGCTGCCCCGGTTCTGCTCTCTTAGCTTCTTTAGAGCGAAATCGGATAATAAATCCCAGCAGAACCCTCAGGGAGGAAGTTCTGGTCCAGTTTAAAGCAGGTTCCGGTCCATCATTGGACCACCTGCAGTCTAGCATGACAGGCTGGACAAGGAGAGCACTGATGTCAGCGGCAGGCAGTAGACCTGTGGTAGCTCTGGAGGAGCTGCAGTGATCCACAGCTCAGGTGGAAGAACCCTCAGCTGTGTTCTGTCCCGTTTTCCAGAACAGAACTTTCTGGTTGATGTTACCTTCCAGCAAGACAAAGACTGTAAACATGCGTCCAAATGGCCCAGTCAAAGTCCAGACCTGTATCTTAAGGCGGGCGTACACTGTACGATTTTTTTCAAACGTTGCACGCAGCTACTGCTCACACTGTACGATCAAACCGCAGGGTCTAGAATGTTTGTTCTCACACTGCGACCCGACGCTCTGATGTGATCTACCTGCTCACACTGTACGTCTAAAAACCAGGTGGGACTCAGCTCCACAGTGAGATGGCGCTACTAGGAAGCCAAACCAGTAGAAGAGGAACTTGAAGCTCACTAGAGTGAAACGCGCTGCCTTGGATATTTGGGCAATTTTGTGCCGAGAGCCCTAAAAAGAAAAGGAGACGACGAAGACATGGCTGAGCTAAAGTGGCTACTGCGGTCTGTCGGTGTGACAGAAAGAACTCCATTTCACTCATTGCCCCCCGCCATGATGCTGGGTTTTCCTCTGAGACAAAGAAGAATCTTTGTTTGCCCACTGAGCGATTTGCCCAGGACCACCTTACGACGGCCGACTAAATTTATAACATGTTTGATTTTCTCCTGACCTTACGATTCCTGATGGGGGGGTGGTCATTGGAGGCTGACCGCCCCTCGTTACCCCCTGTACAGCTACACCACGCACCATCAGGCTGAGAATCGGCCTGAAAACGGCTAAAAATCGTACAGTGTATACTCTGCTTTAGACCCATAAAGAGAAGAGACGGGGCTTCAGGTTCCCCTGAATAAGGTTACGAATACTGTGAATTTGTTTATGTGCCAAACTTTTCAGATTTTTGTTTCCTGTTGCTTTGAAAAATGCAGACTGGTTTTTCTGATCCCCCAAAGATGCGTCGTTTTCCTTCTGTCGTAAAAATCAGTTCTGCTGGTCTGCGAACCCACAGCAGCTCAAAGGTTGAACTAGTTCTGCAGCAGCTAAAGTCGAGTTTTTAAATCTTCTTAAAGGCTTTGGATGGACGTGTAAAATGTCTGTGTGTGTTTCTGGCAGAACTCTGACAGTAAAGGAGAATCAAAAGGCAAAAAAACCTCCAACAAGCCTCTGAAGATTCTGGAAGAAGATGACGAGGATCTCAGCGCGTTAAAGGACCCGTCTGAAAAGGTTAGTTGGACTTCATGTCTGCTCGAGAAAACCGGTTTCCTCCGGTTTGTGGTCGTGTTTCAGTAAAACACCGTCTGTTTCCTAAGAAAAGCCCGCTGCTGCGAATCGGGACGTTCTCACTCTGTTTTCTTAATCCACAGTCAGTCTCACTTCAGCTTTACAGGATTCCTTAAGATTCGGCCAAAAAAACCCCTAAAAAAATCATTTGTAGACACGAATGTATTTTAGTTCATCGGTTCCAGTTAAGTCTGTTAGACATTAAAGAGCATTGACCTGTGACTAACTGCTGCCGTGTTAACAGCCTGTCGGTCTCTAAAGCTGCGTTCTCACCAACGCAGAGGATTCCCACGTTATCTCTGTAGAGGGCGAATCTGCAGTGGAGCGACGGTGGCGAATTTAGGGAGGCAGGCGGCTAGGTTTTGGCCGGTTGGTGTCATTTGGTCGCCGTCTTGTCTGCAAATGAAGTGGAAAAATCAGATCTTTTGTCGGCGATGCGAAATCAAGTCAGTGACTAGAATAGAAGAATAAGTAAAGTAGATTTATTTCATTACTGTACTTAAGTACTTTTTTGAATATCTTTAGTTTATTTGAGTCTTTTTTTTTTTTTTTTCTAGGAAGCTGCTAATTCTTCGTTCCTTCCGTTCATCTTAGCTTTTAATCCTCTGTTGCTGTTTTTCATCCATCATGGCGGACAGCAGCCCTCAGGACTGAATCTGGACGCCACTGATCTACAGATTTATTCACGTTCCACAGATGAGAGAAACTCGGAGCAGATATTATTACTAGATTATAATTTCATTAAGGCGTTAGTTGTTGCGATGAGGCCAAGTTGTTCAGGAGGTTGAGTCTCAGATCAGAGTTCTAGTTTCTTTATAGTCATAGATTCAACCTTTAACCTCTATTCTATAGTGAATGAACGAGGAGAATTAAAACTCTCCTCTTTTCTTTTTGGTTTGTTTCTAAATAAGAAATCCTAATCTAAATATCTGTCCTTATTTCTGTGGCATTTTATGCTGAAGTTCTTTCCAGGTGTTGTAGAATCCATAGCAGGTGGTTCTACACATCAATACATCAGGTGATTTCTGACAGTTACAGGTTCTTTAAAATTACTCTGAATTTTATACAGAAATGTTCTGAAATTAGAAGATTTAATTTGTATTTGTTTAATGCTTAAGTACTTTAAAATGCATGTACTGTTGAATACTCAAGCATTATCAAAGGTGAGTACTTCAATACTTCAACCGGAGTAGATTATTTACTGAGTTCTTTTAATTGTAGCTGAGTAAGATTTGATGACGAGTATCAATACTTTTACGGCAGTAGTACTGCTGAGTACTTGGTCCATCACTGACTATATGTGGCAGTGAAGGAGCTTCAGCAGAGAACAGCTTATTAAAAATGGAGAAAATAATGTTGGCGAAGGATAAAGTGGGAATGTTGCTTTTAAAGGTCGTTTTCATTTAACTCTAGAAGGACTGTTTGGTCGTCTTTCCTCCAGCGCAGACGGATTCCTTCAGGAGAGAAGGCGTCGTCTTCAGCTACACCCCCTCCAACAGTGGGAGAAAGTGTTAGACTCCTGAATTTCCTATCATCAAACACAGTTTTACATGAATAAATCCAGCAACCTTGAGATTATAGTAGATCTTTACAGGATTCAGTGTGATTTAAGGAAATTGATCCCATTACCTGATGTGCAGCTGATTTTAGTAAAGATTAGCTTCTGCCAGTATCAGCATTAATGCCTCTAAGGTTATGTTGGACCAAAAAAAATGTTTTTCTTTCACTCTGAGTATTTTTTATGAATTTCTTATAGAAGCACTTTAGTTGTTTTTCTTAACAAATTCGGGCAAGTTGGGTGTTCTTGTTATTACAAATTTGATACATTTTTGCCATCAAAATATCCATATTTTTACAAAGGTAATAAGGTCTGGTCCTGGATAACACTACTAGCTTAAAATTTAGATTTTCAAAGTATTCCACTGAGCGTCCTATAAAAGGTTACGGCATGTTTTAGAGTCTCTGTACTCCAGTTAACGATCGATCGATCACTAAATTTGCTAACGATTTTTTCAGCCATAGTGTCGTCTAACCAGGAGGATCCGTTCTCCATCATTCAGGCGGGTTTGGGGTGTTCCTGCTTTCCAGCCGTTCCCATAAAGAAAACATCCGTTCAGTTTCAGCCTTTTCTTTGATTTTTAAAGGTGAACATGTTTGTTTTTTCCTCCTTAAGGACTTAACTGAATCTGACCCTGAGCCGTCTGCTATTGAGAGGCTGGGGGCCGAACCTGGTTCAGGATTCAAATGGGAAAGCAGTGTAGGTGAACCCCTCCCTGCCCCCCCCTTTGCTATCAGCCTGCCCTGCCTTGCTGTCTTTCTACCTGACCTTAACCCTAACTTTGGCTTCAAATCACCGACTGCAGACCTTTCCCTTCTGACCTGACTGGTGCTTCCCTTTGACCGCTGATGCTGTTTGCTGGGTGTCTGTGCTGTGAGACGGTCGGTGAACGGCCGGATGGTTTTTAGAACATTTGGCCTGAAATGAACCGTCCTGATTGGTTTAATATGAGGAAAAAAGAAGCACAATGTGAGAGCAGGGGACATGGGTCCAGTTTCCCCCAGCTGGTTGTGTGTAATTAAACGCTGAAGCTCTGGAGCAAACGGCGTTTGAAGTTGTGGGCCGCTGTAGGAACCAGATCTGCTCGGGTCCTGCTTCAGAGACGTTACGCTACTCGAGTGGCTGAACGTCGCCACTTGATGCAAAACACTGTGGTTGCCCTGAAAACGATAACAATGCAGCGTCTGCGGGTCGAGTTAAAAGCAACTGTAGCGTTAGCGTGTCTAATAAGGGATGAAGTTTTACCTGATTGAAAGCAAAGCTGAAAAAAATCTGTTAACGTGAACAAAGATATGATGATATAGAGGTGGGTAGCGCTGTGGCAGGCTGTGCTCAGTAGATGGATCACTATTTATACCTAAAACTAATACGTTTTTAGTGATTTAATAAATTAAAGTAAATCAATACATTTTTGTCGCGATCACTGAGTCTGGGAGCGGCCATTTTTGCCCAAATATAGTAGCCCCTCCCTCCTGCCATCTTCCAGCAGTGACGTCACGGTGCGGTAAGCCTAGCGCCATTCTCCCCGCTTTACAAGCTAAATCAATGGGAACTACTAGACACATCTGCAATCAACAACAATTATTGAAGATTTCCAGAGGACTTCACCATTGAAATTCACCAGAGCTATAGTGAAACTGACAATGCCCACGTGCATGGCAGCTGGATGCTGGAATACATCGGGTAAAAGTGGAAAATAGAGTTATTCCACCTTTCTGATTCCTGATCCTCCACGGACGGGTTGGTCGTTGGATCGCCAACTTGAAGAGGGAGGATTTGCCATCGAACTTCTGGCCAGAGAAAAAACACGTAATATGTAGCCAACATTTGGAAGAAGAATGTTTCCAAGATGACTTGGATAATAGCGCGTTGTGACAAACACCAGATACAGCACTGGGACTTGATCAACAGCCGATACCGCACCGTGACAATGTCACTAACCAGTAGGTGGCAGTAGTGTTCTTTGACAAACATGGATGCCTCCAGTAAAGCACATTCACATGAAAATTACTCTGAATTAAAAACACTGATCATTTATTGAAAAATATGAAAAAATGTCATATTTAAAGTAATTTCAGAAGTTTGAACTCTAAATATGAGCGCACTTTTCCTTTAAGCTACACGTCTAACTCCAACAGCAAGTAGAATAACTGTTGTTCTTGTCTAAAATCTCTATGAAAATAATTTTTAGATGTTCCATTTTTCTTCCTCTGCTCTAGGATGGTAATAAAAAAACTTTTTTTGTCACCTTGTTAAATAGCAGAGCTCCGTCCGTCTTAGAAGGCAGGTTTTTCATTCAACACTAACAATAATTGTTTTCTATTTTCAGCTACTTTAGATCGCCAGTGAAACATAAAATATGGAGAATAATATGTAAAGACTCCAGGCCCCGAGCAGATCTGGTACCTACAGCGCTTCAGTGGTGAGCTGACGCTGGAGCACAATACGGCTGTTTCCTCCTGAACTAAAGCATCCATTTCCTCTAACTGGAGGACATTGGCAGCACAGCAAAACTCATCTAAAAATAAACCATTAAATTAAATTAGCTCATTAAATTAACAGTGGATTTGATTCCCTTTGGAGCAGGTTGGTAAATATGGAAGCAAATCGTTGCCATATTTCAAATGAAAAAGCATTTTCAGAAATGCTTTTTCATTTGAAATATGGTAACGATTCGCCTCCGTAGGTAAAATGATCTGCATCAATTACCAAAAAGACCTGAAATAATAGAAACAGCCTTTTATTAGAATAATGCAGCAAACAGAAACCGTAAAGTATTTTAACGTATGATGCAGATTTCCTCTGGTTCTGATCTGATTGGGACCCAAACAGGAAGTGATTCTAGTTGACCTGCTGGACGCTGATTGGAAACGGGGTCTCAGTTTTTAAACACACGGAGCTCCGCCTCTCAGCTCCCGTTTGCCTTTTCTCCTGAATCACTTTCAAAATATATTGGTATGAAAATCTGACCAATCAGGACGTTAAGATTTAATCCGACATGTTTTCACTGATTGAACCGTTTGGGTTTTTTTTGTGTTTCTGCTCTGCTGTTCTGGGTTCATAGAAACACTTTCCCACTGAGATCTCTCTCCTTACAGCCCGTCAAGGATGACCCACATTTCCATCACTTCCTGCTTAGCCAGTCTGAAAAGGTAAGAACTTTCCTTTTTTTTTAACTTTGCCTTATAAGAAGTATTCACACCCTTCTGCCTGAGCTCGTTATTTGGGCTTTAACAGAACAAATATGTAAAAGATGAAGCTTGCCTTTTGTCCAACCATCCCATTACTCTGCCGAGCTTTGCTCTGATCACACACATCCATTTTCATAACCCTAACCCTGCTGTAGTAGTGAGGACAGACTCCCTTCCTTTGGTTTTCAGTCATGTTCTTCCCTTTCTCTGGCCTGACTCTGACAGTAACCTAAAGCTACCGTCTACCACCCAACCTGAACCTAAACGTACGGCCTGAACACACCGGCTGCCTCTGACTTTCTAATCTCTGATTCTGATTTTCTTCCATGTCACACTGCCTGCGTATAGAGGCGCTCTGACCAGCCAGGATGGGCAGATCTGTGCGGATCTTTTTTCTATTCTGTCTCTGTGCTACGCAGATTAAAACAATGACTTGGACTGATTATAAAAAGTTTTTAAAAATAAATAACAAGCCACCGGTGTATTCTATAAAATAAAGCTCTACCTAACGAGTCTGTGCTGCATCTCAAACCAGACCATATAGAGAATGTTCATAGATTAAAAACATGAGATTTCTATTCAGTTTATTTCTATGTCTTCAATTCACATCATGTCATCTCAGGTCACTTTCCAGTTCACCAGATCATCCAGTCAGATTGATTCAAAGTTTTCTATCTAAGGAAAACCAGCTGATTGCATCGACTCATTGACTCTTCAGCAATCCCTCACACTAAGCATGCTTGTAGCGACAGTGGAGAGGAAAAACTCCCTTTGAACAGGAAGAAACCTCCAGCAGAACCAGGCTCAGTGTGAGCGGCCATCTGCTGAGGCCGACTGGGGTTCAAGGAGGCAGAAGCAGACATAGAAAAGTTGCAGTAACGCTAATAAACATTAGCTTGCCTGTTGTAATCCCTGACACGGTGCCGTCCTCTGATGAGGCGGAGTCCAGTGGTTGATACTTTGATGCACTCCGCTCCGGCTTTGCTCTGCCGACAAACTGCTGAGAGGAGGACGGTCGCGCCGGCTGCGGTCCGTTCTTCTTGTTGTCAAACACCGAGCAACTTTCCTCTCTTAAATTGATCCCGCGCACGATATATTGCATTGCGCACTAATGGCATAGTGAAGCCACACTTTTGACCTGGGTGGCTTTTTAAAGAGGTTCCACGACGCTCACAACAGATACACATGAACCCTGGCGTTAGGCGTGAGCACCTATGTATTTTTCCTGGATGACGCAATCACGTTAAATGTTACCAATCACCGAAACTTGGCATCGAAAGGCGAGGCATGTTTTGATACTACTACTTTTGATAAAAGCGAAGCGTTTCGGTTGGTACCATAAAAGAACCGATGTTCGGGAACAAGCCCTAGATGTGGAACAGCTGTCATTGTTTAACATGACAGACAAGTAGGCCACACGATGTACATAAGCGGGGTGCTGACTAGGGTTGTCACGATGCTAAACTTTTCAACTCCATACCGATACTAAGGAAAATATTCGATACTCGATACCATTTTCGATACAAGGATAAAAACAAAGACTCCAAAATTCTACAGAAATATTTTCATTGATAAATAAATACAATAACGGTTGTATGCTGTGCACAATATTAAGCAAGCTTGATAAAAAACTTATAAAATTAAAATTAAGTGTTCCTTCCATGGCTATGCTTTGCACACATAGCAATGACACTAGCCAAACCGGTTAAAAAACAAAAATCATTCTCAGCAGCTGCACCTGTTACAGAAAAAAAGTCTGAAACTGAAAAGTGCGTAGAATTATTCAATCACACAGTGTTCAGAAAGTGAATTGTCCTCTATTCTGCACT
The DNA here is from genome assembly GCA_030533445.1 of Cyprinodon diabolis. NCBI lineage: Eukaryota > Metazoa > Chordata > Actinopteri > Cyprinodontiformes > Cyprinodontidae > Cyprinodon > Cyprinodon diabolis. The sequence goes on from CM060077.1 coordinate 41,367,959, forward strand.
TTAGATGAATGACTGCTTAGGTGCCACTGGTGGTGGCACTGTATCGATACTTTTGAAAACGAGTATTGTATCCGGATACAACGGTTCACTATCTAAACTTTTTCAGTATCGATACTTTTGACAACCCTACTGCTGACAGAGGATGTGGAATCTGGGGCTCACTGCATTTCCCCCCTCGGTATACCTCACATGACTAAGAACCCACGTTTAAAGGGGGTTTAGTTTTCTTCCAAAGGCAACAGTGTAACTGGGTTTTTATGCAGGGCTATCTGAGTAAAGGTTCTGAATACCAGTGCCAGCCCCGTCATTTAGCGTAACATTCTGCCCTGTTAGCCGCTGAATCAAAGTGAGTTGAAGTTCATCCAAATGCTGAGGAGGCTGGTCCACATCATTCTATAAAATCCAAAGATCAGAGCGAACTTTGACACCTTAACTCCACAAGGAGCCGTTCTATATGAACATATGAACAGTTATGTTTTTGTTTTGTTTCCCACAGCCAGCGTCATCCATGGAGCCCATCAGCAAGCGTCTGAAAATCGTCGAAGAGGTAAAGGACGTGTTGAATTCCCCGCAGGAAGTAAGTGGAGCTTTTCTTCACTGCAGTATTGACGGGTGCTTTCATGGCGCAGGTCACGGGTTCCACTTCTATCCAAGCAGCAGACAGCACAGCCATCAACGGCAGCATCACGCCCACAGATAAAAGGTTTGCTCTCATTTTCAGACCGCTTCCACACATTGCTCCGTACGGTTTATATCAACCATGGTCTCACCCTGCAGGATAGGCTTCCTGGGCCTCGGCCTCATGGGCAGCGGCATCGTTTCCAACCTGTTGAAAATGGGCCACGTCGTCACCGTGTGGAATCGCACCGCAGAAAAGGTACGGCTGAAGTCCAAGAGATGCGTCTGCATCTCCTCCAGCTTTTAGATGAATACAGCAGAATTTAGCAACAACTGGTGAGCAGGCCTGGGTTTGATGTCTGATTGAAAGGAATGGGAGCAGAGATGCACTGAAACTGAAGCCAAAAGCTCAGATTGTTCATCTTTTTACAATAAAAGCTTAGTGTATTTTTTTTCTTTAGGTTCTAAATGTTAAAGAAATACCGTATTTTCACGACCATAAGGCGCACCGTACTAAAAGGCGCAGTCTCAGTTATGTGTGCCATTACTGTATTTAACACACATATAAGGCGCACCGGACTATAGGGCGCAGGTTTTATATACAGGTACATGTCCTCTACTACCTTTAAATACCTCTACTGCGTATTTAAAAATAGAGAAGGAGCAAAACTGAATATGATTGTGCTTTATTCATGTATTTATTACAAAGTATTAATCAAACCTGGAAGCGGTGTAAGTCGGCAGTAAGTCGGGCTCGTTTCCGGTGAGAGTTGGACTCCGCCAGGGCTGCCCTTTGTCACCGATTCTGTTCATTACCTTCATGGACAGAATTTCTAGGCGCAGCCAAGGTGTTGAGGGGATCCGTTTTGGTGGCCTTAGGATTGCGTCTCTGCTTTTTGCAGATGATGTGGTCCTATTGGCTTCATCAGGTCGTGATCTGCTGCTGTCGCTGGATTGGTTCGCAGCCGAGTGTGAAGCGGCCGGGATGGGGATCAGTGCCTCCAAATCCGAGGCCATGGTCTTGAGCCGGAAAAGGGTAGAGTGCCTTCTCCGGGTCAGGGGGGGTGTCCTGCCCCAAGGGGAGGAGTTTAAGTATCTTGGGATCTTGTTCACGAATGAGGGAAGAAGGGAGCGGGAGATCGACAGGCGGATTGGTGCAGCGTCTGCCGTGAAGCGGGCGTTGTACCGGTCCGTCGTGGTGAAGAGAGAGCTGAGTCAAAAAGCGAAGCTCTCGATTTACCGGTCGATCTACATTCCTACCCTCATCTATGGTCATGAACTCTGGGTCATGACCGAAAGAACGAGATTGCGGATACAAGCAGCCGAAATGGGTTTCCTCCGTAGGGTGGCTGGGCTCTCCCTTAGAGATAGGGTGAGGAGCTCGGTCATCCGGGAGGGACTCGGAGTAGAGCCGCTGCTCCTCCACGTCGAGAGGAGCCAGTTGAGGTGGCTTGGGCATCTGTTTAGGATGCCTCCTGGACGCCTCCCTGGTGAGGTGTTCCGGGCACGTCCCACAGGGGGGAGGCCCCGGGGAAGACCCAGGACTCGCTGGAGAGACTATGTTTCTCGGCTGGCCTGGGAACGCCTTGGGGTTCCTCCTGAAGAGCTGGAAGAAGTGGCTGGGGAGAGGGAAGTCTGGGCCTACCTTCTTAAGCTGCTGCCCCCGCGACCCGACCCCGGATAAGCGGAGGAAGATGGATGGATGGATAACAGTAACTGGGTGCAGCTAACTGCGTTCAGAGCGTTTTCAGTCTGTTTTCCTCGCTCTGCCGCTGCTCTCCAGTCCCTCTTCTTGGTAAAACATCATCGGATCTGTAGCTTTGGGAGAGTCACTGCTTACAGAGTCGCTACGATTGAAACGAAATGATACGTTTTTTTAAGGTTTACCACTGCACATCAGATCTGGAGTAGTTAACGTTAGCTGGCAAATAACCTAGCATGGCTAATGTTAACTTCTAAGAATGTGGGTAAATAATCAAATGTATTTTGATGGTCCAGTAAAATGTTTAGAACAGGATTTGGTCCGAAGTGCTGAATGGACCCATCTGATCCTGATCCGTCCTTTGCTGTGCTTCAGTGCGACCTGTTCATCCAGGAGGGGGCCAGGTTAGGCCGGACCCCTGCAGAGGTGGCCTCCATGTGTGACATCACCTTCTCATGTGTGTCAGACCCCAAAGCTGCCAGGGATGTGAGTATCTCTCTGAGGCTTCGAGAGGATGTGTAGCACGCAGTACTAGGGCCAGGCTAGAGAAATACCAGGATAAAGTCATTATGAGAATAATGTCACTTTATAAAGTCATTATGAGAATAATGTCACTTTATAAAGTCATTATGAGAATAATGTCACTTTATAAAGTCATTATGAGAATAATGTCACTTTATAAAGTCATTATGAGAATAATGTCACTTTATAAAGTCATTATGAGAATAATGTCACTTTATAAAGTCATTATGAGAATAATGTGACTTTATAAAGTCATTATGAGAATAATGTGACTTTATAAAGTCATTATGAGAATAATGTGACTTTATAAAGTCATTATGAGAATAATGTCACTTTATAAAGTCATTATGAGAATAATGTCACTTTATAAAGCCATTATGAGAATAATGTCACTTTATAAAGTCATTATGAGAATAATGTCACTTTATAAAGTCATTATGAGAATAATGTAACTTTATAAAGTCATTATGAGAATAATGTGACTTTATAAAGTCATTATGAGAATAATGTGACTTTATAAAGTCATTATGAGAATAATGTGACTTTATAAAGTCATTATGAGAATAATGTGACTTTATAAAGTCATTATGAGAATAATGTCACTTTATAAAGTCATTATGAGAATAATGTCACTTTATAAAGTCATTATGAGAATAATGTCACTTTATAAAGTCATTATGAGAATAATGTCACTTTATAAAGTCATTATGAGAATAATGTAACTTTATAAAGCCATTATGAGAATAATGTGACTTTATAAAGTCATTATGAGAATAATGTCACTTTATAAAGTCATTATGAGAATAATGTCACTTTATAAAGTCATTATGAGAATAATGTCACTTTATAAAGTCATTATGAGAATAATGTCACTTTATAAAGTCATTATGAGAATAATGTCACTTTATAAAGTCATTATGAGAATAATGTAACTTTATAAAGTCATTATGAGAATAATGTCACTTTATAAAGTCATTATGAGAATAATGTGACTTTATAAAGTCATTATGAGAATAATGTGACTTTATAAAGTCATTATGAGAATAATGTGACTTTATAAAGTCATTATGAGAATAATGTCACTTTATAAAGTCATTATGAGAATAATGTGACTTTATAAAGTCATTATGAGAATAATGTGACTTTATAAAGTCATTATGAGAATAATGTCACTTTATAAAGTCATTATGAGAATAATGTCACTTTATAAAGTCATTATGAGAATAATGTCACTTTATAAAGTCATTATGAGAATAATGTCACTTTATAAAGCCATTATGAGAATAATGTGACTTTATAAAGTCATTATGAGAATAATGTCACTTTATAAAGTCATTATGAGAATAATGTGACTTTATAAAGTCATTATGAGAATAATGTCACTTTATAAAGTCATTATGAGAATAATGTCACTTTATAAAGTCATTATGAGAATAATGTCACTTTATAAAGTCATTATGAGAATAATGTAACTTTATAAAGCCATTATGAGAATAATGTGACTTTATAAAGTCATTATGAGAATAATGTCACTTTATAAAGTCATTATGAGAATAATGTGACTTTATAAAGTCATTATGAGAATAATGTCACTTTATAAAGTCATTATGAGAATAATGTCACTTTATAAAGTCATTATGAGAATAATGTCACTTTATAAAGTCATTATGAGAATAATGTCACTTTATAAAGTCATTATGAGAATAATGTCACTTTATAAAGTCATTATGAGAATAATGTCACTTTATAAAGTCATTATGAGAATAATGTGACTTTATAAAGTCATTATGAGAATAATGTGACTTTATAAAGTCATTATGAGAATAATGTCACTTTATAAAGTCATTATGAGAATAATGTCACTTTATAAAGTCATTATGAGAATAATGTGACTTTATAAAGTCATTATGAGAATAATGTGACTTTATAAAGTCATTATGAGAATAATGTGACTTTATAAAGTCATAACATTATGAGAATAAAGTTGTAATATTACGAGAATCAGATCGCAGCATTATCAGAACCAAGTCCTAAAATTCTGAGAATAATGTTGGAAAATTTCTAGTATGAAGCCCTCATACCACAATCCTTTCAGTTTTTGGCATGCGCCGACTAGCATTTGTGTGTGTATATATATATATATATATATATATATATATATATATATATATATATATATATATATATATATATACACATACATCATATTTCCTTATTTGTTAACCGATGAAGTATAACTTCACAAGATGCTCGACATTCTTTATTTTAGTGAAGAAAGTGCTTCTGTTATCATAAAATGCAACTTTATTGTTGTAATATTATGACTTTATTTTCATAACATTATGAATCTCTCATAAATTCTATATATATACATATACATATATAAAATAGGAGAATATATAACTTTATTTTCGTAATGTTGTGACTTTATTCTTGTGATATTACGACTTTATTCCTTTAAAATTTACGACTGTATTTTAATAATATGAATTTTTTTCGTAATATGACGTTATTGTTGTAACATTATTCTCATAATGTTATGACTTTATTCTGGTATTTAACAAAGTAAAATCAAATCTAAACTGCGTGTTAGATGTGAAGGTGTGTGATGACTGACTGTCTGATCTGCTGCAGCTGGTCTTGGGTCCCAGTGGAGTTCTGCAGGGAATCAGACCAGGCAAATGCTACATAGAGATGTCCACCGTAGATCCAGAAACCATCACAGAGCTGTCCCAGGTAGCATCCCGCTGTCAGAAGCAGTCGGTGTTGCGCCGGGACAGATTTATTCACAGTTCTGTTTGGGCATCAGGTGATCACGTCGCGGGGGGGGCGATTCCTGGAGGCTCCGGTAGCAGGAAGCCAGCAGCTCTCTAACGATGGGATGCTGGTTATCCTGGCCGCAGGCGACAGGAGTGTCTATGAGGACTGTAGCAGCTGCTTCCAGGCCATGGGCAAGACCTCCTTCTTCCTGGGTAAGCAGGAGTGTGAAGAATGCTGCTGCGCATCATCAGATCAGGTCCTCCCATGTGGGAGATTAACTGGTCAGGCTGCTGCTGGAGCTAAAACCTCAGGGTGTCTGCAGGTGAAGCGGGAAACGCAGCCAGGATGATGCTCATCCTCAACATGGTCCAGGGCAGCTTCATGGCCACCATCGCAGAGGGACTCACCCTGGCTCAGGCCACCGGCCAATCACAGCAGACCTTCCTGGACATCCTGTCCCAGGGCCAGATGGCGAGCACCTTTGTGGACCAGAAGTGTCAGAGTAAGTGTCTCTAAGGCGGCCTCTGCATAAAGTCCAGTTAGCAGCAGCATGAGATTTATTCTGTTTCTCCCAGATATCCTCCAAGGTAACTTCAAACCAGACTACTATTTGAAACACATTCAGAAGGACCTGAGGCTAGCCATCTCCATGGGCGACATGGCCAACCATCCCACTCCAATGGCTGCAGCAGCCAATGAGGTATTTCCTGTTTGCTCTGTTTTCACTAATTCACTTCAAAGCGTGAAGCTTAAACTCACGACAATAAAAAACGGTTACAGCAGAGCTAACTAACCCGGACGAAGCAGAACCAGAACCGGTCTGTTGCTCTGTGGTCCAAAGAATCCACGAGCCTTAAAGCGTGTTAGTCGCTGGTTATCCGCTGCTCTGCTCCGATCGCTTTGGTCCACACACAAGTGGAGTATGGGGGGAATTTTGTTCCATTATTGTTGCAAAAACACTTTTTTTTAAATGGAAATGCTACTTATGCAATCCAGAAATTATCTTTAAAAAATTTCAATACAAGTTTCTTTTAAGAAATTTGCTATTTTTTCTTTTATATTTTTTTTCTAATTATTTTAATTTGAAATGTTTTTTTACACATTTTTTTACATTTTTATTTAAAAAATGTATTTCTAATATTTCTTTACAGATTTTTTATTTTTTCAAATGATTTTTTTTTATAAGATAATTTTTTATTCAAAATTCTGTTTTGTAGATTGAGTTTTATGTTTAGATCTCTTCTGGGGCGGGACTTCCTCTGGGGTGAGGAGCAAAGGCACGTTTCTATTGGTTTGCCGTTTGCTGATGAAAGTGAGTGTTTGGATTGGGCTTGAAGGGAAGAGAATCTCATCTGCTAAATTATATTTGAACAGAAGGCAATTTGAAAAACAGAAATTCAAAAATGTCAATCTCTAAAAAGGAAATTAAAACGGTAAACATGTATAACAAAAAAAAAAGAAAAATGTAAAAAAAAAATGTAATCTGAGAAAAGCAAAGATGTAAAATCTTTTTCTGGATTAAAATGTTTTTAAAAGTTTCATTGTTGGATTTCATTTGTTTCGATTTTCCATTTACCGAATGTCTTCTTTGCAACAATAATGGAACAAAATTGACTCCATATGAGAGCAGCCGTCCAGCAGGGTGCGTTGCTGATTCACACCGCCAAAGTCTCATCATGGCAACACTGGCAGAATGTGCTGACCTGAGCCCATGGTCCCATGGAGCCTATGCAGAAACGCGTCAGTCTGCGCTTAAGCATTGAAGCAGGAGGACCTGGACCTGATGATAAATTAGCTTCTTTTGTTCGGTGGAGCTCGTTCTTCACTCTCTACCGTCTCTTTGCAGGTTTACAAGAGGGCAAAAGCACTGGACCAGTCAGACAACGACATCTCTGCAGTCTACAGAGCCTACATTCACTAGAGGGAGAGGCCACCCATCCTCTGGACCACGCAGTCTTTAATCATTTCTCTCTTCTGTCATCTAATGAGTTCCTGTTTTGAATTCCAGTGGTTTTTATTTCATATGCCCCAGTGCCAGCCATGTTGTTCCCCCATACTGGCCAGTCTGGGATTTTCTTTGCTTTGTTTTCTACCTGGAGCATTGCACAGACTGCACTGGGAAGGAAGGAAGGAAACTCCTCCGATGGGTTCTGCATCTGTGCTGCTGCGGCGGCGGCAGCGGTCCTGGGTTTGTGTGGCGCAGCAGCCCGCTGTGTGGCAGGAGCTCCGCGCACACGTCAAGCTAAACCCTTTTATTTTAATTTGCCCATGTGTGCATTTTAAGTGTAATCCTTTCTTTTGTCGTTTTTACTGTCAAGAAAAGCGAAACAGAAACCACCAAGAACCACTGCATTGCCTTAAAACCGAACCCCTTCAAGTATTTCTATTTATTTATCTTCCCTGTTGGTCTTCTCGGCGCCGCGTGCTCGTGACCGGAGCGGGTGGGGTCTGTGAGGGCGGAGCCACAGCTGTGTAGGGGCCTTAAACTGCGCTAAAAGCTATCACCACCAGAACCTGGGTTTGGGTTTCTGATGGGTTCGGGGAGGGTTTTCCTAGATCCGGTTTTGTTTTGTGTTTTAGAGATGAGTTAATGAAGAAATCCCCACGGCGGAAACGAGTTTAGCAATGAGCTGAAGAAAAAGACATCTGTGAACTGAAACCTTTAACTGGTGGGACGACCTTTATCTGGCGGTGAATGGACTGCGGACGCGTCGGGCTGCAGGTGTTTGCTTTCACGCAGTGAAGCTAAAGCCGCTTCCTGGCCTGCAGACGCGTGAATCAGACGGCGCTTTTCTCCTCACACTCTGAGGAAATCTGAGTTCTGCTTTTAAACGCAGCGTTCTCCACATTCAGCAGGAACTTTTACTACAGCGGCCAGAAAAAAAGGACATAAAATGAATTTGCCTTCAGTAGAAGGACGACCACTCTGATCTACGTAGAAAGAATCAATTATTTTGGAGCTTTAGTTTTCATTGGGTTTTACTACCGGCTCACATGGCCGCAGAAAGACATTTTATTTAAAAAAAATCTTTACTTTTGCTGCAAAGAAAAACTCAACTTTTGACTCCAGCTTATTTAGGGAGAAAAAAAACTATTTTTCAATCACCAACGATTAATAAATAAGCAGCAATTTTCTTTAAAACCTGAGTTTGTATCTTCTATCAATGAGTTTCATCACATGAAGGGCTAAAGATTTATTTTTTTTTATTTTAAATACTGCATCATTATAACAGTTTATTGAGCCAGCTGTGTTAAACGCAGACTGATTAAACCAACATTTTTTTGACAAATTGAACAAATTAATTTCCAGAGATTTTTAGCGTAATTCCCGTTTTACAGAGTTCTGCTGCTTTCCGTTGAGGAGAACCGAAGGAGTTTATCCAGAGTTTCTGTTTGACATTAAAGTTCGATTATCATCTTTATTCATTCTAATGAAACAAAAGCATTTTTATTTTTTAAGTTTCTAGTCTCTCCAAACATTTCATGCCTCTGTTTGCTGGGTGGTTGTTTTCTTTATAGCAGAACATTTAGGTGACTCCTCCCTGCAGGTGCTGCATTGTGGCTGAGAGCTGCTGCTCATGTGGAGTCTGCTGCAGCTCCATCAGTGAATGATGCTGAGGTCGGAGTCACGACGCGGTTCGTTCCTGAACACGGAGCCTGCTGACCTTTCCGTCTGTCGGCCTGTACCAGATGAGACCACCACACCCCAGTGTTTTTCTTCTTTTTCACTAGTTGGAAGGAATCGATTTCTTTTCAAATTAAACACTTTTTTTTCCCTCTTTCTTTTTATGAAACAGTGTTTTATTTTGAAAAGCTTCCTGTTTGCCACGGTAAAGTTTTTAGGTTTTTTTTCCCAGACACTTGAGGTGTTTTTAGAAGAACGTTGTAAATAGCACATGAAGTAGGGTTCCTTTTGTATCGCCAAGAAGCAAAATTAACAACGACTCCGTTTAGTTTGGACTCTGCAGAGCGACCGGCGTCTCTCTGGTGACGCTGTAGATGGATTTTGTTCGACTGTAAATGGTTTATAAATACGCGGCTCCCACAGTCCGACTCATTGCATCGAACCCATGAGGGTTCGGATCCCGTCAGTAGAGAGGAAGCAACTTTGGTTTTGGGGTTTATTTATGATTTTGTGTACATGTAGAAATACCCAGAATTTTGTGCTGTTTAATAAATCCTCTCCTGATTACTGACATGATTTCCTGCCATCTCTGTTTGCATGCTTCATCCCTGTGGTGCTGAAAAAGATTTACTGCACAGATGGGGAACGGCAGAAGGGCCGGACGTCCTCTGATGGTCCCTCATCTGTGCTTTAGCTCTGCTGCCATGTCAGGATTCATGATCCAGTGGAAGCAAAGGTGTCTGCGCCTGATGGAGGTAACGACGGTCTCAGTGGGTCAGCACCACCTGCTGCCCACTGAGGAACCCGTCTGCCAGGGAGGAAAGGTTTAGTCTATTCTACACATTACAAAGCAAGAAATATATATATGTTGACTCATTTCAAAACAAGCATGAGGGATTGCTGAAGAGTCAATGAGTCGATGCAATCAGCTGGTTTTCCTTAGATAGAAAACTTTGAATCAATCTGACTGGATGATCTGGTGAACTGGAAAGTGACCTGAGATGACATGATGTGAATTGGAGCTATAGAAATAAACTGAATAGAATTTCATGAAGTGCAAATCATAGATTATTGATGCATAGAGTGAGTAATTAGAAGCCTTTGTTTTATTTTAATGATTCAGGCTTCAGACACTAACACCCAAATTCAGGGTCTCAAAAAAACTATATTACAACAAATAATCAGTGGTGGAAAGTAACAAAGTACATTTATTTTATTACTGTACTTAAGTACTTATTTGAGTTTCTTCCTTTTTTTTTGGGAAGCTTCCATTTCCAGATATTAGTAGTTTATCATTTCATTAAGGCGTTAGTTGTTGCCATGAGGCCAAGTTGTTCAGTAGGATGAGTCTCGGATCAGAGTTCTAGGCTCTGTTCTAAATCCTGGGCTGCGTCCTCCAAGGACGCGGTCTACCCAGACTGGATCCTCCAAGGACGCGGTCTACCCAGACTGGATCCTCCAAGGACGCGGTCTACCCAGACTGGATCCTCCAAGGACGCGGTCTACCCACACTGGATCCTCCAAGGACGCGGTCCAGGTAGACCGGGTCGATTTCAGAGGCTGCATCCTCCAAGGACCCGGTCCAGGTAGACCGGGTCGATTTCAGAGACTGCATCCTCCAAGGACCCGGTCCAGGTAGACCGGGTCGATTTCAGAGACTGCATCCTCCAAGGACCCGGTCCAGTTAGACCGGGTCGATTTCAGAGGCTGCATCCTCCAAGGACCCGGTCCAGACTGCATCCTCCAAGGACCCGGTCCAGGTAGACCGGGTCGATTTCAGAGACTGCATCCTCCAAGGACCCGGTCCAGTTAGACCGGGTCGATTTCAGAGGCTGCATCCTCCAAGGACCCGGTCCAGACTGGATCCTCCAAGGACGCGGTCCAGGTAGACCGGGTCGATTTCAGAGACTGCATCCTCCAAGGACCCGGTCCAGGTAGACCGGGTCGATTTCAGAGACTGCATCCTCCAAGGACCTGGTCCAGGTAGACCGGGTCGATTTCAGAGACTGTATCCTCCAAGGACCCGGTCCAGGTAGACCGGGTCGATTTCAGAGACTGCATCCTCCAAGGACCCGGTCCAGGTAGACCGGGTCGATTTCAGAGACTGCATCCTCCAAGGACCCGGTCCAGGTAGACCGGGTCGATTTCAGAGACTGCATCCTCCAAGGACCCGGTCCAGGTTGACCGGGTCGATTTCAGAGACTGCATCCTCCAAGGACCCGGTCCAGGTTGACCGGGTCGATTTCAGAGGCTGGATCCTCCAAGGACGCGGTCTACCCAGACTGGATCCTCCAAGGACGCGGCCTACCCAGACTGGATCCTCCAAGGACGCGGCCTACCCAGACTGGATCCTCCAAGGACGCGGTCTACCCACACTGGATCCTTCGAAGTCCTTGAAAATAAGACCGGAAGAGTTTTGCCTGTGAATTCGAACAGGTCTACACTTTGGCGGGTTTTAACGCCGTATGCTCTGTTGCTTAGCAACAGTGATAGTTGACGCACAAAGCAGGAAAAGAATGAATACCGAGGTTTTCAAAACTGTTTACTACTTTCTTTTTTATGGAGTGGAATAAAGATTCCAACCAGCGGCAGCAGGAACAAATCAAATCAAATGTAATGATAGAAACCTTAGTCAGTTAAATAACCTGCTGCTGTCATTCTGCTGCTATTTTCAAATATCCATTACTGTAAAAATTTCCATAGCTGCATATTGGTTATTTATTCCCCAGTTTTATATTGTTAAAACACTTTACAGAATTTTATTGTTTATATTTTAACTCTTCCCTATTATGTTATTCTTATAAATTTTCTAAGGTTCACATTTGTGTGACCATTTTCAATAATCTTTCTGCTGCTGTAAATTTGCCCATTGTGGGACAATAAAGGGATTTTCTATTCTATTCTATAAAAGGGGTAGAAATATATAAGTAAATCTAAACAATGTATGTATAAAAAATATATCTCAAACTCTCTAATATTCAACAAAAAATATCTTTTAAGCATATTGTGCAAAACAGCAATAAATTTTTTAAATCCTATCAGATTTATAGTCCCCACCCTGCAGATATATTAGAATCTGTCCTTAAATTACATTAAACCCATTTATACAGTAACAGATAAAAACCTTTAGATAAACCAAACATTACCGCTGCTTATCTGACTCTATAACTATTAAAACAACAATTTTCATTAATCTCAGACGGAACTATTAAATGACTTGTATTATATTAAACTGAAATTCCAATTTTCACCACTGTTCGGTGCCTAGTAACCTTTCTTCTGATCACGGCTTGCTTGGTCTCGCAATGAATGCTGGGATATCCAGGGATACCGAGGATACATTGGACCCGTCCTTCAAATTGGGCAAAAAGAAGGACGCATTTTAAGGCCGCATAACGAGGAGTCTTGGAATCCGACCAGACCTCGGCGCCGCGCTATGATGTAATCGTCCTTCGAATCTGACCTTCTAAAGACGCAGCCAAGGATTTGGAATAGAGCCCTACTTTCTCTATAGTCATAGATTCAACCTTTAACCTCTATTCTATTGTGAAAGAATCAGATAAATCAAGACTCTACTGTTTTCTTTGGGTTTGTTTTTAAATAAATCTAAATATCTGTCTAGTAAAAAAAGGTCAGCAATGTAGAGTACAAAACATAAAGGTGGAAAAAAGAAGAGGGACAAAACCAACAAAACTTTCTCTATCTGTAGAGTGAGTCTGTTTTATGTCTTCTCAGTTCAGAGGGGCCCCTGCCTGTCTCTTCCTAGGGCCCCAAATTTCCTAAATCCGCCCCTGTCTGCAGTTACATTAAAAATGCACCACTTTCATTTAACCAGTAAGTTATAATCTGCTATTTGCTTTTATTTCCTCTTAGGTCCATTCTGATCGCATCAATCCTTCGAACCACACCCATCAACACCAGCAGAAGCTAGTGAGGAAAATACAAGACCATATCAACAAATGCATTGCTTTAAACCGACGAACGACTAGGCAAGAACAACACTTGCTTCTCTGGTTTGTTGTGAAGACCTCGGCATGATGGCCCTCATGTATTGGGCCGTTCAGTCCAACCCTTGCACAGCTGTTAAATGAAGGAGACCAAAACAGCAATGGAAAGCACCAAAATGCATTTATTTATCACACCTTTATTGATTCTGGAAGTTCAGACAGAAAACGACCGGAACAACAAGGCCACATTAAATACTATCTCTAACTAGCTTCTAGTTAGAGTGGCTCAGGTTATCCTGAGCTACCTCTATATTTCTGCTGCTATAGGCTTAGACTGCTGGAGGACATAGGGACCCCTTTTTCATCATTCTGCTTCATTCTATCTCTATTCTCCCACTCTGCAGAATCTGTTAGTTCAATCTCTAACGTTCTGCTCTCTCTGCTTTTTCTCATAGTAGCTTCATCTGGTCTGTTCCTGTTTGGCTGTGACTCCATCCTGGAGAGAAATATCAGCTGTGCTGCTGCCATCAACACCTTTGTTTCTAGATGTTGGAGCTTGGCCTGTTTTCCAGTGTAGTCCTGTTTCTCTGACTGTGACTAACTGGATGTGCTCTCTTCATCCTCTGACATGGGAGCTGGCTCGGAGCTCGTCTGCCTGGCTGTGTGTTTCCTGGACGGGGCCGCCTGTGGAGCTGGTTGACAGTTGCCTTTTGTATCTATGCTTCTTTTTCTATGTCTGCTTCTGTCTCCTTGAACCGGCCTCAGCAGAAGGCCGCTCACACTGAGCCTGGTTCTGCTGGAGGTTTCTTCCTGTTCAAAGGGAGTTTTTCCTCTCCACTGTCGCTACAAGCATGCTTAGTGTGAGGGATTGCTGAAGAGTCAATGAGTCGATGCAATCAACTGGTTTTCCTTAGATAGAAAACTTTGAATCAGTTTGACTGGATGATCTGGTGAACTGGAAAGTGACCTGAGATGACATGATGTGAATTTGGCGCTATAGAAATAAACGGAATTGAATTGAATTGAAATGTTTGAGCTCATTATTGGAAAATACAAAAACCTAATGAAAGCATTCGGGTGGATTAACTGTAGGTCAATAGCCTCCAGCATAAAAAAAATCCAATCCTATTTTATTTGTTAAGCAATTAAAAACAACCACAGATGAGAAAACTGTTGGAAAGAAAAATAAATAAAAAAAAATAAAACACTATAAAAAAAAAACATTCACATATAATGTGAATAAATACATAGAAAAAAATAAATAAAATAATGTACCTTACAGTGTTTACAGAAATATAAATACTGTGCAAGATGTATATATAAAAAAAATAAATAAAAATAAATAAACCAAATATATAAATGAATGAGTGGCTGTATTACTCTAAACCCCACTAATATTTAAATACACTGAACCACTAGTTTATTTTTAGCTTTCGACCGCCCCAAGATGGCGGCACCACATGAAGTCAGCGCTAATAGGTTAAAGCTATCAATGCGGGGCCTTCTCTCCTAGTAATAATATAAGAGTAGACCCCAATTCGACCGCTTTAATCTATTAGCACTGATGTGATTGGGTGGCGCTATCTTGGGGCGGTCAACAGCACCATGTTGAGCAGGAACAGGATCAGTTTTAATCAACTTTAACTCTCTGAATATCAAACTAATTTTCACAGTTTAATTTTTTTCTGAAAACACAAAAATAGTTCAGTTTACTTAAATATTTTTGTGGGTTTTTTTTCTATTATTATATACAGAAACATGTTTATACATGTTTATACAGGTTTCCTATATACATATATCTGTCACTCATATATATATACAGTATATATATATATATATATATATATATATATATATATATATATATATATATATATATAGAGAGAGAGAGAGAGAGAGAGAGAGAGAGAGAGATATCTCCACATATCTATATATATTTATATAAACATCTCTCTCTCCATTTAAATATATATACATGATGTTTTATTTATTTATTTTTATTTTACAGCACTTTGGTCAGCTGTGTTTTTTTAAGTGCTTAACAAATAAAATTGGATTGGATTTGTTTTTTTTTTGTTACTCTATCACATATTCTATTACTTTTATGCAGTTTCTAAGGTCCACATAGTGTGAGCACTTTTGCTGTAATCTGTTGCTGCTGAAACTCCACTATTTCCCCACAGTGGGCCAACAAAGGGATTTTCTATTCTATGTAGTGTATATCTGCTGTTTATTTAGTAATGTCTTCCAAAGCTCTGATGCCTTCATGAAGTTCTCCCTCCAGCCCTGATGTTAACAGGCTGTTGATGTAGACAAAAATCCGTCGAAGTGCTGAGGCATCCTTCTTCTGTTCTGCTTAAAGCAGCAGGTTAGGGGAGCAGGTTGACCTCTCCAAGATGGCGCCCGTAATTCCTTAACTCTTATATTTTGTCCAAGGTGTCGACCGCCCCAAGATGGCGGCACCAAAGAGACAGATTTTGAAAATTTACAGTTCAAACAGTTATTTATATATGTATATATATATGTATATATATATATATATATATATATATATATATATATATATATATATATATATATATATATATATATATATATATATATATATATATATATATAAACGGCTCTGAAGTAGATGTTACACATCAATGTCCGGTAGGTGGGGCTTTGTGCGGATGAGCTGATCGCAATAAGACAGAAGAAGAAGAAAGGACGCTAGAAAACCGGAAGCGCGTGGAGGTCGCCGCGCACTGCTCCATCATGTCTGCCGTTTATACCACCATCCTGCTGTGTGTCTACGGCTTCTTCTCCAGCCTGCGGCCGTCGGAACCTTTCCTCACCGCCTACCTGATGGGAGCGGACAGGAACCTGACGGAGAGCCAGGTCAGCCGCTGCTTCTTCTGCTGCTGCTGCTGTGGGGCCACTGGTCCTTCTGTTGCATCACCTCCTGTTTGGAGCAAAACTACCTCAATAAAACCTTTAATTATTGTTCCTACCTGCTAATTTCTGGTTTGAACTGGCTTCATCATCAGCTTTGAACAATAAATGAATAATTTTTTTGTAATGTTCTAGAAATAAAGCTGCTGTTATCTGTTAGTAATAAACTAGCTATTACTGTAATACTACCATTTATCTATTGTTACCAAACTGATTATGTATAAATTAGTCCTTCAGGAGCCTCTATACTAAATACTTTTGAACTCTAATTGTTTTTATTGGCTGTTAAATGAGGAAAAAAACTAAACCATTGAGTTCCTGCTGCTTTTATAGGAGAACAAAGTTTGGCTCCTTTAGCCACCTGGGGTTGAATACTGCCATAACACTATATATATATATATATATATATATATATATATATATATATATATATATATATATATATATATATATATATATATAGAGATAATATATGTTCCTTTATTAGGATACTTTGTTTTTCTGACTGAAAGAATTTTTTTTTCTAAATTATGATTAAGATTTATACATGAATATATATATATATATATATATATATATATATATATATAGATAGATAGATAGATAAGATAGATTTTTTTCCCCCTGGATAGGGTGGACTGTTGTCGGAAAATTTAGATTTATCTTCTATTATATATTCATTTATCCTATTTACTCTCTATAAAAGTTTTCACTCAGCCTGTTTCACCTTGAAGGCCACACCATTCTCTGCAGGATGGTGTTTGTAGACCAGACAGAGCTTCTTCCCATAACAAACCAGATTCTTTCTCAGGTTTATTCATAACATGTTACTGTTTAACCAAAGTGTCTGTAATTAGTTTTGACTCTGACTACTTTCCATTGTTGTAAGTAAGGAGGAAAGAACGCTGCTCAGATCAGAAGAGGGCAGAATGCTGTGCCATTAGGGCTGTATGATGATCTGTTCTCTCTTTGCAAAGATATGAATAAATGTGCCGACTGAGTGAAATCCATCGACCTCCGTTTATTTAACTAGTATTAGTTAATAGTTGAATACTTTTTTCCCACGACACGGTCAATCTACGTTCCTAACCTCATCTATGAAGAATGAGATCCCGGATCCAAGCGGCTGAAATGAGTTTTCTCCGTAGTGTGTCTGGGCTCTCCCTTAGAGAGAGGGGGAGGAGCTCAGTCATCCAGGGAGGACTCAGAGTAGAGCCGCTGCTCCTCCACATGGAGAGGAGCCAGTTGAGGAGGCTCTGCCATCTGGTTAGGATGCCTCCTGGACGTCTCCCTGGTGAGGTGTTCCAGGCACGTCCCACTGGGAGGAGGCCCAGGGGGAGACCCAGGACACGCTGGAGGGACTATGTTTCTCTGCTGGCCTGGGAGCATCTTGGGATTCCCCCGGAGGAGCTGGACCAAGAGGCTGGGGAGAGGGCCGTCTGGGCCTCCCTACTGAAGCTGCTACCCCCACGACCCGACCCTGGATAAGAGGAAGAAGATGGATGGATGGATAAAAAAATAAATAAAAACATACAAAATTATGATTTGATAGATTGAAATATTGATTTTGAATTGTGATTTTAAAAATAATAATGGTTTTAAAAAAAAACTCCTATGAACAATTCACCAAGAAACCATCAACAGGAGCAGAAATCTGACTGAACATTTAAGAAAACAACTGATTGCAGTGATTCCAACATTTTAGTTTAGTTTCAACTTAATTTCCAGTAGGTAATATATCAATCAAGGGCTCATCTAATGGGTCAAATGCCATTATAAGAGCTACAGCCATGTAGGAGGATCTTTGCTGAGTGGCTGGACATAGATCTTGTGGTTCTAGACCTCACTGAGGGACGGAGGGGGGAGGGACGGAGGGGGGGGGTGGGGGGGGGCTCCATTTGTAAGGCAAGTGATCAAAAAACGGTAACTTGCCCTATTAAGAGTTAAAAATTAATGGCACAATTTTCATTAATCTAATTTTAATATACTATTTTCCCACAGTTCCCGAGCTAGAGCCCTTTAGCGGTCTGAAGACCCCTGAGCAAAGGCTTGGGTCGGATCTCCTCTGGGTCTGCCTCGGGTTTTTGCCTGGGGACACGTATGCTGCTCCCCACGCCTGCTGTTATATACGTTTTAGCTGCATTTTCTGGTGTTGTTTTTTATTCTTGTCTCTCGGGAACAATAGCGTAAATGTTGGTTTGCAGAGAAAGCCTTTGCTTAGGGGTCCATGACCTCTTAGGGGCCCCAGCACTGACACCACCTCATACTGAAGTGACTGACCGCACCAGACCTTATTTATACCGCAACACATCCCAGATTTCAACGTGATGGTGAGCCGTTTAAACACAACACAAAGCAGACAGTGCTACTTTTAATTACTATGTTAATAACTGTGTATAGTTCATTAGACGGTTGGTAAAAAGTACACTCTTATAATATGCTTCAAAGATCTTAAAAGAACAATGTATTTCAGTATTTTATTCTTTTACAATACAACCATAACCATTACGTACAATGTGTTAGCGATGATGGATACCAAAAAGAGGTACTTAAGTGGATTCCAGGAAAGAAAAAGGAAAGAAGAGCCGCTGGAAGAACGAAAAAAACTTCCCAAAATAAACAACTTCTTTCAAAGAACCGAAAAGGGAGAGGAGGACGGTGCTGCTGCAGTGAGTAAAGATTACCACCAGGAGGTGAATGGGGAGAGCGTGGGTGAGGAGGGGGGCTGTGAGGACAATGCGAGATGGTATTTTTTTTATGCGAGTAAGAGCGTGCAGTTAGTACAATAATTCATGCATCATGTGCGGATTAGAACTACTGCAATTGCGTAGGCACAATTGCGGGATGTGTGTGTGTGTCTGTATGTGTGTGTGTGTATGGGGCACGATTCGGCTCGGTTGTCTACGGCGGGGGGGGGGGGGGGGGGGGGGGGGGGGCTGGGGGAGTTTGGGGGGGGGGGTTCGATAAGCATCTCCCTGAAATTAGTTTTTGGAACTTGGGATGTCTGTAATAGAGACTGACATTTTTTTCAGGAATCCCACGGGTCACGGGATTCCCGTGGGATTCCCGTGGGATGGGAGTCAGTATTAGTAACGATCACGTGATTGGGACGGTACAGGATTAAACATTAACGGGAGCAGACGGGAGCGGACGTAAACCAATAGTAACTAAAAAAAACTAGGATCGATGCCAAAAAATAAAATAAAATAGAAAGAAAAAAAATCCAGTACTGGCGCCGCCATTTTGTAGTTTTTTCCCTTGAAGCCTACACTATAATGCGAGTCAAAAAAACTACACGACCCAAAAACCAACAGTGATTCCGCTCTGAGTTTTTCACCCGCGCTCAAAAACAACAATGGAGGGACCAACAGTTAGTGGCGAACTCGACTTCGAAAAGTTTGATTTGCAACGCAAGCTGAGAACTTTCAGATTCAATGTATTGGCAGAAATCTTATTGAAGAATGGGAGTGGTGCGGGAGCGGGAGTCATTCTGAATGGGAGTGGGAGTAATTTCACCAGGAGTGGGACGGGACAGGATTTAGATTTCTACCCTGGCCCGGGATCGGGACAGGACACAATTTTTTTCTGTGGGAGTGGGACGGGACAGGAGTGAAAATCCACTCCCATGTCAGTCTCTAGTCTCTAGTCTGTAACATGTGGTGGTGCGCTGTCACCAATGGTTCCATTCAAGGTGCGCAGTCACTATTCTTCCGTGTGTGATCATATACTGCTGAGAATTACATAATTGTATCTTCTTGGCCGATTTATGGAACTGTTGCTGTATCCTGAACCTTTATCACGTCTTGTACTTCATATGGGGCCCATCCAGATAATGTTGCTTACGGGCCTATTGCTGTGTCGTTACGCCATTGCTCTGGAAGCAGACTCCTCGGAGGGTTTTTGTGTTCTCTGTATCCTCCCTTCTCTCTCCTAGTTGAATGTGGTTCAGTTGAACTGTTTTGCCTCACCAGATGCTGGAGCAGGCAATGCAAAGTTATTCAAACCAACAGCTTTTGTTACCAGGCAGCTGGCTTCCAGTGTGGTTCAAAGAATCTTTAAAGCCGTTGTTCTGTCAGATGAGCATACCTATAGTCAATACGCATGAGCAAGACGTCAGATTTGTGTTTATTCATAGTTTCGTTCGAATAATAAACTTTAAACGACTTCAACGGCCGTGTATCCCTTTAGTCCTGTAGTCAGATCGTCATAGGGTTTAAAAAACACCAAAGAGTCAGCTTTTTTTTTTTTTTACACAACTAAAGGATACACGGCCATTAAGGTAGTTGAAATTTTATTTTTCGTGACAAAACTAAAGGGTATTGGAAAGCTTAGACTCTTTCAGGATCTGTGAATAATGGCCCTCAGGAGCTCAGGTCAGATGCAGGTTGGTAAAACCAGATTCTAGCATAGAATTTTTTCTATGCTTCTCAAGCTTTCCCTCCCTCTGAATCACATCTCTATTTGGCTTTTTAATATCATTAATAAGCATAATAATCATGATGATGATTACCATAATAATAATATAATTAATAATCATTTCTTCATGGTGACCTTAGTGCAGCATTGCTATCCAGAAACGCAACCAAACATGTTCTGAAAAAGCAACAATTGTGCTTTTTTTTAGGGCAGTTCAATCTCCCTTGTTTAGAAACACATCAGGCTTCTGAGTTTATTAGTCAAACTACAAGAGCCTGACCTTTTGGGGGCAGAGAACCTGACTTAGAAATTACAATAATATTCTACTGGTTGGGGAAAAAATAATCTGTTCTAACTCAGCTGTTGTCGGATAAATTTTCTGTACATAAATAAAGAAATATATACATTCCCAAATGATTAAAGAAAATATATTTTATTGAGGACTAAAATGTTTATATTTAATTTTCAGATCAAGATCCAAAAGTTTGCAGCCTGTCTGTGTCATCAATGACTCCAACCTGTATCATCATTTAGAGCAGGGGTCACCAACATGGTGCCCGCGGGCACCAAGGGGCCCTCAAGGACCTCAAGGTGTGCCCTCAGAGTCTTCTGAAAATAGAACAACTCAACAGTGAGCTACGTTTGAAATTTCATTGTATTCTGTTGCTCTTCTTCATATATGGCATTTAAGCATTTATAGAGATTTCAAAATGAAAAAGTCTAAATTTAAAGAAACGATAAAGATATGTTTATAATATATGAAATTTAGGTGAACATTGACCCTTGTAATTCATAGGTCAGTATTAGTAGCCCTTCCGGTGACTCAGTGCCCCTGAAATAGCCCTCAACTGTAAAAAAAAGTTGGTGACCGCTGATTTAGAGGATGGTGGCCATCCAAACTCCGTGAGACCAGGGCCGACTTCAAAAGTGGACTTTCCCCTGATCAGAGTGGAGAGCATCCAGGTATCTGGGGTGCAATCGCCCCAATAAGAAAGCTGACTCAGAATAAAATATCCCACCGCCAGCTCCAGCACGTCATCTACGTGTCCCCTGGAGCCTTGGGGCTCTGAGGGGACGCTGAGTTGGCTCCGAAAGGTGCGTTAGGCCACAGGTCTGCCTGGTGCAGTGAAAGCCTAGGAGAGGGATCTCGGAGCACGGCTGGGGCAGTGGAGGCCTGAAAGGAGCAACGTCTGGGCCATGAGCCGTCCAACCTGCAGCAGGCTGCTGGTCACATCTGGGGAGCTCTGCTTGTTGTTGTCCGGTTAGAGAGGCCTGAGCTGTTCCATACAGTAGATTACAATAATCGTTATCTAATCAGATTTATATAAATACATTTTATAGCTTGTCTATCTGCTCCCCATTCATGACTAACTAAACATCTCATTATATGAAAGGAAAAGTCCAGTCATCAAGGAATAACCAATGGATCATTATTTATACCTAAAACTAATATGTTTGCGGTGATTTAATGAATTTAGTGTTAATCTGTGAAAAAATAAAAACAATAATTTTCATTGCGATCACTGAGTCTGGGAGCGGCCATTTTTGCCCAAATATAGTAGCCCCTCCCTCCTGCCATCTTCCAGCAGTGACGTCACGGTGCGGTAAGCCTAGCGCCATTCTCCCCGCTTTACAAGCTAAATCAATGGGAACTACTAGACACATCTGCAATCAACAACAATTATTGAAGATTTCCAGAGGACTTCACCATTGAAATTCACCAGAGCTATAGTGAAACTGACAATGCCCACGTGCATGGCAGCTGGATGCTGGAATACATCGGGTAAAAGTGGAAAAAAGAGTTATTCCACCTTTCTGATTCCTGATCCTCCACGGACGGGTTGGTCGTTGGATCGCCAACTTGAAGAGGGAGGATTTGCCATCGAACTTCTGGCCAGAGAAAAAACCCGTAATATGTAGCCAACATTTGGAAGAAGAATGTTTTCAAGATGACTTGGATAATAGCGCGTTGTGACAAACACCAGATACAGCACTGGGACTTGATCAACAGCCGATACCGCACCGTGACAATGTCACTAACCAGTAGGTGGCAGTAGTGTTCTTTGACAAACATGGATGCCTCCAGTAAAGCACATTCACATGAAAATTACTCTGAATTAAAAACACTGATCATTTATTGAACAGGATGGAATCATTTCAGATTTAAAGAACTTTCAGAAGTTTGGATTCTGAATATGAGCGACTTTTCCTTTAAATATCTTTTTATATTTTTTTAATAACCTTACCTATTTGCACTTTCCAGGATTTTTCACCAAACCAAACTCCCAAGAATTTTAATTGCTTTACTCTTTCTAGTTCCTGATAATATAACTTCGGTTTTACTTCTTGATTTCTTTTTGAGTAAAAAGCAAAAATGTTGTTTTATGAACAGAAAATTAAAACTCCACTTCTAAGACAATTGTTCCATCTTTTTTTTTTTTCCACAGTTTTTTTTTTTTTTTTATTGAATATATAAGAAAACAATAACAATCTCAAATAACAAGTCAATAACAAATATTCCAATACAAAAAGAAATATCACAACTCCTGCTTTTGAAAAATACAATTAAATACACAGGCTGGAACAAAGTATAAAATAAAATAAATAAAAATAAATAAAATAATAATAGTAGTTAAAATAAATTAATCAGTGGGGACTACCAGCTGAAGCTTTCTCAGACATCTTTTGAAAAGGGAAAGTTCATTTTTGAGAGCAGAGATTGAGAGGGAGCATTTTGCATAGCGACATTTATGGATATAATACTTTGTTACAATTATTAGAATATTGATTAAAAATTCCAAATTTTTTTCTTTAAACCGAATTGAATGTTTTGCCAGGAAATAAAATCTAAATTTATTGTTTTAGAAGACAGAAAGTTTCGAAGTTGATCCCATAAGTTTAATACTTCTTTACATTCATAAAAAAGATGTTTAGTTGTTTCCAGTTGAGTTGTACAAAAGCCACAATTCTCAACATTAAACTTAAATCTCTCTCTTAAAAACTCATTTGACGGATATATGTTATTTATTATTTTAAATTGCAATTCTTTATATTTAGGAGGAATTGGGAATTTCAAATAATTTGTCCTAATTTTGACTATCATAGATTTCTTAAAATTTTGTAAGAGAACTGTGTTTTTTGTTCTTCCTGGGCACATATTATTTATAGAATACTGATTCAAAAACGTATTGTTGCATTTATTATCTCTAATGTCTAAATGCTCAAATTGAATCTTATGGAGTCTAGGAATAAGGGAATTAGGTAAACTGTTTTTAATTGAATGAATGAGGACATCAGGGATACTACGTAAAACTTTCTTATAAATTCTTAGTGAACAATCATATTTATACTTCCTGTTAAAATCCTCCAAACTTAGAAAATCACATTTCCATCCACTAAATGAGTAATTGACCAGATTCCCTTATTCCACCAATTTTCTAGAAAAATAGATTTTCTACCACACAGAATGGCTGTTGTTCCACAGTGGAACATTATGAGGGCTGAAGTTGTGCTTAAACATGAACTTCCACTGTAGCAAAACCTGTTGGTGGAAATTAGAGAGTTGTAGGGGGAGTTTTGATCATTCAAAATCACATTTCAATAACAACTCAATACCTCCAACTTTTTGAAATACGAACGCCGGAATAACAAACCAAATGAGATCTCCGTTTTTTAATAGGGACTGAAGCCACCTAATTTTTAAAGTCCCATTCATAATTTCAAAATCAATTGCCTTGATACCACCTTCCTCATAATTTTTTAGCAAATCACTTTTTCTGATATAATGGTGTTTGTTTTTCCAAATATAGTTAAAATTAATTCTATTAATCTGTTTTATGATATTTGGAGGGACGGCTAAGGAATATGCAGGATACGTCAGTCTGGATAAGGATTCAGTTTTTGTTAATAACGTTCTACCAAACAACGTCAAGTCTCTTTGAAGCCAATTATTTAAGGTTTTGCCACATTTATCAATGTTGTCTTGTAAATTTTTTCTAACGCTGGTAGCTTTACATTTAGAAATCCACATGCCTAAGTATTTAATTTCATTTTTAACTGGAATATTAAAAATTGAAGAATCAGAACAGTTGTGAATGCTAATAATTTCACATTTGTTTATATTTAACTGCAGCCCTGAGGCTTGAGAGAAGAACTCTATTACCTTTGGAGCTATAGGAATTTTTTCTTTGTTTTGTAATTGTTCCATCTTATAAACTGCTTTCTGGACTTTCCCTACAATACATTTTATATTCCTTCCGCTTTTCCAAATAGCTCCATCATGAGGCCTGCGAGTTAATGTTCAATAAAGGTTGTTATAAAAAAAGAGAAGATCTTTGCACCCGGAAGGAAAAGCCCAGAATGAGGAGAAGCGCCTCTCTCTACAGGTAGGTCCGAGTCCATCTCGGGTTTTCCGTGTTTTCTAAAGAAATAAACGATTTATTTTATTACATTTTAACGTCTGCCCGTTCTGAGAATGTAGAGAAATGATGCGTTTATTCCAGGTTTTAATAAGAGGTTAGTTTAAGCCTGGCTCAGGTGTTTCTCTCTGATGGACGTCAGACGCTCGGTTTCTAAGGGAGCGTCCACAAATTACTAGGCAGCTGAAAAACGTAGAACAAACAACAGCTTCATTTCCTGAAAGCTGTTGGCTGCAAATCACCCCGGTGACTAAAACCAGTCTGTTCCCCGGAGTATGTGTGCATGGAGAGCCGTTAGTAAAGTTAAGCAGTAAAAAATTAGGAGCAATATTTATGGATATTTAGCGTGTTTTAAGGGAAAAATATAGGGTATTTATTATTTTAGTTAATATTTTTTTAATAAAGTCATTCATAATTTTAAGATTGACAATTAAAAAAAGTGTCAGCAAGCTAAATATTAATTTTACCATACTAAATGTTTAAGTCAAAAATAATGAATTTTTGGCTCCAAACATAATATTTAGTTTGCAAACTAAATATTTAAATAGCTTTGTGCTATTTTTATTTGGCATTTGGTTTGAATTTTATTTTTTATTTTTTAAGGTGTTTTTTTTTTTTTGGCCGTTATTTAATGCAGACAGGAAATTGAGGAGATTGGGACTCCTACGCTGCAGCAGCACCACCTGTCTGGACATTTTATCTAAAAATGCTCATTTTGTTTTCAGCTTCCAGAAAAATGCTGAACTTTCAGTAAGCATTCTGAGGAAACTTTCTTGAAAATTTATGATGAAGAGATGCTTACTTTGGGGCAGAGATGGGAAATGTGGAGTCAACAAGTCATCTCCATGTCATGTATTTAATCTACCCAGCCAATTAACCGGGTGAGTCCAATCTGCACAGGTTGGTTCACCTGCTTCAGTGGGTGGGTAGAATAAACACATGACATGGAGATGACTCGTTGACTCAGAAAGATTACAGTGTAGGGCTTTACGAATATGTACAGGAGCAATAAAAACAACACCTATTAATGCTCTCTTAATTGAAAGTGGGGAAACTCCACTTGAAATGAGGAGAATTAAATTAGCTTTAGCATACTGGATGAAAATTAAAAGTAATATAGATGATCATGTGAATTCAACTATTCTGCAAAATTGTTGGGAATATGTGAAGTTCCAAAGTAATGGATTTGGATGGATGGTTAGGAAATGGATTAAAAAGTATGGATTCGAAGACAAGGAAATAGCTCAATTTAACCCAATTAGCGTTATTCCTCCATGGCTAATACCTGAGGTTAATGTAGATTTGCAAATTAATACAATGAAAAATGATTGGAATTTAAATGAAATAGGGATAAAAACGGATATTTATTTAAGAACTACATATAATAATTACCTTAAAATTTATACAGATGGTTCTAAGAATCTAAAAGGTTATGTGGGTATAGGAATATATATCCCAGAGTTTAAAAAATGTATTCATAAAAGAATATCAGATCAATTGTCGGTTTTTACAGCAGAAATGGTGGCAGTTATATTAAGCTTGCAATGGGTGGAGGAGATTCGACCAATCAGGGTGGTGGTGTGCACAGATTCTAAAGCAGTAGTGGAAAGTATTAAGGGAGAAGGAAATAATAGAAAAGATTTGGTATTAGAAATTCATCATATTTTATTTAGATTATATAGGGGTGGCATTGATGTTTGGTTTTGTCGGGTGCCAGCACATGAAGGAGTAAAAGGCAATGAAAGGCAGATAAATTAGCTAAAAGGGCTTTAGAGGGGGAAATAACAATTTCAATTCCTTTTGGAAAAGGGGAAGGGAAATCACTTATTAAAAGTAAAGAAATGGAGGAATGGCAAAAAATATGGAACGAAGATAGGAAAGGAAGAAGGTTATATGAAGTGCAAAAGTCAATTCGAATTCGAAGCATTAATGAAAGAAACAGAAGAGAAGAAATAATAGTTAGTAGATTAAGAATAGGTCATACCTACTTAAATGACATGCTTTATTTAATAGGGAGGAAAAATAGTGATAAATGTGAGAAATGTGGTGAAAAAGAAAATGTAGAACACATACTGATGAACTGTAAGCTATATGAACACGAAAGGGAAAAATTAAAGAGAATAGTTAGAAGTATAGGGCATGAATGGAATCTTAAAGGAATATTAGGAAATGAAGGAAACATAACAGATATTCATAAACTAATGAAAGCATTGTTTATGTATCTTAAGAATACAAAATTAAAAAATAGAATCTAATAGATGTGAAGTAACGCTACTACACACTCATGTACAGTAGGTGGCGGTATGCACCTTAAAGTTGCTTGTGACCCGCCATAATAGAAAAGAAGAAGAAGAAGAAGACTCGTTGACTCCACATTTCATATCCCTGCTTTGGGGATGCAGTCCTCTGGAAATGACTTCCCCAAACCCACCTAAGGACATATTTAGGAAGAAAGGATGAAGACTATAAGAATCTTTAATCAACATCTGATTATTTTGCAGCAGATTGATTCATTTGTCGGTTTTAAGGGGCAGTATTAGATAAAAGCTTGTTATTAAATTCTAGATTCATCAAACCTAAACTGTACATTTCCGTCCTTTAAAAGTGTAAAACATGTCATGTCGACTGGATGTTTCTCAGGCTGCTTTGAATCATTTTCTGTTGCAGCCGTTTTCCAACCTGTACATGGAAAAAACAAAAAACTGTTAGATGAAACGTGTTGTGGGGATGCCAAAAATATAATATATAATTAAATATGATTATATTCACCTCATTTATGGGCTTGTGATTTCACTCTTTATTCACGTTTCCATAATATATTTTTAAAAGTCACCATATTAGGATGTTTTTTTGTCAAGTAAGATTTATCTCAATATTTCAATTCAATTCAGTTTATTTATATAGCGCCAAATTCACAACACATGTCATCTCAAGGCACTTTACAGTTCAACCAGATCATACAGTCAAATTGATACAAAGTTTTCTATCTAAGGAAAACCAGTTGATTGCATTGACTCATTGACTCAAATACAATCCCTCACACTAAGCATGCTTGTAGCGACAGTGGAGAGGAAAAACTCCCTTTGAACAGGAAGAAACCTCCAGCAGAACCAGGCTCAGTGTGAGCGGCCATCTACTGAGGCCCACTGGGGTTCAAGGAGACAGAAGCAGACATAGAAAAAGAAGCATAGATACAAAAGGCAACTGTCAACCAGCTCCACAGGCGGCCCCGTCCAGGAAACACACAGCCAGGCAGACGAGCTCCGAGCCAGCTCCCATGTCAGAGGATGAAGAGAGCACATCCAGTTAGTCACAGTCAGAGAAACAGGACTACACTGGAAAACAGGCCGATCTCCAACATCTAGAAACAAAGGTGTTGATGGCAGCAGCACAGCTGATATTTCTCTCCAGGATGGAGTCACAGCCAAACAGGAACAGACCAGATGAAGCTACTATGAGAAAAAGCAGAGAGAGCAGAACGTTAGAGATTGAACTAACAGATTCTGCAGAGTGGGAGAATAGAGATAGAATGAAGCAGAATGATGAGAAAGGGGTCCCTATGTCCTCCAGCAGTCTAAGCCTATAGCAGCAGAACTATAGAGATAGCTCAGGATAACCTGAGCCACTCTAACTAGAAGCTTTATCAAAAAGGAAAGTTTTAAGCCTAGTCTTAAAAGTAGACAGGGTGTCTGCCTCACGGACTAAAACTGGTAGTTGGTTCCACAGGAGAGGAGCCTGAGAACTAAAAGATCTGCCTCCCATTCTACTTTTAGAAGTTCTAGGAACCACTAGTAAACCTGCAGATTGAGAGCGAAGTGCTCTGTTAGGAACATAAGGAACAATCAGATCTCTGATATCAGATGGAGCTTGGCCATTTAAGGCTTTATATGTGAGAAGGAGGATTTTAAATTCTATTCTGGATTTAACAGGAAGCCAATGAAGAGAAGCCAGGATAGGAGAGATATGATCTCTCTTTTTCATTTTCATCAGAACTCTGGCTGCAGCATTTTGGATCAGCTGAAGGCTTTTAACTACAGTTTGTGGACTTCCTGATAGTAAAGAATTACAATAGTCCAGCCTTGAAGTAACAAATGCATGGACTAGTTTCTCAGCATCACCCCTGGACAGGAGATTGCTCATTTTTGCAATGTTCCTCAGATGAAAGAAGGAAATTCTAGAAACCTCTTTGATCTGGGATTTGAATGACAGGTCCTGATCAAAAATAACACCAAGATTTTTTACTTTATTATCTGAAATCAGTTTAATCCCATCCAAATGAAGTGACTGGCTAATCAGCTTCTTTTTCAGAGACTCTGGTCCAAAGACTATAACTTCTGTTTTGTTTGCATTCAGAAGCAGAAAGTTTTTGTCCTCGGTATTTCCAAAACTCCTGGTTACGGCCCTGTTTCTAAATGACAAATTCAGTTAGAATAATTCATCCCTCTGGCAGATTGGGGGTTTATGTTCTAATATCTGTTTTTCTGGAAGCAGAGCAGGAGATGGACGACAGAAACCTTCAGCAGGACTTTGAGGACCAGTTCAATGATGTGGTCTCCAGACTGCAGTCCAAGCAGATGTTCCAGTCTGATTGGGACATCGCCTCGTTTGCAGTCTTCTTCATCTTCATCGGTGAGAGCTGCGCTGCATGTGGGAGTAGACCTTTTATCTCTAGTTGTTCTGGATGCTGAGCAGCTGGAAACATTTTATTTTCTTATTTTGGACTCAGCCAACCGAAGGTTTGCTTTGCTAAACCAGGGGTTAAAAAACATTTCAGGCTCTGACCTCAAACATAACACAGACTACAACATACGCTACAGTCTATAGTTATATACAAATATGCAGTGAAGTAATTAAATACATTTTCTTGAATGAAATTTAATGAATAATTTAAATCTATTATTTCATACTTATTTCATTGGTATTTTATTCAATTGTTCATTTCATAATTCATTGGTATATTTGATATGAATTCAATATGAATAAAATATAATTGAATTCTATTCAGTTTATTTCTATAGCTCCAATTCACATCTTGTCATCTCAAGGCACTTTACAGTTCAACCAGATCCTCCAGTCAAATTCATTCAAAGTTTTCTATCTAAGGAAAACCAGCTGATTGCATCGACTCATTGACTCTTCAGCAATCCCTCACACTAAGCATGCTTGTAGCGACAGTGGAGAGGAAAAACTCCCTTTGAACAGGAAGAAACCTCCAGCAGAACCAGGCTCAGTGTGAGCGGCCATCTGCTGAGGCCCACTGGGGTTCAAGGAGACAGAAGCAGACATAGAAAAAGAAGCATAGATACAAAAGGCAACTGTCAACCAGCTCCACAGGCGGCCCCGTCCAGGAAACACACAGCCAGGCAGACGAGCTCCGAGCCAGCTGCCATGTCAGAGGATGAAGAGAGCACATCCAGTTAGTCACAGTCAGAGAAACAGGACTACACTGGAAAACAGGCCAAGCTCCAACATCTAGAAACAAAGGTGTTGATGGCAGCAGCACAGCTGATATTTCTCTCCAGGATGGAGTCACAGCCAAACAGGAACAGACCAGATGAAGCTACTATGAGAAAAAGCAGAGAGAGCAGAACGTTAGAGATTGAACTAACAGATTCTGCAGAGTGGGAGAATAGAGATAGAATGAAGCAGAATGATGAAAAAGGGGTCCCTATGTCCTCCAGCAGTCTAAGCCTATAGCAGCAGAACTATAGAGATAGCTCAGGATAACCTGAGCCACTATAACTAGAAGCTTTATCAAAAAGGAAAGTTTTAAGCCTAGCCTTAAAAGTAGACAGGGTGTCTGCCTCACGGACTAAAACTGGTAGTTGGTTCCACAGGAGAGGAGCCTGAGAACTAAAAGATCTGCCTCCCATTCTACTTTTAGAAATTCTAGGAACAACTAGTAAACCTGCAGATTGAGAGCGAAGTGCTCTGTTAGGAACATAAGTATGTACACCACCACCACCACTGGGAACCCCCATCCTAAACATTAGGGAATGCCTACTGGCTAATAAAAGTTTAAGCTAAACAAAATGTCAGTTACTCTAATACCTGATCTGCACACGTCACAGGTTTGAACAGTTAAAATTGTTTGTATTCATAGCTGCAACATGTTTCTTTTTTTTTAAACCGCAAACAGATTTACACTTTCAAGACTTAATAAACTCAACTTCATCTGAAATCCCAGATGAGCTGCTAGGAGGGTGGAGTGGAGGCAGGGCGAGATCACAGAGGGAGAGAGAGAAGCAGGAAGTTCAAGCCACCTCTTCCATCGATCGCGATGCAAAATCTGAGAACTCTGATAACATCACGAAACTAAACAATCAACAGAGCAATATTACTCGTTTACACGACTTCACCTCATATTTTCATCTCTTAGCATAATATTCAGTTAAAACTCGCTGTGATGTCACAGGTAACTGTTTGCCCACCCACACTGAAAACAATCGCTCTCCTCCTTCTGCTCAGGTGTGGTCCTCACTCTGGTCATCCTGGTCCTGATCCGCTGCTGCTGCTGCTGCTGCTGTGATGATGAAAAGGTAAACACCCACAACTGATGATGGTCTAAAATTTTTAATAGAAAGGGACTTTATGAGAGAGCTCCCACACAAAGGCTGGGAGGAGACGGCGTGATGCCAGGATGGCGGGTTTACACAGCCCCCCCGTGAAGAAGAGAACGGTCCCCAGTGTCGTTTCTGGCAGCCATCTTAGATTTAGTCTAAGTCCTCGGGACTGCATCTGTTAGTTTTAGTCACGTTTTAGTTATTACGATAGTTCTTACTCGGTTTTAGTCGACTAAAACTTAAAAAGGTTTTAGTCAGTTTTATGTTGCAAAAGAAAAAAAAAAGCTTTACAATTTGGAAGAACAACCAGATTCTTTCCCAGACTGGCAGCTCTATCCTAGATGCTACAGTAGCTGGGTATAGAATGCTGCCATGCAGATCATCATTGCTGTTGGACAGAAAACTTTGATTTATAGAATTCAAATAAACTTTTTGATGAATTAATGTTCTACCTTATAAAAAAGTGTCTCACAAAAGTTGGGAAAATAGCAGATCTAGTTCAACACATCCTACCGGTCAATCTAGCAGAGAAACGGGCTAACAACAACTACCATAAAGGAATGGTTTTAGACTCCAGGGTTTCCACCCCAAAGCAAACACTTCCTGATCTACTATGAATTCTGCTTTACACACAGATCAATAAAATCTGCAGTACTGCAAAAAAAGAAAATAACAAAATCGTTCTTCTTTCTATTTTGGTTTTATTTCTTCAATTTCCCCCTCGGTTCCTGCAGCTCAGGGGTCAAAGTAGATTTAAATTCACAGGCCCTGATATGAAAAATACAGAGAGAACCTCCATAATTGCCTTGTAATGCCATGGCAACCCAGACCTAAAGTGAATGAATATGCTACTAAAATGTTGAAATATTCACAGGAAACGGAGAAAATGTTTTAATGAGAATACAAGCAAACATTTCCATCATATTTAAATAGATAGAAACTAGAATAATGAGAGAGAAATATTCAAATATCTATGTATCCTTTTATCTGGATATTTATCCAAAAATAAACAGAATGCAATGAATTTTTGGGGGGGATTTAATTTAGGGTTTCCTTTTGAAATTAGAGAAATTAAAGAGTGTTTAGACTCACCTCTTGTGAGCTGGAAGAAATAAAATCTCGATAGTTAGACAAAGAGATTCTTTACGCTTGGCAGAGGATGATCAGCCACATATAGTTTATTAAGTAGCGAGAGCAGGAAAAGGGGGGTGGGGGTTGTATACTTACCTTATACTTGCCTGCAGATAGCGCCACTGTGGATCTATATATAGAAGTTCTGTTACTACACCACCACACATTGAGTGATTGCTGCAAACGTATCCAGCTTTGAAAGCATTCTTTTTGTCCCAGGACAGGCCAGCAGTGCAGATCAAGATGTTTTTTTAGGAGTGGCAATGGAATCACGATGCCCTGTAGGCTATGTAATGTGTTTGAGGCAGTCAACCAAAATCCCGGATGATTTTGAAATTCCTCCTTGACATTTTTTTCTGTCTGAAAAAGTAGGATATGTCCGTAAAAAAGAGGACGTCTGGTCACCCTAACTAAAGTATTCTTTGTAATGTGGCGGAAGCCAAACTAGTTTTTGCAATCTTTCATTCTAGATTAAATCTGTTTGGTTGATTTAGCTTTTTATCCTTAGAGTATTTGTGATTTTTTAAAATAACTGTAAATAAAGTGTTTTTTGTTTTTTTTCAGATTTTAGTTATGAACCCATTACCGCATTTTCACGACCATAAGGCGCACCGTACTAAAAGGCGCAGTCTCAGTTATGTGTGCCATTACTGTATTTAACACATAAGGCGCACCGGACTATAGGGCGCAGGTTTTATATACAGGTACATGTCCTCTACTACCTTTAAATACCTCTACTGCGTATTTAAAAATAGAGAAGGAGCAAAACTGAGTATGATTGTGCTTTATTCATGTATTTATTAGAGTATTAATCAAACCCATCAAAGTCATCATCCTCTGTTTCTGAATTAAACAGCTGCGCTAAATCAGACATGCCAGTTTCCCCTTCTTCTTCGCTGTCAGTCACTTTCCATGCCGGGCGGCTCCTCGGAAATGATGCCAGCAGACACGTTAGCCCAAGCATCTACAATCCATCCGCAAACTGTGGCGTAACTTGCCCGGCGCTGCCTTCCACTTTTCGTGAACCTGTGGTCTCCGTCGGTCATCCATCGCTCCCACGCCGCTCGCCGCCTTACTTTGAACGGCCGGTTGACACCGATGTCGAGCGGTTGAAGTTCCTTTGTCAGACAGCGAGCACAGCGTTCATTTGTTTCACCATGTTTTTCACATCGGCTGTGAGATGGGCACGCATGGAGTCACAGATTAACAGCGATGGTGATGCGTGGAAAAAACCACCTGGTCTCCTCACACACACCTGCCTCAGCCACGCTTCCATCATCTCCTCAATGAGGAGATGAGGAGTTGTGCATGGTGGTCTCAGAAGTCCGCAGTAACAACGCACATGTTAAGGAAAAAAAAGACGCTTATATGCGCCTTATAGTTGTGAAAATACGGTATTTGACTGTGTGTTTCAGAAATAATGTTAAATAAAGGGGATATCTTTCTGCCTTCCTCCTTTCAGCCTCGCAGGAGAATGGTTGGCATAGAGAACTACGGGCTGCAGCCCTGAGTACCGACCCAGTCATGGAGCAGAACCTGCAAACCGCCTTCCTGCTGCTCAGGACACCCAGCTGGAATTAGAAAGCTTCTTCTTTTTCACATTAGATCAAATCTTGTTTGTTAAAGCCTTGGAAAAGGCAGCACACGTGATTTTTTTTTTTTTCCAGTCAAATCTTTGTGGTTCTTATTGCAGGTGGGGTAACACCAGAACCGCAGGGAGACGTCGGCTGTCTGCATTTTTAGAAGCTGTTTAGAGTTTTTTATTGCTGAAATTATTATAACTGAATTGAGTTTTTCTGTAGAAATAAAATGCTTGCTGTTTCGCTCCGTGTTCTGTTTGGTCAGTAATGACTGGGTCCACTGGGCCACAGCAGGGGTTCTGTGACGGATCATCAGATGGTACTAACCCAGAAAATCTGCCAATCTGGATTCTGCTCATTTTTCATGTTGGTTTCATGAACCAAGCCGCTAAAAATCTGTTGATTGGTCCTAAATTGACATACATTCATTTTCAATAGTATGTTTGGATCTAACTAGGACTGTTTGGGCATCTCATGTCCCTTTCCAGTTCACCAGATCATCCAGTCAGATTGATTCAAAGTTTTCTATCTAAGGAAAACCAGCTGATTGCATCGACTCATTGACTCTTCAGCAATCCCTCACACTAAGCATGCTTGTAGCGACAGTGGAGAGGAAAAACTCCCTTTGAACAGGAAGAAAACTCCAGGAGAACCAGGCTCAGTGTGAGCGGCCATCTGCTGAGGCCCACTGGGGTTCAAGGAGACAGAAGCAGACATAGAAAAAGAAGCATAGATACAAAAGGCAACTGTCAACCAGCTCCACAGGCGGCCCCGTCCAGGAAAGTCTGGCTTTAGAGCTCATCATAGCACTGAAACAGCTCTGGTGAAAGTCACTAATGATATTCTCATGGCCTCAGATAATGGACTTGTATCTGTGCTCGTCCTGTTGGATCTTAGTGCTGCATTTGATACAGTTGACCATAATATTCTTTTAGAAAGACTTGAATATTTTGTTGGAATTAAAGGAACAGCACTAGACTGGTTTAAATCTGATCTATCTGATCGATTTCAGTTTGTTCATGTTAATGATAGATCTTCCTCACGCTCAAAGGTTACCTGTGGAGTACCACAGGGATCAGTGCTAGGACCAATTCTCTTTACTTTATACATGCTCCCAATCGGTAGAGTTATTAGACAGCATGGGATTAATTTCCACTGTTATGCTGATGATACCCAGCTATATCTGTCTATAATCCAGATGAAGCTAACCCATTACATAGATTACAGGCATGTCTGAGGACATAAAAACCTGGATGACTCTTAACTTTCTGCTTCTGAATGCAGACAAAACAGAAGTTATAGTCTTTGGACCAGAGTCTTTGGGAATCCCAAGATGCTCCCAGGCCAGCAGAGAAACATAGTCCCTCCAGCGTGTCCTGGGTCTCCCCCTGGGCCTCCTCCCAGTGGGACGTGCCTGGAACACCTCACCAGGGAGACGTCCAGGAGGCATCCTAACCAGATGCCCGAGCCTCCTCAACTGGCTCCTCTCCATGTGGAGGAGCAGCGGCTCTACTCTGAGTCCTCCCTAAGGGAGAGCCCAGACACACTACGGAGAAAACTCATTTCAGCCGCTTGGATCCGGGATCTCATTCTTCATAGATGAGGTTAGGAACGTAGATTGACCGTGTCGTGGGAAAAAAGTATTCAACTATTAACTAATACTAGTTAAATAAACGGAGGTCGATGGATTTCACTCAGTCGGCACATTTATTCATATCTTTGCAAAGAGAGAACAGATCATCATACAGCCCTAATGGCACAGCATTCTGCCCTCTTCTGATCTGAGCAGCGTTCTTTCCTCCTTACTTACAACAATGGAAAGTAGTCAGAGTCAAAACTAATTACAGACACTTTGGTTAAACAGTAACATGTTATGAATAAACCTGAGAAAGAATCTGGTTTGTTATGGGAAGAAGCTCTGTCTGGTCTACAAACACCATCCTGCAGAGAATGGTGTGGCCTTCAAGGTGAAACAGGCTGAGTGAAAACTTTTATAGAGAGTAAATAGGATAAATGAATATATAATAGAAGAGAAATCTAAATTTTCCAACAAAAGTCCACCCTTTCAATTATAAAAGACAACAGTGAAACTGCCACCAAGCTGAAATCCTCAGCCGACCATCCAGCCAATCACACTCTCCTCCACAGATGTCTGCAATGCACTGAGCAGGATCAGTACACACAAGGCAGCTGGACCAGATAACATCCCAGGACGTGTACTCAGGACATGTGCGGAGCAGCTCGCTGGGGTTTTACAGACATTTTCAACCTGTCTCTTGCCCAAGCAGCTGTACCAACATGCTTCAAATGTACTTGCATTGTGCCAGTGCCAAAACACTCCAGCCCAAGGTGCCTTAACGACTACCGCCCTGTAGCACTCACACCAATCATTATGAAGTGCTTTGAGCAGCTGGTCCTGGCACACCTGAAAGACTTGGTACCATCCACATTGGACTCACACCAGTTTGCATACCGAAGCAATAGGAGCACAGAGGACGCAGTATCCATGGCACTGCACTCTGTGCTCACACATCTGGACAATAAGAACACTTCTGCATGCATGCTGTTTGTGGACTTTAGCTCAGCATTCAACACTGTCATTCCGGCCAAGTTATTAGCCAAACTTCTTTTCTTTTTCTTTTTTTTTTTTTACAGTGTCCTGTCTGGCAATGTGGCAATAAGAATAATTGTCTTGATGCAAAAAGAGCCCAACAGATTTTACTTTCACAAGTGTAGCGGTATGGCAAATGGCTTATTGCTCCACTTGTTTCATGCATATAAATTACTTTATTATAATTATGCAGGGAGTTTTACAGTTTATATGGACACTGCAATGTAAATAGAGCTGAAAAACTGAAGAAGAAAAGGAAAAAAGAGAAAAGATGAAAGAAAGAAGAGATAGAAAGGAGACAATGACAAAACATTTTCAGTCTGCTTCATCACCTGCAACGAGATGAAAAAAGAACAGCACAACCGAAAGACATGGTACGAGACATACAATAAAGCAACACCTTGAAACTATCGCTAAAGTAGTATTATTAAGTCTGACATGTACTCTGTGTTACCTGAAGATACGGATGTGGGGTTTCTGCATGGAAGTGAATCTCTAAGTACCTGGAGAGGGTGAGGGTGAACTTGTGCATGTAAAGTTTATCCATAGAAAAAATGCTCAATAGTGGTTGTGGAGAGCTGGAGAGGCGCCCCCCCAGAGCACTGAGTCCAGCGCTGGGAGACCCAAAGCCCCAGGCGCCCAAAAGGACCCCAAGAGCGAAGGCACTAAGGAGGGGCCAGCCCAGGAAATCAGACCCCCACCAAGGGAGGAGGAGAGACAGCCCAGAGGAAGCCCCCCAGCCGCCGCCATGCTGGCGCCTCGGGGAGCCGCGGGGACGAGTCTGCAAGGCACTGCAGCGGGTGGCGAAAGCCACCCAGCGCATCACTGGAACTTCACTACCCACCATTGAGCACATCCAGAAGAAATGCTGCCTCCATGGAGCCCGCAGCATCTGAAGGACTCATCCCACCCAGCCCACAGACTGGTTTCTCTCCTACCCTCCGGCAGGCGTTTCAGGTGCCTCCGGACCAGAACCAGACTTGTCTGTTTACTGAACTCTAACCCTCACTGATGGACTCTACTCTCCTTCCTCACTTCAACCACCGTTTTGCTATTCTGTTATTTACAAGACTGTAATGTTCACCTGCACTCCTGACTGTTACTATAGTAACAACTCTATATGCATCTTGCACAACTCACTTTGACTGATTATTGATTTGCACTGCCGACTGCTTATTCACAGTACAATAACGTACTTTAAGTGTAGTATGCAATTACCTTCCACTGCACTTTAATTTAGATAGCTTCTGGACAAACCTTACTTATTAATTTTATAGTAAAACCCATCTGTATATATGCTATTGTACATAACTGTAAAAACCTTTTTCTATAGTAATATCCACCTGTATATTATATTCGGTATATATCCAGCTATAAATTTAGTTCATAACACTAGTGATCTATATATTATATTCATTATTTATAATGGTATTCATCTCTATACTCATTCAGTAGAAAACCCATGTCTTGTATTTATGGAACCATTATTTATCCTGCACTTTTGGTTAGACCTAAAATGCATTTCATTGCCTTGTACCTGCACCTGTATAATGACAATAAAGTTGAATCTAATCTAATCCAATAAAAGGATAATATCCTTGTATAATTGATATTAATAAAAGGAAAATTTATGAATATAAAAATTTAAGGTGCTATTTTGTTTACATTTTCATAAGTCAGAGCAACCATCACCTTTTCTCTGTCTTAGTCAGAACTTCAGACATTCATGGCATGGGGACAAAGCAACATCTGTCATGATGGGTGTCACAGAGAGTAAGCCCAAGATGCAGAACACACACGGAGGCACTGGTAAAAGTCCAAAGAGTTTATTAAAGGCTCAAGCACATGAATCAAAGTTCAGGCAGGGGACTGATTCGCTGGGGTCTGTGCGGGGAAAGGGAGATGGCTGGATTTGAGCTTCCAGCTCACTGCAGGGAAACAACAGGGGAAATCCACATGGGAACCTCTTAGGGAAACTCCACAGGGGAGTCGACAGGTAGCATCCACGTAGACTTCTTGGGTTGGCTCACCAGGGCAGATTAGCAGGTTAGCTTTCCTAGAGCGTCAGGCTTGGGACTGGCTTCCTATGATGCAACTCTCCCAGAGCTGCAGGCCAGAGACAGGTTGCCAGAGAGACAGTTCTTCCAGAGCTTCACAGGGAAACAGGGGGTTAAGCTCATCCAGAGCTTTCACGAGGAGACAGGTGGTTAAGCTCATCCAGAGCTTTCACGAGGAGACAGGTGGTTAAGCTCATCCAGAGCTTTCACGAGGAGACAGGTGGTTAAGCTCATCCAGAGCTTTCACGAGGAGACAGGTGGTTAAGCTCATCCAGAGCTTTCACGAGGAGACAGGTGGTTAAGCTCATCCAGAGCTTTCACGAAGAGACAGGAGGTTAAGCTCATCCAGAGCTTTCTCGAAGAGACAGGATTCCAACTAAGATCAAAACTGCGGCGTGGGATCAAGGTCAGGCATGAGCTTATAAAGGAGAGGTCTTCTAATGAGAGGATTAGGAACAGGTGTGCAGGAAGGTTCCAGCTCCAGAAGACCCACAGCGCATCCTGCTGGAGACAGAGGGTAATCTCCAGATCCCCACAGTAACTCCAAACCTAAGGGAAAAACAAAGAGAGCAGAAGAGGATCCTCGGCGCCCTCTGGTGGGCAAGCCTGAGGATCCCAACAGAGCCCCCCCCTCAAGGGCGGATTCCAGACGCCCCCTGAAATAAAAAGTCCAAAAAAAAAAAACAACAAAAAACAACCCACTCAGGGTGGGCGGAGGGGGCACTAGGGCGAGGAGGGCCAGAACCAATAGAAAAAGAGGTCCAACAAACAAAAAACAACCCACCCAGGGTGGGCGAAGGGGGAAACAGGCCAGGAGGGCAGAAAACAAAACCAGAGTCCAGAACAAAAAACGATCCACTTATGGTGGACGAAAACAAAAGAAAACCCAAAAACTTTCTTGGGCAAAGTCTCTGGAGGCCAGCCGAGGGACCGGCGGCGGGACAGATTCTCAGGTGACCGGCCGAGGGACCGGCAGCGGGACACAGTCTCAGGTGGCCGGCCGAGGGGCCGGCTGCAGGACACAGTCTCAGGTGGCCTGCCGTGGGGCCGGCTGCAGGACACAGTCTCAGGTGGCCTGCCGTGGGGCCGACGGCGGAGGCGTAGTTGCTGCTCAGGAGGTCGACCGTTGAGATGAAGGTGGAGCAGCGTCTTAGGGGGACCACCGCCGGGCCGGAGACAAGGTTGAGGTTCAGGAGGCCGGCCTACAATCCGGCAACGGAGCAGAGTCTTAGGTGGCTGGCAGCGGGGTCGAAGGCGACGCTGACACTCTGGGGGTCTGCCCCGGGGCCGGAGGCGAAGCTGGCGCTCTGGAGGTCTGCCGCGGGGCCGGAGGAGAAGCAGCTTATCAGGAGGATGACGCCCAAGCTTCAGCAGGTACCCCCACGGGGTACCCCGTCCCCTCCTCGGCAGCTCAGGAACAGTCTCAGAAACAGCCGCCGACTGCGGCTCTGGAGGAGGCTCAGAGGAGACCGCCGACTGCGGCTCTGGAGGAGGCTCAGAGGAGACCGCCGACTGCGGCTCCGGAGGAGGCTCAGAGGAGACCGCCGACTGCGGCTCCGGAGGAGGCTCAGAGGAGACCGCCGACTGCGGCTCCGGAGGAGGCTCTGAAGAGACCGCCGACTGCGGCTCCGGAGGAGGCTCTGAAAAGGTCGCCGACTGCGGCTCCGGAGGAGGCTCTGAAGAGGCCGCCGACTGCGGCTCCGGAGGAGGCTCTGAAGAGGCCGCCGACTGCGGCTCCGGAGGAGGCTCTGAAGAGGCCGCCGACTGCGGCTCTCTAGCAGGGGAGCCCGCCGATTGCGGCTCCCGATCAGGAACCGGGGACCCCTTCCGATTGCGGCTCCCGATCAGGAACCGGGGAGCCCGCCGATTGCGGCTCCCGATCAGGAACCGGGGAGCCCGCCGATTGCGGCTCCCGATCAGGAACAGGGGAGCCCGCCGATTGCGGCTCCCGATCAGGAACAGGGGAGCCCGC
This sequence comes from Cyprinodon diabolis, assembly GCA_030533445.1. Lineage (NCBI taxonomy): Eukaryota > Metazoa > Chordata > Actinopteri > Cyprinodontiformes > Cyprinodontidae > Cyprinodon > Cyprinodon diabolis. Next base: position 41,408,818 of record CM060077.1, read on the forward strand.
CGATTGCGGCTCCCGATCAGGAACAGGGGCAGGTGACACCACCGACTGTGGTTCACCCTCAGGAGCAGGAGGGACCACTGATTGCGGTTCCACCTCTGGGACTGGAGGGAACATCCATGGAGGCTCAAGTTCAGTCTCTGAGAAGGCTTGAAAAGTCTGTAGAGGGCTCTTGGCGAATTGTGGTCCCTGTAGAGAGGCTCTTGGAGGCCTATCACCATCAACTCCGAACTCAGCAGTCCTTCTAACCTTTAGCTCAGGAGTCTCAAGACGGCACAGGGCAGGCTCAGGGGTCTCTGGACGGCACAGAACAGGCTCAGGAGTCTCTGGATGACACAGAGCTGACCCAGGGGTCTCTAGACGGCACAGAGCTGGCTTAAGGCGACGCCTTTTCTTACGCCGAGAAGTATTAGAGGCTAAGCTAAGTGGTTTATTGAAAGGATCAGACGCACAATTAACCGGTTGAGAAAAAATAATTCCTGAATGGATTACAGGATCTGGGGCTAACAAATCAGGCATGGGGTCTGGTTCAAAACAAACTGGGTTATTTTCTGGTCTGGGAGCTGGATTAGGCTGGCGTGAAACAGAAAGCGGAGGCTCGAAAGGGCAGATATCATCCCTATCTCCATAGAAAAGGTTCCATAACTCAGCTTCATGGATGTGGGGAGCTCGATTAACAGGCGAGGGAAATGGTTTTGAAAACACAGAGACAGGTTCAGGTGTCTGGTCAGGCTGTACGGCTCTGGGTCTTGTTAGCAGCTCGATATCTAACCCGACTGCTAGCTCAATGAGATCCTCAAGGGTATCAGGCTCAACGTAAAAGCTTAGCTCGCTTCTGACCGGTTCATTAAGAGCTTGGATAAATGCGGTCATAAGCGCAGACTCGTTCCACCCAGAAACGGCTGCTTTACTCTGGAACTCAGAAGAAAACTCAGCAACGGACCTATTACCCTGTTTTATTTTCAGAAGATTGCCGGAGAAGGAGCACTTAGAAAACTGACTAAAAGTTCTTTCTAATTCTCGGATGAACGTTTCATAATAACAGTTAAATTTTGACGGGAATCTGGTCTCAGCCCATTCAAGGGCTTCACCGGACAGAAAAGACACAACAAACGCTATCCTATCCCTATCATACAGGAAATCAGACTCATAAAATTGAAAAAATAACCGACACTGAAATAGAAAAGACTTGAGCTTACTTGGGTTGCCAGAAAACCTCTCAGGAAGAGAAGGACCGGGTGACGAAAACGACGGGATGAGTTCTGACCAGAAAGGAGGGTTATTATCTTGACTGGAAAGTGACGGACGGACTTCCGGAAGTGACGAAACCGGAACCGGAAGTAGAACTGGCGCCATCTTGTGAATCCCACGAAGCCGGTGGGATCTTGAAACGTGTGTCTTCTTAAAGTCAAAATGGGATTTTAACTCACGGAGGGACTGTGTGTGATCAGGAGTCAGAGCGTCCTGTTTCTCAGACCTACGACGGAGGTGATCTGCTGGGCTTTGTGTTTGGCCGCAGTGTTCTGTCATGATGGGTGTCACAGAGAGTAAGCCCAAGATGCAGAACACAGACGGAGGCACTGGTAAAAGTCCAAAGAGTTTATTAAAGGCTCAAGCACATGAATCAAAGTTCAGGCAGGGGACTGATTCGCTGGGGTCTGTGCGGGGAAAGGGAGATGGCTGGATTTGAGCTTCCAGCTCACTGCAGGGAAACAACAGGGGAAATCCACATGGGAACCTCTTAGGGAAACTCCACAGGGGAGTCGACAGGTAGCATCCACGTAGACTTCTTGGGTTGGCTCACCAGGGCAGATTAGCAGGTTAGCTTTCCTAGAGCGTCAGGCTTGGGACTGGCTTCCTATGATGCAACTCTCCCAGAGCTGCAGGCCAGAGACAGGTTGCCAGAGAGACAGTTCTTCCAGAGCTTCACAGGGAAACAGGGGGTTAAGCTCATCGACACAGACAGAGTGTCAGGAGAACCAGACCCAGAACCTGCTGGAAGGTCAGCAGACCCAAGTCCTTGAGCAGGTCCCAGAACCAGAACCTCTGGCTGTAGAACCCACCAGGCTGCTGGAGCGGCAGTAGAAGTGGCTGTAGGCGCGGCGGCGGCTGGACAGAGCGAACAGGAAGTACTTCAGCTGTCCTTCCTGTCAATCGGAGCACAGAACCCATCAGAACCGACACCGACAGGACCTACCGCCAGGTTCTGTCTGCGTGGAAGATCCGGTACCTTGGGGGTTCTGTAGGACAGACGTAAGGTGTTGACTTCACTCCAGGCTTCAGGAACATCTGGAACAACAACAGCAGAACCCGATCAGAACCAGGCCGCCAGAACCGCCTGAGTGGTCCAGTATCTCCAACCCATCCTGGACCTTTTCCACAAACAAACTGGGTTCACCCTGTGATCCCAAATGCAGGTTCTGACCCGGATCAGGTGGGTTCTGAACCAGGTTCTCCATCTGCCCCATCATGAACCCCATAAATGGACCGGCTGGTTCTGCTCTGATTCACTGACAGACAGAGAATCGGACAGAACCGCCCTGGTTCCTCAGCAGAACCTCTCTGTTGGACCATCTGGTCCAAACTGATCCAGTATGGTTCTGGCAGTTGATCCGAGTCAGAACCTCCTCTTTGCTCTGGAAGGTTCTGCTTGGATCGGGTCCAGAGGTTCTGGACAGGCTTGGGTGGCTCCACCATCCTTCAGAACCTCTGGCTTCTAGAAGCTTCAGAACCGAGACGTTGCGCCGCCTCACCTGGCATGGAGACGGACGGGTCGGCGGCGTCCTGCAGCGTCCACGCCGGGTGTCTGACGAAGTGGTGGTTCAGGACGGCCCGCTTCCTCTCCGGGTCGTCTGTCAACTGATGAACATAGGATCAGCTGGGAGGACAAGAACCCCAGCAGAACCAGAACCGGAGGTCCACTAACCTGTCTGGTGTCAGGGTCGATGAGGTCGAAGAACGCCCGGACCGTGGCCAGAACCAGCTCCTTGCACCTGCAACAGAGAGGAGTTCAGCGTCTCAGAACCGGGCCGACCCAGAGCGCCGGTTCTGATGGCCGATTACCAAACGATGGAGAGGTGGTCGGTGGAGAGCCAGGTTCTGGGGACAGCGGTGGCCTGGAAACAGAACATGGAGGAGATGAAGGAGAAGCAGCGGATCGACGGTCCAAACGCTACCGACCGGGCCTACCACCAGCGCCAGCTTGTTGGGATCTCCGGGAGGGCAGGGGAGGGACGTCAGACCCGATCGGACCTGGTAGTCACGGTAACCGCCGCCCACCGACAGAACAGTGACGTTCCTGATGGGCTGAAACTTACGATTATTTTATCGCTTAATAATCCAAAGGTTTCTTAAAGAAGACTTTTTACAAAAGTAAACCAGGTGAACTTCAAACTTTTTTGGAAAGAGCACATTGATGGACGAAAACATTGCAATTTTGAAAACATATTTTCGCAGTTTAATTTAATTTAGAAAACCTGTTTTTACAGTTCAGTCTAATTTTAGTGATCTATAAATGGAAAAACAGAAAGGACCGTGTTTTTAATAAATGCAATGTAGTCACTTCATTTAATTTACGCATTAACCTGAGCAACAATCCTTTCCTTCACCATTTTCCTCTCCTTATTTCTCTGTCTGGCAAATCTGGTCTCATTGGCTTATTCTATGGGCTTAGTAGTTAACACTGGATTAAAAGCTGGATTAAATCTAGCTGAGATAACCAAGACCATCACTGCAGTATCACTTATTTTATCTATATTTAAGCAACTTTTGAAATAATTAAAATGTTGATTTCTTTACAATCTTGGTATAATTGCTGCTCTAAGTGGGTCGCTCTGTCAGCTAAAGGAATATTTTACAGTCTCTATACTCTTAACGTTTAATTTTTTACTAAATTAGTTGAGGATTATTTAAGTAATTTATTAATCTGATTAATTGTTTCAGCCCTGGTTTAGTTTGAGCGTGAGCAGGAGAGAGCTGCAGTTCTGTGTTTTGGCCACAGGTGGCAGTATAATTACAAGACTTGGTAATTCTTCTTTAAGATCCAATTTAACTTACTTGCTTTAAAAAACAAACATTTATCAATTAAAGAGTGTTTGCAGATTGATTGAAGGTCTTCCTGCCCTCAGCATTGCAGTTTGGTAGAACAAGACGGTTCCAGTTAAAGTCCAAACCCAGTTCAGTTAATGTCTGTGATATTTCCAAGGCAGCAGCTGGCCTGCAGCAGCATGCAGGGGTTGTCATGGAGACCCGTTTATCCATAGATGCCACTCTGCTGCTGGTCTGCAGACCATCCTGCTGCTGCGTAGGGAGGAGAAATATGGCCGCCTGTCCACCCCGTTAACCCTTTTCCATGTGAAGATTTGAAGCCTTCCTCATTCCTCTGCTCTCTGTCCCCCCCTCAGATACAGGATGCCAGGAACCACGTGAACCAAGCTCTGCTGCTTCTGAGCAGCCGCGATGAGACGTACCAGTTCAAGACTGGAGCCGAGGTCAACAAGGTGGGTCAATCTGAGCCGGACGCGTCTGAAACCCGGAGCGTCTGCGATGATGACCGACCGGATGTTTGTGTTTACGCTGCAGCTCATGGACGCGGTGATGTTGCAGCTGACCCGAGCACGGAACCGCCTCACCACTCCTGCATCCCTGACTCTGCCAGAACTTGCCACCAGTGGACTGATGGTACGGAACGCCATGGGAAGGCCGTTCACACTAGCTCTGCTTTCCGCACCTTCCGGTCAAAGGTGCATATCACCCTGGAGCATGCAGGCGGCAGCATCATGCTGTGGGCCTGCTGTTTCCTCAGTAGGAAAGGGAGAGCTGCTGCAGTGTTAGCTTTTTATTGACGCTCTTCACATATTAACATCTATCTGTTATGCTACGTTCAAATTGAACGCTTTCAGTAGCAGAAGTAGCCGCTTTACATGCTAAGTCTATGGATGACGCGCATGAAGTCGCATCAAAAGGTCCTGCAGCGCATGTAGAGCAGCAGGAGCTGCGCCTCATGAGCTTCTGAGCATCAGAGGCGCTTCACAAGCAGCAGCAGCTGGAGGTGGAGAAATGGAACTTAAGCTTCTGGATGCGCCACATCATCCAATCAGAGAAGCTGATCTGGGAGCTGGCAGGGAGTCAGACACAGCACTGCTGATGCAGAGCGCTATGATCACTCCTCTGAAACAGTTTATTAACGCGCACATCAGGTTATCCTGATCTATCTCTATAGTTCTGCTGCTATAGGCTTAGACTGCTGGAGGACATAGGGACCCCTTTTTCATCATTCTGCTTCATTCTATCTCTATTCTCCCACTCTGCTGACTGTCAGGCAGCAGGCTGACAGCAGGCTTACAGGCTGCGAGTGCGAATCCTTGCTTTGATGAAAGAAGTTTGACATTTGTTGTAAACTGGTGCTATAGAAATAAATTGAAATTATATAAATTAACTTCAAATGTAGAAACCTGCCGGCAGAATCTGTTGGCTTTTATTATCCTGCTGCCTGCAGTTTGTAGCACAGACCTGAAAAACGCTAACATCTACTTCCAGCCGCCACCAACAGGAGGGGAAAACCCCCAAGAGGCGAGCGTGTGAACATCGCATAATTATAAACAAACAGCAGTAATTGCCTTCTGTTTCTGCTTCACTTTTCGAACAAAATTCAGTGAGGATTTTGGTTGGAAAGTCAGAAAGTCTGGACCGTTCCAGGGTGGGAATACTTTAGCAAGGTTTACAAAGCCTTTCCCTGTCCTTTCATCTTACCACCAGAAAATGTTCACGCCCCCCATGCCTGGTGACGTGATGGTGAACTTTTACATCAATCTGAGCAAACTGTGTCTGACCGTCTACCAGCTGCACGTTCTGCCCCCAAACACCACCAAGGTAAGAGGCTCCTTCTGCTCATCGGCTCCTCCTGCTTTTCACCTGCTGATTTACTGCTTCCTCTGCTTTCCTCCTCAGAACTTCAAACCAACAGGAAGCTCAGTGTTGCACAATCCTGGAGCCATGTTGTAAGTTTCCAGACGCAGTGTTGCCAAATCTGCCTGTTTGATTTTATTTTATTAATGGAGGAAGAACACTGATCGGTGTCCTAAGCCAGTGTTCTGTCAGCTCAGCATACGGCATCGGGCCAGCATACCGCATCAGGCCAGCATACGGCATCAGGCCAGCATACGGCATCAGGCCAGCATACAGCATCAGGCCAGCACACCGCATCGGGCCAGCATACCGCATCGGGCCAGCATACGGCATCAGGCCAGCATACGGCATCAGGCCAGCATACCGCATCGGGCCAGCATACCGCATCGGGCCAGCATACTGCATCAGGCCAGCATACGGCATCAGGCCAGCATACCGCATCGGGCCAGCATACGGCATCAGGCCAGCATACCGCATCGGGCCAGCATACCGCATCGGGCCAGCATACCGCATCAGGCCAGCATACGGCATCAGGCCAGCATACCGCATCGGGCCAGCATACCGCATCGGGCCAGCATACGGCATCGGGCCAGCATACGGCATCGGGCCAGCATACGGCATCGGGTCAGCATACCGCATCAGGCCAGCATACGGCATCAGGCCAGCATACCGCATCGGGCCAGCATACCGCATCGGGCCAGCATACGGCATCGGGCCAGCATACCGCATCGGGCCAGCATACCGCATCGGGCCAGCATACCGCATCGGGCCAGCATACGGCATCGGGCCAGCATACGGCATCAGGCCAGCATACGGCATCAGGCCAGCATACCGCATCGGGCCAGCATACGGCATCGGGCCAGCATACGGCATCGGGCCAGCATACGGCATCGGGCCAGCATACCGCATCGGGCCAGGATACCGCATCGGGCCAGCATACCGCATCGGGCCAGCATACGGCATCGGGCCAGCATACGGCATCGGGCCAGGATACCGCATCGGGCCAGCATACCGCATCGGGCCAGCATACGGCATCGGGCCAGCATACGGCATCAGGCCAGCATACGGCATCGGCCAGCATACCGCATCAGGCCAGCACACCGCATCAGGCCAGCACACCGCATCGGGCCAGCATACGGCATCAGGCCAGCACACCGCATCAGGCCAGCACACCGCATCGGGCCAGCATACGGCATCAGGCCAGCATACGGCATCGGCCAGCATACGGCATCAGGCCAGCACACCGCATCGGGCCAGCATACGGCATCAGGCCAGCACACCGCATCAGGCCAGCACACGGCATCAGGCCAGCATACTGCATCAGGCCAGCATACGGCATCAGGCCAGCACACGGCATCAGGCCAGCATACTGCATCAGGCCAGCATACGGCATCAGGCCAGCACACGGCATCAGGCCAGCATACTGCATCAGGCCAGCATACGGCATCAGGCCAGCATACTGCATCAGGCCAGCATACCCATAGTAATGCGCATTATTAGAGTTTTCTCTGTCTCTGCTCTCCTTACAGCCAATCACACTGTTTTATTTCCTGATTTAGTCCGATTTTTGTCTTAGTTTTGTGCATAAAACAACAAAAAATGTCCATTACACACATTAGTTTAAAAAAAAAAACATTGCTCGTCTGTTTGACGAGGATCTTCTTTAAGAATGATCTCCACTTTTTTACAGAGAATTAAATATTTATAGGGAGAGGATTCTACAACCCAGTTGACAGGATATGAGATTTATTTGTTTTTAGTTTGTTTGGCATGAGCAACATGCAGATCATTTTATTTAATTATTTTTACAGGACATGAAGAAACACTGAAATTGTTTCAGATTACACTTAAATAGATTAATACATTCCGGGGGGGGGGGGGGGGGGGGGGGGGATGACTTCAGGGTTAGGATTCACTCCATGATGAGTCTACTGGCACAATCTGAAGCCTTTCTATTGGACTGATACCAGCTGATAACTGAGCGTTCATGCATATTACTATGGGTATGCTGGCCTGACAGAACAACGGTCATACATTGTACAATTTTTCCAGTCGTGTGAGAATTTTCCCATCGGTTTGACTTTCTTCCTGATGGTGCGTGGTGTAGTGAACAGGGGGGTAACGAGGGGCGGTCAGCCTCTAACGACCACCCCCCCATCAGGAATCTTAAATTCGGGAGAAAATCAAACATGTTATAAATTCAGTCGGCCGTCTTAAGGTGGTCGTGGGCAAATCGCTCAGTGGGCAACAAGGATTCTTCTTCTTCCTCTCAGAGGAAAACCCAGCAGCATGGCGGGGGGGCATGAGTGAAATGGAGTTGTTTCTGTCAAACTGACAGACCGTAGTAGCCATGTTAGCTCAGCCATGTCTTTGTCCAAATACGTCGTCTCCTTTTCTTTTTAGGGCTTTCAGCATAAAATATCCCAAATATCCAAGGCAGCGCGTTTCACTCTAGTGAGCTTCAAGTTCCTCTGCTACTGGTTTGGCTTCCAGATAGACGAGTCCCAGTAGCGCCATCTCACTGCGGAGCTGAGTCCCACCTGGTTTTTAGACGCACAGTGTGAGCAGGTAGATCGCATCAGAGCGTCGGGTCGCACAGCGTGAGAACAAACATGGTGAGCTGGGAACTTTTAAACCCTGCGGTTTGGTCGTACAGTCTGACCTGTAGCTGCGTGCAACGATTGGAAAAATCGTCCAGTCTATGCCCGCCTTAATGGGGCAAACAACTCTGTGGCCAGCAGTTAAAACCATCCAGGTTCAACTAGAAAGGAAGTGCTGACCTACGAACATGAGCTGACCAATCAGTTATCAGTCAGGAGGGAAAACATTGAATCTTTTTAACCTCATCAGGTCTCATGTTTAAATCTATAAACATTGATTTCCTGCTGTTTTCACTCAGCTCAGTGATTCCAGGGCTGTGAAAACTTGTTTTCCAGCCACAAACGTTTCTGTTTGTGATTCAGCTTCACGCATTTTAGGTAGGGTTCATTTTTTATTTCAGTCTAAGATAACCTGATCAAATACAAACACAAGTTGTAGACCTATAGGAGGAAAAGGTTTTAGTCTTCTTTTAGCTTCTGCTCTGATTTTGGGGGAAACAAGCTGACCTGAAGGCACCAAACGTTGGCCAGAGTAAAGTCTTAGTGGCGCCGTCCACCCAGCAAACACTGATATGCTTGATAGCAATGAGGACACAGATTAACGTTTAGAGATTTATTGAAATGTTTGTTGATATATCGACCGGATTCAACGGAATCAGGAAAATCTGAAGGTAGAGAGATGCATTAGGTGCCTGCACAGGAACATTTGGATGAGTATAGCTCAGAAACAAAGCCACTGACCTTCCCAGAGTGTGTGAGAGAGCCGAGATAATAAAGATAATAGAGCAGACTGACAGGGAGCTGACAGGCTGCGAGTTCGAGTCCTTGCTTTGATTACATAAGTTTGATCAAACTCAGGGAAAATCTGCAAAGGAGTCAAAAGTATTAATGTTCGTTACTTCAGTAGTAATTCTGCTGTTTAAAAACACTTTTATAGAAGTTAGAGAATCAGCTTCAGCTTTTTACTCCAGTAAAAGTACCATTTTTAAAACTACTTAAACTTCAAAAGTCAAAGTACTGCAGGAATAACTGTTAAGGACAGAAGCTTTACTGCTCTACTCTATTAAAGAAACATATTTCTACAATTCTCGTTAATAACTTCCTTATGCTATGTTCAGACCGCACACGCTAGAGGCAGCAGAAGCAGCTAGTTTATAGTTTAGTCGTGCATTGTTGATGCTAGGTTGATGCGCAGGTGCAGCAAAATGTCCTGCAGCGTGTCATGAACGTCTGGCGCGCAGGACACACTGCGAATGCAGCAGCTGCTGGAGTTGAAAAATGTAACTTTAGCCGCTGGACGAGCCGCATCAACCAATGAGAGAAGCTGATCTGGGAGCTGGCAGGGAGTCAGACGCAGCACTGCTGATGCAGAGCGCTATGATCACTCCTCTGAAACAGTTTATTAACGCCTAAATTAACTTCAAATGTAGAAACCTGCCGGCAGAATATGTTGGCTTTTATTATCCTGCTGCCTGCAGTTTGTAGCACAGACCTGAAAAACGCTAACATCTACTTCCAGCCGCCACCAACAGGAGGGGAAAACCCCCAAGAGGCGAGCGGGCCTGAGGCAGCTGCTGCTGGGGATTCCCAGTGACAGCGCAGCGCCGGTATGTGGGGGTCTGAGCGGCTCCCACAGAGAAATAATCTTTGAAGGCAGGATGGTAATCTGGATGAACTGACTGCACAGACCATGTTTTCAGGAGGACTTTCTCACTTCAACATAGATTCTAACTACTTTCTACCCGCTGATCACAGCTAATATAGCAAAGCTGCTCTCTGGCATCAAACACAGGAGCAGCAGAAGCATCTGGACTCACTTTACTGGACGTCTGACCTTAATGTGGTCAAGCATCAGAAATGCTTCCAGTGCTTGCGGTCTGAATATAGCAAAATACTTCATTTTCTTAGTTTTATAACTAATGGTAACAGTGTTAAATTTAACTTTACATCATCTTGAAAAACCATTTATTTTGGTATGTGTTGATCAACAAGTTGGGGCAGCACCGAGTCCGACCACAAAGAATTGAACTATCTGTATGAAACTAATTATTTTGATGGTTTTTATTTTTTAAATACCAACAGGCCATAATGAAAATGAGCTTAAATGGAACAAACAAATGAGCCTGTTTATAAAACGTAAGGAGTAGAAGTAAAAAGTTGCCTAAGAAATAGTTCAGTAAAGTATAGATAGCCAACATTTGTACTGTAGTAAGGTAGTGAAGTATTTTTACTTTGTTACTTGATACCTGTGAAAATGATAGCACACAGTGAGAAAGCTTAGGATTTACCAAGGCAGGAGTTTGGCAGGAATGGGTGATCAGAAGATAGAATCCCAATGAAGGCTGTTAAAGTAGAAGTAGGTGAAAGGATCCAAGGGTTTTGGTTTGAATCATTTGTTGGGGAACAGAAACAAGGCCAAACAGAGGGTGCCAAAAGCCAGGAGAAATTCCTAAAGGAGCGAGAACCAGGAAATACAGAAGGCTGAACCGTGATCAAGATCAGGTGGAGGATAAACGCTGGACATTTGCTCACTCAAAGGCTTTCTATAATCTAGCACCGTTTGCCAGCCAGTTAGCAGAATATAAAGTCTGGACAGCAGGTGGAGATAATGAGGCGTAGTTAGGCTGCAGGCAGGGGAGACACAGGTAGAAACACAGAGAGGAGGAGGAGCAGACAGGACGGTCCCGACAAACAGTCCAGAATCGGCAGAGGGAGACTTTTCCATAGATGCAGGGACCCTGAAGCTCCTTTCAGCCACTTTCATGCAGAATATCATTCTTTGGTAAATTAGAGTAGGAACCTAAGTAACTGGAAAATGTACACATTTCATTTCCCCTCTGTTTTCACCAATATGGGCCTGCGCTGCGCGTCCACGTGTCGGCCTCCAGCTCTGTTCTTCCCTCTGACTGAGACCAATCTTTTAGTTGAAACAAAATGGTCTCCAAGTCATTTTCATTCATTTTCACTAGTTCTTTTATTCATCATTCAAAAGCAGGAAATATTGACTCATTAAATCCTGTAATTGAAGTTATGGGTAGAGCAAGTGGACTCGATGTTTAATTTCCCTACAAGTTGTAGACGTGTTCTTATTGATCTCCTTGTCCTGATTTCATCCCATATTCTAAATGTTTGTTGATATATATGATTATAGACAAAAGGCTAATCCTAGTTTTTAAGCGCTCAAACTCAACCATCAAAGTTGATTCTGATGTTGGCCTGGACGCTGTCTTCCCAGTGAGCTGAACAACAACCGCTTTGAGGTGAGCCATGTTCACAAAGTGGAGTGTGTGGTGCCATGGCTGAGCGACACGCTGGTCTTCTTCACCATCTCGCTGCAGCTGTGTCAGCAACTCAAGGACAAGGTGGGCATCCAACTGATCTTCGTCCTGCAGCTGTGACCCTTTATAGACGCCTTTATTCTTCTACCAAAAACGCAAGAACAGCATGTTAAACATGAAAAGTTGGGCTAGGTGTTGAAGTTGGGCCTTTGGAATTGGTTTGGATCAAAATGTTCAGCAGTTAGTTTCCATGCAGTCAGACCCTGAGCTCCACAAATCAACCAGACAGAGTTAGCTAGGACATGCTAACCTCATAATTAATGATAAATAGTCATGTTAAAGCAAAACATTTTTCTGTTTCATTTCTATCTAGAATTAAACTTTTCTCCTAAAGATCAACAAGTGACAATAAGACCTAATTAATACCAATTCTATTCAGTTTATTTCTATAGCTCCAATTCACATCATGTCATCTCAGGTCACTTTCCAGTTCACCAGATCATCCAGTCAGATTGATTCAAAGTTTTCTATCTAAGGAAAACCAGCTGATTGCATCGACTCATTGACTCTTCAGCAATCCCTCACACTAAGCATGCTTGTAGCGACAGTGGAGAGGAAAAACTCCCTTTGAACAGGAAGAAACCTCCAGCAGAACCTGGAGTTAACATTGGATTACTTCTTCAGCCCCTTCAGTTATTCACTGTCACAGGTAGGAGCTTCGGCTGGAGAGGAAGTGTTGGGGTCGCTATGATTTAAGGAAATCAGGACTGGCCCACCGGTTCGAGCCTGCATCCAAGAAGCTTTTTCAATTCCAAATGTCAGAAATAGCGTTTAGTTCCAGGTTTTATCCAGCAGCCCAACAAAGCCTGGTTTTAGTTTAGAAAACATGCAAATAGAAACGGATGAACGGGTCCCCCCCTTTGGAATGGGGGTCGTTTGGCTTCTTTGTTAGCCTGCAATGCCCCATACCTGTGGACATTTGAATTGAAAAAGCTTCCTGGATGGGAACAGAACAGAGCAGATAAACATCCAGAGCGTCAAAGCAAGCGGACCACGGTTTGATCCAGCGTCCATATTTCTGAGTTTTTGTCACTGAAAAGGTGTCCTGTCTGAAAGCAGCATTTTGGTTTTACATTCATTTCGTTTTTTTCCTTTACTGCTTTTTGATCTTTTGAAGAGTTTTGGTAAATGTTGCTGTTTTGAATTGACAGTTGAAGCTAGTTTCTAAGCCGTAGTGACCTGAATGAAGAGTCTGTGGTTCCAGAGCGTTCGTGGCGCTGAGAAGCTCAGCTCGTCGGGTCACTGACGAAGCTCAGGTGATGGAGCTGATCTGTTCACAGCTGTTCTCTAAACCTCCCTCCTCTCCTTCCTGCAGATCTCCGTCTTCTCCAGTTTCTGGAACTACAGGCCGTTCTGATCCAGTCCGTCCTGCAAAAACCGGATCTTAACCAATCGAGTGTAAGGGAAATGCTGCAAAGCTTTTTTTTTATTTTTATATGTATTTATCACACATTCAATCAGCCTGAGGTGTTGCACGATCAGCGTACGCCACTGGACATCAATATTCAACGTATGTATTTGTGTTAGGCCCGCAGGCTGACACGCCTCTACCGGTATCTGGCATCACTAATCAACTGGAACGACTGAATGTGAATGTTATTTAAAAAGCAGCTTGTTCCTGGAAGTTGTCCCAGGGTAACACTAAGCATCATCACAGCAGGGGGGGTATCACCGCCCTTCCTGCAAGGCTCAGTCTGCTCCTATGAAGAGTCACTTCATGTCTGGAAGATGAAACCTTCAGAAGCACAGAGAAATCTGCTGCTTCGTCTTCTCCGGTCAGTGAACGCAGCTCCTTTAAAGGACTACTTCCCATTTTTAAACAGAGATTCTATGATGTCATCAGTAACCTGCAAGGGGAGTGAACCAGTAAGGCTCCGACGCTCAAAACAACAGACCATTGGTACATTTATATTTTGGGGGTCCAGCCAATCGGCGTCACATTGTTTGCTCCTTTAATTGCCAGATTTGATTTGTTTAAGAAAAAAATACTTATATAACTAGAATCAATTTAATGAACAAAGCGGGGTTTGGTGAGCCTCCATGATGTGGCATCTAAGGGACAGAAACTGTGAAATAATCCTTTAAGAGCCGCCGTGTTCCACTGACAGCTAAAGATGAGGACAGACGTAGGAAACTGTTAGCTCTAAATGCAGCTGCAGATATCTGCAGGCATTTCAGGAACAGAAGCTAACTGATCATTTAGAAGAAGATGAGATAACAGTCAGAAGAAACAACAACAGCGCCCCCTCCAGGCAGGATTTCCAGCTGGGAGAAATTCTGGGTTGCCTGTCCAATATGGCTGCCGTTCATAAAGAAGGCCGAACAAGCTGCAGGTATAAACTATATCTCTTAGCACTTCTAATTGTTTGTTACCACTGAACCCATGAAAAAGGTGTTTGTTTTGTGTTTAAAGGCATGAAACGGGGAGAAAGAAATAATTATTGGTTGTTGCGTCTAAATCCCTCCGGTTTGCGATGGAGACGCAGCATAAGATACTAAAGAAAATCAAGAATTCAGCATTTATTTAGCTTTAAAACATTAACTCAGCCTCTCATTGTCACCACTGCTGCTGCCAGTACCAGTATGAATCCACCAATCACTGGGAGGCCTGCTGGTTTTAAACCAGACCCACACCTCTGATGGGTGGAGCTCCATTTCCAGCTGCTTCATACCTCTTTGATCCCAAACCATAAGCTAAGACGCATGAAGCCATCAGCGTGTCTGTTGTTATTTATTAACGTGAAGCAGTTTATTGTGTGTGTGGACCCAGAAGGCCGCGTCCCCCCCACCCCCGGCGGGGTTGGACCCGGCGTCTACTCTGCTGACGCTGCAGCTTTGAAACCTCCTCCAAACCCTCTTTCAGGTAAAGGCTTCTGATGTTTCCTCTCCTGTGGTTGAGCAGGCAGAGTCCAGAAATGTTGAGGAGAAGCAGGAGGTTGTTTCTGCTTCTGCAGCGACAGCAGCAGGAAACTGGAGCAGCTTTGTTTTCTTTTCTGGGATGAAAATGAGGCTTTAAACACATTCCTGCTGTTTAACCCGTAGGTAACTCCGTGTGTCACCCGATTCTTAATCTGTGGATAATTTATCTAATTGTGAACAAATAGCTTGAAAGCTTTGTGTTGTGAAAAGCTGTCTGTAAAATGTGGAAATGATTTCTCTGTGCAATAAAAGAGTGAATGAAGTCGCAGCTTTGGATCCGTCCTCATCTCTGCTTTCATGTCTTCTTCTCTAAACCAGGAGTTTCCAGACATTTCAAACTTTGACCAAAAAATAACAGATGATTAGAGGTATTGCACCAAATATTTATGAAGAAATATATTTTATTTTATTGTGCATTTTAAAATGCCATTGTTCAATATTTGAATAATGTATCCTGTAAATAATCCGCTTGATGTTTTGCAACCTCCTCCTGGGACTTTGGGACCCCGTCCTCTAAACTTTCCTCATTTTTCATCCTAAAACTTCATTGGATTTTCTTTAACAGATAAATGTTGTAAATAAAGTAGAAGGAAAGGGGTTGGTAGAACCACTGTTGGCCTAGTGGGTAGAGCAGTGCACCTGTGCTCTGAGAAGGTTGCAAGTATCCCCGGTTGGATCCCCACATCCTCCACACTGGGTCCCTGAGCGCCGCACAATGGCAGCCCACTGCTCCCTAAGGGTTAAATGCATAGAAATTTGAGATCAATAAAGTTCAAAATAAAAAAAATGATTATAGATGACCCAACACCAACTGCAGGTCCAGCTGCTGATCCTACCAGTGAACTAATCCACTAGTAAACATGTTCTACGTTTTGCTAGAGTCTGAAAAAAAAAAAAGACCCAAAGAGGAATAGTACTGCAAAAATGAAAGGATCGTTCTTAGACAGGTGGCCTCAATTCTATTCAGTTTATTTCTATAGCTCCAATTCACATCATGTCATCTCAGGTCACTTTCCAGTTCACCAGATCCTCCAGTCAGATTGATTCAAAGTTTTCTATCTAAGGAAAACCAGCTGATTGCATCGACTCATTGACTCTTCAGCAATCCCTCACACTAAGCATGCTTGTAGCGACAGTGGAGAGGAAAAACTCCCTTTGAACAGGAAGAAACCTCCAGCAGAACCAGGCTCAGTGTGAGCGGCCATCTGCTGAGGCTCACTGGGGTTCAAGGAGACAGAAGCAGACATAGAAAAAGAAGCATAGATACAAAAGGCAACTGTCAACCAGCTCCACAGGCGGCCCCGTCCAGGAAACACACAGCCAGGCAGACGAGCTCCGAGCCAGCTCCCATGTCAGAGGATGAAGAGAGCACATCCAGTTAGTCACAGTCAGAGAAACAGGACTACACTGGAAAACAGGCCAAGCTCCAGCATCTAGAAACAAAGGTGTTGATGGCAGCAGCACAGCTGATATTTCTCTCCAGGATGGAGTCACAGCCAAACAGGAACAGACCAGATGAAGCTACTATGAGAAAAAGCAGAGAGAGCAGAACGTTAGAGATTGAACTAACAGATTCTGCAGAGTGGGAGAATAGAGATAGAATGAAGCAGAATGATGAAAAAGGGGTCCCTATGTCCTCCAGCAGTCTAAGCCTATAGCAGATGATGGTGGTAAGTAAAAACAATTGGCCTCAAAGTTCAGATTTAAATCCCCAGTTTTCATATAATTATTACAAGGTTATATTCAACAACATGAAATGCAATTTCCTGTTGTTTTTTTACATTTATTTCCCCATCTTTCTAAGATCCCCCTAACAACCCCCATTTATTTATTTTTTCAGAGAGGACTGCAGACACAGAACTTTCCTTCTCCTCCATCAAACACAGAATCTAGCTCTGAAAAGAGCCTGAATTCTGTTTGTCATCTTTCACGTCCGCATATGGATGTGAATATGTGAATGTCAGAACACCGCTTTATTGATGACAGTTTATCTCCACATGAAGTCTGGTTTATTGATCAGAATCAGAAATACTTTAATAATCCCAGAGGGAGATTTCTTTTGTTACAAGCTCTAGTTACAGTTTTATATGATATGTACACACATCCAACTATACAATATAATAAAGATAAAAATAAGAAGAATAAAAAGAGATCAAATATATACACATATAGCTCTTCTGTATATATATCTGTACGTATATCTATGCATATGTAAAAACTAAATCCAAATAAAGTGAAAATCCAAGTAAAGTGATACGTGGCGTGCGATCACTTGAGGGAGGCGTTATAGAGGTTGATGACCACAGGTAGGAATGATTTCCTGTGGCGCTCTGTGGTGCATCTGGGTAGGAGGAGTCTTCTGCTTATTGATGACAGTTTATCTCCACATGAAGGCTGGTTTATTGACTCCTAATGGAAACTAAGGCGCCTCAAATGACAGCTTTTGTTTCCCAGCAGCCTGGTTGACTGACATCGACTTCCCGCCGCTTCTAACCTGTAGATCACGTGACAGACGAAGTTTCGATCAGCAGCTGTTCCCGGTCAGGGCGAATACGCATGCGCAGAACCGTTGAGCGATATACAGGCTATGAAGCTCTGCGCATGCGTGTCTGAACGTTCTGTTCGCGGGCGGGAGGGCGGAGTCATAGTGACGTCACACATTCCATTCCATTGAGGATTCATTTCCAGGCTAGGTTCCAGAGTGAGAGGATCATTTTATGTTTTCTCTTTGCTCAGAAGAAGTAAAACCGATTTCAGAAATGGACGCACACAGATCAAAGGAGCAGCCGACTGGAGACATCAGTGTCTCATTTATCAGCATGCAGGACATCATGGAGCGGCACCTGGAGAGGCTGTCGCCGGTTCAGTGGACCTTGCTTGCTGAGGGTCTAAGTGATTCGGAAATATTAGGAGTCATGACCGACATCATAACAGACGTTTTTCAGCACTATGTGGTGAAAACACTGAGAAACGTTATTCCAGGGATTGAACAGAGTACGGAGGCTGGAACCGAGACCAAGATCTCAGAAGATCAGATCAACATGACTTTGACTGATTTGATCAACACAGAAATGGCCTCCATTCTGGAGGAGACACCAGAAAGCTGTAAGCTTGGAGAGCAGTTAAACTCACTGATAGGACAGGAGGTCTCTCATAAAGTTTCCCACATTGTAAATGAGATCCAAAACACCTCGGCCTACTCTGTAGAACCAGCGCTTTATGTAGGTCACCTTATCCCCAAGCCCAGCACCCTCAACAATTTAGTTTCCTGCGTAGTTCAATGTTTCCAAAGGTTTGGCGGCAGAATGAAACCCTGCTTCCCTGAAAGTTGCTGCAGCGTCTTTCCAAAAGACGGAGCTGCACATGCATCAAACCCTGAGACTGAATCGGACCCTTTGAACAAAAGCGCGTCTCAGACGGTAGCAGAAAATTTTCCTATGTGCTCGCTTTCTGAGAGCATTACTGAAATAATACTGCAATATTCAGAAGAATGCAGTCCTACCAGCTCCTCAGAAGATGTTACAGACTTTAGCCCAGAAGAACATTTCCAAGCAATCAAAGCTGCAGAGGAAATCAGCCAAATTATTGCTGAAGAACTACAAAACTCTGTGTCTAAAGATTCAGCTGGACAGAAAGATGGCAATTCTTTCTCTGCACCATGTTTTCCCTGGAATAGAAATGTTGGTAAGATCAGAAACATTTTATCATCAAGGCTCAGAGCTGCACCAGCGGAAAAACGAGAAAATACCAGAAAACCAGAGTTTCACAAGTTTGTCGAGCAGCAGTTCCAAAAAATGATCGTTTGCCTGAAGAAACCCCTGGATTTAAAGGATGTAAAGGTGATCCAACTGAACCCTGACATCGGTCCAACAAACCAAAAGATGAGCCTCCTGTTTCCTGGATATCTTCCTGACCTTACATCAAATGTGGTCTACAAAGACACGGGCAACTTTTCCAAACTGGATTTTCAGGCCATCAGAGATCAAATTGACCAACTGTGTGCAGAACCAATGGAAGATCCGTTTCTAAATGAGAGGGTCAGAGAGTTCTCCAAGGATCTGATACATAAACTCTATTCTGAGATCATGAAGAACCATTTTCGTAGAATTCCCTTTCCTCCAGAAGGGAAATATCTCTCAGATTCTGTCCTCTCATTCAAGAACATAAAGGACAAATCAGGCCAGATTAAAGTCTCCCCTGAAATCTTCTATGCCAGAGTAGAAGATGAGGTGAGGATGTTTCTGCACAAGATTTTTCTTTGGCTGGACAGTGAGAAAACACAGAAGATCAGTGAAGTAGACAGAGTGTGCAGCGTGCTCTCAGACATCCAGGATGTGGTTGGAGAGATACTAGGTGAAACTCTACAGCGAATCCAAAGTAAAGAAAGCAAGTCTCCAAGTCCCAGGGGGTCCACAGATCTCCCCCTGCCAGATCCCGCCATCCCCAGCCAAATTTCAAGAAGCAAGTCTCCAGAGCCACCTGCTGATAATTGTTCCAGCTTAGAGATTACATCTGTTGGCTCAAACCAATCCTGTGAAGGAGATGTGTCGTCCTTCGCATCGAAATCTGATTCCCGGATTTTGAAAAGGAAAAGATTTCCCAGGAAGAAGCCATCCAAAAATCAGTTCTCTACATCTGGGGCCCAATGTGACGATGAAATCCAGTCAAGCCAGGTGGACACCAACGAGGAAGTAGAGGAAGTTTTGGCATTTGCTGTAATGAATGCCGTTTTAAATTGTTCAGAGACAAGGGGCGGACCCCTGACGTCCAAAGAGCTGACAGATGCCTTGACTGAACTGTCAGGACAGAAGGTAGAGAACCTGTCAGACTTTTTTTCTGGTGAAAACGATGAAAGCATTAGAAAAATCGTTAGCGCCATCTGCCGACATCTGGATACCGAGTTTGGCTCCATAGACGCGGCATTCAAGGCTATGCTATCACAGCCTGTTTGTCCCATTCAGAGTGCTGTGCTGAGATGTTTAAAAAGTCACCTCCCCATTAAAAGCCCAAAATGTGTAGGTCTCCAGCCCTTTAGCAAAATGAGAAACGTTTTTAGGAATCTGTTTAGAAGTAACAAAGTCCATCCCGCCGACCTGTAGATTCCACAGCTCAGCTTTAGCTTAAAAAATTATAATAATAATACAAAATTAAAATAATATTAATAATAAAAAGTAATAATAATAATAAAAAATAAATACATAAATAATAAATAAATAAATAAATAAATAGGTTTTCACCGGGGGCTCCGGGGTTTTCCCTTTAAAAACCAGTTCAAATGAACTTTATTCTATTCGTCTCTATTTTACTCTATTCAAATATAATTTTTTTATAATATTGTCAGACTCTAACGTTTGCATCTTTTAACTGATCTGCTGAAATAATAGAAATGTTCATGTTGTTTGTTGCTGTTTTCTTAAATGACGAAGGCAGCCTGAGCTTCACAGACAAAGGAAGGAATATATTTTTCTACACTAAGGTTTTGCTTTGTAAAATACCGGTGTAAAAACTAGTAAATTATTAGCGTTACATCTGCTCAGTGAGAATGTAGACCAGTCAACTATTCTGACTGTTCATAGAGGAATGTTAAGAAACATCAAAACATACTTTACCTTGTCATTTCTATTATAGATGTAGAAATGATACTTGCCTAATATGTTCTCTAGGTTAGCTAGCTAGACTTTTACAGCACCAGTAGCCTGCTAAGTTTTACAAGTGAGTATGGATGTAAGCTCGCAGAAACAGGTAAAGCTCAATTGCTTCTTCTGGAGTAGCAGGTGGGTGTAGATTGTTTTCTGCCATTGCAAGGCAACAAATGTCACAACCAATCTTATCACATGGGTGCGGGCCTCTTGGCAGGCATTCCTCTCTACAAGCCTGTATTTGTTGATGGACTACTGGTCTAAGGTAGTTTGTAGAGCCAAACAGGTGGGGACAGCTGTACGAAATCTGTGGTCGTCCACTTGGGGCCTCAGCATTCCTGGTGTGACGAAGTCTGTGGCAGTTCCACAGATGGGCAACTTGCTGCAGTTCATCTGAAAAAAAGTCCAATTAAGAATTAATAATAATTATAGGGATATTTTACAAATGTGTAGAGTCCTCTGGGAAATTCATTGTAAAGCTCTGCTGAACCTTATATAAGGTTTTAATAGAGAAAGCTGTTGTGTTTAAAACTTTTGTTACAGCATTTTTGTTAGAACATGTCATAATTATTCTACTATCTTCAGTGTAAAGGATTAAAAAATGTGAATACAATTATTTAAATTTTCTAATGATATACTGAACACTTCTTAGAAAAGCACAGTTAATTATGGTAACATTTATTGCTAAAATAAACAAAATGTGCATAAATTATTTGTGATGCTGTGCCTTAAATTATTACTGTAAAGGAGCAATACTTAAACAGAACTCTAGGTGGCGCAGCACCACAGATTAACGCAGTCGAACAGAACGCAAGCTTAAATTTTCTGCGTCTTCGTTCATACATATAGACAGATAACGGCTTCAGGAATTGAATTAAAAGGTGTAAAAAAAGAACACGGGCACTGCTGTAATTTTATAGCTCTGTTAAAGTCTAATTTCACTTTTACATTAGGTTAATTTAGGAATGCATGTGTGCAAATGAGGACAGTGGATTGTGTCTTTATTTGATTACATCAGAATTCTGTCAGAAATATTAACAATAGCCTAAGCTATGGAAAGGTGTAATTATGAAAGTATCCAATAGCTATACTGCAGTAAGCAGTCCAGCTATTGACAGAGGACTATATTGATCATTTAAGTGAATAATGATTGAAAATGAATTTATTAGCAACTTGAACCATTTAAAGTATTATCTTAATTCAACAAAAAAGGAGAAAAAATGAGACTACCTTCCTCCATTATTTCCAGACAGGAGAACTGTATTAGATTTTTATCTAGGAAGTCTCCTGAGAACTGGTCCACCTCCTTTAAATCTTGAAAGACGTTCATCCAATATTGTGCATGGTGTTTTCTTAGAACCCCCACCCCCCATTGTTCTATCCTGTGGTTATGATTACTTGAACCACTAATGTAGCACCTCGCAGAAAACTGGTCTTCATGATTACTTCGAAAGAATATCTGCATCTGTTCTACTAAACAGTTCTCTGTTCCCAGGTCTGACCTGATACGCGTTGGAGTTCCGCTCCTGTTTTCCACTTCATCAATAAAGTACCCAGCTATAACCCTGGGATTACTATTTGTGGAGGAAGCATGAAGCCGTATGACCATACGCGAAAATCCAACAGCTCCAGTAATGCAGATTCCGTATGGTTTTAGTTTGTCGTATGAATCCACATGCCACATGAAGTTGGCACCTGGGTTTCTGTAGAGACGTCGTCTTAGACGATTCTGAAGCCTCAGCTGTACTCCTTGAGGATCTAGAATTGTGAGAAGGTACCGGACCTTTCGTTGGGACACCACCAAGCCAGCTTGAATGCATTTCAGATGCATTAATCTATAGCCATGAAGCATCTCATACTGGTTTAAATACTCCTGCAGGAAAAGTGCAACTTCCAGCAAGTCAGAGTGGGCTTTCCGCCTAAACAATCCCAAAGACTTAAGGTTTCTGCGCAATGTCGACAAACTTAATATTAATTCCATCCACATTGAGGAAACTCAGTATTTTCCAGTGTCGCATACCTAAAAGAAAATAAAAGCATATTAAATCTGTCAACGCACTCATTGTTCACGTTTCTAGTACTGTGGCTCACCAATGACTGTCCTCCCCGATCTCCTAAGTATTATCTCATAATTATGAGAAACGATCTTGTAAATATGAAATATTATCTCGTAATTACGAGAAAAGATCTCATAATTACGAAATAATATCTCGTAATTACGAGATACTGATCTCGTAATTATGAGAATAGATCTCGTAATTACGAGATAAGCTGTCAGTTTTTTTTTCTTCGGTGAATGCAATACGCTTCCGTAGTATAGCTCATGATCAAGTGCTTTTTCAACATAAAAAAATGTGTTTATTACATATACACATAATAATGAGTTGATAACCTAATTAAGTAAGTTGGTCTAAATTAAATTACAGAAAATGTTCTTAACTCAATAATAAATGGATCTTGAACAGACATTTAAAACCCCCTCACGTTACTGAGTAAAAAAATACTGATGGTGAAAAAATTAAATGTGGCCCTGCTTTGCAATTACCCTTTCTATTGTCTCATAATCCAGTGCTGCGCTTCCCAGCATAACGGAGCTTTCGGGTTTTAAAACATCAACATCCAATTTACGAAAAAATGTGGCGGTAAGTTAGTTATCATGATGTTGTCTGTTGGACAGTAGGATTGAAAATTGTTTGCACTTTATGGTTCAGGTTGTGACTGTCCTTGTGCTGTGAGGAAGTATGTTCGTTAGCCCAGCTGATCTTTAGCAAGTTTGGATGACACTGAAATACGCCTTGAAATCGATTAAAACACCTTGTGCTCAATTCGATTCATGACTCATCCTTTTTTTGCATTAAATAACTCAAAGTAACTAAGTAACTTTTACTCAAATGACATGTTAAATGAAGTAATTTTGTACTTTTACTTGAGTAAATTTTGAGATGGGTAATTTTACTTTTACTCTGAGTAGAATTTAGGCAAAGTAAAGATACTTTTACTCAATTACAATTTTTTAGTACTCTTTTCACCTCTGGTCTATTTTTATAAGTGACACATCAGATGCAACGGCATTCAATACAGCTCCCACCTTGGTCATTTCGGCAAACAAAACACTTATGTCCATCTTTGATGTTCTTCTTGGCTATCGGAGTTTGCGTTAGCATTGTTAATTCTGGAGGGCTAGCATTAGCTTCCCCCACGGTCACCGTGGCTAAGCACGTTTGTACGCTCTTTTTCCTCTGGCTTGCGGACATTCTTAGCTGAAAGTTTTGAACTCTGTAACTTTAGAAAGCTACCACTGGCCTGAAAAGTGCAGTTTGGGAGAGAGTAAGTAGTTAGAAACCACAATAAAGTTGACGGGATTCCTCATCACGTGACTCTTGTTGCTGTTTTCTTAAATGACGAAGGCAGCCTGAGCTTCACAGACAAAGGAAGGATAAAATCCTTCATTCTGATTCTATCAGGGATGCAGCAGATTTTTCTTTATTCTATTGTCAGGCTCTGGGGTCTTCCTATTAAAAACCAATTCAAATTAACTTTATTCTATTCTTTTTTATTCTATTAGTCTGTATTCTACTCTATTCAAATATTAAAACAGGACGGGTCTGGTTTTGTTCATTTCCTGCTGTCACCATGTTCCATAATGTTATGGAAGGACCTGGAGATGAAAACTGAGGCAAATCCAGAGAGAGAAAAGGGTCCAAACATGGTCTGACACAGTAGTAGTAAAATGCGCACAGGTTTTAGTCACAAACCAAATTCTCTATTTCCACAGCAGCCACTCAGAGAGATTAGCTTCATCTCTGCAGGATTTGGTGGGATGTTGCTTTGTCCCTGTGCCATGAATGTCTGAAGTTCTGACTAAGACAGAGAAAAGGTGATGGTTGCTCTGACTTATGAAAATGTAAACAAAATAGCACCTTATAGAGGAAAAAGAATGAATAATATAATCCAATAAGATAAAATCTAAAGTTATGTGTCACTTTAATCTGAATTAGATTTCACTAAATGAAAAACTAAGAGAATGTGATTTCCCTTTCCTCCAAAAATATTAATGCACATGTATATCATTTAAAACAGATGAACAATGAAATCAGTGATTTTCATCCCTTAAGTGTTTAAAATAAATAAACCTTACAGTTAACCAAATATATGGGATGTAGTTTGGAAAATGCAACTAAAATACATAAAAGCTATGAGTTTATTAACTAAAATCATAGATTTGCAAATATTAATAGGAATTCTTGGCACATTAAAAACAGTTATGTTTCAAAGATAATGAAACCTAAAACCTGCTTAATGGATTTAAATGTAGGATGATAACATTTATCATGATCCCTCTACCTAAAGCCCCCCACAGGCTTTAGGTAGAGGGG
This sequence comes from Cyprinodon diabolis, assembly GCA_030533445.1. Lineage (NCBI taxonomy): Eukaryota > Metazoa > Chordata > Actinopteri > Cyprinodontiformes > Cyprinodontidae > Cyprinodon > Cyprinodon diabolis. Next base: position 41,433,594 of record CM060077.1, read on the forward strand.
GGGCTTCAAAGCTTAACTTTGAGGGACGGCAGCAGAATGCGCCATAAGATGTTCTGATTCTTAGGTCAGAGGTGACGAGGTCTTCAGAGAGATCTCCCTATTATCCCAGGTTGGCTTCCAGAAGAATAGTAACTGGTTCGCTGTTTATTGACTAGAGTTAAATTATCTGCAGATAAATAGACTGAAAAGCGGCCATTTTACCGTTGACCCAGTTACAGGAGGTTCGGTAAAGATGGGCAGGCTAAGGGTTCCAGAAACCTTCTGTTGAACCTTTTGTTGAAGAGCTTCAAGTTGAGTTGAAGAGCCAGTCCGTTTTAGAATTGATTTTAAACTTCTGCTGTTTGTTTTTAACGCCATCAATGGCGTGGCCCCCTCTTACTTGTCTGAGATTTAAACTTTTTGCAATTGTGGCAGAGCTTTATGCTCCTCGGGTCAGCTTCTGTTAGAGGTCCCTAGGTCAAGACTCAAACAGTGGGGCGATGGTTCTTTGCCGTAGCTGCTCCTAGACTGTGGAACAAACCACTTTCTATTTTCTGGGGATCATTCTTCCCCCTCACCTGTTTTCAAAACAAAGCAGGAGTTAAATGTGTTAAAGATAACGCACAGCTGTTTAAATTGGTAATAAAGGGGATTGATATAAGGTTCAAATATCACAACAAATAAAGTTTAATGAGACAGATTTTAAAAAATTAAATCAAATGAACAGATTATGCTTGTTTAACAATAATTGGGCATTTCTTCAAATAATCAAGGACCTGTGTCATTATTTAAATGCTAAATACTAAAGTTTAATTTGTTAACCTTAATTCTTTAGGATTTAGATTAAACTTTAAGGGTAAATAAATCTATATGTGAGTAGCACAAATAACTTGTATAAAAATAAATTAGGCTGATTGAATTTGCTTTTAAATTATTTACAATTCTTTAAGAAGTAAATCTATCTTAAGCTGATCTGGAATAAATATGCAAATTTATTTAAGATAATTATTGGTTAATAATTGTACGGTGTTCAAATGACTCAATTGGAAATAATGATGATAATAACATTATTTAATAATAATAATAACGATAACATTAATAATAATGAGGATATAAATAACAGGATTTAATTCCTACATTAAGATGAATGGTGGAGACTTTAAAATGACCTATTCTCAATGAATCCATAGCTCAGATATATCTGGAGGTTAAATTGACTGAAACTTTATGGTTTTTCTTCAACAGAACATATTTTATTTGTTCTGATGAAGAAAAGGGTGGAAAGAAGATAAAACAAGAGAAAAACAGCAAAGCAAAACTCATAAGGATCCAAATAGATGCTGTTTATGTTTCCATCTGGAACAGTCCATGTGGAATTTGGGTTGATAATTGAGAGAAGAATAAATAAACAACCTAAATAAAATACTAAATTAATAACTAAACCAGTAAAGTAAATAAATATGGGAATAAAATGGCAAAATTATCTAGTAATTCTTAGCAGCAGAGGACAGAAACGACTGCTAGGCTGCTGGATGAAGTTTCAACACCTCAGCCTGACTGTCTGATGTGCGTTTGGGAAAATCAGCTTTGTTGATGTTTGTTGATGGTTCAGCTTCTTGCACCCCTGGTTTGGTGTTTCTTCACCTCATGAAACTCTTGTTTCGAATTCTTTGATTTTGCTTCGCCTTGGAAACATCGTTCTTGAAATCAGATAGAAAGCCTATATTCTTCTTCCACACATCATGCCTGGTGGAAGCAGCAGAAGGCTGTGCTGCAGCGTCTCCCTTTATTTACATTGCTGCAGCCCACTGACACACACTGTCCTCTGCTGAGGAGAAGTTTGTTTGGATTTCTGCAGGTGCGGAAGTGATAAGTGGTACGAATACTAAGGAAGTACATTTACTGGGTAAGTTTGAAATTATGGAATAATTCAATGATTTGTGACAAAGTCCAACATTTAAATTTTAATCTAAAGTTCTTTAAGCTACATGAACTTGTTTTATCTCCAATTGTTTGTGAAAGGCTAAGATAACATCTGATCTGTCCTTCCCTCAGCTCCTTTAATTCAGGTGACACATTAAAATGACCTACAAGACCTTTTTTCCCCTTAGTCAGAGAAGGCTTTACAGACGGACCAAGGTGCCTGGAGACCCTGATGGAGGACCTTCTCAGCCATCCTTCCATCCTTCAGCAGGAGGAGGTGTGGCTCAAAGTCATCAACAGAAAGTGATCAGAGCTCATCTGAGCTCATCTGGAAGGAACCAGGAAAAGCTTCAGAATAAAGGGGCAGAATAATCCCCTCTGATTGGTTAATTAACACATCAGTAGTCCACCTGATGTGTTGAGGACCAGCTGCTCTGCAGACCACCCATTGAACCTCGTTCAAAATGTCGGCTGTATGAGGGACCAACTTCAACAGAAAGATGAAGACGCCCACCTGAAGATGTCTGACATCAGCTTTGGCTTTTTGATTTTTAATCATACAACATGAATGAGAAGGGAAATGTGTTGTGATGTGTTGTATTTTAATCAAAGATTAACATTTTTAGTATCTAAGTGTTTGATATTACTTTTCTTGATAATAAAAATAAAGTCCAAGTGTTAGATGAGCAGCTGATGGCTGATGGTCAGTATTGGCAGAGATTTCTGGATCAGAGAATGAACTCTGATGATCGGGTCTCAGCTACCGTTGGGAAAGAGGAGCGCTGAGATTAAATCCTCCAACTTTTCAATGTGAGCTTTGACTGACCCTGATTCTGAAGAGCTGAACTGAATCTGCGTGAAACATCTTTATGTTATGATTTTAACATTTTGCATAGAGATTGATCCTTTTTACTTTTAATGAAGCTCAGATTAATAATTTGACTTACAGTTTGTAGACATGAAGGGGTCTATTGTTTTGACTGACTTGAACTTTTCTCTTTCCAGGGAAACAAAAAGGGTGACTGATAATGATAAGAACTAAAATTTTACATTTTCAGCAAATAGATATTTTACCATAAAAGTATCATAATGGGGAAAAACAGTAAATATTTTTGCCAACTAAGATGTGATTCCAGGGCTCTATTGGCAACATATTTTAACTTCATAATCCTTTCCATAATTTTTCCATCTATTATAATAATTTAACATTGTCCACCGACTTAATGCAGTTGTGGATTTTTTATTTATTATTTTTTAATTATCATTATTTTTCTTATTTTTTTTATTTTTTATTTTGTAGTTTTTAGCTTTCTTTACATATACTCACAATTTTAGTTTCTTAGTTTTTTTATATTCATAAATTTTCCTTTTTTATAATATCGATTACACAAGGATAATATCCTTTTATAATCGAAAGGGTGGACTGTTGTGGGAAAATTTATATCTTTCTCCTATTATATATTAATATTCATATTTACTCACTATAAAAGTTTTCACTCAGTCTGTTTCTCTCTCAAGGCCACACCATTCCCTGCAGAATGTTGTTTGTAGACCAGACATAGCTTCTTCCCATAACAATCCAGATTCTTTCTCAGGTTTATTCATAACATGTTACTGTTAAGCAAAGTGTGTGTAATTTGTTATGACTCTGACTGCTTTCCATTGTTGTAAGTAGGGGGGACGAACCCTGCCCAGATCAGAACAGAGCAGAATGCTGCCATGAGGGCTGTATGATGACTGTTCTCTCTTTGCAAAGATCTGAATAAATGTGCCGACTGAGTGAAATCCATCGATCTCCGTTTATTTAACTAGGATAAATAGTTGAATACTTTTTTCCCACGACAGGTTGCTAGTTCTCTGCGTACTGCCTTAGACAACGCAGCTCCTTTGAAAAAGAAAACTGTTAAAAATAGAAAGCTGGCTCCTTGGTTTAATGCAGAGCTGCGCACTTTGAAAGCAAAGTGCTAGGAAACTGGAGAGAAAATATCGCTCCACGTAAGGACCTGGTGGACGATACAAAGTTACAAAAAGAAGAGGTTTTCTTGCTTCTTGAAATTTGGATCAGAACTAAGGGTTAAATGTTCAAAAGAGTTGTAGGTATTAACTGTTTTGCAGCCACAGCTCCAACTAGCAGCCTCAACAACAGAGGCACGGAACATGGTCCACTCAGACTCAATGTCCCCCACCTTCCTCGGAACGTGTTCAAAGCTCTGCCGGAGATGGGAGTTAAAGCTCCTTCTCATCGGGGACTCTGCCAGACACTTCCAGCAAACCCTCACAATACGTTTGGGCCTACCAGGTCTGACCGGCGTCCTCCCTCACCATTGGAGAAAACTCACCACCAGGTAGTGGTCGGTGGAGAGCTCCGCCCCTCTCTTCACCCGAGTGTCCAACACATGCGGCCGCAGATCAGATGAAACAACAACAAACTTGATCATTGAACTACGGCCTAAGGTGTCCTGGTGCCAAGATTACATATGGACACCCTTATGCTTGAACATGGTGTCCATTATGGACAATCCATGACGAGCACAGAAGTCCAACAACAGAACAACGCTCGAGTTCAGGTCAGGTGGGCCATTCCTTCCAAACAACGCCTCACCAGGTCTCTTTGTCATTGCCTATGTGAGCGTTGAAGTCCTCCAGAAGAACAAGGGAGTCCCCAGGAGGGGCACTCTCCAGTACCCCTTCTAAAAACTCCAAAAAGGGTGGGTAATCTGAACTGCTGTTTGGTGCATAAGCGCAAACAACAGTCAGAACCTGTCCCCCCACACGTATGCAGAGGGAGGCAACCCTCTCACTCACCGGGGTGAACCCCAACGTACAATGGATTGCCTTCTCAAGATCCTGCCGACTGAGAAAGGACTTGACTTTGGCCAAAAGACGGAGCTGGAAAAAGCCTGAGCTGACAACGGAGCTAATCTGTTTGTTAAATTTGAGCCCATTATCAAATGTTACCCGAGATTTTTGACATGAAATTTAAAAGGGGGGTTGGGGTGGAGGGGGTAGGGGGGGGGCTCTTCAACTCAACTTGAAGCTCTTCAACAAAAGGTTCAACAGAAGGTTTCTGGAACCCTTAGCCTGCCCATCTTTACCGAACCTCCTGTAACTGGGTCAACGGTAAAATGGCCGCTTTTCAGTCTATTTATCTGCAGATAATTTAACTCTAGTCAATAAACAGCGAACCAGTTACTATTCTTCTGGAAGCCAACCTGGGATAATAGGGAGATCTCTCTGAAGACCTCGTCACCTCTGACCTAAGAATCAGAACATCTTATGGCGCATTCTGCTGCCGTCCCTCAAAGTTAAGCTTTGAAGCCCCCCCTCTACCTAAAGCCTGTGGGGGGCTTTAGGTAGAGGGATCATGATAAATGTTATCATCCTACATTTAAATCCATTAAGCAGGTTTTAGGTTTCATTATCTTTGAAACATAACTGTTTTTAATGTGCCAAGAATTCCTATTAATATTTGCAAATCTATGATTTTAGTTAATAAACTCATAGCTTTTATGTATTTTAGTTGCATTTTCCAAACTACATCCCATATATTTGGTTAACTGTAAGGTTTATTTATTTTAAACACTTAAGGGATGAAAATCACTGATTTCATTGTTCATCTGTTTTAAATGATATACATGTGCATTAATATTTTTGGAGGAAAGGGAAATCACATTCTCTTAGTTTTTCATTTAGTGAAATCTAATTCAGATTAAAGTGACACATAACTTTAGATTTTATCTTATTGGATTATATTATTCATTCTTTTTCCTCTATAAGGTGCTATTTTGTTTACATTTTCATAAGTCAGAGCAACCATCACCTTTTCTCTGTCTTAGTCAGAACTTCAGACATTCATGGCACAGGGACAAAGCAACATCCCACCAAATCCTGCAGAGATGAAGCTAATCTCTCTGAGTGGCTGCTGTGGAAATAGAGAATTTGGTTTGTGACTAAAACCTGTGCGCATTTTACTACTACTGTGTCAGACCATGTTTGGACCCTTTTCTCTCTCTGGATTTGCCTCAGTTTTCATCTCCAGGTCCTTCCATAACATTATGGAACATGGTGACAGCAGGAAATGAACAAAACCAGACCCGTCCTGTTTTAATATTTGAATAGAGTAGAATACAGACTAATAGAATAAAAAAGAATAGAATAAAGTTAATTTGAATTGGTTTTTAATAGGAAGACCCCAGAGCCTGACAATAGAATAAAGAAAAATCTGCTGCATCCCTGATAGAATCAGAATGAAGGATTTTATCCTTCCTTTGTCTGTGAAGCTCAGGCTGCCTTCGTCATTTAAGAAAACAGCAACAAGAGTCACGTGATGAGGAATCCCGTCAACTTTATTGTGGTTTCTAACTACTTACTCTCTCCCAAACTGCACTTTTCAGGCCAGTGGTAGCTTTCTAAAGTTACAGAGTTCAAAACTTTCAGCTAAGAATGTCCGCAAGCCAGAGGAAAAAGAGCGTACAAACGTGCTTAGCCACGGTGACCGTGGGGGAAGCTAATGCTAGCCCTCCAGAATTAACAATGCTAACGCAAACTCCGATAGCCAAGAAGAACATCAAAGATGGACATAAGTGTTTTGTTTGCCGAAATGACCAAGGTGGGAGCTGTATTGAATGGCGTTGCATCTGATGTGTCACTTATAAAAACAGACCAGAGGTGAAAAGAGTACTAAAAAATTGTAATTGAGTAAAAGTATCTTTACTTTGCCTAAATTCTACTCAGAGTAAAAGTAAAATTACCCATCTCAAAATTTACTCAAGTAAAAGTACAAAATTACTTCATTTAACATGTCATTTGAGTAAAAGTTACTTAGTTACTTTGAGTTATTTAATGCAAAAAAAGGATGAGTCATGAATCGAATTGAGCACAAGGTGTTTTAATCGATTTCAAGGCGTATTTCAGTGGACATCCAAACTTGCTAAAGATCAGCTGGGCTAACGAACATACTTCCTCACAGCACAAGGACAGTCACAACCTGAACCATAAAGTGCAAACAATTTTCAATCCTACTGTCCAACAGACAACATCATGATAACTAACTTACCGCCACATTTTTTCGTAAATTGGATGTTGATGTTTTAAAAGCCGAAAGCTCCGTTTTGCTGGGAAGCGCAGCACTGGATTATGAGACAATAGAAAGGGTAATTGCAAAGCAGGGCCACATTTAATTTTTTCACCATCAGTATTTTTTTACTCAGTAACGTGAGGGGGTTTTAAATGTAGCAAAGTAAAACTACTTAAGTTAAAATTTAGTTGAGTAAAAGTAAAAATTATATATTTCAAAAACTACTCAGAAAATTACAAATTACTCAATTACAGTAACTTGAGTAAATGTAATTCATTACTTTCCACCCCTGAAACAGACATGGCAGAACTTAAAAGCGCTCTGAGTGCAACTCAAACACGGATGACAGAAGCTGAAGCTCGTATCTCGGACGTGGAAGACAAGGTGGCTAGCATGGCGCGAGATAACGGCAACTATGCTAAGAAACTCAAACAACTTTGGGACCATGTGAAGATCAGGAAAATAGAATTCGTAGGAAGAACATCCGACTCGTCGGGCTGAAGGAAAGTTTGGGAACGGGTGGTAACTTGAGTTAAGTTAGGGCTGAAATGTCTGTTCAAGATCCATTTATTATTGAGTTAAGAACATTTTCTGTAATTTAATTTAGACCAACTTACTTAATTAGGTTATCAACTCATTATTATGTGTATATGTAATAAACACATTTTTTTATGTTGAAAAAGCACTTGATCATGAGCTATACTACGGAAGCGTATTGCATTCACCGAAGAAAAAAAATCTGACAGCTTATCTCGTAATTACGAGATCTATTCTCATAATTACGAGATCAGTATCTCGTAATTACGAGATATTATTTCGTAATTATGAGATCTTTTCTCGTAATTACGAGATAATATTTCATATTTACAAGATCGTTTCTCATAATTATGAGATAATACTTAGGAGATCGGGGAGGACAGTCATTGGTGAGCCACAGTACTAGAAACGTGAACAATGAGTGCGTTGACAGATTTAATATGCTTTTATTTTCTTTTAGGTATGCGACACTGGAAAATACTGAGTTTCCTCAATGTGGATGGAATTAATATTAAGTTTGTCGACATTGCGCAGAAACCTTAAGTCTTTGGGATTGTTTAGGCGGAAAGCCCACTCTGACTTGCTGGAAGTTGCACTTTTCCTGCAGGAGTATTTAAACCAGTATGAGATGCTTCATGGCTATAGATTAATGCATCTGAAATGCATTCAAGCTGGCTTGGTGGTGTCCCAACGAAAGGTCCGGTACCTTCTCACAATTCTAGATCCTCAAGGAGTACAGCTGAGGCTTCAGAATCGTCTAAGACGACGTCTCTACAGAAACCCAGGTGCCAACTTCATGTGGCATGTGGATTCATACGACAAACTAAAACCATACGGAATCTGCATTACTGGAGCTGTTGGATTTTCGCGTATGGTCATACGGCTTCATGCTTCCTCCACAAATAGTAATCCCAGGGTTATAGCTGGGTACTTTATTGATGAAGTGGAAAACAGGAGCGGAACTCCAACGCGTATCAGGTCAGACCTGGGAACAGAGAACTGTTTAGTAGAACAGATGCAGATATTCTTTCGAAGTAATCATGAAGACCAGTTTTCTGCGAGGTGCTACATTAGTGGTTCAAGTAATCATAACCAAAGGATAGAACAATGGGGGGTGGGGGTTCTAAGAAAACACCATGCACAATATTGGATGAACGTCTTTCAAGATTTAAAGGAGGTGGACCAGTTCTCAGGAGACTTCCTAGATAAAAATCTAATACAGTTCTCCTGTCTGGAAATAATGGAGGAAGGTAGTCTAATTTTTTCTCCTTTTTTGTTGAATTAAGATAATACTTTAAATGGTTCAAGTTGCTAATAAATTCATTTTCAATCATTATTCACTTAAATGATCAATATAGTCCTCTGTCAATAGCTGGACTGCTTACTGCAGTATAGCTATTGGATACTTTCATAATTACACCTTTCCATAGCTTAGGCTATTGTTAATATTTCTGACAGAATTCTGATGTAATCAAATAAAGACACAATCCACTGTCCTCATTTGCACACATGCATTCCTAAATTAACCTAATGTAAAAGTGAAATTAGACTTTAACAGAGCTATAAAATTACAGGAGTGCCCGTGTTCTTTTTTTACACCTTTTAATTCAATTCCTGAAGCCTTTATCTGTCTATATGTATGAACGAAGACGCAGAAAATTTAAGCTTGCGTTCTGTTCGACTGCGTTAATCTGTGGTGCTGCGCCACCTAGAGTTCTGTTTAAGTATTGCTCCTTTACAGTAATAATTTAAGGCACAGCATCACAAATAATTTATGCACATTTTGTTTATTTTAGCAATAAATGTTACCATAATTAACTGTGCTTTTCTAAGAAGTGTTCAGTATATCATTAGAAAATTTAAATAATTGTATTCACATTTTTTAATCCTTTACACTGAAGATAGTAGAATAATTATGACATGTTCTAACAAAAATGCTGTAACAAAAGTTTTAAACACAACAGCTTTCTCTATTAAAACCTTATATAAGGTTCAGCAGAGCTTTACAATGAATTTCCCAGAGGACTCTACACATTTGTAAAATATCCCTATAATTATTATTAATTCTTAATTTGACTTTTTTTCAGATGAACTGCAGCAAGTTGCCCATCTGTGGAACTGCCACAGACTTCGTCACACCAGGAATGCTGAGGCCCCAAGTGGACGACCACAGATTTCGTACAGCTGTCCCCACCTGTTTGGCTCTACAAACTACCTTAGACCAGTAGTCCATCAACAAATACAGGCTTGTAGAGAGGAATGCCTGCCAAGAGGCCCGCACCCATGTGATAAGATTGGTTGTGACATTTGTTGCCTTGCAATGGCAGAAAACAATCTACACCCACCTGCTACTCCAGAAGAAGCAATTGAGCTTTACCTGTTTCTGCGAGCTTACATCCATACTCACTTGTAAAACTAAGCAGGCTACTGGTGCTGTAAAAGTCTAGCTAGCTAACCTAGAGAACATATTAGGCAAGTATCATTTCTACATCTATAATAGAAATGACAAGGTAAAGTATGTTTTGATGTTTCTTAACATTCCTCTATGAACAGTCAGAATAGTTGACTGGTCTACATTCTCACTGAGCAGATGTAACGCTAATAATTTACTAGTTTTTACACCGGTATTTTACAAAGCAAAACCTTAGTGTAGAAAAATATATTCCTTCCTTTGTCTGTGAAGCTCAGGCTGCCTTCGTCATTTAAGAAAACAGCAACAAACAACATGAACATTTCTATTATTTCAGCAGATCAGTTAAAAGATGCAAACGTTAGAGTCTGACAATATTATAAAAAAAATTATATTTGAATAGAGTAAAATAGAGACGAATAGAATAAAGTTCATTTGAACTGGTTTTTAAAGGGAAAACCCCGGAGCCCCCGGTGAAAACCTATTTATTTATTTATTTATTTATTATTTATGTATTTATTTTTTATTATTATTATTACTTTTTATTATTAATATTATTTTAATTTTGTATTATTATTATAATTTTTTAAGCTAAAGCTGAGCTGTGGAATCTACAGGTCGGCGGGATGGACTTTGTTACTTCTAAACAGATTCCTAAAAACGTTTCTCATTTTGCTAAAGGGCTGGAGACCTACACATTTTGGGCTTTTAATGGGGAGGTGACTTTTTAAACATCTCAGCACAGCACTCTGAATGGGACAAACAGGCTGTGATAGCATAGCCTTGAATGCCGCGTCTATGGAGCCAAACTCGGTATCCAGATGTCGGCAGATGGCGCTAACGATTTTTCTAATGCTTTCATCGTTTTCACCAGAAAAAAAGTCTGACAGGTTCTCTACCTTCTGTCCTGACAGTTCAGTCAAGGCATCTGTCAGCTCTTTGGACGTCAGGGGTCCGCCCCTTGTCTCTGAACAATTTAAAACGGCATTCATTACAGCAAATGCCAAAACTTCCTCTACTTCCTCGTTGGTGTCCACCTGGCTTGACTGGATTTCATCGTCACATTGGGCCCCTGATGTAGAGAACTGATTTTTGGATGGCTTCTTCCTGGGAAATCTTTTCCTTTTCAAAATCCGGGAATCAGATTTCGATGCGAAGGACGACACATCTCCTTCACAGGATTGGTTTGAGCCAACAGATGTAATCTCTAAGCTGGAACAATTATCAGCAGGTGGCTCTGGAGACTTGCTTCTTGAAATTTGGCTGGGGATGGCGGGATCTGGCAGGGGGAGATCTGTGGACCCCCTGGGACTTGGAGACTTGCTTTCTTTACTTTGGATTCGCTGTAGAGTTTCACCTAGTATCTCTCCAACCACATCCTGGATGTCTGAGAGCACGCTGCACACTCTGTCTACTTCACTGATCTTCTGTGTTTTCTCACTGTCCAGCCAAAGAAAAATCTTGTGCAGAAACATCCTCACCTCATCTTCTACTCTGGCATAGAAGATTTCAGGGGAGACTTTAATCTGGCCTGATTTGTCCTTTATGTTCTTGAATGAGAGGACAGAATCTGAGAGATATTTCCCTTCTGGAGGAAAGGGAATTCTACGAAAATGGTTCTTCATGATCTCAGAATAGAGTTTATGTATCAGATCCTTGGAGAACTCTCTGACCCTCTCATTTAGAAACGGATCTTCCATTGGTTCTGCACACAGTTGGTCAATTTGATCTCTGATGGCCTGAAAATCCAGTTTGGAAAAGTTGCCCGTGTCTTTGTAGACCACATTTGATGTAAGGTCAGGAAGATATCCAGGAAACAGGAGGCTCATCTTTTGGTTTGTTGGACCGATGTCAGGGTTCAGTTGGATCACCTTTACATCCTTTAAATCCAGGGGTTTCTTCAGGCAAACGATCATTTTTTGGAACTGCTGCTCGACAAACTTGTGAAACTCTGGTTTTCTGGTATTTTCTCGTTTTTCCGCTGGTGCAGCTCTGAGCCTTGATGATAAAATGTTTCTGATCTTACCAACATTTCTATTCCAGGGAAAACATGGTGCAGAGAAAGAATTGCCATCTTTCTGTCCAGCTGAATCTTTAGACACAGAGTTTTGTAGTTCTTCAGCAATAATTTGGCTGATTTCCTCTGCAGCTTTGATTGCTTGGAAATGTTCTTCTGGGCTAAAGTCTGTAACATCTTCTGAGGAGCTGGTAGGACTGCATTCTTCTGAATATTGCAGTATTATTTCAGTAATGCTCTCAGAAAGCGAGCACATAGGAAAATTTTCTGCTACCGTCTGAGACGCGCTTTTGTTCAAAGGGTCCGATTCAGTCTCAGGGTTTGATGCATGTGCAGCTCCGTCTTTTGGAAAGACGCTGCAGCAACTTTCAGGGAAGCAGGGTTTCATTCTGCCGCCAAACCTTTGGAAACATTGAACTACGCAGGAAACTAAATTGTTGAGGGTGCTGGGCTTGGGGATAAGGTGACCTACATAAAGCGCTGGTTCTACAGAGTAGGCCGAGGTGTTTTGGATCTCATTTACAATGTGGGAAACTTTATGAGAGACCTCCTGTCCTATCAGTGAGTTTAACTGCTCTCCAAGCTTACAGCTTTCTGGTGTCTCCTCCAGAATGGAGGCCATTTCTGTGTTGATCAAATCAGTCAAAGTCATGTTGATCTGATCTTCTGAGATCTTGGTCTCGGTTCCAGCCTCCGTACTCTGTTCAATCCCTGGAATAACGTTTCTCAGTGTTTTCACCACATAGTGCTGAAAAACGTCTGTTATGATGTCGGTAATGACTCCTAATATTTCCGAATCACTTAGACCCTCAGCAAGCAAGGTCCACTGAACCGGCGACAGCCTCTCCAGGTGCCGCTCCATGATGTCCTGCATGCTGATAAATGAGACACTGATGTCTCCAGTCGGCTGCTCCTTTGATCTGTGTGCGTCCATTTCTGAAATCGGTTTTACTTCTTCTGAGCAAAGAGAAAACATAAAATGATCCTCTCACTCTGGAACCTAGCCTGGAAATGAATCCTCAATGGAATGGAATGTGTGACGTCACTATGACTCCGCCCTCCCGCCCGCGAACAGAACGTTCAGACACGCATGCGCAGAGCTTCATAGCCTGTATATCGCTCAACGGTTCTGCGCATGCGTATTCGCCCTGACCGGGAACAGCTGCTGATCGAAGCTTCGTCTGTCACGTGATCTACAGGTTAGAAGCGGCGGGAAGTCGATGTCAGTCAACCAGGCTGCTGGGAAACAAAAGCTGTCATTTGAGGCGCCTTAGTTTCCATTAGGAGTCAATAAACCAGCCTTCATGTGGAGATAAACTGTCAGCTTATCCCCCCCCCCCATTTCGCACCATGGTAAGCAGCTGAAGGCTGTAGCTTTCGGTTTGGATGGGGGCTGCTGCGTTACCCCACCAGCAGCTGGCAAGCAGGAGCTGCAGCAGGGGCGGATTTAGGAAATGTGGGGCCCGAGGCAAAGACAGGCAGGGGGCCCTCTGAACTGAGAAGTCAACTCATGAAACAGCCCCATTCTACAGATAGAGAAATGTTAATAGAATAGACATGAATCATGACAGCAGACAAGATGGAGGAGAGCAGGAGGCGGGGTTACCAATCTGAAAAAAAAACAGCTCATAAGATTTACTTAAAAAATATATTGTAAGCTATTTGCACTAAAATTATTTAAGTAAAATTTAATGCTGCAATATCAAGTAACACTTGCCAGTATCATGTGAATTTTATTTTCCATTAAACAAAACAGTTGTGAAGATATTAAGTAACATTTACTTAATTACAGCCAAGTTGTAAGTTAGATTTATTTAAAAAAGTAAGTAAAGTGAACTTGCATTTTACTCAAAATTTTAAGTAAATGTTATATCCCTGCAGAATTTGCTGTTATGAAGTAATTAAGTAGATATTAATTATTTTCTCTGATTGACATTTACTTTGCTTCATTATGTTACATTACTCACTAATATTAGGTAACCATTGCCATTGTTCTTTTGATAAATGTTACCAAATAAATTGAAATAAAAGTCTATACATTTTATATACATTAAACTATTTTTCATTTCAACAGTTTAACAAAGTAAATACACCTGACCCCCCCCCAATATGCCCTCCACTACTTCCCCCACGTCAGGACTGCTACTCTATGCACTATGCGCACCATTCACACTACTGTTTACATATTTTATTTTAATATTTATTTTTATATCTTAGGCTTTCATTTTTATGCTATGGTTCATTATATATATATATATATATATATATATTTTTTTTTTTTTAATATATATTTTATTATGCACCGTGGGGTTGAGGGGACGGAAATTTCATCTGTGTTGTATGTTTACATGTAGCACATTTGACAATAAAGTTGAGTTGAGTTGATGGTAAAATATCTATTTGCTGAAAATGTAAATTTTTAGTTCTTATCATTATCAGTTACCCTTTGTCTCCCTGGAAAGAGGAAAGTTCAAATCAGTCAAAACATTAGACTCCATAATCTCTCTAAAGGGTAAGTCAAATTATTAATCTGAGCTTCATTAAAAGTAAAAAAAAAGATCAATCTCTATGCAAAATGTTAAAATCATAAAGATGTTTCACACAGATTCAGTTCAGCTCTTCAGAATCAGGGTCAGTCAAAGCACAGATTGAAAAGTTGGAGGATTTAATCTCAGCGCTCCTCTTCCCCAATGGTAGCTGAGATGACCCGATCATCAGAGTTCATTCTCTAATCCAGAAATCTCTGCCAATACTGACCATCAGCCATCATGGTCATCTAACACTTGGACTTTCTTTGGATTAAGAAACTAATATCAAACATTCAGATACTAAAAATGTTCATCTTTCATTAAAATACAACACATTACAACACATTTCCCTTCTCATTCATGTTGTATAATTAAATAATCAAAAAGCCAAAGCTGATGTCAGACATCTTCAGGTGGGCGTCTTCATCTTTCTGTTGATGTTGGTCCCTTATACAGGCGACATTTTGAACGTTGTCTGCAGAACAGCTGGTCTTCAACACATCAGGTGGACTACTGATGTGTTAATTAACCAATCAGAGGGGATTATTCTGCCCCTTTATTCTCATTTGTTTTGTTAAATCAATCAAATTTGTTTGTATAGCCCTTTATAATAGCCAAATGGTACCCAAAGTGCTTCACAACAAAGCCATAAAACAATACATAACACATACAAAACATACAGATACAATTAAAAGTGCTGTAGTGGTGCAGCGCTGCAAGACATTAAAAGCCTTCCAGAGGTGCATAGAAAGGAGCAGACAGAAGAGGACATCTAAGAGACAGTATTATCCTAGTCAGAATTAAATGCTAATTTAAAAAAGTGGGTTTTAAGCTTTTTTTTTTTTAGAAAGGCTGAGGTCAGTAGTGGTGCGGATGTCAGGGGGTGGTTTGTTCCACAGTCTAGGAGCAGCTACGGCAAAGAACCATCGCCCCACTGTTTGAGTCTTGACCTAGGGACCTCTAACAGAAGCTGACCCGAGGAGCATAAAGCTCTGCCACAATTGCAAAAAGTTTAAATCTCAGACAAGTAAGAGGGGGCCACGCCATTGATGGCGTTAAAAACAAACAGCAGAAGTTTAAAATCAATTCTAAAACGGACTGGAAGCCAGTGGAGTGACGACAGCACAGGAGTAATGTGTTCACGTCTGGAAGTGTTTGTTAAAAATCGGGCGGCAGCGTTCTGCACCAGTTAGAGACTAGAAATGGATGACTGACTGAGGCCGACGTAAAGGGCATTGCAGTAGTCCAGTCTTGAACTAATGAAAGCATGGATTGCCTTCTCAAGATCCTGCCGACTGAGAAAGGACTTGACTTTGGCCAAAAGACGGAGCTGGAAAAAGCCTGAGCTGACAACGGAGCTAATCTGTTTGTTAAATTTGAGCCCATTATCAAATGTTACCCGAGATTTTTGACATGAAATTTAAAAGGGGGGTTGGGGTGGAGGGGGTAGGGGGGGGGGCTCTTCAACTCAACTTGAAGCTCTTCAACAAAAGGTTCAACAGAAGGTTTCTGGAACCCTTAGCCTGCCCATCTTTACCGAACCTCCTGTAACTGGGTCAACGGTAAAATGGCCGCTTTTCAGTCTATTTATCTGCAGATAATTTAACTCTAGTCAATAAACAGCGAACCAGTTACTATTCTTCTGGAAGCCAACCTGGGATAATAGGGAGATCTCTCTGAAGACCTCGTCACCTCTGACCTAAGAATCAGAACATCTTATGGCGCATTCTGCTGCCGTCCCTCAAAGTTAAGCTTTGAAGCCCCCCCTCTACCTAAAGCCTGTGGGGGGCTTTAGGTAGAGGGATCATGATAAATGTTATCATCCTACATTTAAATCCATTAAGCAGGTTTTAGGTTTCATTATCTTTGAAACATAACTGTTTTTAATGTGCCAAGAATTCCTATTAATATTTGCAAATCTATGATTTTAGTTAATAAACTCATAGCTTTTATGTATTTTAGTTGCATTTTCCAAACTACATCCCATATATTTGGTTAACTGTAAGGTTTATTTATTTTAAACACTTAAGGGATGAAAATCACTGATTTCATTGTTCATCTGTTTTAAATGATATACATGTGCATTAATATTTTTGGAGGAAAGGGAAATCACATTCTCTTAGTTTTTCATTTAGTGAAATCTAATTCAGATTAAAGTGACACATAACTTTAGATTTTATCTTATTGGATTATATTATTCATTCTTTTTCCTCTATAAGGTGCTATTTTGTTTACATTTTCATAAGTCAGAGCAACCATCACCTTTTCTCTGTCTTAGTCAGAACTTCAGACATTCATGGCACAGGGACAAAGCAACATCCCACCAAATCCTGCAGAGATGAAGCTAATCTCTCTGAGTGGCTGCTGTGGAAATAGAGAATTTGGTTTGTGACTAAAACCTGTGCGCATTTTACTACTACTGTGTCAGACCATGTTTGGACCCTTTTCTCTCTCTGGATTTGCCTCAGTTTTCATCTCCAGGTCCTTCCATAACATTATGGAACATGGTGACAGCAGGAAATGAACAAAACCAGACCCGTCCTGTTTTAATATTTGAATAGAGTAGAATACAGACTAATAGAATAAAAAAGAATAGAATAAAGTTAATTTGAATTGGTTTTTAATAGGAAGACCCCAGAGCCTGACAATAGAATAAAGAAAAATCTGCTGCATCCCTGATAGAATCAGAATGAAGGATTTTATCCTTCCTTTGTCTGTGAAGCTCAGGCTGCCTTCGTCATTTAAGAAAACAGCAACAAGAGTCACGTGATGAGGAATCCCGTCAACTTTATTGTGGTTTCTAACTACTTACTCTCTCCCAAACTGCACTTTTCAGGCCAGTGGTAGCTTTCTAAAGTTACAGAGTTCAAAACTTTCAGCTAAGAATGTCCGCAAGCCAGAGGAAAAAGAGCGTACAAACGTGCTTAGCCACGGTGACCGTGGGGGAAGCTAATGCTAGCCCTCCAGAATTAACAATGCTAACGCAAACTCCGATAGCCAAGAAGAACATCAAAGATGGACATAAGTGTTTTGTTTGCCGAAATGACCAAGGTGGGAGCTGTATTGAATGGCGTTGCATCTGATGTGTCACTTATAAAAACAGACCAGAGGTGAAAAGAGTACTAAAAAATTGTAATTGAGTAAAAGTATCTTTACTTTGCCTAAATTCTACTCAGAGTAAAAGTAAAATTACCCATCTCAAAATTTACTCAAGTAAAAGTACAAAATTACTTCATTTAACATGTCATTTGAGTAAAAGTTACTTAGTTACTTTGAGTTATTTAATGCAAAAAAAGGATGAGTCATGAATCGAATTGAGCACAAGGTGTTTTAATCGATTTCAAGGCGTATTTCAGTGGACATCCAAACTTGCTAAAGATCAGCTGGGCTAACGAACATACTTCCTCACAGCACAAGGACAGTCACAACCTGAACCATAAAGTGCAAACAATTTTCAATCCTACTGTCCAACAGACAACATCATGATAACTAACTTACCGCCACATTTTTTCGTAAATTGGATGTTGATGTTTTAAAAGCCGAAAGCTCCGTTTTGCTGGGAAGCGCAGCACTGGATTATGAGACAATAGAAAGGGTAATTGCAAAGCAGGGCCACATTTAATTTTTTCACCATCAGTATTTTTTTACTCAGTAACGTGAGGGGGTTTTAAATGTAGCAAAGTAAAACTACTTAAGTTAAAATTTAGTTGAGTAAAAGTAAAAATTATATATTTCAAAAACTACTCAGAAAATTACAAATTACTCAATTACAGTAACTTGAGTAAATGTAATTCATTACTTTCCACCCCTGAAACAGACATGGCAGAACTTAAAAGCGCTCTGAGTGCAACTCAAACACGGATGACAGAAGCTGAAGCTCGTATCTCGGACGTGGAAGACAAGGTGGCTAGCATGGCGCGAGATAACGGCAACTATGCTAAGAAACTCAAACAACTTTGGGACCATGTGAAGATCAGGAAAATAGAATTCGTAGGAAGAACATCCGACTCGTCGGGCTGAAGGAAAGTTTGGGAACGGGTGGTAACTTGAGTTAAGTTAGGGCTGAAATGTCTGTTCAAGATCCATTTATTATTGAGTTAAGAACATTTTCTGTAATTTAATTTAGACCAACTTACTTAATTAGGTTATCAACTCATTATTATGTGTATATGTAATAAACACATTTTTTTATGTTGAAAAAGCACTTGATCATGAGCTATACTACGGAAGCGTATTGCATTCACCGAAGAAAAAAAATCTGACAGCTTATCTCGTAATTACGAGATCTATTCTCATAATTACGAGATCAGTATCTCGTAATTACGAGATATTATTTCGTAATTATGAGATCTTTTCTCGTAATTACGAGATAATATTTCATATTTACAAGATCGTTTCTCATAATTATGAGATAATACTTAGGAGATCGGGGAGGACAGTCATTGGTGAGCCACAGTACTAGAAACGTGAACAATGAGTGCGTTGACAGATTTAATATGCTTTTATTTTCTTTTAGGTATGCGACACTGGAAAATACTGAGTTTCCTCAATGTGGATGGAATTAATATTAAGTTTGTCGACATTGCGCAGAAACCTTAAGTCTTTGGGATTGTTTAGGCGGAAAGCCCACTCTGACTTGCTGGAAGTTGCACTTTTCCTGCAGGAGTATTTAAACCAGTATGAGATGCTTCATGGCTATAGATTAATGCATCTGAAATGCATTCAAGCTGGCTTGGTGGTGTCCCAACGAAAGGTCCGGTACCTTCTCACAATTCTAGATCCTCAAGGAGTACAGCTGAGGCTTCAGAATCGTCTAAGACGACGTCTCTACAGAAACCCAGGTGCCAACTTCATGTGGCATGTGGATTCATACGACAAACTAAAACCATACGGAATCTGCATTACTGGAGCTGTTGGATTTTCGCGTATGGTCATACGGCTTCATGCTTCCTCCACAAATAGTAATCCCAGGGTTATAGCTGGGTACTTTATTGATGAAGTGGAAAACAGGAGCGGAACTCCAACGCGTATCAGGTCAGACCTGGGAACAGAGAACTGTTTAGTAGAACAGATGCAGATATTCTTTCGAAGTAATCATGAAGACCAGTTTTCTGCGAGGTGCTACATTAGTGGTTCAAGTAATCATAACCAAAGGATAGAACAATGGGGGGTGGGGGTTCTAAGAAAACACCATGCACAATATTGGATGAACGTCTTTCAAGATTTAAAGGAGGTGGACCAGTTCTCAGGAGACTTCCTAGATAAAAATCTAATACAGTTCTCCTGTCTGGAAATAATGGAGGAAGGTAGTCTAATTTTTTCTCCTTTTTTGTTGAATTAAGATAATACTTTAAATGGTTCAAGTTGCTAATAAATTCATTTTCAATCATTATTCACTTAAATGATCAATATAGTCCTCTGTCAATAGCTGGACTGCTTACTGCAGTATAGCTATTGGATACTTTCATAATTACACCTTTCCATAGCTTAGGCTATTGTTAATATTTCTGACAGAATTCTGATGTAATCAAATAAAGACACAATCCACTGTCCTCATTTGCACACATGCATTCCTAAATTAACCTAATGTAAAAGTGAAATTAGACTTTAACAGAGCTATAAAATTACAGGAGTGCCCGTGTTCTTTTTTTACACCTTTTAATTCAATTCCTGAAGCCTTTATCTGTCTATATGTATGAACGAAGACGCAGAAAATTTAAGCTTGCGTTCTGTTCGACTGCGTTAATCTGTGGTGCTGCGCCACCTAGAGTTCTGTTTAAGTATTGCTCCTTTACAGTAATAATTTAAGGCACAGCATCACAAATAATTTATGCACATTTTGTTTATTTTAGCAATAAATGTTACCATAATTAACTGTGCTTTTCTAAGAAGTGTTCAGTATATCATTAGAAAATTTAAATAATTGTATTCACATTTTTTAATCCTTTACACTGAAGATAGTAGAATAATTATGACATGTTCTAACAAAAATGCTGTAACAAAAGTTTTAAACACAACAGCTTTCTCTATTAAAACCTTATATAAGGTTCAGCAGAGCTTTACAATGAATTTCCCAGAGGACTCTACACATTTGTAAAATATCCCTATAATTATTATTAATTCTTAATTTGACTTTTTTTCAGATGAACTGCAGCAAGTTGCCCATCTGTGGAACTGCCACAGACTTCGTCACACCAGGAATGCTGAGGCCCCAAGTGGACGACCACAGATTTCGTACAGCTGTCCCCACCTGTTTGGCTCTACAAACTACCTTAGACCAGTAGTCCATCAACAAATACAGGCTTGTAGAGAGGAATGCCTGCCAAGAGGCCCGCACCCATGTGATAAGATTGGTTGTGACATTTGTTGCCTTGCAATGGCAGAAAACAATCTACACCCACCTGCTACTCCAGAAGAAGCAATTGAGCTTTACCTGTTTCTGCGAGCTTACATCCATACTCACTTGTAAAACTAAGCAGGCTACTGGTGCTGTAAAAGTCTAGCTAGCTAACCTAGAGAACATATTAGGCAAGTATCATTTCTACATCTATAATAGAAATGACAAGGTAAAGTATGTTTTGATGTTTCTTAACATTCCTCTATGAACAGTCAGAATAGTTGACTGGTCTACATTCTCACTGAGCAGATGTAACGCTAATAATTTACTAGTTTTTACACCGGTATTTTACAAAGCAAAACCTTAGTGTAGAAAAATATATTCCTTCCTTTGTCTGTGAAGCTCAGGCTGCCTTCGTCATTTAAGAAAACAGCAACAAACAACATGAACATTTCTATTATTTCAGCAGATCAGTTAAAAGATGCAAACGTTAGAGTCTGACAATATTATAAAAAAAATTATATTTGAATAGAGTAAAATAGAGACGAATAGAATAAAGTTCATTTGAACTGGTTTTTAAAGGGAAAACCCCGGAGCCCCCGGTGAAAACCTATTTATTTATTTATTTATTATTTATGTATTTATTTTTTATTATTATTATTACTTTTTATTATTAATATTATTTTAATTTTGTATTATTATTATAATTTTTTAAGCTAAAGCTGAGCTGTGGAATCTACAGGTCGGCGGGATGGACTTTGTTACTTCTAAACAGATTCCTAAAAACATTTCTCATTTTGCTAAAGGGCTGGAGACCTACACATTTTGGGCTTTTAATGGGGAGGTGACTTTTTAAACATCTCAGCACAGCACTCTGAATGGGACAAACAGGCTGTGATAGCATAGCCTTGAATGCCGCGTCTATGGAGCCAAACTCGGTATCCAGATGTCGGCAGATGGCGCTAACGATTTTTCTAATGCTTTCATCGTTTTCACCAGAAAAAAAGTCTGACAGGTTCTCTACCTTCTGTCCTGACAGTTCAGTCAAGGCATCTGTCAGCTCTTTGGACGTCAGGGGTCCGCCCCTTGTCTCTGAACAATTTAAAACGGCATTCATTACAGCAAATGCCAAAACTTCCTCTACTTCCTCGTTGGTGTCCACCTGGCTTGACTGGATTTCATCGTCACATTGGGCCCCTGATGTAGAGAACTGATTTTTGGATGGCTTCTTCCTGGGAAATCTTTTCCTTTTCAAAATCCGGGAATCAGATTTCGATGCGAAGGACGACACATCTCCTTCACAGGATTGGTTTGAGCCAACAGATGTAATCTCTAAGCTGGAACAATTATCAGCAGGTGGCTCTGGAGACTTGCTTCTTGAAATTTGGCTGGGGATGGCGGGATCTGGCAGGGGGAGATCTGTGGACCCCCTGGGACTTGGAGACTTGCTTTCTTTACTTTGGATTCGCTGTAGAGTTTCACCTAGTATCTCTCCAACCACATCCTGGATGTCTGAGAGCACGCTGCACACTCTGTCTACTTCACTGATCTTCTGTGTTTTCTCACTGTCCAGCCAAAGAAAAATCTTGTGCAGAAACATCCTCACCTCATCTTCTACTCTGGCATAGAAGATTTCAGGGGAGACTTTAATCTGGCCTGATTTGTCCTTTATGTTCTTGAATGAGAGGACAGAATCTGAGAGATATTTCCCTTCTGGAGGAAAGGGAATTCTACGAAAATGGTTCTTCATGATCTCAGAATAGAGTTTATGTATCAGATCCTTGGAGAACTCTCTGACCCTCTCATTTAGAAACGGATCTTCCATTGGTTCTGCACACAGTTGGTCAATTTGATCTCTGATGGCCTGAAAATCCAGTTTGGAAAAGTTGCCCGTGTCTTTGTAGACCACATTTGATGTAAGGTCAGGAAGATATCCAGGAAACAGGAGGCTCATCTTTTGGTTTGTTGGACCGATGTCAGGGTTCAGTTGGATCACCTTTACATCCTTTAAATCCAGGGGTTTCTTCAGGCAAACGATCATTTTTTGGAACTGCTGCTCGACAAACTTGTGAAACTCTGGTTTTCTGGTATTTTCTCGTTTTTCCGCTGGTGCAGCTCTGAGCCTTGATGATAAAATGTTTCTGATCTTACCAACATTTCTATTCCAGGGAAAACATGGTGCAGAGAAAGAATTGCCATCTTTCTGTCCAGCTGAATCTTTAGACACAGAGTTTTGTAGTTCTTCAGCAATAATTTGGCTGATTTCCTCTGCAGCTTTGATTGCTTGGAAATGTTCTTCTGGGCTAAAGTCTGTAACATCTTCTGAGGAGCTGGTAGGACTGCATTCTTCTGAATATTGCAGTATTATTTCAGTAATGCTCTCAGAAAGCGAGCACATAGGAAAATTTTCTGCTACCGTCTGAGACGCGCTTTTGTTCAAAGGGTCCGATTCAGTCTCAGGGTTTGATGCATGTGCAGCTCCGTCTTTTGGAAAGACGCTGCAGCAACTTTCAGGGAAGCAGGGTTTCATTCTGCCGCCAAACCTTTGGAAACATTGAACTACGCAGGAAACTAAATTGTTGAGGGTGCTGGGCTTGGGGATAAGGTGACCTACATAAAGCGCTGGTTCTACAGAGTAGGCCGAGGTGTTTTGGATCTCATTTACAATGTGGGAAACTTTATGAGAGACCTCCTGTCCTATCAGTGAGTTTAACTGCTCTCCAAGCTTACAGCTTTCTGGTGTCTCCTCCAGAATGGAGGCCATTTCTGTGTTGATCAAATCAGTCAAAGTCATGTTGATCTGATCTTCTGAGATCTTGGTCTCGGTTCCAGCCTCCGTACTCTGTTCAATCCCTGGAATAACGTTTCTCAGTGTTTTCACCACATAGTGCTGAAAAACGTCTGTTATGATGTCGGTAATGACTCCTAATATTTCCGAATCACTTAGACCCTCAGCAAGCAAGGTCCACTGAACCGGCGACAGCCTCTCCAGGTGCCGCTCCATGATGTCCTGCATGCTGATAAATGAGACACTGATGTCTCCAGTCGGCTGCTCCTTTGATCTGTGTGCGTCCATTTCTATTCGCCCTGACCGGGAACAGCTGCTGATCGAAGCTTCGTCTGTCACGTGATCTACAGGTTAGAAGCGGCGGGAAGTCGATGTCAGTCAACCAGGCTGCTGGGAAACAAAAGCTGTCATTTGAGGCGCCTTAGTTTCCATTAGGAGTCAATAAACCAGCCTTCATGTGGAGATAAACTGTCAGCTTATCCCCCCCCCCCCATTTCGCACCATGGTAAGCAGCTGAAGGCTGTAGCTTTCCGTTTGGATGGGGGCTGCTGCGTTACCCCACCAGCAGCTGGCAAGCAGGAGCTGCAGCAGGGGCGGATTTAGGAAATGTGGGGCCCGAGGCAAAGACAGGCAGGGGGCCCTCTGAACTGAGAAGTCAACTCATGAAACAGCCCCATTCTACAGATAGAGAAATGTTAATAGAATAGACATGAATCATGACAGCAGACAAGATGGAGGAGAGCAGGAGGCGGGGTTACCAATCTGAAAAAAAAACAGCTCATAAGATTTACTTAAAAAATATATTGTAAGCTATTTGCACTAAAATTATTTAAGTAAAATTTAATGCTGCAATATCAAGTAACACTTGCCAGTATCATGTGAATTTTATTTTCCATTAAACAAAACAGTTGTGAAGATATTAAGTAACATTTACTTAATTACAGCCAAGTTGTAAGTTAGATTTATTTAAAAAAGTAAGTAAAGTGAACTTGCATTTTACTCAAAATTTTAAGTAAATGTTATATCCCTGCAGAATTTGCTGTTATGAAGTAATTAAGTAGATATTAATTATTTTCTCTGATTGACATTTACTTTGCTTCATTATGTTACATTACTCACTAATATTAGGTAACCATTGCCATTGTTCTTTTGATAAATGTTACCAAATAAATTGAAATAAAAGTCTATACATTTTATATACATTAAACTATTTTTCATTTCAACAGTTTAACAAAGTAAATACACCTGACCCCCCCCCAATATGCCCTCCACTACTTCCCCCACGTCAGGACTGCTACTCTATGCACTATGCGCACCATTCACACTACTGTTTACATATTTTATTTTAATATTTATTTTTATATCTTAGGCTTTCATTTTTATGCTATGGTTCATTATATATATATATATATATATATATATTTTTTTTTTTTAATATATATTTTATTATGCACCGTGGGGTTGAGGGGACGGAAATTTCATCTGTGTTGTATGTTTACATGTAGCACATTTGACAATAAAGTTGAGTTGAGTTGATGGTAAAATATCTATTTGCTGAAAATGTAAATTTTTAGTTCTTATCATTATCAGTTACCCTTTGTCTCCCTGGAAAGAGGAAAGTTCAAATCAGTCAAAACATTAGACTCCATAATCTCTCTAAAGGGTAAGTCAAATTATTAATCTGAGCTTCATTAAAAGTAAAAAAAAAGATCAATCTCTATGCAAAATGTTAAAATCATAAAGATGTTTCACACAGATTCAGTTCAGCTCTTCAGAATCAGGGTCAGTCAAAGCACAGATTGAAAAGTTGGAGGATTTAATCTCAGCGCTCCTCTTCCCCAATGGTAGCTGAGATGACCCGATCATCAGAGTTCATTCTCTAATCCAGAAATCTCTGCCAATACTGACCATCAGCCATCATGGTCATCTAACACTTGGACTTTCTTTGGATTAAGAAACTAATATCAAACATTCAGATACTAAAAATGTTCATCTTTCATTAAAATACAACACATTACAACACATTTCCCTTCTCATTCATGTTGTATAATTAAATAATCAAAAAGCCAAAGCTGATGTCAGACATCTTCAGGTGGGCGTCTTCATCTTTCTGTTGATGTTGGTCCCTTATACAGGCGACATTTTGAACGTTGTCTGCAGAACAGCTGGTCTTCAACACATCAGGTGGACTACTGATGTGTTAATTAACCAATCAGAGGGGATTATTCTGCCCCTTTATTCTCATTTGTTTTGTTAAATCAATCAAATTTGTTTGTATAGCCCTTTATAATAGCCAAATGGTACCCAAAGTGCTTCACAACAAAGCCATAAAACAATACATAACACATACAAAACATACAGATACAATTAAAAGTGCTGTAGTGGTGCAGCGCTGCAAGACATTAAAAGCCTTCCAGAGGTGCATAGAAAGGAGCAGACAGAAGAGGACATCTAAGAGACAGTATTATCCTAGTCAGAATTAAATGCTAATTTAAAAAAGTGGGTTTTAAGCTTTTTTTTTTTTAGAAAGGCTGAGGTCAGTAGTGGTGCGGATGTCAGGGGGTGGTTTGTTCCACAGTCTAGGAGCAGCTACGGCAAAGAACCATCGCCCCACTGTTTGAGTCTTGACCTAGGGACCTCTAACAGAAGCTGACCCGAGGAGCATAAAGCTCTGCCACAATTGCAAAAAGTTTAAATCTCAGACAAGTAAGAGGGGGCCACGCCATTGATGGCGTTAAAAACAAACAGCAGAAGTTTAAAATCAATTCTAAAACGGACTGGAAGCCAGTGGAGTGACGACAGCACAGGAGTAATGTGTTCACGTCTGGAAGTGTTTGTTAAAAATCGGGCGGCAGCGTTCTGCACCAGTTAGAGACTAGAAATGGATGACTGACTGAGGCCGACGTAAAGGGCATTGCAGTAGTCCAGTCTTGAACTAATGAAAGCATGGATTGCCTTCTCAAGATCCTGCCGACTGAGAAAGGACTTGACTTTGGCCAAAAGACGGAGCTGGAAAAAGCCTGAGCTGACAACGGAGCTAATCTGTTTGTTAAATTTGAGCCCATTATCAAATGTTACCCGAGATTTTTGACATGAAATTTAAAAGGGGGGTTGGGGTGGAGGGGGTGGGGGGGGGGCTCTTCAACTCAACTTGAAGCTCTTCAACAAAAGGTTCAACAGAAGGTTTCTGGAACCCTTAGCCTGCCCATCTTTACCGAACCTCCTGTAACTGGGTCAACGGTAAAATGGCCGCTTTTCAGTCTATTTATCTGCAGATAATTTAACTCTAGTCAATAAACAGCGAACCAGTTACTATTCTTCTGGAAGCCAACCTGGGATAATAGGGAGATCTCTCTGAAGACCTCGTCACCTCTGACCTAAGAATCAGAACATCTTATGGCGCATTCTGCTGCCGTCCCTCAAAGTTAAGCTTTGAAGCCCCCCCTCTACCTAAAGCCTGTGGGGGGCTTTAGGTAGAGGGATCATGATAAATGTTATCATCCTACATTTAAATCCATTAAGCAGGTTTTAGGTTTCATTATCTTTGAAACATAACTGTTTTTAATGTGCCAAGAATTCCTATTAATATTTGCAAATCTATGATTTTAGTTAATAAACTCATAGCTTTTATGTATTTTAGTTGCATTTTCCAAACTACATCCCATATATTTGGTTAACTGTAAGGTTTATTTATTTTAAACACTTAAGGGATGAAAATCACTGATTTCATTGTTCATCTGTTTTAAATGATATACATGTGCATTAATATTTTTGGAGGAAAGGGAAATCACATTCTCTTAGTTTTTCATTTAGTGAAATCTAATTCAGATTAAAGTGACACATAACTTTAGATTTTATCTTATTGGATTATATTATTCATTCTTTTTCCTCTATAAGGTGCTATTTTGTTTACATTTTCATAAGTCAGAGCAACCATCACCTTTTCTCTGTCTTAGTCAGAACTTCAGACATTCATGGCACAGGGACAAAGCAACATCCCACCAAATCCTGCAGAGATGAAGCTAATCTCTCTGAGTGGCTGCTGTGGAAATAGAGAATTTGGTTTGTGACTAAAACCTGTGCGCATTTTACTACTACTGTGTCAGACCATGTTTGGACCCTTTTCTCTCTCTGGATTTGCCTCAGTTTTCATCTCCAGGTCCTTCCATAACATTATGGAACATGGTGACAGCAGGAAATGAACAAAACCAGACCCGTCCTGTTTTAATATTTGAATAGAGTAGAATACAGACTAATAGAATAAAAAAAGAATAGAATAAAGTTCATTTGAATTGGTTTTTAATAGGAAGACCCCAGAGCCTGACAATAGAATAAAGAAAAATCTGCTGCATCCCTGATAGAATCAGAATGAAGGATTTTATCCTTCCTTTGTCTGTGAAGCTCAGGCTGCCTTCGTCATTTAAGAAAACAGCAACAAGAGTCACGTGATGAGGAATCCCGTCAACTTTATTGTGGTTTCTAACTACTTACTCTCTCCCAAACTGCACTTTTCAGGCCAGTGGTAGCTTTCTAAAGTTACAGAGTTCAAAACTTTCAGCTAAGAATGTCCGCAAGCCAGAGGAAAAAGAGCGTACAAACGTGCTTAGCCACGGTGACCGTGGGGGAAGCTAATGCTAGCCCTCCAGAATTAACAATGCTAACGCAAACTCCGATAGCCAAGAAGAACATCAAAGATGGACATAAGTGTTTTGTTTGCCGAAATGACCAAGGTGGGAGCTGTATTGAATGGCGTTGCATCTGATGTGTCACTTATAAAAACAGACCAGAGGTGAAAAGAGTACTAAAAAATTGTAATTGAGTAAAAGTATTTTTACTTTGCCTAAATTCTACTCAGAGTAAAAGTAAAATTACCCATCTCAAAATTTACTCAAGTAAAAGTACACAATTACTTCATTTAACATGTCATTTGAGTAAAAGTTACTTAGTTACTTTGAGTTATTTAATGCAAAAAAAGGATGAGTCATGAATCGAATTGAGCACAAGGTGTTTTAATCGATTTCAAGGCGTATTTCAGTGGACATCCAAACTTGCTAAAGATCAGCTGGGCTAACGAACATACTTCCTCACAGCACAAGGACAGTCACAACCTGAACCATAAAGTGCAAACAATTTTCAATCCTACTGTCCAACAGACAACATCATGATAACTAACTTACGGCCACATTTTTTCGTAAATTGGATGTTGATGTTTTAAAAGCCGAAAGCTCCGTTTTGCTGGGAAGCGCAGCACTGGATTATGAGACAATAGAAAGGGTAATTGCAAAGCAGGGCCACATTTAATTTTTTCACCATCAGTATTTTTTTACTCAGTAACGTGAGGGGGTTTTAAATGTAGCAAAGTAAAACTACTTAAGTTAAAATTTAGTTGAGTAAAAGTAAAAATTATATATTTCAAAAACTACTCAGAAAATTACAAATTACTCAATTACAGTAACTTGAGTAAATGTAATTCATTACTTTCCACCCCTGAAACAGACATGGCAGAACTTAAAAGCGCTCTGAGTGCAACTCAAACACGGATGACAGAAGCTGAAGCTCGTATCTCGGACGTGGAAGACAAGGTGGCTAGCATGGCGCGAGATAACGGCAACTATGCTAAGAAACTCAAACAACTTTGGGACCATGTGAAGATCAGGAAAATAGAATTCGTAGGAAGAACATCCGACTCGTCGGGCTGAAGGAAAGTTTGGGAACGGGTGGTAACTTGAGTTAAGTTAGGGCTGAAATGTCTGTTCAAGATCCATTTATTATTGAGTTAAGAACATTTTCTGTAATTTAATTTAGACCAACTTACTTAATTAGGTTATCAACTCATTATTATGTGTATATGTAATAAACACATTTTTTTATGTTGAAAAAGCACTTGATCATGAGCTATACTACGGAAGCGTATTGCATTCACCGAAGAAAAAAAATCTGACAGCTTATCTCGTAATTACGAGATCTATTCTCATAATTACGAGATCAGTATCTCGTAATTACGAGATATTATTTCGTAATTATGAGATCTTTTCTCGTAATTACGAGATAATATTTCATATTTACAAGATCGTTTCTCATAATTATGAGATAATACTTAGGAGATCGGGGAGGACAGTCATTGGTGAGCCACAGTACTAGAAACGTGAACAATGACTGCGTTGACAGATTTAATATGCTTTTATTTTCTTTTAGGTATGCGACACTGGAAAATACTGAGTTTCCTCAATGTGGATGGAATTAATATTAAGTTTGTCGACATTGCGCAGAAACCTTAAGTCTTTGGGATTGTTTAGGCGGAAAGCCCACTCTGACTTGCTGGAAGTTGCACTTTTCCTGCAGGAGTATTTAAACCAGTATGAGATGCTTCATGGCTATAGATTAATGCATCTGAAATGCATTCAAGCTGGCTTGGTGGTGTCCCAACGAAAGGTCCGGTACCTTCTCACAATTCTAGATCCTCAAGGAGTACAGCTGAGGCTTCAGAATCGTCTAAGACGACGTCTCTACAGAAACCCAGGTGCCAACTTCATGTGGCATGTGGATTCATACGACAAACTAAAACCATACGGAATCTGCATTACTGGAGCTGTTGGATTTTCGCGTATGGTCATACGGCTTCATGCTTCCTCCACAAATAGTAATCCCAGGGTTATAGCTGGGTACTTTATTGATGAAGTGGAAAACAGGAGCGGAACTCCAACGCGTATCAGGTCAGACCTGGGAACAGAGAACTGTTTAGTAGAACAGATGCAGATATTCTTTCGAAGTAATCATGAAGACCAGTTTTCTGCGAGGTGCTACATTAGTGGTTCAAGTAATCATAACCAAAGGATAGAACAATGGGGGGTGGGGGTTCTAAGAAAACACCATGCACAATATTGGATGAACGTCTTTCAAGATTTAAAGGAGGTGGACCAGTTCTCAGGAGACTTCCTAGATAAAAATCTAATACAGTTCTCCTGTCTGGAAATAATGGAGGAAGGTAGTCTAATTTTTTCTCCTTTTTTGTTGAATTAAGATAATACTTTAAATGGTTCAAGTTGCTAATAAATTCATTTTCAATCATTATTCACTTAAATGATCAATATAGTCCTCTGTCAATAGCTGGACTGCTTACTGCAGTATAGCTATTGGATACTTTCATAATTACACCTTTCCATAGCTTAGGCTATTGTTAATATTTCTGACAGAATTCTGATGTAATCAAATAAAGACACAATCCACTGTCCTCATTTGCACACATGCATTCCTAAATTAACCTAATGTAAAAGTGAAATTAGACTTTAACAGAGCTATAAAATTACAGCAGTGCCCGTGTTCTTTTTTTACACCTTTTAATTCAATTCCTGAAGCCTTTATCTGTCTATATGTATGAACGAAGACGCAGAAAATTTAAGCTTGCGTTCTGTTCGACTGCGTTAATCTGTGGTGCTACGCCACCTAGAGTTCTGTTTAAGTATTGCTCCTTTACAGTAATAATTTAAGGCACAGCATCACAAATAATTTATGCACATTTTGTTTATTTTAGCAATAAATGTTACCATAATTAACTGTGCTTTTCTAAGAAGTGTTCAGTATATCATTAGAAAATTTAAATAATTGTATTCACATTTTTTAATCCTTTACACTGAAGATAGTAGAATAATTATGACATGTTCTAACAAAAATGCTGTAACAAAAGTTTTAAACACAACAGCTTTCTCTATTAAAACCTTATATAAGGTTCAGCAGAGCTTTACAATGAATTTCCCAGAGGACTCTACACATTTGTAAAATATCCCTATAATTATTATTAATTCTTAATTTGACTTTTTTTCAGATGAACTGCAGCAAGTTGCCCATCTGTGGAACTGCCACAGACTTCGTCACACCAGGAATGCTGAGGCCCCAAGTGGACGACCACAGATTTCGTACAGCTGTCCCCACCTGTTTGGCTCTACAAACTACCTTAGACCAGTAGTCCATCAACAAATACAGGCTTGTAGAGAGGAATGCCTGCCAAGAGGCCCGCACCCATGTGATAAGATTGGTTGTGACATTTGTTGCCTTGCAATGGCAGAAAACAATCTACACCCACCTGCTACTCCAGAAGAAGCAATTGAGCTTTACCTGTTTCTGCGAGCTTACATCCATACTCACTTGTAAAACTAAGCAGGCTACTGGTGCTGTAAAAGTCTAGCTAGCTAACCTAGAGAACATATTAGGCAAGTATCATTTCTACATCTATAATAGAAATGACAAGGTAAAGTATGTTTTGATGTTTCTTAACATTCCTCTATGAACAGTCAGAATAGTTGACTGGTCTACATTCTCACTGAGCAGATGTAACGCTAATAACTTACTAGTTTTTACACCGGTATTTTACAAAGCAAAACCTTAGTGTAGAAAAATATATTCCTTCCTTTGTCTGTGAAGCTCAGGCTGCCTTCGTCATTTAAGAAAACAGCAACAAACAACATGAACATTTCTATTATTTCAGCAGATCAGTTAAAAGATGCAAACGTTAGAGTCTGACAATATTATAAAAAAAATTATATTTGAATAGAGTAAAATAGAGACGAATAGAATAAAGTTCATTTGAACTGGTTTTTAAAGGGAAAACCCCGGAGCCCCCGGTGAAAACCTATTTATTTATTTATTTATTTATTATTTATGTATTTATTTTTTATTATTATTATTACTTTTTATTATTAATATTATTTTAATTTTGTATTATTATTATAATTTTTTAAGCTAAAGCTGAGCTGTGGAATCTACAGGTCGGCGGGATGGACTTTGTTACTTCTAAACAGATTCCTAAAAACGTTTCTCATTTTGCTAAAGGGCTGGAGACCTACACATTTTGGGCTTTTAATGGGGAGGTGACTTTTTAAACATCTCAGCACAGCACTCTGAATGGGACAAACAGGCTGTGATAGCATAGCCTTGAATGCCGCGTCTATGGAGCCAAACTCGGTATCCAGATGTCGGCAGATGGCGCTAACGATTTTTCTAATGCTTTCATCGTTTTCACCAGAAAAAAAGTCTGACAGGTTCTCTACCTTCTGTCCTGACAGTTCAGTCAAGGCATCTGTCAGCTCTTTGGACGTCAGGGGTCCGCCCCTTGTCTCTGAACAATTTAAAACGGCATTCATTACAGCAAATGCCAAAACTTCCTCTACTTCCTCGTTGGTGTCCACCTGGCTTGACTGGATTTCATCGTCACATTGGGCCCCAGATGTAGAGAACTGATTTTTGGATGGCTTCTTCCTGGGAAATCTTTTCCTTTTCAAAATCCGGGAATCAGATTTCGATGCGAAGGACGACACATCTCCTTCACAGGATTGGTTTGAGCCAACAGATGTAATCTCTAAGCTGGAACAATTATCAGCAGGTGGCTCTGGAGACTTGCTTCTTGAAATTTGGCTGGGGATGGCGGGATCTGGCAGGGGGAGATCTGTGGACCCCCTGGGACTTGGAGACTTGCTTTCTTTACTTTGGATTCGCTGTAGAGTTTCACCTAGTATCTCTCCAACCACATCCTGGATGTCTGAGAGCACGCTGCACACTCTGTCTACTTCACTGATCTTCTGTGTTTTCTCACTGTCCAGCCAAAGAAAAATCTTGTGCAGAAACATCCTCACCTCATCTTCTACTCTGGCATAGAAGATTTCAGGGGAGACTTTAATCTGGCCTGATTTGTCCTTTATGTTCTTGAATGAGAGGACAGAATCTGAGAGATATTTCCCTTCTGGAGGAAAGGGAATTCTACGAAAATGGTTCTTCATGATCTCAGAATAGAGTTTATGTATCAGATCCTTGGAGAACTCTCTGACCCTCTCATTTAGAAACGGATCTTCCATTGGTTCTGCACACAGTTGGTCAATTTGATCTCTGATGGCCTGAAAATCCAGTTTGGAAAAGTTGCCCGTGTCTTTGTAGACCACATTTGATGTAAGGTCAGGAAGATATCCAGGAAACAGGAGGCTCATCTTTTGGTTTGTTGGACCGATGTCAGGGTTCAGTTGGATCACCTTTACATCCTTTAAATCCAGGGGTTTCTTCAGGCAAACGATCATTTTTTGGAACTGCTGCTCGACAAACTTGTGAAACTCTGGTTTTCTGGTATTTTCTCGTTTTTCCGCTGGTGCAGCTCTGAGCCTTGATGATAAAATGTTTCTGATCTTACCAACATTTCTATTCCAGGGAAAACATGGTGCAGAGAAAGAATTGCCATCTTTCTGTCCAGCTGAATCTTTAGACACAGAGTTTTGTAGTTCTTCAGCAATAATTTGGCTGATTTCCTCTGCAGCTTTGATTGCTTGGAAATGTTCTTCTGGGCTAAAGTCTGTAACATCTTCTGAGGAGCTGGTAGGACTGCATTCTTCTGAATATTGCAGTATTATTTCAGTAATGCTCTCAGAAAGCGAGCACATAGGAAAATTTTCTGCTACCGTCTGAGACGCGCTTTTGTTCAAAGGGTCCGATTCAGTCTCAGGGTTTGATGCATGTGCAGCTCCGTCTTTTGGAAAGACGCTGCAGCAACTTTCAGGGAAGCAGGGTTTCATTCTGCCGCCAAACCTTTGGAAACATTGAACTACGCAGGAAACTAAATTGTTGAGGGTGCTGGGCTTGGGGATAAGGTGACCTACATAAAGCGCTGGTTCTACAGAGTAGGCCGAGGTGTTTTGGATCTCATTTACAATGTGGGAAACTTTATGAGAGACCTCCTGTCCTATCAGTGAGTTTAACTGCTCTCCAAGCTTACAGCTTTCTGGTGTCTCCTCCAGAATGGAGGCCATTTCTGTGTTGATCAAATCAGTCAAAGTCATGTTGATCTGATCTTCTGAGATCTTGGTCTCGGTTCCAGCCTCCGTACTCTGTTCAATCCCTGGAATAACGTTTCTCAGTGTTTTCACCACATAGTGCTGAAAAACGTCTGTTATGATGTCGGTCATGACTCCTAATATTTCCGAATCACTTAGACCCTCAGCAAGCAAGGTCCACTGAACCGGCGACAGCCTCTCCAGGTGCCGCTCCATGATGTCCTGCATGCTGATAAATGAGACACTGATGTCTCCAGTCGGCTGCTCCTTTGATCTTTGTGCGTCCATTTCTGAAATCGGTTTTACTTCTTCTGAGCAAAGAGAAAACATAAAATGATCCTCTCACTCTGGAACCTAGCCTGGAAATGAATCCTCAATGGAATGGAATGTGTGACGTCACTATGACTCCGCCCTCCCGCCCGCGAACAGAACGTTCAGACACGCATGCGCAGAGCTTCATAGCCTGTATATCGCTCAACGGCTCTGCGCATGCGTATTCGCCCTGACCGGGAACAGCTGCTGATCGAAGCTTCGTCTGTCACGTGATCTACAGGTTAGAAGCGGCGGGAAGTCGATGTCAGTCAACCAGGCTGCTGGGAAACAAAAGCTGTCATTTGAGGCGCCTTAGTTTCCATTAGGAGTCAATAAACCAGCCTTCATGTGGAGATAAACTGTCAGCTTATCCCCCCCCCCCCATTTCGCACCATGGTAAGCAGCTGAAGGCTGTAGCTTTCCGTTTGGATGGGGGCTGCTGCGTTACCCCACCAGCAGCTGGCAAGCAGGAGCTGCAGCAGGGGCGGATTTAGGAAATGTGGGGCCCGAGGCAAAGACAGGCAGGGGGCCCTCTGAACTGAGAAGTCAACTCATGAAACAGCCCCATTCTACAGATAGAGAAATGTTAATAGAATAGACATGAATCATGACAGCAGACAAGATGGAGGAGAGCAGGAGGCGGGGTTACCAATCTGAAAAAAAAAACAGCTCATAAGATTTACTTAAAAAATATACTGTAAGCTATTTGCACTAAAATTATTTAAGTAAAATTTAATGCTGCAATATCAAGTAACACTTGCCAGTATCATGTGAATTTTATTTTCCATTAAACAAAACAGTTGTGAAGATATTAAGTAACATTTACTTAATTACAGCCAAGTTGTAAGTTAGATTTATTTAAAAAAGTAAGTAAAGTGAACTTGCATTTTACTCAAAATTTTAAGTAAATGTTATATCCCTGCAGAATTTGCTGTTATGAAGTAATTAAGTAGATATTAATTATTTTCTCTGATTGACATTTACTTTGCTTCATTATGTTACATTACTCACTAATATTAGGTAACCATTGCCATTGTTCTTTTGATAAATGTTACCAAATAAATTGAAATAAAAGTCTATACATTTTATATACATTAAACTATTTTTCATTTCAACAGTTTAACAAAGTAAATACACCTGACCCCCCCCCAATATGCCCTCCACTACTTCCCCCACGTCAGGACTGCTACTCTATGCACTATGCGCACCATTCACACTACTGTTTACATATTTTATTTTAATATTTATTTTTATATCTTAGGCTTTCATTTTTATGCTATGGTTCATTATATATATATATATATATATATATATATATATTTTTTTTATATATATTTTATTATGCACCGTGGGGTTGAGAGGACGGAAATTTCATCTGTGTTGTATGTTTACATGTAGCACATTTGACAATAAAGTTGAGTTGAGTTGATGGTAAAATATCTATTTGCTGAAAATGTAAATTTTTAGTTCTTATCATTATCAGTTACCCTTTGTCTCCCTGGAAAGAGGAAAGTTCAAATCAGTCAAAACATTAGACTCAATAATCTCTCTAAAGGGTAAGTCAAATTATTAATCTGAGCTTCATTAAAAGTAAAAAAAAAAGATCAATCTCTATGCAAAATGTTAAAATCATAAAGATGTTTCACACAGATTCAGTTCAGCTCTTCAGAATCAGGGTCAGTCAAAGCACAGATTGAAAAGTTGGAGGATTTAATCTCAGCGCTCCTCTTCCCCAATGGTAGCTGAGATGACCCGATCATCAGAGTTCATTCTCTAATCCAGAAATCTCTGCCAATACTGACCATCAGCCATCATGGTCATCTAACACTTGGACTTTCTTTGGATTAAGAAACTAATATCAAACATTCAGATACTAAAAATGTTCATCTTTCATTAAAATACAACACATTACAACACATTTCCCTTCTCATTCATGTTGTATAATTAAATAATCAAAAAGCCAAAGCTGATGTCAGACATCTTCAGGTGGGCGTCTTCATCTTTCTGTTGATGTTGGTCCCTTATACAGGCGACATTTTGAACGTTGTCTGCAGAACAGCTGGTCTTCAACACATCAGGTGGACTACTGATGTGTTAATTAACCAATCAGAGGGGATTATTCTGCCCCTTTATTCTCATTTGTTTTGTTAAATCAATCAAATTTGTTTGTATAGCCCTTTATAATAGCCAAATGGTACCCAAAGTGCTTCACAACAAAGCCATAAAACAATACATAACACATACAAAACATACAGATACAATTAAAAGTGCTGTAGTGGTGCAGCGCTGCAAGACATTAAAAGCCTTCCAGAGGTGCATAGAAAGGAGCAGACAGAAGAGGACATCTAAGAGACAGTATTATCCTAGTCAGAATTAAATGCTAATTTAAAAAAGTGGGTTTTAAGCTTTTTTTTTTTAGAAAGGCTGAGGTCAGTAGTGGTGCGGATGTCAGGGGGTGGTTTGTTCCACAGTCTAGGAGCAGCTACGGCAAAGAACCATCGCCCCACTGTTTGAGTCTTGACCTAGGGACCTCTAACAGAAGCTGACCCGAGGAGCATAAAGCTCTGCCACAATTGCAAAAAGTTTAAATCTCAGACAAGTAAGAGGGGGCCACGCCATTGATGGCGTTAAAAACAAACAGCAGAAGTTTAAAATCAATTCTAAAACGGACTGGAAGCCAGTGGAGTGACGACAGCACAGGAGTAATGTGTTCACGTCTGGAAGTGTTTGTTAAAAATCGGGCGGCAGCGTTCTGCACCAGTTAGAGACTAGAAATGGATGACTGACTGAGGCCGACGTAAAGGGCATTGCAGTAGTCCAGTCTTGAACTAATGAAAGCATGGATTGCCTTCTCAAGATCCTGCCGACTGAGAAAGGACTTGACTTTGGCCAAAAGACGGAGCTGGAAAAAGCCTGAGCTGACAACGGAGCTAATCTGTTTGTTAAATTTGAGCCCATTATCAAATGTTACCCGAGATTTTTGACATGAAATTTAAAAGGGGGGTTGGGGTGGAGGGGGTAGGGGGGGGCTCTTCAACTCAACTTGAAGCTCTTCAACAAAAGGTTCAACAGAAGGTTTCTGGAACCCTTAGCCTGCCCATCTTTACCGAACCTCCTGTAACTGGGTCAACGGTAAAATGGCCGCTTTTCAGTCTATTTATCTGCAGATAATTTAACTCTAGTCAATAAACAGCGAACCAGTTACTATTCTTCTGGAAGCCAACCTGGGATAATAGGGAGATCTCTCTGAAGACCTCGTCACCTCTGACCTAAGAATCAGAACATCTTATGGCGCATTCTGCTGCCGTCCCTCAAAGTTAAGCTTTGAAGCCCCCCCTCTACCTAAAGCCTGTGGGGGGCTTTAGGTAGAGGGATCATGATAAATGTTATCATCCTACATTTAAATCCATTAAGCAGGTTTTAGGTTTCATTATCTTTGAAACATAACTGTTTTTAATGTGCCAAGAATTCCTATTAATATTTGCAAATCTATGATTTTAGTTAATAAACTCATAGCTTTTATGTATTTTAGTTGCATTTTCCAAACTACATCCCATATATTTGGTTAACTGTAAGGTTTATTTATTTTAAACACTTAAGGGATGAAAATCACTGATTTCATTGTTCATCTGTTTTAAATGATATACATGTGCATTAATATTTTTGGAGGAAAGGGAAATCACATTCTCTTAGTTTTTCATTTAGTGAAATCTAATTCAGATTAAAGTGACACATAACTTTAGATTTTATCTTATTGGATTATATTATTCATTCTTTTTCCTCTATAAGGTGCTATTTTGTTTACATTTTCATAAGTCAGAGCAACCATCACCTTTTCTCTGTCTTAGTCAGAACTTCAGACATTCATGGCACAGGGACAAAGCAACATCCCACCAAATCCTGCAGAGATGAAGCTAATCTCTCTGAGTGGCTGCTGTGGAAATAGAGAATTTGGTTTGTGACTAAAACCTGTGCGCATTTTACTACTACTGTGTCAGACCATGTTTGGACCCTTTTCTCTCTCTGGATTTGCCTCAGTTTTCATCTCCAGGTCCTTCCATAACATTATGGAACATGGTGACAGCAGGAAATGAACAAAACCAGACCCGTCCTGTTTTTATATTTGAATAGAGTAGAATACAGACTAATAGAATAAAAAAGAATAGAATAAAGTTAATTTGAATTGGTTTTTAATAGGAAGACCCCAGAGCCTGACAATAGAATAAAGAAAAATCTGCTGCATCCCTGATAGAATCAGAATGAAGGATTTTATCCTTCCTTTGTCTGTGAAGCTCAGGCTGCCTTCGTCATTTAAGAAAACAGCAACAAGAGTCACGTGATGAGGAATCCCGTCAACTTTATTGTGGTTTCTAACTACTTACTCTCTCCCAAACTGCACTTTTCAGGCCAGTGGTAGCTTTCTAAAGTTACAGAGTTCAAAACTTTCAGCTAAGAATGTCCGCAAGCCAGAGGAAAAAGAGCGTACAAACGTGCTTAGCCACGGTGACCGTGGGGGAAGCTAATGCTAGCCCTCCAGAATTAACAATGCTAACGCAAACTCCGATAGCCAAGAAGAACATCAAAGATGGACATAAGTGTTTTGTTTGCCGAAATGACCAAGGTGGGAGCTGTATTGAATGCCGTTGCATCTGATGTGTCACTTATAAAAACAGACCAGAGGTGAAAAGAGTACTAAAAAATTGTAATTGAGTAAAAGTATCTTTACTTTGCCTAAATTCTACTCAGAGTAAAAGTAAAATTACCCATCTCAAAATTTACTCAAGTAAAAGTACAAAATTACTTCATTTAACATGTCATTTGAGTAAAAGTTACTTAGTTACTTTGAGTTATTTAATGCAAAAAAAGGATGAGTCATGAATCGAATTGAGCACAAGGTGTTTTAATCGATTTCAAGGCGTATTTCAGAGTCATCCAAACTTGCTAAAGATCAGCTGGGCTAACGAACATACTTCCTCACAGCACAAGGACAGTCACAACCTGAACCATAAAGTGCAAACAATTTTCAATCCTACTGTCCAACAGACAACATCATGATAACTAACTTACCGCCACATTTTTTCGTAAATTGGATGTTGATGTTTTAAAAGCCGAAAGCT
The DNA here is from genome assembly GCA_030533445.1 of Cyprinodon diabolis. Lineage (NCBI taxonomy): Eukaryota > Metazoa > Chordata > Actinopteri > Cyprinodontiformes > Cyprinodontidae > Cyprinodon > Cyprinodon diabolis. The sequence continues at coordinate 41,473,427 of CM060077.1, forward strand.
CCGTTTTGCTGGGAAGCGCAGCACTGGATTATGAGACAATAGAAAGGGTAATTGCAAAGCAGGGCCACATTTAATTTTTTCACCATCAGTATTTTTTTACTCAGTAACGTGAGGGGGTTTTAAATGTAGCAAAGTAAAACTACTTAAGTTAAAATTTAGTTGAGTAAAAGTAAAAATTATATATTTCAAAAACTACTCAGAAAATTACAAATTACTCAATTACAGTAACTTGAGTAAATGTAATTCATTACTTTCCACCCCTGAAACAGACATGGCAGAACTTAAAAGCGCTCTGAGTGCAACTCAAACACGGATGACAGAAGCTGAAGCTCGTATCTCGGACGTGGAAGACAAGGTGGCTAGCATGGCGCGAGATAACGGCAACTATGCTAAGAAACTCAAACAACTTTGGGACCATGTGAAGATCAGGAAAATAGAATTCGTAGGAAGAACATCCGACTCGTCGGGCTGAAGGAAAGTTTGGGAACGGGTGGTAACTTGAGTTAAGTTAGGGCTGAAATGTCTGTTCAAGATCCATTTATTATTGAGTTAAGAACATTTTCTGTAATTTAATTTAGACCAACTTACTTAATTAGGTTATCAACTCATTATTATGTGTATATGTATTTAACACATTTTTTTATGTTGAAAAAGCACTTGATCATGAGCTATACTACGGAAGCGTATTGCATTCACCGAAGAAAAAAAATCTGACAGCTTATCTCGTAATTACGAGATCTATTCTCATAATTACGAGATCAGTATCTCGTAATTACGAGATATTATTTCGTAATTATGAGATCTTTTCTCGTAATTACGAGATAATATTTCATATTTACAAGATCGTTTCTCATAATTATGAGATAATACTTAGGAGATCGGGGAGGACAGTCATTGGTGAGCCACAGTACTAGAAACGTGAACAATGAGTGCGTTGACAGATTTAATATGCTTTTATTTTCTTTTAGGTATGCGACACTGGAAAATACTGAGTTTCCTCAATGTGGATGGAATTAATATTAAGTTTGTCGACATTGCGCAGAAACCTTAAGTCTTTGGGATTGTTTAGGCGGAAAGCCCACTCTGACTTGCTGGAAGTTGCACTTTTCCTGCAGGAGTATTTAAACCAGTATGAGATGCTTCATGGCTATAGATTAATGCATCTGAAATGCATTCAAGCTGGCTTGGTGGTGTCCCAACGAAAGGTCCGGTACCTTCTCACAATTCTAGATCCTCAAGGAGTACAGCTGAGGCTTCAGAATCGTCTAAGACGACGTCTCTACAGAAACCCAGGTGCCAACTTCATGTGGCATGTGGATTCATACGACAAACTAAAACCATACGGAATCTGCATTACTGGAGCTGTTGGAGCTGACATTTGTTGCCTTGCAATGGCAGAAAACAATCTACACCCACCTGCTACTCCAGAAGAAGCAATTGAGCTTTACCTGTTTCTGCGAGCTTACATCCATACTCACTTGTAAAACTAAGCAGGCTACTGGTGCTGTAAAAGTCTAGCTAGCTAACCTAGAGAACATATTAGGCAAGTATCATTTCTACATCTATAATAGAAATGACAAGGTAAAGTATGTTTTGATGTTTCTTAACATTCCTCTATGAACAGTCAGAATAGTTGACTGGTCTACATTCTCACTGAGCAGATGTAACGCTAATAATTTACTAGTTTTTACACCGGTATTTTACAAAGCAAAACCTTAGTGTAGAAAAATATATTCCTTCCTTTGTCTGTGAAGCTCAGGCTGCCTTCGTCATTTAAGAAAACAGCAACAAACAACATGAACATTTCTATTATTTCAGCAGATCAGTTAAAAGATGCAAACGTTAGAGTCTGACAATATTATAAAAAAAATTATATTTGAATAGAGTAAAATAGAGACGAATAGAATAAAGTTCATTTGAATTGGTTTTTAAAGGGAAAACCCCGGAGCCCCCGGTGAAAACCTATTTATTTTATTATTTATTTTTTATTATTTATGTATTTTTTATTATTTTTTTTATTATTTATTTATTTATTAATTTTTTTATGTCTTTTTATAATTTTGTTATTATTATTATTAAATAAAGTTCATTTGAACTGGTTTTTAAAGGGAAAACCCCGGAGCCCCCGGTGAAAACCTATTTATTTATTTATTATTTATGTATTTTTTTTTATTATTATTATTATTACTTTTTATTATTAATATTATTTTAATTTTGTATTATTATTATAATTTTTTAAGCTAAAGCTGAGCTGTGGAATCTACAGGTCGGCGGGATGGACTTTGTTACTTCTAAACAGATTCCTAAAAACGTTTCTCATTTTGCTAAAGGGCTGGAGACCTACACATTTTGGGCTTTTAATGGGGAGGTGACTTTTTAAACATCTCAGCACAGCACTCTGAATGGGACAAACAGGCTGTGATAGCATAGCCTTGAATGCCGCGTCTATGGAGCCAAACTCGGTATCCAGATGTCGGCAGATGGCGCTAACGATTTTTCTAATGCTTTCATCGTTTTCACCAGAAAAAAAGTCTGACAGGTTCTCTACCTTCTGTCCTGACAGTTCAGTCAAGGCATCTGTCAGCTCTTTGGACGTCAGGGGTCCGCCCCTTGTCTCTGAACAATTTAAAACGGCATTCATTACAGCAAATGCCAAAACTTCCTCTACTTCCTCGTTGGTGTCCACCTGGCTTGACTGGATTTCATCGTCACATTGGGCCCCAGATGTAGAGAACTGATTTTTGGATGGCTTCTTCCTGGGAAATCTTTTCCTTTTCAAAATCCGGGAATCAGATTTCGATGCGAAGGACGACACATCTCCTTCACAGGATTGGTTTGAGCCAACAGATGTAATCTCTAAGCTGGAACAATTATCAGCAGGTGGCTCTGGAGACTTGCTTCTTGAAATTTGGCTGGGGATGGCGGGATCTGGCAGGGGGAGATCTGTGGACCCCCTGGGACTTGGAGACTTGCTTTCTTTACTTTGGATTCGCTGTAGAGTTTCACCTAGTATCTCTCCAACCACATCCTGGATGTCTGAGAGCACGCTGCACACTCTGTCTACTTCACTGATCTTCTGTGTTTTCTCACTGTCCAGCCAAAGAAAAATCTTGTGCAGAAACATCCTCACCTCATCTTCTACTCTGGCATAGAAGATTTCAGGGGAGACTTTAATCTGGCCTGATTTGTCCTTTATGTTCTTGAATGAGAGGACAGAATCTGAGAGATATTTCCCTTCTGGAGGAAAGGGAATTCTACGAAAATGGTTCTTCATGATCTCAGAATAGAGTTTATGTATCAGATCCTTGGAGAACTCTCTGACCCTCTCATTTAGAAACGGATCTTCCATTGGTTCTGCACACAGTTGGTCAATTTGATCTCTGATGGCCTGAAAATCCAGTTTGGAAAAGTTGCCCGTGTCTTTGTAGACCACATTTGATGTAAGGTCAGGAAGATATCCAGGAAACAGGAGGCTCATCTTTTGGTTTGTTGGACCGATGTCAGGGTTCAGTTGGATCACCTTTACATCCTTTAAATCCAGGGGTTTCTTCAGGCAAACGATCATTTTTTGGAACTGCTGCTCGACAAACTTGTGAAACTCTGGTTTTCTGGTATTTTCTCGTTTTTCCGCTGGTGCAGCTCTGAGCCTTGATGATAAAATGTTTCTGATCTTACCAACATTTCTATTCCAGGGAAAACATGGTGCAGAGAAAGAATTGCCATCTTTCTGTCCAGCTGAATCTTTAGACACAGAGTTTTGTAGTTCTTCAGCAATAATTTGGCTGATTTCCTCTGCAGCTTTGATTGCTTGGAAATGTTCTTCTGGGCTAAAGTCTGTAACATCTTCTGAGGAGCTGGTAGGACTGCATTCTTCTGAATATTGCAGTATTATTTCAGTAATGCTCTCAGAAAGCGAGCACATAGGAAAATTTTCTGCTACCGTCTGAGACGCGCTTTTGTTCAAAGGGTCCGATTCAGTCTCAGGGTTTGATGCATGTGCAGCTCCGTCTTTTGGAAAGACGCTGCAGCAACTTTCAGGGAAGCAGGGTTTCATTCTGCCGCCAAACCTTTGGAAACATTGAACTACGCAGGAAACTAAATTGTTGAGGGTGCTGGGCTTGGGGATAAGGTGACCTACATAAAGCGCTGGTTCTACAGAGTAGGCCGAGGTGTTTTGGATCTCATTTACAATGTGGGAAACTTTATGAGAGACCTCCTGTCCTATCAGTGAGTTTAACTGCTCTCCAAGCTTACAGCTTTCTGGTGTCTCCTCCAGAATGGAGGCCATTTCTGTGTTGATCAAATCAGTCAAAGTCATGTTGATCTGATCTTCTGAGATCTTGGTCTCGGTTCCAGCCTCCGTACTCTGTTCAATCCCTGGAATAACGTTTCTCAGTGTTTTCACCACATAGTGCTGAAAAACGTCTGTTATGATGTCGGTAATGACTCCTAATATTTCCGAATCACTTAGACCCTCAGCAAGCAAGGTCCACTGAACCGGCGACAGCCTCTCCAGGTGCCGCTCCATGATGTCCTGCATGCTGATAAATGAGACACTGATGTCTCCAGTCGGCTGCTCCTTTGATCTGTGTGCGTCCATTTCTGAAATCGGTTTTACTTCTTCTGAGCAAAGAGAAAACATAAAATGATCCTCTCACTCTGGAACCTAGCCTGGAAATGAATCCTCAATGGAATGGAATGTGTGACGTCACTATGACTCCGCCCTCCCGCCCGCGAACAGAACGTTCAGACACGCATGCGCAGAGCTTCATAGCCTGTATATCGCTCAACGGCTCTGCGCATGCGTATTCGCCCTGACCGGGAACAGCTGCTTATCGAAGCTTCGTCTGTCACGTGATCTACAGGTTAGAAGCGGCGGGAAGTCGATGTCAGTCAACCAGGCTGCTGGGAAACAAAAGCTGTCATTTGAGGCGCCTTAGTTTCCATTAGGAGTCAATAAACCAGCCTTCATGTGGAGATAAACTGTCAGCTTATCCCCCCCCCCCCCATTTCGCACCATGGTAAGCAGCTGAAGGCTGTAGCTTTCCGTTTGGATGGGGGCTGCTGCGTTACCCCACCAGCAGCTGGCAAGCAGGAGCTGCAGCAGGGGCGGATTTAGGAAATGTGGGGCCCGAGGCAAAGACAGGCAGGGGGCCCTCTGAACTGAGAAGTCAACTCATGAAACAGCCCCATTCTACAGATAGAGAAATGTTAATAGAATAGACATGAATCATGACAGCAGACAAGATGGAGGAGAGCAGGAGGCGGGGTTACCAATCTGAAAAAAAAAACAGCTCATAAGATTTACTTAAAAAATATATTGTAAGCTATTTGCACTAAAATTATTTAAGTAAAATTTAATGCTGCAATATCAAGTAACACTTGCCAGTATCATGTGAATTTTATTTTCCATTAAACAAAACAGTTGTGAAGATATTAAGTAACATTTACTTAATTACAGCCAAGTTGTAAGTTAGATTTATTTAAAAAAGTAAGTAAAGTGAACTTGCATTTTACTCAAAATTTTAAGTAAATGTTATATCCCTGCAGAATTTGCTGTTATGAAGTAATTAAGTAGATATTAATTATTTTCTCTGATTGACATTTACTTTGCTTCATTATGTTACATTACTCACTAATATTAGGTAACCATTGCCATTGTTCTTTTGATAAATGTTACCAAATAAATTGAAATAAAAGTCTATACATTTTATATACATTAAACTATTTTTCATTTCAACAGTTTAACAAAGTAAATACACTATTGTTTTAAATTGTCCAATCTTTCATGGGCCAGCCAGAAATTTGACAGTCTAACTGGAATTGTACTATTCAAATAGGCAATAAAAAAATTAAAACCCTCTAAAACTCAGTTTGAAGATTCATTACAGAAATTTACTCATGTAAGATCAAGAATATTTCACCTACACAAACATGCTGAAAATAACCTCTGGGCGAGGATCAGAACTGAAACAGCCATTTAAACTTTGAGCAGTGGAGTATAGATTATGTATGCCTCTATTTAAATGGAAAAAGCATGTACAAATATTGCATTATTATTAAGTGCATTTTGTTGTACTGCATTAGAATTCGTACAGAAAAAAGAGAAGTTTGGTATGACTTGTAAACAACAAATACACAGTATTAAATATACACCAACACAGGTCTGGTAATTAAAACATTTTATTAATAAAACAACACCTTGTTTTCCCTTCACTTTTTGTTGGCTTATCGCATAAAATCCCCGTGAAACACACTGAGGTTTGTGGTTCTATTGTGACAAAATGTGCACTAATCTGACTCTTCATCTTGCAATAAACATCCCATCATAAACCTTGGGCAAAGTTCTCCACAGACTGGGATGCATTTTAATTTAACTGCAAATCTGCTCACTGTTCTGCATTTGGAGATGTGGGCAGTTTACGTAACTTGCTCTACATTTAGGAAAAATCAGTTTGTACGACATCCCTCAGGATGCTGTTCTGAGGTTCAGGGTTTCTCTGTCTCAAACACATTTTGATTCGTTACACAGTTAAGACAAATACTTTGAGATTATATATATATGTCTTTAGTCGCCCCCCTCCCCGTTTATATTTCAGCTATTTCTCATCTGAACTCAATTACTTTTTATAGTTACTGGAAACTGTTGTGAAAGCAACAGTTAATATAGTCGCCACTCAAATCAGCAATAAAAATCTTACAAACCTAGACACAAAAAGTGCAATTTCAACATTTGAACCAGGCGTCCAGACAGGTGGATTTTGAAGAATGCAATTTCCACAATCAACCAAAATCATTCTAACCATTCTCAATGAACATAAAAATCTCCACTAAATATTTGAACATATTATTTTTTGCCAAATAACATACCTTATTTGGAAAAAAAATAAAACATTAATGACAATGCAACCTTGCACTAACATTAACTGGAACCCACTTCTAATTCTTGGCATTTGATGCCACATTTGCCTCCTCTAAGATGAAAGCAACTTTAACTTCAAGTTGTTTACTTTTGCTGATAGTTTGAATCCATCCAACTCCAGGAAAAGTTTTTGGAACACTTCAAAAGTGTAGTGCAAAGGGAGAGGGTATGCCAAGTTCAGCGCATATATCAGTCCCATGAGCAGCGAGCAGGCGTTTGCAGTACTGTGGTATGGTGGTAAAATCTCCTGGCCTTCAACAAGGATGGAGACATTAACGGGATCCTCATCAGCACCATGGAGAGCAACAATCTTGAGGATATGTTTGTTGAAGTCACACCAGTTGTCCTCCTGCATGTAATGCACAACAGAAAATAATGTTTATTCTTTTATTTGAGAAACAAATAAAAGAGTTGCATTTTCATGATTGGCTTAAGAGACTTAACCCACATGCAGAACACCACACGAAGCTGAGTAAAAGTTTAACGGATTTTATTAAATGAACACACACAGAGTAATATGAACTGGTTCTGGTACAGGTCCAGGACAGGAATCACTGATATCTGCAGAGATGGATAGTTTGATTAGCCAGGCAGCTCCAATGGTTTGTCTAGCGTGTCTATACAGATTGTACCTTGAAGAGGTTCTGGCTGATCCCTTTGAGAGGGTGAACCGGTTGGGTCCAGAGACTGTAGATTCAGCAGAGAGCTCAGCAGCAGCAGCAGCGTCTAGCTTCTGGCTTATAAGTTTCAGACCTTGGCTTGTTTTCCTAGCTCTTCCTTGAGAGCTGGTGGAGGAATCCAGACTGATTTCTTCAGGTTTGGCTTCCTTGGGCAGGCAGGCAGGTTTCCAGGCAAAGCTCATCCAGAGCTTCAGACTTCAGTCGGGTTTTCTGTGAGCAAAGAAGACAGAGGCAGGTTAGAATCTAGTTTCTCTTCTTGAGTAACCGAGATTCACTTAAGATAAACAGAGGCTCAGGTTCGCTAACCAAACTTGGTCAACACTGCGGCGTTGAAGGAAGGTCTGACTGCTGCTTATGTAGAAGGTCTCCTGATGGGCTGATGATCCTCAGGTGTGCTGAGGGCTCCAGCCCAGGAGACCCACGGCGCTCTCTGCTGGAGACAGGTGGTAGATCTCCAGATCCTAACATGCATGAATCAAAGTGACTTATTTATCATGGAAGAATGAACACAAGAATACCTCTGTTTGTTTTACTACTTTCTGCTTAACTTGAACATTTAAAGGGACATTGTGTAACATCTACTGTTAAATCAAATAGTTCAAAATAATTTTTTTATTAATCAGTAATTACACCCATCAACAAACTGAAGTGTTCTAATAAGCTCTGAATAATGAATAATACTGTATATACATTAATATACATGGAAAGCTCTGTGAAAAACTCTTATCATGATAAACGCGCGCTCTGCAGAGTTCCGGCTGCTCGTGATGTTTAAAAGCTCACTTCGCGCTCAAATTTGTTGCTGCGTGCCCAACTTCATATGCTACCATGCTAACAGCATAACTCCCCACAAGCATAATCCCCCCCCCCCGATTATAAAGACGGCGGGGCGTCGGGCTATAATCTCCCCCCTCCCAATAGCAAGCACGACACAGCTATCCCCCCAATGCTAAGCGTTGGCCAAATGACCAAAAGTTTTATAAGGAACAGAAACGGGTTCTACGTCAGTTAATAAACTTATGAACAGTGACATTTCTCGCGTCAATCTACACGCAGACTTAGATATTATCACAAATGTAAAGTAGAGCAATAATAACTTACCTCAAACTGTTGTCGGGACTACCTCTAGCTCCGTCTCTGACGTCTGGACTCGGAGCAGAATCAGTCCTGCTGTGACACTACAGTGCGCATGCGCCGTGCTACCGCTTCAAAATGCTACTTTTTTTGAGTAACGTTTATCCAGTATTTGTAGGTTTATCTTCATACAACTGGTAAATATTTAAATAGTTTAAGAAAATCTTAGCAAAATTTACTCTTCTTCCAAAATTCATGTATTACATTAAAAAAAGGTTTAATTTTACTTCAGAAACTCTAGTTCTTACAGAAGCTTAAAAATTCTAATTAGAAATGATTACAAATACTCTAATAGAGTTTACTACACCAAAAAGTCATTTTTATCAATCTACTTGCTCTGGAGAGCAGAGTTCGCTACTTTTAGATGTTGTCTCCAAAGTCTCCAGTAGCAGAAAAAAGTCTCTAGATTTGGCGCTAGGAGCTTTTTAGAAATCAAAGTGCTAGAGGGGTCTGAAAAGTGGCTAAACATAGCGACTAAAGCGCTAAGTTGGCAACACTGCTCTTTGCATCGTTTGTTTTCAAATGGTTTGCTGCTGTCTGTTTGGACCTTTCTGAACATGTGCAGCTGTCATGGTGTCTGTGTGTGGCTGAGACTTCAGGTTTCCCAACAGATCTCCCATTGGACTACCATTCACCGCCTGATTGTCCGACCAAGTTGGTAATTTCAAGCCTCTCCCCCTGAGTAAACTCTTCCAGAGATCTGTATCTGAACTGTCAGGTTGTTGCTGACCGGTTGTGCTCCAGCTCATCCAGCTGTCTTATTCCTCCAGGCTCCACTGTTACTCCGTCTGCCTGCCTGCTCTCCACTGTTTGGTCTCCAGCCCACCTTTCCAATCCACAAGCCCCCTCCGGGATCGGCTCTTCTTCTGGAGCAGTAAGCTTCCTCACGTTCTTTTCCCCACTTGGACAGATTCCCTTCCCGAACCCCCAATAACACCTCCTCTCCGTTTTCAGAAGCAGCTGATCTGTTTGAACCCTGCTTGGATTCTGTTTTCTGTTTAATAAAGATACCGATCCTTAAAATCCTGCTTGTGGTTTCCTGCATGTGGGTCAGAAAAATCCCCTCGATCATGACAGAACAATCAGCCAAGTTTGACCCAGTAGAACCACGAGCGGGCTCCCCCTCCGAGCAAACAAGCGTGCTAACACAACACCAGGAGATGTTGCGCTCCTTGTTTGAACAACAAGGGTTTGCTGCTCAACGCATGAATCAGCTGACCACGTCGATCCAGGAACTGACAAACAAACTCTCCATTACGCCCCCTTCTCCGGCTAGCGCAGCGGCCGCATCCCTCCCGTTACCGCCCCAGGTGGTCAATTCCGGGATGTCACCTCGCCAGTTCCTGAACATTATTCTGGGGAGGTTGGAAAGTGTGGAGGCTTTTTGTTGCAATGTTCCCTTGTTTTTTGTAGGTCACCCCAGTCTTTCTCCAATGATGCCTCTAAGATCTCCTATTTAGTGGGACTCCTCCAGGGGAGAGCACTTCAGTGGGCGGAAGCTAAGAATAACTCTAATTCTCTGTTTCACCAATCCTTTGATGATTTTGTTTCAGAATTCAAACAGACTTTTGGACATGCTGAAACCCAAACAGAGGTAACTAGGAGACTCTAGACCCAGAAACAAGGCCATAGATCCATTGCAGATTTTCCTATTGATTTCCGAACTATTGCAGCCACTTCAGGTTGGAATTCCCAGGCCCTCAAGGGGGCATTCTTTAACTCACAAAACGAGCATGTTAAGGATGAGTTAGCCTATCGGGATGATCCCCAAGACCTTGAAGAGCTAATTACATTAGCTATAAGGATTGACAACCGGTTACGTGAAAGGACAAGAGAACAAAGGCGTAGGATGGCTTCCCCTGTTGCAACTCAACCTAGGGGCCCCCAAAGGGCTAGCCCCCAGCCAGATCTACCCATGGAGGAACCTGTGTAGGTGGGACGTGCCAGCATCGCTTTAAAGCCCGGGCGTGCCTGTACTGTGGCCGGGCTGGACATTATATTTCAGTTTGTCCCCTTCGGCCAAAAGAGAGAGCCCACCAGTAGCTACGGGAATACTGGTGGGTAGTCTCAGTAACTCTGTCTCCCGTTTAGCTTTACCAACTTCCCTTATCATTGAGCAGGAGTCAGTTCAGCTCCATGCACTGATTGATTCTGGGTGTGAGCAGAATTTGATTGACAGTGAATTGGTACAACAGCTAAATATTCCTACCATTCCCCTGGTTGCTCCCCTCTGTGTATCTGCCCTGAATGGTAAGGCCCTACCTGTGATTTCACACCAGACCATACCTATAGAAGTCGTGGTGTCTGGCAACCATAGAGAGAAACGTAGTTTCTATGTTTTTTCTTCTCCTCAGTCTCCCCTAGTTCTGGGTTACCCGTGGCTATCACTCTACAACCCCCACCTGGATTGGAGCAATGGTCGAGTGGAGTCCTGGAGTCACTTGCTTGCAGTCAGCCATTCCACCAACGTCATCCAGTGCCATGAAAGAGGTAAAAGCACCTGACATATCCAATGTACCCCCCGAATATCATGACTTACAGGAGGTTTTCAGTAAGTCCAGAGCCTCATCCTTACCACCACACAGACCATATGACTATGCTATAGATCTCTTTCCTGGGGCTACACTGCCATCCAGCCGGCTCTATAACCATCCTTGAGAGCGGGCAGGTGAAGTCAGACCCCGAAAAGGTCAGAGCGGTTTTGGAGTGGCCAACTCCTACAACAAGAAAACAGCTGCAGCGCTTTCTAGGCTTTGCCAACTTTTACAGAGGCGTCATTAGAAATTACAGCCAGACCGTTGCACCTCTGACCAAACTCACTTCCACTAAGAGACAGTTTTCGTGGACGTCTGAGGCCGAGCAGGCCTTTTCAGAGTTGAAGCAGAAATTTTCATTTGCTCCTGTTCTGTCTCAACCAGATCCTACTAGACAGTTTGTGCTGGAGGTTGATGCTACGGATGTGGTAGTTGGTGCAGTTCTGTCTCAAAATTCTGAGGAGTACAATAAACTCCATCCTTGTGCCTTTTTCTCTTGTGTCCTCACCTCAGCTGAGAGAAACTATGATGTGGGTGACAAAGAGCTATTGGCCATTAAGTTGGCTTTTGAGGAGTGGCACCACTGGCTAGAAGGGGCTTCTCATCCTATTGTGGTATGGACGGACCACAAAAACCTTTTATACCTTCAGGGAGCTAAATGGTTAAACCCTAGACAGTCTCGATGGTCCTTGTTCTTTGCTAGATTCAACTTCCTAATAACTTATCGACCTGGTTATAAAAATACCAAACCTGATGCACTTTCTAGTAGGGCTGGGCAATAATTCAATAACGATATATATCGATCGATAAACGTGTGGCGCAATAGAAAAAAAGAGGGTCGATAAAAGTTCGATAAAAAAGAAACGCATTTTTCCTTCCTTCTCATTGTAGCCTAGCATGTATGTTTATGCTAGTTACTACTTCCTCCCAACCAATCGCGGACCCAGGCATGCCGTCACCAAGCGCCGCCCTCTCAAACCACAACACAGAGCACATGAAGATGTCGCAGCAAGGAGAGTCGGAGGAAGTTGTTTCAAAGAACGGTTTTTGTAGTTCGGCAGTCTGGCAGTATTTCGGTCATGGCAAGTCGGACCAAAAACAAACCACAGTCATCTGTAAAATGTGTCGGGAACCAGTGAAACCAGTCTGATAACACAACCAGCTTTTTTTTTTATCATCTCAGCCGCTCACACCCGCAGGAGTACGAGCTGTGTAGGCCCCGGCGCGGCTCTCCTCCGAGGAATCTTCGGGAATTTCGGGAAAATATATATATATTTTCAGTTCTGGGCAGTTTCCCACGTAGTTCTAACAATTGAGATAAAAATGCTGAGGGGCCAGAAACTTCAAAGTAATAACTCTGGTTAAAGCAGGAAACGGGGGCGGCGGCGGCGGGGGGGGGGGGCATTTATTTATTTGTTATATTTATTTTGGTCACTTTAGTTTATTCTTTGTCAGTATTTAATAACATAATCCAGGTCTCTTAAGTAATTTTTCTTTAAAACAATTCTGTTATGGTTAAAAAGTTGGTTAAATAAAGATTTAATTCGAAGTCTGTGTTTGTGTTTTTTATTAAAATTAAATCATTAAGCAATATTATAAAAAGTCCAGGCAGAGTTGCACATAAAATACGGTTTCAAATCTTTTCAATAATTATCGATATCGATCAATATGCATTTTTTTTTATCGATAAGCTTTTTTTCTATATCGCCCAGCCCTACTTTCTAGACAGTTCTCCTCAGATGACGAGACCCCTGTTGACACTATTGTTCCTCCTTCCTGCATCATTGTTTCCCTAACCTGGGACATAAGAGACAAAGTACTTGAGGCTCAAAGATCTGACCCTGGTCCAGGGAATAGCCCTCCTAATCGCCTCTTTGTGCCCAGTGCTGTTCGCTCTCGTCTTATACATTGGGTCCATACAGCTCGCTTCTCCTGCCACCCAGGCAGGACCTTAGCCCTGATCAGACATCACTTTTGGTGGCCCTCCTTGTACAAAGATGTGAGGGAATATGTCCTTGCCTGTGGTGTTTGTGCCAGGAACAAGTCTCATAACCAGCCTCCCAGTGGTTATCTGCAACCCTTGTCGGTTCCCAAGCGTCCATGGTCTAGCATAGCTTTAGACTTTGTGACTGGTTTACCCTGTTCCAAGGGCTTTAACACCATTCTTAAAATAGTGGATCGATTCTCGAAGGCCTGTCATTTGATCCCGCTAAAGAAACTCCCCTCCTCTCTAGAGACTGCTAATCTTCTAGTGAAACATGTGTTTCGTCTTCAAGGGATTCCCCTTGAGATCCTTTCAGACCGTGGGCTACAGTTTACCTCTAGGGTTTGGAAGGAGTTTTGTTCGGCACTTGGTGCCAAAACAGCGCTTAGTTCTGGTTTCCACCCTCAAACCAATGGCCAGACTGAGCGCATGAACCAAGAGCTTGAGGCCACCCTGCGATGTCTTTGTTCTTCCCGTCCCTCGACATGGAGCTCAAGACTGGTGTGGGTGGAATATGCTCATAACTGCCACGTCTCGGCTGCCTCTGGTTACTCTCCATTTGAAGCATCTCTAGGTTATCAGCCCTCAGGACCAACGAAGGACCAGCCAAGGACCAGCCAAGGACCAGCCAAGGACCAGCCAGGGACCAGCCAAGGACCAGTCATGGACCAGCCAAGGACCAGCCAAGGACCAACCAAGGACCAGCCAAAGACCAACCAAGGACCAACCAAGGACCAGCCAAGGACAAGCCAAGGACCAACCAAGGACCAGCCAAGGATAAGCCAATGACCAGCCAAGGACCAGCCAGGGACCAACCAAGGACCAGCCAAGGACCAACCAAGGACCAGCCAGGGACCAGCCAAGGACCAACCAAGGACCAGCCAAGGACCAGCCAAGGACCAACCAAGGACAAGCTAAGGACCAGCCAAGGACCAGCCAAGGACAAGCCAAGGACCAGCCAAGGACCAGCCAAGGACCAACCAAGGACCAGCCAAGGACCAACCAAGGACCAGCCAAGGACAAGCCAAGGACCAACCAAGGACCAGCCAAGGACAAGCCAAGGACAAGCCAAGGACCAGCCAAGGACAAGCCAAGGACCAACCAAGGACCAGCCAAGCACAAGCCAAGGACCAGCCAAGGACCAACCAAGGACCAGCCAAGGACCAACCAAGGACCAGTCATGGACCAGCCAAGGACCAGCCAGGGACCAGCCAAGGACCAGTCATGGACCAGCCAAGGACCAGCCAAGGACCAACCAAGGACCAGCCAAGGACCAACCAAGGACCAGCCAGGGACCAACCAAGGACCAACCAAGGACCAGCCAGGGACCAGCCAAGGACCAACCAAGGACCAGCCAAGGACCAACCAAGGGCCGGCCAAGGACCAGCCAAGGACCAGCCAGGGACCAACCAAGGACCAGCCAGGGACCAACCAAGGACCAGCCAAAGACCAACCAAGGACCAGCCAAGGACCAACCAAGGACCAGCCAGGGACCAGCCAAAGACCAACCAAGGACCAGCCAGGGACCAACCAAGGACCAGCCAAGGACCAACCAAGGACCAGCCAGGGACCAGCCAAGGACCAGCCAAGGACCAGCCAAGGACCAACCAAGGACCAGCCAAGGACAAGCCAAGGACCAACAAAGGACCAGCCAAGGACCAGCCAAGGACCAACCAAGGACCAGCCAAGGACCAGCCACGGACCAGTCAAAGACCAGCCAAGGACCAACCAAGGACCAGCCAAGGACCAACCAAGGACCAGCCAAGGACCAGTAAAAGACCAACCAAGGACCAGCCAAGGACCAGCCAAGGACAAGCCAAGGACCAACCAAGGACCAGCCAAGGACCAACCAAGGACCAGCCAAGGACCAGCCACGGACCAGTCATGGACCAGCCAAGGACCAGCCAAGGACCAGTCAAAGACCAACCAAGGACCAGCCAAGGACCAGCCAAGCACAAGCCAAGGACCAGCCAAGGACCAACCAAGGACCAGCCAAGGACCAACCAAGGACCAGCCAAGGACCAACCAAGGGCCAGCCAAGGACCAACCAAGGACCAGCCAGGGACCAGCCAAGGACCAACCAAGGACCAGCCAAGGACCAACCAAGGGCCAGCCAAGGACCAGCCAAGGACCAACCAAGGACCAGCCAAGGACCAACCAAGGACCAGCCAAGGACCAACCAAGGACCAGTCATGGACCAGCCAAGGACCAGCCAAGGACCAACCAAGGACCAGCCAAGGACCAGCCAAGGACCAGCCAAGGACCAACCAAGGACCAGCCAAGGACAAGCCAAGGACCAGCCAAGGACAACCCAAGGACCAGCCAAGGACCAGCCAAGGACCAACCAAGGACCAGCCAAGGACCAGCCAAGGACCAACCAAGGACCAGCCAAGGACCAACCAAGGACCAACCAAGGACCAGCCAAGGACCAACCAAAGACCAGCCAAGGACCAACCAAGGACCAACCAAGGACCAGCCAAGGACCAGCCAAGGACCAGCCAGGGACCAACAAAGGACCAACCAAGGACCAGCCAGGGACCAGCCAAGGACCAACCAAGGACCAGCCAAGGACCAACCAAGGGCCAGCCAAGGACCAGCCAGGGACCAGCCAAGGACCAACCAAGGACCAGCCAAGGACCAACCAAGGACCAGTCATGGACCAGCCAAGGACCAGCCAAGGACCAGCCAAGGACCAGTTCTCCTCAGATGACGAGACCCCTGTTGACACTATTGTTCCTCCTTCCTGCATCATTGTTTCCCTAACCTGGGACATAAGAGACAAAGTACTTGAGGCTCAAAGATCTGACCCTGGTCCAGGGAATAGCCCTCCTAATCGCCTCTTTGTGCCCAGTGCTGTTCGCTCTCGTCTTATACATTGGGTCCATACAGCTCGCTTCTCCTGCCACCCAGGCAGGACCTTAGCCCTGATCAGACATCACTTTTGGTGGCCCTCCTTGTACAAAGATGTGAGGGAATATGTCCTTGCCTGTGGTGTTTGTGCCAGGAACAAGTCTCATAACCAGCCTCCCAGTGGTTATCTGCAACCCTTGTCGGTTCCCAAGCGTCCATGGTCTAGCATAGCTTTAGACTTTGTGACTGGTTTACCCTGTTCCAAGGGCTTTAACACCATTCTTAAAATAGTGGATCGATTCTCGAAGGCCTGTCATTTGATCCCGCTAAAGAAACTCCCCTCCTCTCTAGAGACTGCTAATCTTCTAGTGAAACATGTGTTTCGTCTTCAAGGGATTCCCCTTGAGATCCTTTCAGACCGTGGGCTACAGTTTACCTCTAGGGTTTGGAAGGAGTTTTGTTCGGCACTTGGTGCCAAAACAGCGCTTAGTTCTGGTTTCCACCCTCAAACCAATGGCCAGACTGAGCGCATGAACCAAGAGCTTGAGGCCACCCTGCGATGTCTTTGTTCTTCCCGTCCCTCGACGTGGAGCTCAAGACTGGTGTGGGTGGAATATGCTCATAACTGCCACGTCTCGGCTGCCTCTGGTTACTCTCCATTTGAAGCATCTCTAGGTTATCAGCCCTCAGGACCAACCAAGGACCAGCCAAGGACCAGCCAAGGACCAGCCAAGGACCAGCCAAAGACCAACCAAGGACCAACCAAGGACCAGCCAAGGACAAGCCAAGGACCAACCAAGGACCAGCCAAGGATAAGCCAAGGACCAGCAGAGGACCAGCCAGGGACCAACCAAGGACCAGCCAAGGACCAACCAAGGACCAGCCAGGGACCAGCCAAGGACCAACCAAGGACCAGTCAAGGACCAGCCAAGGACCAGCCAAGGACCAGCCAAGGACAAGCCAAGGACCAGCCAAGGACCAACCAAGGACCAGCCAAGGACCAACCAAGGACCAGCCAAGGACCAACCAAGGACCAGCCAAGGACAAGCCAAGGACCAACCAAGGACCAGCCAAGGACCAGCCAAGGACAAGCCAAGGACCAGCCAAGGACAAGCCAAGGACCGACCAAGGACCAGCCAAGCACAAGCCAAGGACCAGCCAAGGACCAACCAAGGACCAGCCAAGGACCAACCAAGGACCAGTCATGGACCAGCCAAGGACCAGCCAGGGACCAGCCAAGGACCAGTCATGGACCAGCCAAGGACCAGCCAAGGACCAGCCAAGGACCAGCCAAGGACCAACCATGGACCAGTCATGGACCAGCCAAGGACCAACCAAGGGCCGGCCAAGGGCCGGCCAAGGACCAGCCAAGGACCAGCCAGGGACCAACCAAGGACCAGCCAGGGACCAACCAAGGACCAGCCAAAGACCAACCAAGGACCAGCCAGGGACCAACCAAGGACCAGCCAGGGACCAACCAAGGACCAGCCAAGGACCAACCAAGGACCAGCCAGGGACCAGCCAAGGACCAGCCAAGGACCAGCCAAGGACCAACCAAGGACCAGCCAAGGACAAGCCAAGGACCAACTAAGGACCAGCCAAGGACCAGCCAAGGACCAACCAAGGACCAGCCAAGGACCAGCCACGGACCAGTCAAAGACCAGCCAGGGACCAACCAAGGACCAGCCAGGGACAAACCAAGGACCAGCCAAGGACCAACCAAGGACCAGCCAGGGACCAGCCAGGGACCAACCAAGGACCAGCATGGGACGAACCAAGGACCAGCCAAGGACCAACCAAGGACCAGCCAGGGACCAGCCAAGGACCAGTCATGGACCAGCCAAGGACCAGCCAAGGACCAACCAAGGACCAGCCAAGGACCAACCAAGGACCAGCCAAGGACCAACCATGGACCAGTCATGGACCAGCCAAGGACCAGCCAAGGACCAGCCAAGGACCAACTAAGGGCCAGCCAAGGACCAGCCAAGGACCAGCCAGGGACCAACCAAGGACCAGCCAGGGACCAACCAAGGACCAGCCAAAGACCAACCAAGGACCAGCCAAGGACCAGCCAGGGACCAACCAAGGACCAGCCAGGGACCAACCAAGGACCAGCCAAGGACCAACCAAGGACCAGCCAGGGACCAGCCAAGGACCAGCCAAGGACCAGCCAAGGACAAGCCAAGGACCAGCCAAGGACCAGCCAAGGACCAACCAAATACCAGCCAAGGACCAGCCAAGGACAAGCCAAGGACCAGCCAAGGACCAGCCAAGGACCAACCAAGGACCAGCCAAGGACCAACCAAGGACCAGCCAAGGACCAGCCAAGGACCAGCCACGGACCAGTCATGGACCAGCCAAGGACCAGTCAAAGACCAACCAAGGACCAACCAAAGACCAGCCAAGGACCCACCAAGGACCCACCAAGGACCCACCAAGGACCAGCCAAGGACCAGCCAAGGACCAGTCAAAGACCAACCAAGGACCAACCAAGGACCAGCCAAGGACAAGCAAGGACCAACCAAGGACCAGCCAAGGACCAGCCAAGGACCAGCCACGGACCAGTCATGGACCAGCCAAGGACCAGCCAAGGACCAGTCAAAGACCAACCAAGGACCAACCAAGGACCAGCCAAGGACCAGCCAAGGACCAACCAAGGACCAACCAAGGACCAGCCAAGGACAAGCCAAGGACCAACCAAGGACCAGCCAAGGACCAGCCAAGGACCAACCAAGGACCAGCCAAGGACCAGCCAAGGACCACTCACGGACCAGTCATGGACCAGCCAAGGACCAGTCAAAGACCAACCAAGGACCAGCCAAGGACCAGTCAAAGACCAACCAAGGACCAACCAAGGACCAGCCAAGGACAAGCCAAGGACCAACCAAGGACCAGCCAAGGACCAGCCAAGGACCAACCAAGGACCAGCCAAGGACCAGCCAAGGACCAGCCACGGACCAGTCATGGACCAGCCAAGGACCAGCCAAGGACCAGTCAAAGACCAACCAAGGACCAACCAAGGACCAGCCAAGGACCAGCCAAGGACCAGTCAAAGACCAACCAAGGACCAACCAAGGACCAGCCAAGGACCAGCCAAGGACAAGCCAAGGACCAACCAAGGACCAGCCAAGGACCAGCCAAGGACTAGCCAAGGACCAACCAAGGACCAGCCAAGGACCAGCCACGGACCAGTCATGGACCAGCCAAGGACCAGCCAAGGACCAGTCAAAGACCAACCAAGGACCAACCAAGGACCAGCCAAGGACCAGCCAAGGACCAGTCAAAGACCAACCAAGGACCAACCAAGGACCAGCCAAGGACCAGCCAAGGACCAGTCAAAGACCAACCAAGGACCAACCAAGGACCAGCCACGGACCAGTCATGGACCAGCCAAGTACCAGACAAGGACCAGCCAAGGACCAGCCAAGGACCAGTTCTCCGCACTTGGTTTCAAGACTGGTGTGGGTGGAATATGCTCATAACTGCCACGTCTCGGCTGCCTCTGGTTACTCTCCATTTGAAGCATCTCTAGGTTATCAGCCCTCAGGACCAACCAAGGACCAGCCAAGGACCAGCCAAGGACCAGCCAAAGACCAACCAAGGACCAACCAAGGACCAGCCAAGGACAAGCCAAGGACCAACCAAGGACCAGCCAAGGATAAGCCAAGGACCAGCCAAGGACCAGCCAGGGACCAACCAAGGACCAGCCAAGGACCAACCAAGGACCAGCCAGGGACCAGCCAAGGACCAACCAAGGACCAGCCAAGGACCAGCCAAGGACCAACCAAGGAAAAGCTAAGGACCAGACAAGGACCAGCCAAGGACCAGTAAAAGACCAACCAAGGACCAGCCAAGGACCAGCCAAGGACAAGCCAAGGACCAACCAAGGACCAGCCAAGGACCGACCAAGGACCAGTAAAAGACCA
Source organism: Cyprinodon diabolis (assembly GCA_030533445.1). Classification (NCBI taxonomy): domain Eukaryota; kingdom Metazoa; phylum Chordata; class Actinopteri; order Cyprinodontiformes; family Cyprinodontidae; genus Cyprinodon; species Cyprinodon diabolis. Next base: position 41,493,457 of record CM060077.1, read on the forward strand.
ACCAAGGACCAGTCATGGACCAGCCAAGGACCAACAAAGGACCAGCCAGGGACCAACCAAGGACCAGCCAGGGACCAACCAAGGACCAGCCAAGGACCAACCAAGGACCAGCCAGGGACCAGCCAAGGACCAGCCAAGGACCAGCCAAGGACCAACCAAGGGCCAGCCAAGGACCAGCCAAGGACAAACCAAGGACCAGCCAAGGACCAACCAAGGACCAGTCAAGGACCAACCAAGGACCAGTCATGGACCAGCCAAGGACCAGCCAAGGACCAGCCAAGGACCAGTTCTCCTCAGATGACGAGACCCCTGTTGACACTATTGTTCCTCCTTCCTGCATCATTGTTTCCCTAACCTGGGACATAAGAGACAAAGTACTTGAGGCTCAAAGATCTGACCCTGGTCCAGGGAATAGCCCTCCTAATCGCCTCTTTGAGCCCAGTGCTGTTCGCTCTCGTCTTATACATTGGGTCCATACAGCTCGCTTCTCCTGCCACCCAGGCAGGACCTTAGCCCTGATCAGACATCACTTTTGGTGGCCCTCCTTGTACAAAGATGTGAGGGAATATGTCCTTGCCTGTGGTGTTTGTGCCAGGAACAAGTCTCATAACCAGCCTCCCAGTGGTTATCTGCAACCCTTGTCGGTTCCCAAGCGTCTATGGTCTAGCATAGCTTTAGACTTTGTGACTGGTTTACCCTGTTCCAAGGGCTTTAACACCATTCTTAAAATAGTGGATCGATTCTCGAAGGCCTGTCATTTGATCCCGCTAAAGAAACTCCCCTCCTCTCTAGAGACTCCTAATCTTCTAGTGAAACATGTGTTTCGTCTTCAAGGGATTCCCCTTGAGATCCTTTCAGACCGTGGGCTACAGTTTACCTCTAGGGTTTGGAAGGAGTTTTGTTCGGCACTTGGTGCCAAAACAGCGCTTAGTTCTGGTTTCCACCCTCAAACCAATGGCCAGACTGAGCGCATGAACCAAGAGCTTGAGGCCACCCTGCGATGTCTTTGTTCTTCCCGTCCCTCGACATGGAGCTCAAGACTGGTGTGGGTGGAATATGCTCATAACTGCCACGTCTCGGCTGCCTCTGGTTACTCTCCATTTGAAGCATCTCTAGGTTATCAGCCCTCAGGACCAACCAAGGACCAGCCAAGGACCAGCCAAGGACCAGCCAAAGACCAACCAAGGACCAACCAAGGACCAGCCAAGGACAAGCCAAGGACCAACCAAGGACCAGCCAAGGATAAGCCAAGGACCAGCCAAGGACCAGCCAGGGACCAACCAAGGACCAGCCAAGGACCAACCAAGGACCAGCCAGGGACCAGCCAAGGACCAACCAAGGACCAGCCAAGGACCAGCCAAGGACCAACCAAGGAAAAGCTAAGGACCAGACAAGGACCAGCCAAGGACCAGTAAAAGACCAACCAAGGACCAGCCAAGGACCAGCCAAGGACAAGCCAAGGACCAACCAAGGACCAACCAAGGACCAGCCAAGGACCGACCAAGGACCAGTAAAAGACCAACCAAGGACCAGTCATGGACCAGCCAAGGACCAGCCAAGGACCAGTCAAAGACCAACCAAGGACCAGCCAAGGACCAGCCAAGCACAAGCCAAGGACCAGCCAAGGACCAACCAAGGACCAGCCAAGGACCAACCAAGGACCAGCCAAGGACCAACCAAGGGCCAGCCAAGGACCAACCAAGGACCAGCCAGGGACCAGCCAAGGACCAACCAAGGACCAGCCAAGGACCAACCAAGGGCCAGCCAAGGACCAGCCAAGGACCAACCAAGGACCAGCCAAGGACCAACCAAGGACCAGCCAAGGACCAACCAAGGACCAGTCATGGACCAGCCAAGGACCAGCCAAGGACCAACCAAGGACCAGCCAAGGACCAACCAAGGACCAGCCAAGGACAAGCCAAGGACCAACCAAGGACCAGCCAAGGACAAGCCAAGGACCAGCCAAGGACCAGTCAAGGACAAGCCAAGGACCAGTCAAGGACCAGCCAAGGACCAGCCAAGGACCAACCAAGGACCAGCCAAGGACCAACCAAGGACCAGCCAAGGACCAACCAAGGACCAGCCAAGGACCAACCAAGGACCAACCAAGGACCAGCCAAGGACCAACCAAGGACCAACCAAGGACCAGCCAAGGACCAGCCAAGGACCAGCCAGGGACCAACCAAGGACCAACCAAGGACCAGCCAGGGACCAGCCAAGGACCAACCAAGGACCAGCCAAGGACCAACCAAGGGCCAGCCAAGGACCAGCCAGGGACCAGCCAAGGACCAACCAAGGACCAGCCAAGGACCAACCAAGGACCAGTCATGGACCAGCCAAGGACCAGCCAAGGACCAGCCAAGGACCAGTTCTCCTCAGATGACGAGACCCCTGTTGACACTATTGTTCCTCCTTCCTGCATCATTGTTTCCCTAACCTGGGACATAAGAGACAAAGTACTTGAGGCTCAAAGATCTGACCCTGGTCCAGGGAATAGCCCTCCTAATCGCCTCTTTGTGCCCAGTGCTGTTCGCTCTCGTCTTATACATTGGGTCCATACAGCTCGCTTCTCCTGCCACCCAGGCAGGACCTTAGCCCTGATCAGACATCACTTTTGGTGGCCCTCCTTGTACAAAGATGTGAGGGAATATGTCCTTGCCTGTGGTGTTTGTGCCAGGAACAAGTCTCACATCCAGCCTCCCAGTGGTTATCTGCAACCCTTGTCGGTTCCCAAGCGTCCATGGTCTAGCATAGCTTTAGACTTTGTGACTGGTTTACCCTGTTCCAAGGGCTTTAACACCATTCTTAAAATAGTGGATCGATTCTCGAAGGCCTGTCATTTGATCCCGCTAAAGAAACTCCCCTCCTCTCTAGAGACTCCTAATCTTCTAGTGAAACATGTGTTTCGTCTTCAAGGGATTCCCCTTGAGATCCTTTCAGACCGTGGGCTACAGTTTACCTCTAGGGTTTGGAAGGAGTTTTGTTCAGCACTTGGTGCCAAAACAGCGCTTAGTTCTGGTTTCCACCCTCAAACCAATGGCCAGACTGAGCGCATGAACCAAGAGCTTGAGGCCACCCTGCGATGTCTTTGTTCTTCCCGTCCCTCGACATGGAGCTCAAGACTGGTGTGGGTGGAATATGCTCATAACTGCCACGTCTCGGCTGCCTCTGGTTACTCTCCATTTGAAGCATCTCTAGGTTATCAGCCCTCAGGACCAACCAAGGACCAGCCAAGGACCAGCGAAAGACCAACCAAGGACCAACCAAGGACCAGCCAAGGACAAGCCAAGGACCAACCAAGGACCAGCCAAGGATAAGCCAAGGACCAGCCAAGGACCAGCCAGGGACCAACCAAGGACAAGCCAAGGACCAACCAAGGACCAGCCAGGGACCAGCCAAGGACCAACCAAGGACCAGCCAAGGACCAGCCAAGGACCAACCAAGGACAAGCTAAGGACCAGCCAAGGACCAGCCAAGGACAAGCCAAGGACCAGCCAAGGACCAGCCAAGGACCAACCAAGGACCAGCCAAGGACCAACCAAGGACCAGCCAAGGACCAACCAAGGACCAGCCAAGGACAAGCCAAGGACAAGCCAAGGACCAGCCAAGGACAAGCCAAGGACCAACCAAGGACCAGCCAAGCACAAGCCAAGGACCAGCCAAGGACCAACCAAGGACCAGCCAAGGACCAACCAAGGACCAGCCAGGGACCAACCAAGGACCAGCCAAAGACCAACCAAGGACCAGCCAAGGACCAGCCAGGGACCAACCAAGGACCAGCCAGGGACCAACCAAGGACCAGCCAAGGACCAACCAAGGACCAGCCAGGGACCAGCCAAGGACCAGCCAAGGACCAACCAAGGACCAGCCAAGGACAAGCCAAGGACCAACCAAGGACCAGCCAAGGACCAGCCAAGGACCAGCCAAGGACCAACCAAATACCAGCCAAGGACCAGCCAAGGACAAGCCAAGGACCAGCCAAGGACCAGCCAAGGACAAGCCAAGGACAAGCCAAGGACCAACCAAGGACCAGCCAAGGACCAGCCAAGGACCAACCAAGGACCAGCCAAGGACCAGCCAAGGACAAGCCAAGGACCAACCAAGGACCAGCCAAGGACCAACCAAGGACCAACCAAGGACCAGCCACGGACCAGTCAAAGACCAGCCAAGGACCAACCAAGGACCAGCCAAGGACAATCCAAGGACCAACCAAATACCAGCCAAGGACCAGCCAAGGACAAGCCAAGGACCAGCCAAGGACCAGCCAAGGACCAACCAAGGACCAGCCAAGGACCAGCCAAGGACCAACCAAGGACCAGCCAAGGACCAGCCAAGGACCAGCCACGGACCAGTCATGGACCAACCAAGGACCAACCAAGGACCAGCCAAGGACCAGCCAAGGACCAGTCAAATACCAACCAAGGACCAACCAAGGACCAGCCAAGGACCAGTCAAAGACCAACCAAGGACCAACCAAGGACCAGCCACGGACCAGTCATGGACCAGCCAAGTACCAGCCAAGGACCAGCCAAGAACCAGTTCTCCTCAGATGACGAGACCCCTGTTGACACTATTGTTCCTCCTTCCTGCATCATTGTTTCCCTAACCTGGGACATAAGAGACAAAGTACTTGAGGCTCAAAGATCTGACCCTGGTCCAGGGAATAGCCCTCCTAATCGCCTCTTTGTGCCCAGTGCTGTTCGCTCTCGTCTTATACATTGGGTCCATACAGCTCGCCTCTCCTGCCACCCAGGCAGGACCTTAGCCCTGATCAGACATCACTTTTGGTGGCCCTCCTTGTACAAAGATGTGAGGGAATATGTCCTTGCCTGTGGTGTTTGTGCCAGGAACAAGTCTCATAACCAGCCTCCCAGTGGTTATCTGCAACCCTTGTCGGTTCCCAAGCGTCCATGGTCTAGCATAGCTTTAGACTTTGTGACTGGTTTACCCTGTTCCAAGGGCTTTAACACCATTCTTAAAATAGTGGATCGATTCTCGAAGGCCTGTCATTTGATCCCGCTAAAGAAACTCCCCTCCTCTCTAGAGACTCCTAATCTTCTAGTGAAACATGTGTTTCGTCTTCAAGGGATTCCCCTTGAGATCCTTTCAGACCGTGGGCTACAGTTTACCTCTAGGGTTTGGAAGGAGTTTTGTTCAGCACTTGGTGCCAAAACAGCGCTTAGTTCTGGTTTCCACCCTCAAACCAATGGCCAGACTGAGCGCATGAACCAAGAGCTTGAGGCCACCCTGCGATGTCTTTGTTCTTCCCGTCCCTCGACATGGAGCTCAAGACTGGTGTGGGTGGAATATGCTCATAACTGCCACGTCTCGGCTGCCTCTGGTTACTCTCCATTTGAAGCATCTCTAGGTTATCAGCCCTCAGGACCAACCAAGGACCAGCCAAGGACCAGCGAAAGACCAACCAAGGACCAACCAAGGACCAGCCAAGGACAAGCCAAGGACCAACCAAGGACCAGCCAAGGATAAGCCAAGGACCAGCCAAGGACCAGCCAGGGACCAACCAAGGACAAGCCAAGGACCAACCAAGGACCAGCCAGGGACCAGCCAAGGACCAACCAAGGACCAGCCAAGGACCAGCCAAGGACCAACCAAGGACAAGCTAAGGACCAGCCAAGGACCAGCCAAGGACAAGCCAAGGACCAGCCAAGGACCAGCCAAGGACCAACCAAGGACCAGCCAAGGACCAACCAAGGACCAGCCAAGGACAAGCCAAGGACAAGCCAAGGACCAGCCAAGGACAAGCCAAGGACCAACCAAGGACCAGCCAAGCACAAGCCAAGGACCAGCCAAGGACCAACCAAGGACCAGCCAAGGACCAACCAAGGACCAGCCAGGGACCAACCAAGGACCAGCCAAAGACCAACCAAGGACCAGCCAAGGACCAGCCAGGGACCAACCAAGGACCAGCCAGGGACCAACCAAGGACCAGCCAAGGACCAACCAAGGACCAGCCAGGGACCAGCCAAGGACCAGCCAAGGACCAACCAAGGACCAGCCAAGGACAAGCCAAGGACCAACCAAGGACCAGCCAAGGACCAGCCAAGGACCAGCCAAGGACCAACCAAATACCAGCCAAGGACCAGCCAAGGACAAGCCAAGGACCAGCCAAGGACCAGCCAAGGACAAGCCAAGGACAAGCCAAGGACCAACCAAGGACCAGCCAAGGACCAGCCAAGGACCAACCAAGGACCAGCCAAGGACCAGCCAAGGACAAGCCAAGGACCAACCAAGGACCAGCCAAGGACCAACCAAGGACCAACCAAGGACCAGCCACGGACCAGTCAAAGACCAGCCAAGGACCAACCAAGGACCAGCCAAGGACAAGCCAAGGACCAACCAAATACCAGCCAAGGACCAGCCAAGGACAAGCCAAGGACCAGCCAAGGACCAGCCAAGGACCAACCAAGGACCAGCCAAGGACCAGCCAAGGACCAACCAAGGACCAGCCAAGGACCAGCCAAGGACCAGCCACGGACCAGTCATGGACCAACCAAGGACCAACCAAGGACCAGCCAAGGACCAGCCAAGGACCAGTCAAATACCAACCAAGGACCAACCAAGGACCAGCCAAGGACCAGTCAAAGACCAACCAAGGACCAACCAAGGACCAGCCACGGACCAGTCATGGACCAGCCAAGTACCAGCCAAGGACCAGCCAAGAACCAGTTCTCCTCAGATGACGAGACCCCTGTTGACACTATTGTTCCTCCTTCCTGCATCATTGTTTCCCTAACCTGGGACATAAGAGACAAAGTACTTGAGGCTCAAAGATCTGACCCTGGTCCAGGGAATAGCCCTCCTAATCGCCTCTTTGTGCCCAGTGCTGTTCGCTCTCGTCTTATACATTGGGTCCATACAGCTCGCCTCTCCTGCCACCCAGGCAGGACCTTAGCCCTGATCAGACATCACTTTTGGTGGCCCTCCTTGTACAAAGATGTGAGGGAATATGTCCTTGCCTGTGGTGTTTGTGCCAGGAACAAGTCTCATAACCAGCCTCCCAGTGGTTATCTGCAACCCTTGTCGGTTCCCAAGCATCCATGGTCTAGCATAGCTTTAGACTTTGTGACTGGTTTACCCTGTTCCAAGGGCTTTAACACCATTCTTAAAATAGTGGATCGATTCTCGAAGGCCTGTCATTTGATCCCGCTAAAGAAACTCCCCTCCTCTCTAGAGACTGCTAATCTTCTAGTGAAACATGTGTTTCGTCTTCAAGGGATTCCCCTTGAGATCCTTTCAGACCGTGGGCTACAGTTTACCTCTAGGGTTTGGAAGGAGTTATGTTCGGCACTTGGTGCCAAAACAGCGCTTAGTTCTGGTTTCCACCCTCAAACCAATGGCCAGACTGAGCGCATGAACAAAGAGCTTGAGGCCACCCTGCGATGTCTTTGTTCTTCCCGTCCCTCGACGTGGAGCTCAAGACTGGTGTGGGTGGAATATGCTCATAACTGCCACGTCTCGGCTGCCTCTGGTTACTCTCCATTTGAAGCATCTCTAGGTTATCAGCCCTCAGGACCAACCAAGGACCAGCCAAGGACCAGCCAAGGACCAGCCAAAGACCAACCAAGGACCAACCAAGGACCAGCCAAGGACCAGCCAAGGACAAGCCAAGGACCAACCAAGGACCAGCCAAGGATATGCCAAGGACCAGCCAAGGACCAGCCAGGGACCAACCAAGGACCAGCCAATGACCAGCCAGGGACCAACCAAGGACCAGCCAGGGACCAACCAAGGACCATCCAAAGACCAACCAAGGACCAGCCAAGGACCAGCCAGGGACCAACCAAGGACCAGCCAGGGACCAACCAAGGACCAGCCAAGGACCAACCAAGGACCAGCCAGGGACCAACCAAGGACCAGCCAAAGACCAACCAAGGACCAACCAAGGACCAGCCAAGGACAAGCCAAGGACCAACCAAGGACCAGCCAAGGAAAAGCCAAGGACAAGCCAAGGACCAGCCAAGGACCAGCCAGGGACCAACCAAGGACCAACCAATGACCAGCCAAGGACAAGCCAAGGACCAACCAAGGATCAGCCAAGGACCAGCCAAGGACAAGCCAAGGACAAGCCAAGGACAAGCCAAGGACCAACCAAGGACCAGCCAAGGACCAACCAAGGACCAGTCATGGACCAGCCAAGGACCAGCCAAGGACCAGCCAAGGACCAACCAAGGACCAGCCAAGGACCAGCCAAGGGCCAGCCAAGGACCAGCCAAGGACCAGCCAGGGACCAACCAAGGACCAGCCAAGGACCAACCAAGGACCAGCCAAAGATCAACCAAGGACCAGCCAAGGACCAGCCAGGGACCAACCAAGGACCAGCATGGGACCAACCAAGGACCAGCCAAGGACCAACCAAGGACCAGCCAGGGACCAGCCAAGGACCAGTCATGGACCAGCCAAGGACCAGCCAAGGACCAACCAAGGACCAGCCAAGGACCAGTTCTCCTCAGATGACGAGACCCCTGTTGACACTATTGTTCCTCCTTCCTGCATCATTGTTTCCCTAACCTGGGACATAAGAGACAAAGTACTTGAGGCTCAAAGATCTGACCCTGGTCCAGGGAATAGCCCTCCTAATCGCCTCTTTGAGCCCAGTACTGTTCGCTCTCGTCTTATACATTGGGTCCATACAGCTCGCTTCTCCTGCCACCCAGGCAAGACCTTAGCCCTGATCAGACATCACTTTTGGTGGCCCTCCTTGTACAAAGATGTGAGGGAATATGTCCTTGCCTGTGGTGTTTGTGCCAGGAACAAGTCTCATAACCAGCCTCCCAGTGGTTATCTGCAACCCTTGTCGGTTCCCAAGCGTCCATGGTCTAGCATAGCTTTAGACTTTGTGACTGGTTTACCCTGTTCCAAGGGCTTTAACACCATTCTTAAAATAGTGGATCGATTCTCGAAGGCCTGTCATTTGATCCCGCTAAAGAAACTCCCCTCCTCTCTAGAGACTCCTAATCTTCTAGTGAAACATGTGTTTCGTCTTCAAGGGATTCCCCTTGAGATCCTTTCAGACCGTGGGCTACAGTTTAACTCTAGGGTTTGGAAGGAGTTTTGTTCGGCACTTGGTGCCAAAACAGCGCTTAGTTCTGGTTTCCACCCTCAAACCAATGGCCAGACTGAGCGCATGAACCAAGAGCTTGAGGCCACCCTGCGATGTCTTTGTTCTTCCCGTCACTCGACGTGGAGCTATAGACTGGTGTGGGTGGAATATGCTCATAACTGCCACGTCTCGGCTGCCTCTGGTTACTCTCCATTTGAAGCATCTCTAGGTTATCAGCCCTCAGGACCAACCAAGGACCAGCCAAGGACCAGCCAAGAACCAGCCAAGGACCAGCCAGGGACCAGCCAAGGACCAGTCATGGACCAGCCAAGGACCAGCCAGGGACCAGCCAAGGACCAGTCATGTACCAGCCAAGGACCAGCCAGGGACCAGCCAAGGACCAACCAAGGACCAGCCAAGGACAAGCTAAGGACCAGCCAAGGACCAGCCAAGGATAAGCCAATGACCAGCCAAGGACCAGCCAGGGACCAACCAAGGACCAACCAAGGACCAGCCAAGGACAAGCTAAGGACCAGCCAAGGACAAGCCAAGGATAAGCCAATGACCAGCCAAGGACCAGCCAGGGACCAACCAAGGACCAGCCAAGGACCAACCAAGGACCAGCCAAGGACCAGCCAAGGACAAGCCAAGGACCAACCAAGGACCAGCCAAGGATAAGCCAAGGACAAGCCAAGGACCAGCCAAGGACAAGCGAAGGACCAACCAAGGACCAGCCAAGCACAAGCCAAGGACCAGCCAAGGACCAACCAAGGACCAGCCAAGGACCAGCCAAGGACCAACCAAGGACCAGCCAAGGACAAGCCAAGGACCAGCCAAGGACAAGCCAAGGACCAACCAAGGACCAGCCAAGCACAAGCCAAGGACCAGCCAAGGACCAACCAAGGACCAGCCAAGGACCAACCAAGGACCAACCAAGGACCAGCCAAGGACCAACCAAGGACCAGCCAAGGACAAGCCAAGGACCAGCCAAGGACAAGCCAAGGACCAACCAAGGACCAGCCAAGCACAAGCCAAGGACCAGCCAAGGACCAACCAAGGACCAGCCAAGGACCAACCAAGGACCAGTCATGGACCAGCCAAGGACCAGCCAGGGACCAGCCAAGGACCAGTCATGGACCAGCCAAGGACCAGCCAAGGACCAACCAAGGACCAGCCAAGGACCAACCAAGGACCAGCCAAGGACCAACCATGGACCAGTCATGGACCAGCCAAGGACCAGCCAAGGACCAACCAAGGGCCGGCCAAGGACCAGCCAAGGACCAGCCAGGGACCAACCAAGGACCAGCCAGGGACCAACCAAGGACCAGCCAAAGACCAACCAAGGACCAGCCAAGGACCAGCCAGGGACCAACCAAGGACCAGCCAGGGACCAACCAAGGACCAGCCAAGGACCAACCAAGGACCAGCCAGGGACCAGCCAAGGACCAGCCAAGGACCAACCAAGGACCAGCCAAGGACAAGCCAAGGACCAACCAAGGACCAGCCAAGGACCAGCCAAGGACCAACCAAGGACCAGCCAAGGACCAGCCAAGGACCAGCCAAGGACCAGCCAAGGACCAGTAAAAGACCAACCAAGGACCAGCCAAGGACAAGCCAAGGACCAACCAAGGACCAGCCAAGGACCAGCCACGGACCAGTCATGGACCAGCCAAGGACCAGTCAAAGACCAACCAAGGACCAGCCAAGGACCAGCCAAGCACAAGCCAAGGACCAGCCAAGGACCAACCAAGGACCAGCCAAGGACCAACCAAGGACCAGCCAAGGACCAACCAAGGGCCAGCCAAGGACCAACCAAGGACCAGCCAGGGACCAGCCAAGGACCAACCAAGGACCAGCCAAGGACCAACCAAGGGCCAGCCAAGGACCAGCCAAGGACCAACCAAGGACCAGCCAAGGACCAACCAAGGACCAGCCAAGGACCAACCAAGGACCAGTCATGGACCAGCCAAGGACCAGCCAAGGACCAACCAAGGACCAGCCAAGGACAAGCCAAGGACCAACCAAGGACCAGCCAAGGACCAACCAAGGACCAGCCAAGGACAAGCCAAGGACCAGCCAAGGACAAGCCAAGGACCAGCCAAGGACCAGCCAAGGACAAGCCAAGGACCAGCCAAGGACCAGCCAAGGACCAACCAAGGACCAGCCAAGGACCAACCAAGGACCAGCCAAGGACCAACCAAGGACCAACCAAGGACCAGCCAAGGACCAACCAAGGACCAACCAAGGACCAGCCAAGGACCAGCCAAGGACCAGCCAGGGACCAACCAAGGACCAACCAAGGACCAGCCAGGGACCAGCCAAGGACCAACCAAGGACCAGCCAAGGACCAACCAAGGGCCAGCCAAGGACCAGCCAGGGACCAGCCAAGGACCAACCAAGGACCAGCAAAGGACCAACCAAGGGCCAGCCAAGGACCAGCCAAGGACCAACCAAGGACCAGCCAAGGACCAACCAAGAACCAGCCAAGGACCAACCAAGGACCAGCCAAGGACCAACCAAGGACCAGCCAAGGACCAACCAAGGACCAGCCAAGGACCAGCCAAGGACCAGCCAGGGACCAACCAAGGACCAACCAAGGACCAGCCAAGGACCAACCAAGGGCCAGCCAAGGACCAACCAAGGACCAGCCAGGGACCAGCCAAGGACCAACCAAGGACCAGCCAAGGACAAGCCAAGAACCAACCAAGGGCCAGCCAAGGACCAGCCAAGGACCAACCAAGGACCAGCCAAGGACCAGCCAAGGACCAACCAAGGGCCAGCCAAGGACCAGCCAAGGACCAGCCAAGGGCCAGCCAAGGACCAGCCAGGGACCAACCAAGGACCAGCCAAGGACCAGCCATGGACCAGCCAAGGACCAGTCATGGACCAGCCAAGGACCAGCCAAGGACCAACCAAGGACCAGCCAAGGACCAACCAAGGACCAGCCAAGGACAAGCCAAGGACCAACCAAGGACCAGCCAAGGACAAGCCAAGGAGAAGCCAAGGACCAGCAAGGACCAACCAAGGACCAGCCAAGGACCAGCCAAGGACAAGCCAAGGACCAGCCAAGGACCAACCAAGAACCAGCCAAGGACCAACCAAGGACCAGCCAAGGACCAGCCAAGGGCCAGCCAAGGACCAGCCAATGACCAGCCAGGGACCAACCAAGGACCAGCCAGGGACCAACCAAGGACCATCCAAAGACCAACCAAGGACCAGCCAAGGACCAGCCAGGGACCAACCAAGGACCAGCCAGGGACCAAACAAGGACCAGCCAGGGACCAACCAAGGACCAGCCAAGGACCAACCAAGGACCAGCCAGGGACCAACCAAGGACCAGCCAAAGACCAACCAAGGACCAACCAAGGACCAGCCAAGGACAAGCCAAGGACCAACCAAGGACCAACCAAGAACCAGCCAAGGACCAACCAAGGACCAGCCAAGGACCAACCAAGGACCAGCCAAGGACCAACCAAGGACCAGCCAAGGACCAGCCAAGGACCAGCCAGGGACCAACCAAGGACCAACCAAGGACCAGCCAGGGACCAGCCAAGGACCAACCAAGGACCAGCCAAGGACCAACCAAGGGCCAGCCAAGGACCAACCAAGGACCAGCCAGGGACCAGCCAAGGACCAACCAAGGACCAGCCAAGGACCAGCCAAGAACCAACCAAGGGCCAGCCAAGGACCAGCCAAGGACCAACCAAGGACCAGCCAAGGACCAGCCAAGGACCAACCAAGGGCCAGCCAAGGACCAGCCAAGGACCAGCCAAGGGCCAGCCAAGGACCAGCCAGGGACCAACCAAGGACCAGCCAAGGACAAGCCAAGGACAAGCCAAGGACCAGCCAAGGACCAACCAAGGACCAGCCAAGGACCAGCCAAGGACCAGCCATGGACCAGCCAAGGACCAGTCATGGACCAGCCAAGGACCAGCCAAGGACCAACCAAGGACCAGCCAAGGACCAACCAAGGACCAGCCAAGGACAAGCCAAGGACCAACCAAGGACCAGCCAAGGACAAGCCAAGGACAAGCCAAGGACCAGCCAAGGACCAACCAAGGACCAGCCAAGGACCAGCCAAGGACAAGCCAAGGACCAGCCAAGGACCAACCAAGAACCAGCCAAGGACCAACCAAGGACTAGCCAAGGACCAGCCAAGGGTCAGCCAAGGACCAGCCAATGACCAGCCAGGGACCAACCAAGGACCAGCCAGGGACCAACCAAGGACCATCCAAAGACCAACCAAGGACCAGCCAAGGACCAGCCAGGGACCAACCAAGGACCAGCCAGGGACCAACCAAGGACCAGCCAGGGACCAACCAAGGACCAGCCAAGGACCAACCAAGGACCAGCCAGGGACCAACCAAGGACCAGCCAAAGACCAACCAAGGACCAACCAAGGACCAGCCAAGGACAAGCCAAGGACCAACCAAGGACCAGCCAAGGAAAAGCCAAGGACAAGCCAAGGACCAGCCAAGGACCAGCCAAGGACCAGCCAGGGACCAGCCAAGGAACAGCCAGGGACCAACCAAGGACCAGCATGGGACCAACCAAGGACCAGCCAAGGACCAGCCAGGGACCAGCCAAGGACCAGTCATGGACCAGCCAAGGACCAGCCAAGGACCAACCAAGGACCAGCCAAGGACCAACCAAGGACCAGTCATGGACCAGCCAAGGACCAGCCAAGGACCAGTTCTCCTCAGATGACGAGACCCCTGTTGACACTATTGTTCCTCCTTCCTGCATCATTGTTTCCCTAACCTGGGACATAAGAGACAAAGTACTTGAGGCTCAAAGATCTGACCCTGGTCCAGGGAATAGCCCTCCTAATCGCCTCTTTGTGCCCAGTGCTGTTCGCTCTCGTCTTATACATTGGGTCCATACAGCTCGCTTCTCCTGCCACCCAGGCAGGACCTTAGCCCTGATCAGACATCACTTTTGGTGGCCCTCCTTGTACAAAGATGTGAGGGAATATGTCCTTGCCTGTGGTGTTTGTGCCAGGAACAAGTCTCATAACCAGCCTCCCAGTGGTTATCTGCAACCCTTGTCGGTTCCCAAGCGTCCATAGTCAAGCATAGCTTTAGACTTTGTGACTGGTTTACCCTGTTCCAAGGGCTTTAACACCATTCTTAAAATAGTGGATCGATTCTCGAAGGCCTGTCATTTGATCCCGCTAAAGAAACTCCCCTCCTCTCTAGAGACTCCTAATCTTCTAGTGAAACATGTGTTTCGTCTTCAAGGGATTCCCCTTGAGATCCTTTCAGACCGTGGGCTACAGTTTACCTCTAGGGTTTGGAAGGAGTTTTGTTCGGCACTTGGTGCCAAAACAGCGCTTAGTTCTGGTTTCCACCCTCAAACCAATGGCCAGACTGAGCGCATGAACCAAGAGCTTGAGGCCACCCTGCGATGTCTTTGTTCTTCCCGTCCCTCGACATGGAGCTCAAGACTGGTGTGGGTGGAATATGCTCATAACTGCCACGTCTCGGCTGCCTCTGGTTACTCTCCATTTGAAGCATCTCTAGGTTATCAGCCCTCAGGACCAACCAAGGACCAGCCAAGGACCAGCCAAGGACCAACCAAGGACCAGCCAAGGATAAGCCAAGGACCAGCCAAGGACCAGCCAGGGACCAACCAAGGACCAGCCAAGGACCAACCAAGGACCAGCCAGGGACCAGCCAAGGACCAGCCAAGGACCAGCCAAAGACCAACCAAGGACTAACCAAGGACCAGCCAAGGACAAGCCAAGGACCAACCAAGGACCAGCCAGGGATAAGCCAAGGACCAGCCAAGGACCAGCCAGGGACCAACCAAGGACCAGCCAAGGACCAACCAAGGACCAGCCAGGGACCAGCCAAGGACCAACCAAGGACCAGCCAAGGACCAGCCAAGGACCAACCAAGGACAAGCTAAGGACCAGCCAAGGACCAGCCAAGGACAAGCCAAGGACCAGCCAAGGACCAGCCAAGGACCAACCAAGGACCAGCCAAGGACCAACCAAGGACCAGCCAGGGACAAGCCAAGGACCAACCAAGGACCAGCCAAGGACAAGCCAAGGACAAGCCAAGGACCAGCCAAGGACAAGCCAAGGACAAGCCAAGGACCAACCAAGGACCAGCCAAGCACAAGCCAAGGACCAGCCAAGGACCAACCAAGGACCAGCCAAGGACCAACCAAGGACCAGTCATGGACCAGTCATGGACCAGCCAAGGACCAGCCAGGGACCAGCCAAGGACCAGTCATGGACCAGCCAAGGACCAGCCAAGGACCAACCAAGGACCAGCCAAGGACCAACCATGGACCAGTCATGGACCAGCCAAGGACCAGCCAAGGACCAACCAAGGGCCGGCCAAGGACCAGCCAAGGACCAGCCAGGGACCAACCAAGGACCAGCCAGGGACCAACCAAGGACCAGCCAAAGACCAACCAAGGACCAGCCAAGGACCAGCCAGGGACCAACCAAGGACCAGCCAGGGACCAACCAAGGACCAGCCAAAGACCAACCAAGGACCAGCCAAGGACCAGCCAGGGACCAACCAAGGACCAGCCAGGGACCAACCAAGGACCAGCCAGGGACCAACCAAGGACCAGCCAAGGACCAACCAAGGACCAGCCAGGGACCAGCCAAGGACCAGCCAAGGACCAGCCAAGGACCAACCAAGGACCAGCCAAGGACAAGCCAAGGACCAACCAAGGACCAGCCAAGGACCAGCCAAGGACCAACCAAGGACCAGCCAAGGACCAGCCACGGACCAGTCAAAGACCAGCCAGGGACCAACCAAGGACCAGCCAAGGACCAACCAAGGACCAGCCAAGGACCAACCAAGGACCAGCCAGGGACCAGCCAGGGACCAACCAAGGACCAGCATGGGACGAACCAAGGACCAGCCAAGGACCAACCAAGGACCAGCCAGGGACCAGCCAAGGACCAGTCATGGACCAGCCAAGGACCAGCCAAGGACCAACCAAGGACCAGCCAAGGACCAACCAAGGACCAGCCAAGGACCAACCATGGACCAGTCATGGACCAGCCAAGGACCAGCCAAGGACCAGCCAAGGACCAACCAAGGGCCAGCCAAGGACCAGCCAAGGACCAGCCAGGGACCAACCAAGGACCAGCCAGGGACCAGCCAAGGACCAGTCATGGACCAGCCAAGGACCAGCCAAGGACCAACCAAGGACCAGCCAAGGACCAACCATGGACCAGTCATGGACCAGCCAAGGACCAGCCAAGGACCAACCAAGGGCCGGCCAAGGACCAGCCAAGGACCAGCCAGGGACCAACCAAGGACCAGCCAGGGACCAACCAAGGACCAGCCAAAGACCAACCAAGGACCAGCCAAGGACCAGCCAGGGACCAACCAAGGACCAGCCAGGGACCAACCAAGGACCAGCCAAAGACCAACCAAGGACCAGCCAAGGACCAGCCAGGGACCAACCAAGGACCAGCCAGGGACCAACCAAGGACCAGCCAGGGACCAACCAAGGACCAGCCAAGGACCAACCAAGGACCAGCCAGGGACCAGCCAAGGACCAGCCAAGGACCAGCCAAGGACCAACCAAGGACCAGCCAAGGACAAGCCAAGGACCAACCAAGGACCAGCCAAGGACCAGCCAAGGACCAACCAAGGACCAGCCAAGGACCAGCCACGGACCAGTCAAAGACCAGCCAGGGACCAACCAAGGACCAGCCAGGGACCAACCAAGGACCAGCCAAGGACCAACCAAGGACCAGCCAGGGACCAGCCAGGGACCAACCAAGGACCAGCATGGGACGAACCAAGGACCAGCCAAGGACCAACCAAGGACCAGCCAGGGACCAGCCAAGGACCAGTCATGGACCAGCCAAGGACCAGCCAAGGACCAACCAAGGACCAGCCAAGGACCAACCAAGGACCAGCCAAGGACCAACCATGGACCAGTCATGGACCAGCCAAGGACCAGCCAAGGACCAGCCAAGGACCAACCAAGGGCCAGCCAAGGACCAGCCAAGGACCAGCCAGGGACCAACCAAGGACCAGCCAAAGACCAACCAAGGACCAGTCATGGACCAGCCAAGGACCAGCCAAGGACCAACCAAGGACCAGCCAAGGACCAACCATGGACCAGTCATGGACCAGCCAAGGACCAGCCAAGGACCAACCAAGGGCCGGCCAAGGACCAGCCAAGGACCAGCCAGGGACCAACCAAGGACCAGCCAGGGACCAACCAAGGACCAGCCAAAGACCAACCAAGGACCAGCCAAGGACCAGCCAGGGACCAACCAAGGACCAGCCAGGGACCAACCAAGGACCAGCCAAGGACCAACCAAGGACCAGCCAGGGACCAGCCAAGGACCAGCCAAGGACCAGCCAAGGACCAACCAAGGACCAGCCAAGGACAAGCCAAGGACCAACCAAGGACCAGCCAAGGACCAGCCAAGGACCAACCAAGGACCAGCCAAGGACCAGCCACGGACCAGTCAAAGACCAGCCAGGGACCAACCAAGGACCAGCCAGGGACCAACCAAGGACCAGCCAAGGACCAACCAAGGACCAGCCAGGGACCAGCCAGGGACCAACCAAGGACCAGCATGGGACGAACCAAGGACCAGCCAAGGACCAACCAAGGACCAGCCAGGGACCAGCCAAGGACCAGTCATGGACGAGCCAAGGACCAGCCAAGGACCAACCAAGGACCAGCCAAGGACCAACCAAGGACCAGCCAAGGACCAACCATGGACCAGTCATGGACCAGCCAAGGACCAGCCAAGGACCAGCCAAGGACCAACCAAGGGCCAGCCAAGGACCAGCCAAGGACCAGCCAGGGACCAACCAAGGACCAGCCAGGGACCAACCAAGGACCAGCCAAAGACCAACCAAGGACCAGCCAAGGACCAGCCAGGGACCAACCAAGGACCAGCCAGGGACCAACCAAGGACCAGCCAAGGACCAACCAAGGACCAGCCAGGGACCAGCCAAGGACCAGCCAAGGACCAGCCAAGGACCAACCAAGGACCAGCCAAGGACAAGCCAAGGACCAACCAAGGACCAGCCAAGGACCAGCCAAGGACCAGCCAAGGACAAGCCAAGGACCAACCAAATACCAGCCAAGGACCAGCCAGGGACCAGCCAAGGACCAGCCAAGGACCAGCCAAGGACCAACCAAGGACCAGCCAAGGACAAGCCAAGGACCAACCAAGGACCAGCCAAGGACCAGCCAAGGACCAGCCAAGGACCAGCCACGGACCAACCAAATACCAGCCAAGGACCAGCCAAGGACAAGCCAAGGACCAGCCAAGGACCAACCAAGGACCAGCCAAGGACCAGCCAAGGACAAGCCAAGGACCAACCAAGGACCAGCCAAGGACCAACTAAGGACCAGCCAAGGACCAGCCACGGACCAGTCAAAGACCAGCCAAGGACCAACCAAGGACCAGCCAAGGACAAGCCAAGGACCAACCAAATACCAGCCAAGGACCAGCCAAGGATCAGCCAAGGACCAGCCAAGGACCAACCAATGACCAGCCAAGGACCAGCCAAGGACCAACCAAGGACCAGCCAAGGACCAGCCAAGGACAAGCCAAGGACCAACCAAGGACCAGCCAAGGACCAACTAAGGACCAGCCAAGGACCAGCCACGGACCAGTCAAAGACCAGCCAAGGACCAACCAAGGACCAGCCAAGGACAAGCCAAGGACCAACCAAATACCAGCCAAGGACCAGCCAAGGACCAGCCAAGGACCAGCCAAGGACCAACCAATGACCAGCCAAGGACCAGCCAAGGACCAACCAAGGACCAGCCAAGGACCAGCCAAGGACCAGCCACGGACCAGTCATGGACCAGCCAAGGACCAGCCAAGGACCAGTCAAAGACCAACCAAGGACCAACCAAAGACCAGCCAAGGACCAACCAAGGACCAGCCAAGGACCAACCAAGGACCAGCCAAGGACCAGCCAAGGACAAGCCAAGGACCAACCAAGGACCAACCAAGGACCAGCCAAGGACCAGCCAAGGACAAGCCAAGGACCAACCAAGGACCAGCCAAGGACCAACCAAGGACCAGCCAAGGACCAGCCTCGGACCAGTCAAAGACCAGCCAAGGACCAACCAAGGACAAGCCAAGGACCAACCAAATACCAGCCAAGGACCAGCCAAGGACCAACCAAGGACCAGCCAAGGACCAGTCAAAGACCAACCAAGGACCAACCAAGGACCAGCCAAGGACCAGCCAAGGACAAGCCAAGGACCAACCAAGGACCAACCAAGGACCAGCCAAGGACCAGCCAAGGACAAGCCAAGGACCAACCAAGGACAAGCCAAGGACCAACCAAGGACCAGCCAAGGACCAGCCACGGACCAGTCAAAGACCAGCCAAGGACCAACCAAGGACCAGCCAGGGACCAGCCAAGGACCAGCCAAGGACCAGCCAAGGACCAACCAAGGACCAGCCAAGGACAAGCCAAGGACCAACCAAGGACAAGCCAAGGACCAACCAAGGACCAGCCAAGGACCAGTCAAAGACCAACCAAGGACCAACCAAGGACCAGCCAAGGACCAGCCAAGGACCAGTCAAAGACCAACCAAGGACCAGCCAAGGACCAACCAAGGACCAGCCAAGGACAAGCCAAGGACCAACCAAGGACCAGCCAAGGACCAGCCAAGGACCAGCCAAGGACAAGCCAAGGACCAACCAAATACCAGCCAAGGACCAGCCAAGGACAAGCCAAGGACCAGCCAAGGACCAGCCAAGGACAAGCAAAGGACAAGCCAAGGACCAACCAATGACCAGCCAAGGACCAGCCAAGGACCAACCAAGGACCAGCCAAGGACCAGCCAAGGACAAGCCAAGGACCAACCAAGGACCAGCCAAGGACCAACTAAGGACCAGCCAAGGACCAGCCACGGACCAGTCAAAGACCAGCCAAGGACCAACCAAGGACCAGCCAAGGACAAGCCAAGGACCAACCAAATACTAGCCAAGGACCAGCCAAGGACAAGCCAAGGACCAGCCAAGGACCAGCCAAGGACCAGCCAAGGACCAACCAAGGACCAGCCAAGGACCAGCCAAGGACCAACCAAGGACCAGCCAAGGACCAGCCAAGGACCAGCCACGGACCAGTCATGGACCAGCCAAGGACCAGCCAAGGACCAGTCAAAGACCAACCAAGGACCAACCAAAGACCAGCCAAGGACCAACCAAGGACCAGCCAAGGACAAACCAAGGACCAGCCAAGGACCAGCCAAGGACCAGCCAAGGACAAGCCAAGGACCAACCAAGGACCAACCAAGGACCAGCCAAGGACCATCCAAGGACAAGCCAAGGACCAACCAAGGACCAGCCAAGGACCAACCAAGGACCAGCCAAGGACCAGCCACGGACCAGTCAAAGACCAGCCAAGGACCAACCAAGGACAAGCCAAGGACCAACCAAATACCAGCCAAGGACCAGCCAAGGATCAACCAAGGACCAGCCAAGGACCAGTCAAAGACCAACCAAGGACCAACCAAGGACCAGCCAAGGACCAGCCAAGGACAAGCCAAGGACCAACCAAGGACCAACCAAGGACCAGCCAAGGACCAGCCAAGGACAAGCCAAGGACCAACCAAGGACAAGCCAAGGACCAACCAAGGACCAGCCAAGGACCAGCCACGGACCAGTCAAAGACCAGCCAAGGACCAACCAAGGACCAGCCAGGGACCAGCCAAGGACCAGCCAAGGACCAGCCAAGGACAAGCCAAGGACCAACCAAGGACAAGCCAAGGACCAACTAAGGACCAGCCAAGGACCAGCCACGGACCAGTCAAAGACCAGCCAAGGACCAACCAAGGACCAGCCAAGGACAAGCCAAGGACAAACCAAATACCAGCCAAGGACCAGCCAAGGACAAGCCAAGGACCAGCCAAGGACCAGCCAAGGACCAACCAAGGACCAGCCAAGGACCAGCCAAGGACCAACCAAGGACCAGCCAAGGACCAGCCAAGGACCAGCCACGGACCAGTCATGGACCAGCCAAGGACCAGCCAAGGACCAGTCAAAGACCAACCAAAGACCAACCAAAGACCAGCCAAGGACCAACCAAGGACCAGCCAAGGACCAACCAAGGACCAGCCAAGGACCAGCCAAGGACAAGCCAAGGACCAACCAAGGACCAACCAAGGACCAGCCAAGGACCAGCCAAGGACAAGCCAAGGATCAACCAAGGACCAGCCAAGGACCAACCAAGGACCAGCCAAGGACCAGCCACGGACCAGTCAAAGACCATCCAAGGACCAACCAAGGACAAGCCAAGGACCAACCAAATACCAGCCAAGGACCAGCCAAGGACCAACCAAGGACCAGCCAAGGACCAGTCAAAGACCAACCAAGGACCAACCAAGGACCAGCCAAGGACCAGCCAAGGACAAGCCAAGGACCAACCAAGGACCAACCAAGGACCAGCCAAGGACCAGCCAAGGACAAGCCAAGGACCAACCAAGGACAAGCCAAGGACCAACCAAGGACCAGCCAAGGACCAGCCATGGACCAGTCAAAGACCAGCCAGGGACCAGCCAAGGACCAGCCAAGGACCAGCCAAGGACCAACCAAGGACCAGCCAAGGACAAGCCAAGGACCAACCAAGGACAAGCCAAGGACCAACCAAGGACCAGCCAAGGACCAGTCAAAGACCAACCAAGGACCAACCAAGGACCAGCCAAGGACCAGCCAAGGACCAGTCAAAGACCAACCAAGGACCAGCCAAGGACCAACCAAGGACCAGCCAAGGACAAGCCAAGGACCAACCAAGGACCAGCCAAGGACCAGCCAAGGACCAGCCAAGGACAAGCCAAGGACCAACCAAATACCAGCCAAGGACAAGCCAAGGACCAGCCAAGGACCAGCCAAGGACAAGGCAAGGACAAGCCAAGGACCAACCAATGACCAGCCAAGGACCAGCCAAGGACCAACCAAGGACCAGCCAAGGACCAGCCAAGGACAAGCCAAGGACCAACCAAGGACCAGCCAAGGACCAACTAAGGACCAGCCAAGGACCAGCCACGGACCAGTCAAAGACCAGCCAAGGACCAACCAAGGACCAGCCAAGGACAAGCCAAGGACCAACCAAATACCAGCCAAGGACCAGCCAAGGACAAGCCAAGGACCAGCCAAGGACCAGCCAAGGACCAGCCAAGGACCAACCAAGGACCAGCCAAGAACCAGCCAAGGACCAACCAAGGACCAGCCAAGGACCAGCCAAGGACCAGCCACGGACCAGTCATGGACCAGCCAAGGACCAGCCAAGGACCAGTCAAAGACCAACCAAGGACCAACCAAAGACCAGCCAAGGACCAACCAAGGACCAGCCAAGGACCAACCAAGGACCAGCCAAGGACCAGCCAAGGACAAGCCAAGGACCAACCAAGGACAAGCCAAGGACCAACCAAGGACTAGCCAAGGACCAACCAAGGACCAGCCAAGGACCAGCCACGGACCAGTCAAAGACCAGCCAAGGACCAACCAAGGACAAGCCAAGGACCAACCAAATACCAGCCAAGGACCAGCCAAGGACCAACCAAG
The DNA here is from genome assembly GCA_030533445.1 of Cyprinodon diabolis. Classification (NCBI taxonomy): domain Eukaryota; kingdom Metazoa; phylum Chordata; class Actinopteri; order Cyprinodontiformes; family Cyprinodontidae; genus Cyprinodon; species Cyprinodon diabolis. The sequence continues at coordinate 41,516,052 of CM060077.1, forward strand.
GACCAACCAAGGACCAGTCAAAGACCAACCAAGGACCAACCAAGGACCAGCCAAGGACCAGCCAAGGACAAGCCAAGGACCAACCAAGGACCAACCAAGGACCAGCCAAGGACCAGCCAAGGACAAGCCAAGGACCAACCAAGGACAAGCCAAGGACCAACCAAGGACCAGCCAAGGACCAGCCACGGACCAGTCAAAGACCAGCCAAGGACCAACCAAGGACCAGCCAGGGACCAGCCAAGGACCAGCCAAGGACCAGCCAAGGACCAACCAAGGACCAGCCAAGGACAAGCCAAGGACCAACCAAGGACAAGCCAAGGACCAACCAAGGACCAGCCAAGGACCAGTCAAAGACCAACCAAGGACCAACCAAGGACCAGCCAAGGACCAGCCAAGGACCAGTCAAAGACCAACCAAGGACCAACCAAGGACAAGCCAAGGACCAGCCAAGGACAAGCCAAGGACCAACCAAGGACCAGCCAAGGACCAGCCAAGGACCAACCAAGGACCAGCCAAGGACCAGCCAAGGACCAGCCACGGACCAGTCATGGACCAGCCAAGGACCAGTCAAAGACCAACCAAGGACCAACCAAGGACCAGCCAAGGACCAGTCAAAGACCAACCAAGGACCAACCAAGGACCAACCAAGGACAAGCCAAGGACCAACCAAGGACCAGCCAAGGACCAGCCAAGGACCAACCAAGGACCAGCCAAGGACCAGCCAAGGACCAGCCACGGACCAGTCATGGACCAGCCAAGGACCAGCCAAGGACCAGCCACGGACCAGTCATGGACCAGCCAAGGACCAGCCAAGGACCAGTCAAAGACCAACCAAGGACCAACCAAGGACCAGCCAAGGACCAGCCAAGGACAAGCCAAGGACCAACCAAGGACCAGCCAAGGACCAGCCAAGGACCAACCAAGGACCAGCCAAGGACCAGCCACGGACCAGTCATGGACCAGCCAAGGACCAGCCAAGGACCAGTCAAAGACCAACCAAGGACCAACCAAGGACCAGCCAAGGACCAGCCAAGGACCAGTCAAAGACCAACCAAGGACCAACCAAGGACCAGCCAAGGACCAGCCAAGGACCAGTCAAAGACCAACCAAGGACCAACCAAGGACCAGCCAAGGACCAGTCAAAGACCAACCAAGGACCAACCAAGGACCAGCCACGGACCAGTCATGGACCAGCCAAGTACCAGCCAAGGACCAGCCAAGGACCAGTTCTCCTCAGATGACGAGACCCCTGTTGACACTATTGTTCCTCCTTCCTGCATCATTGTTTCCCTAACCTGGGACATAAGAGACAAAGTACTTGAGGCTCAAAGATCTGACCCTGGTCCAGGGAATAGCCCTCCTAATCGCCTCTTTGTGCCCAGTGCTGTTCGCTCTCGTCTTATACATTGGGTCCATACAGCTCGCTTCTCCTGCCACCCAGGCAGGACCTTAGCCCTGATCAGACATCACTTTTGGTGGCCCTCCTTGTACAAAGATGTGAGGGAATATGTCCTTGCCTGTGGTGTTTGTGCCAGGAACAAGTCTCATAACCAGCCTCCCAGTGGTTATCTGCAACCCTTGTCGGTTCCCAAGCGTCCATGGTCTAGCATAGCTAGAGCTTGAGGCCACCCTGCGATGTCTTTGTTCTTCCCGTCCCTCGACATGGAGCTCAAGACTGGTGTGGGTGGAATATGCTCATAACTGCCACGTCTCGGCTGCCTCTGGTTACTCTCCATTTGAAGCATCTCTAGGTTATCAGCCCTCAGGACCAACCAAGGACCAGCCAAGGACCAACCAAGGACCAGCCAAGGACCAGCCAAGGACCAGCCAAGGACCAACCAAGGACCAGCCAAGGACCAGCCAAGGACAAGGCAAGGGCCCATGAAGAAAAGTGGGGAAATTGTGAATGTCTACGACTGAAAGTCATGTGACCGATCCAGGAGTTGTTTCTAACCGACTGACTCACTAAACTGTGTTTAAAAACGTTTCTGTCAACATGATGCATCTGCTAAAAAAATGTCTCATCTTTTGCGGTTTATCTTTAAAATGATCTAGAATTCTGGAGCCTAAAAGGAAAAGGAACGTTTCAGCCGCTGTGTTTTTATTTTAATTTTCACATCAGTTTTCACTCAACTTATCTGAATTAAAGTTAATTTCTAATTGACTTTTATTTACTGTTTTTACTGTACTTATTGTTTTAAAAATATAATTTCAAATCCTAGTCCAGCAGCATCCTCATTCACATTTTCCCCTAAATTTTCACGTCATGATGTATGATCACATTATTTATTGACTGCATCTAAAAGTATCAAAGATATTTTCAATTTAAACATAGATATGAAATACTACAATATAACCTACAATAACATAAATAATAGGTGTTTATAGACCATTTTTCGGGGGTGCTGAAGCACCCTTAAATTGAACCATAGCACCCCTTAAATATGGGATGTTTTTTTATATTTAAATGGCTTTTTAAATTGAAGAAAGTAAAACAAAAACAAAATATAGAACAGTCTTAGAACTGTACAGTACTTGGATAAGAAAAATAGTATATAAAAATTAGATTCAATGAAAATTGTGCCATTAATTTTTAACTCTTAATAGGGCAAGTTACTGTTTTTTGATCACTTGCCTTACAAATGGAGCAACCCCCCCCCCCCCCCCCCTTCCGTCCCTCCCCCCTCCGTCCCTCAGTGAGGTCTAGAACCACAAGATCTATGTCCAGCCACTCAGCAAAGATCCTCCTACATGGCTGTAGCTCTTATAATGGCATTTGACCCATTAGATGAGCCCTTGATTGATATATTACCTACTGGAAATTAAGTTGAAACTAAACTAAAATGTTGGAATCACTGCAATCAGTTGTTTTCTTAAATGTTCAGTCAGATTTCTGCTCCTGTTGATGGTTTCTTGGTGAATTGTTCATAGGAGTTTTTTTAAAAAAACCATAATTTTTTTTAAAATCACAATTCAAAATCAATATTTCAATCTATCAAATCATAATTTTGTATGTTTTTATTTATTTTTTTATCCATCCATCCATCTTCTTCCTCTTATCCAGGGTCGGGTCGTGGGGGTAGCAGCTTCAGTAGGGAGGCCCAGACGGCCCTCTCCCCAGCCTCTTGGTCCAGCTCCTCCGGGGGAATCCCAAGATGCTCCCAGGCCAGCAGAGAAACATAGTCACTCCAGCGTGTCCTGGGTCTCCCCCTGGGCCTCCTCCCAGTGGGATGTGCCTGGAACACCTCACCAGGGAGGCGTCCAGGAGGCATCCTAACCAGATGGCAGAGCCTCCTCAACTGGCTCCTCTCCATGTGGAGGAGCAGCGGCTCTACTCTGAGTCCTCCCTGGATGACTGAGCTCCTCCCCCTATCTCTAAGGGAGAACCCAGACACACTACGGAGAAAACTCATTTCAGCCGTTTGGATCCGGGATCTCATTCTTCATAGATGAGGTTAGGAACGTAGATTGACCGTGTCGTGGGAAAAAAGTATTCAACTATTAACTAATACTAGTTAAATAAACGGAGGTCGATGGATTTCACTCAGTCGGCACATTTATTCATATCTTTGCAAAGAGAGACCAGATCATCATACAGCCCTAATGGCACAGCATTCTGCCCTGTTCTGATCTGAGCAGCGTTCTTTCCTCCTTACTTACAACAATGGAAAGTAGTCAGAGTCAAAACTAATTACAGACACTTTGGTTAAACAGTAACATGTTATGAATAAACCTGAGAAAGAATCTGGTTTGTTATGGGAAGAAGCTCTGTCTGGTCTACAAACACCATCCTGCAGAGAATGGTGTGGCCTTCAAGGTGAAACAGGCTGAGTGAAAACTTTTATAGAGAGTAAATAGGATAAATTAATATATAATAGAAGATAAATCTAAATTTTCCGACAACAACCGGTAAATCGAGAGCTTTGCTTTTTGGCTAAGCTCTGTCTTCACCACAACAGACCGTTAACGGGCCCGCTTCACAGCAGACGCTGCACCAATCCGCCTATCGATCTCCCGCTCCATCTTCCCCTCATTCGTGAACAAGACCCCAAGATACTTAAACTCCTCCACTAGGGGCAGTACATCCCCAACCCGGTAAAGGCACTATACCCTTTTCTGGCTCAAGTCCATGGTCTCAGATTTGGAGGCACTGATCCTCATCCCGGCCGCTTCACACTCGGCTGTGAACTGCTCCAGTGAGAGCTGTAGATCACACCCTGATGAAGCCAACAGAACCACATCATCTGGAAATAACAGAGATTCAATCCTAAGGCCACCAAAAAAGATCCCCTCAACACCTTGGCTGCACCTAGAAATTCTGTCCATAAAAGTTATGAACAGAATCAATGATAAAGGGCAGCCTTGGCAGAGTCCAACCCTCACCGGAAACGAGTCCGACTTACTGCCGGCAATGCAGACCAGGCTCTGACATCGGTTGTACAGAGACCTAACTGCCCTTATTAAAGGGCCCGGTACTCCATACTCCCGGAGTACCCCCCACAGGACCCCCGAGGGACACGGTCAAATGCCTTTTCCAGATCCACAAAAAACATGTGGACTGGTTGGGCAAACTCCCATGCACCCTCAGGGATCCTGCTGAGGGTGTAGAGCTGATCCAGTGTTCCACGGCAAGGACGAAAACCACACTGCTCCTCCTGAATCCCAGATTCAACTATCCGATGGACCCTCCTTTCCAGAACCCCGGAATAGTCCTTACCAGGCTTAAGAGTGCGATTCTTCTGTAATTGGAACACACCCTCCGGTTCCCTTTTTTAAATAGAGGGACCACCACCCCGGTCTGCCAGTCCAGGGGAACTGCCCCTGATGTCCACACAATGTTGTAGAGCCACTTTAATCAACACAGCTCCACAACATCCAGAGCCTTAAGGTAATCAGGGCGCATCCACCCCTGGAGCCCTGTCACCGAGGAGCTTTTTAACCACCTTGGTGACTTCAGCAACAGAGATGGGAGGACCCAAGCCAGAGCCCCCAGGCTCTGCTTCCTCGATGGAAGATGTGTTGGTGGGATTAAGGAGGTCTTCGAAGTACTCTGCCCACCGCAATATGACGCCTTTGAGTTGAGGTCAGCAGCAACACCCCCACTATAAATAGTGTTGGTACTGCACTGCTTCCCCGTTCTGAGACGTGGGATTATGGACCAGAATCGCCTCAAAGCCGTACCGAACTCTTCCCACGCGACCAGCTGAGCCACCTGCCGCTTTGACTGCCGGTGCACATCAGCTACGTCTTGAGTCCCACAGGTCAATAAAGCCTTATAGGACTCCTTCTTTAGCTTGAAAGCTTCTCTCACCACTGGTGTCGACCAGCGTGTTTGAGGGTTGCCGCTGCGACATGCACTAACAACCTTGCAGCCACAGCTCCAACTAGCCGCCTCAACAATAGAGGAACGGAACATGGTCCACTCAGACTCAATGCCCCCCACCTCCCTCGGAACGTGTTCAAAGCTCTGCCGGAGATGGGAATTAAAGCTCCTTCTCATGGGGGACTCTGCCAGATGTTCCCAGCAGACCCTCACAATACGTTGGGGCCTACCAGGTCTGACCAGCATCCTCCCCCACCATTGGAGCCAACTCACCACCAGGTAGTGGTCGGTGGAGAGCTCCGCCCCTTCATTCACCCGACTGTCTAAGACATGCAGCCACAGGTCAGATGAAACAACAACAAAGTCGATCATTGAACTACGGCCTAGGTGGTCCTGGTGCCAAGAGCATATATGGACACCCTTATGCTTGAACATGGTGTTCGTTATGGACAATCCATGACGAACACAGAAGTCCAACAACAGAACACCACTCTAGTTCAGGTCAGGTGGGCCATTCCTTCCAACCACGCCTCCCCAGGTCTCACTGTCATTGTCCATGTGAGGGTTGAAGTCCCCCAGAAGAACAAGGGAGTCCCCAGGAGGGGCACTCTCAAGTACCCCCTCTAAAGACTCCATAAAGGGTGGGTAATCTGAACTGCTGTTTGGCGCATAAGCTTCAGTTTCTTGTTAATAGAATTACTGTTGTGAATTTATCCTTTTCTTTATCGGGGGTGTGTCTAAACTTTCAAGCACGACTGATTTCAAGACCAAAGAGGGAGAGTTTCACAATGGAAAGGAGAGGAGCAAGTTGTAAGGTCAGGAAAAGCCAGGTAAGTTTCGCCACAGCCCACAGAAAGACAAAACACAAAAGTCTCAGATAAGATGTGTTAAAAATGTGTGTAGAAAACAGTGAAATGTATCTAGCCTGTCCAGACAGCTCCCTGAATGCTCAGCACCCCTAAACCTCTGATCCTACAATAGGCCCAGACTTAAATGATGTCATTGTACAAAGTCAGAGGTCACGGATTAGCGGACCATGGTCCGGATCTGGACCCAGCAGCTGGCTAATCCGGACCCAACCTGATTTAGGACATTTATAAATTACTGCATGTTGTCCAACGCCAGTGTCTAATTTCACTTGCGCTGCTTCTCCTGTTAATACGGTAAAGCCCTGGGGAGCGTCCGGCTCCAGGCTGCACGTGATCCAAATGAGCCAATGAGCTGTCAGTCTGGGTTGCTGCTGCTGCTACTTTTAGACACAGCAGGCAAACCTGTGGCAAGCCGGGCGATGGGAAAGAAGGAGAAGACGATGAGAAAAAGAGAGTAGAGAAAGTGTGGACTGCTGGAAGAACTGCGGTGAACTGGTGAAAGAAAAGTGAAACGGCGTGCTCAAAGATGACCCTGCACATTTAGAGGATGTTTGGCTCAACCTGCTGCTGTGAAGCAGGATTCTCCTAGCCTGGTAAACCAGACTAAATGTTAGATTAAAGGTGTAATTTAGCTGCGGTTAGCCCTGGCTGCCGTTAGCCTCGGTGCTCCGCTGGTTGCCGCGCTCCTCTCAACTTCAGAACTTTTATTTTTAATTAGGCATTAAATATAGTGATGCTTTAAAGTGTAATATTCTTGCCTCAAATGATCTTAAAATATAACATACAGTGCAGTGAAATCCAGTGGAAAACCCCAATTGATTTATAATGTGTTGGAGTAAATTTATCTCTTGCACCTCAGATGTCTCTCACATTAATAGTCCTATATCGACCACCATCTGCAAAGAAAGACTTTTATGATAAATTCAAGGAAATTTTAAAGCAGTGTGATTTCAAAAAGGAGGTTATAGTGATGGGCGATTTTAATCTACATTGGGACAGTAACAGTACGAGGAAAAAACTTATGGATGGATTTAATTTTGTCCAGATGGTTAAAGGACCGACACGGATTACAAACACTTGTAGCACTAAAATTGACTTAATCTTCACCAATCATCCTGAACGGATCACAAAATCATACAATATGTTGACTGGTCTCTCAGATCATAACATGGTTGTGATAACAAGAAAATTGACCAGACAGCCATTCTCAGCCTATTCCGGAAAGAAGGAGTTCATTGGCATTCCAAGGAACAAACAGGAACAATTTCACACTACAATAAGAAATATGAACTGGGACATTTTACTACTGGATATGAACTGGAAATAATTAGTCAGAAATTCACTAAATGCTTACGGACAAAAATTAATGAATTTGCAGTGACAATTAAACACAAAAGCAGAAAGTGTTCTCTTCCCTGGCTCAGTGACGACATCAAACAATTAATGAAAGACAGAGATAATGCCCTTAAAAAAGCCAATAAGTCCAAACTATCTTGTGAGAGACAAAAATTTGTTTCATTACGGAATAAAGTGACAAGACAACTACGAAAAGCAAAGGCAGACTTTTTTATCACAATTATTAAAAACTGTCATGAAAACCCAGAAGCTATTTGGGAACAGATTAATAAATTAACAGGTAAAACTTTTTCCAGTAACAATTTAATACAGTTGAAGAACAATGGCATGCTTTTGTAGGATCAGTCTGATGTGGCACAGACCCTAAATTAATATTTTGTTGATTCTGTTGAGACCATAGTCAAAAGTTTTCCTGTGAAATATAACAACATACCTGCCACTAGTTCAGAATTGTTAATTGAGCCCCCACTATATCCAACATCTGTATCCATATCCGATGTGGAAAAGGCAAATAAACAGCTTAAGTATTCAAGAGCAAAAGACGTGTATGGGATGGACACACACACGTTAAAACGAATAGGTCAGTCAATTATGGGTCCACTAACACATCATTAATATGTCACTAGACCAAGGGAAATTTCCTGAGCCATGGAAATTTGTTAGTGTCATTCCCATATTTAAAGGTGGTAACTCTCTTCTGACATCTAATTATTGACCTATTAGCATTTTGCCAACAGTATCTAAAGTTTTTGAAAAACTGGTTGCAAAACAATCATTAATCATCTTAATTGCAGCTCTTTTCCTTTACACTCAATGCAGTTTGGATTTAGGGTTAACCATTCTACAGAGACGGCAACAAGTTATTTTCTGGAAAAGATTAAATCCAATATGGACAAAGGAAGGATAGTCGGACAAATCTTTTTAGACCTTCGTAAAGTTTTTGATACAGTTAATCATTCTGTTTTACTGTACAAACAAATACATTTAATTTTTCCTCCAAATTCATTAGCCTCATTAGTTCATACCTTTCATCTCGTTCACAAAGTGTAAGAATTGACCAATATAATTCCACCCCCTCAACTGGTGTTCCACAGGGATCAATTGTAGGTCCAATTCTTTTCAGTCTATATATTAATGATTTACCATCTGTGTGTAAGAACTGAGACACTTTGATGTATGCAGACGACACAGCTATCTTGGCTTATGGAGAATCCACAGAGGAAGTTGCTGCAAAACTGAGGCCATGTCACTGATCTCAACCTGGCTTGAGCAATCCTGTCTGCAACTGAACATATCTAAAACAGTTACCCTGTTTTTTTCAAAAAACAACCTCATAAATATAGAACCGGAAATTTTAATATCTGGAGAAAGATTACAGGTCATCACTGAATATACATATTTAGTTTAACATATAGATTCGCATCTCAATTTCAAAACTCATATCCAAAAAGTTCGTAATAGGATTAAGTTTAGTTTAGCAAACTTGTGATTTTTTAGAGATTTTGTTTCAACTGAAGCTGCTAAATCATATTTTTTTTCCATGATTTTATCCCATATAACATATTGTATAATAAGTAGGTCCAATACTCACTCTACCACAATAAAACCATTAGAAACATTATATAAACAAGCATTAAAAATACTGGATAAAAAAAACCATACCATTACCATCACTGTAGTATTCTGAGGTAATATCAGTTACTTACCTGGAACAATCTTATCAAGTTGAAAAACATCTGTTTAATTTATAAAATCAGACATGGTTTAGCACCAGCTCCACTATGTGACTTTGTACAGTTCAGATCCAGTGAGGTCAGGGTAACCAGAGGAGCAGTGAGGGAAGACTGCATCATCCCCCCGGAGAAAAACAGCCTTTGGTCGGGCTGTCTTCTCCGTAAGAGCATCTCAGCGATGGAACACAGCGCTAGAAACCATCAGAGACTCTTTGTCATTCCCTTCATTCAAAAAGAATGTAAAAAAAATGGCTTGTAGAGAGCCACATTTGTGGACACTATGTATTTAAATAATTTATAATTATTTTACATGAATTGTATTTCTTAACCATAATGTTTTTTATGTAATTGGTATTGTAATTTTATCTTGTGATTTTATACTTGTGTTTATTTTTAAGGTTGCCTCTTTAATATGTGGCTGGGGGACTACCGATGAAAATTAGCGCTCCTTAGCTAACTCGGGTATATTTACATTGTTTTAATGTTGATTAATGTATACAGTCCCCTTTCAAATAAACCATAAATGAAATGAAAAAAAATGAACGTACTTTTATTGAACAACAGAAAGAGAACATTCAACTTCCAATGGAGCGCTCCATTGGAAGCTGCTGCTGCCGCAGTTCATGCTACTGTTCAATAGTTGTTGCCATCCTCCTCGTTGTGCTTTCTCCAGCGTCGCGCAGCTTTGACGCCGCGCCCTCAAAACCCCGTCCACTTCGCATTCAAAAATTCAAAACACATCTCTGCATTCTCTGCATTGTGTTTGGGCCGCCAGATTTAGGGCCTGGGGCTTTGATCGAGGGTAGACCACTGCAGGCAGAAATGATTTTGGCCGCTGGCTGGTGGGGCTAGTTAACTAGGCTAGGATTCTCCACTATGAACATAATCAAAAATAAATATGGATCCTGGCAGGCTTGGACTGGGAACTATTTTCGGCCCTGGCATTTTTCCATCTACACTGGCCCACTTATGGACCCCCCCCCCCGTGTTATTAACACGGACGCCACAGTGACTGCTGCAGCCTAACATCCACACTCACCACATCAGCAGGGTTGCCTGATGTCACTGACTCATGTTTTCCAGCCCCAAAAAGGTTCATAACCACCTGGATATACGAAAATTCGTCCAATTACAACCAAAGTCTATTGATCTCTAAAGCCATAAATCTAAAGAAAAACATTTTTTACCCACAGACGGCCATCTTAAACTGCCAGATTGGGAAACATCCCAACCTGGCAACAATGCACGTAAGACCTTTAGATGCAAAACCCCCATCATGCACCCCATTTAAATCGCCAAATATAAGAGGAACATCATAGTTTGGTTTAAAGAAAGAATTTTAGATTTATTGTAATTTAGTTTGTTGCAAGGATTTTACAGTTTAAAGTAATACAAAATTACACCATATGCCAACCGTCACAGGATGAGCATGACAGGGAAGGGCTTTATATAGTGCATGCATCATTGAGGTAGTTAACATTGGATTACTTCTGGAGCTCCTTAAGTTATTTACTGTCACGGGTAGGAGCTTCAGCCCGAGGGTAGATGCGGTATGATTTAAGGAGGGCTGGCCCTCGCACGCCGTCTGGATCCAGGCTCAAAATGAGCACCTTGATATGTGCTTGAGAATGGCTTAGTCTCCGGTTAAACCCAGGTTTAAAGCCTTGCAGGGCAGCCTAAAGCCCACTGCCAACATTAAGACAGAAAAAATAACAAACGCTCAGTTCAGGTGTTTGAGAAAATATGTGAATCAGGAAATTGTCTATAAACCAAATTGAACGATTGTTGTTCTCTACTTTAAAAAAAAAAGGTTTGATTTTAAAATGGAAAAAAAAAATATATATATATATATATATATATATATATATATATATATATATATATTTTTTTTTTTTAAACGTAATGTAGAACATGGATGCATAAAAACCTAATTTTATTTCAAGGTTACATTTTGTTTAAAGTAACAGACTATAAATAAAATGTCTCCTGATCTTTACTGGTTGATAATTTTCTTTATTCGGACCCTGATGATGTTTAATCGGTGACCTCTGCTGTAGGTCATCAAATCAATTCAGCTGTCCAATCAGCTGCCTGTAGTGTCATTAGTTGTCCAGCAGGTGTCAGTATAATATCAGGATCAACGCAGCATCAATAGTTTGGCTTCAAGGTGCCTCATTAACCATCACTGTGGACATGTGTTGTATTTTTTTTAACTAGAGCACATTAAAGATGCTGAATGTGAAAAGATTAGCCGGAATCGCCCTTTAGCCATTTCATGAACCGGAAGCTAGAACCGGAACCACCGCTATGTGGTTGTTTTTTTCCAACTTTATTCTAATAACAAACCGATAGTGTACAAAGACCCGTTGAGGTACAAACGTTACCACATGGGTAGAAAAAACATAGAAACTGCAGCTAAAAACAAGAACAGATACATAAAAATAAGGCCAGTGAATAAATATAGAGCAAGATTTAAAATAAAAGAAAAGTAGAAATACTTTTTTTTTGGCAGAAACTGAGTTCAAATGTTTCAATGAGGTGTTATAAAATTTAAATTGGTTAAGAAAAGATGAAAAACAAAGAGTAGAACCTCTTCATTTACAGCAATGTTTATGATGTTTAACAAGCAAGAAAACAATATTGAAAATATCTGAAATTTTACTATCAAAGTCATCAACATAAAACAACACGTGGGTGATTGTTATTTCTGGGATGTCCTCAACTTTAAGGGACAACCAATTTATAATGTCTCTCCATAGTTTAAATGAAAAGGAAAGAAAAAAAAATATCAGTCACAAAATATTCCCCAATTTTCACTTTGGGTAAATATACAGTAAAATTTGAATAACTTCAGGTGTTTTGGGTGAGATGGATCAGAGCTACAGGAATAACTTTGCCTACTTTTAGGTATTCATTACAACTACAGCACAGATTACATTTGTTGGTATATATATTTTTTTTTATTTAGGAAAACACCATTTAGTATGGAAGCCCGCTTCTGCCACATGAAAGTAAAAAAAATACCAAATAGAAAGTCATTTTCTCTGTATTAATACTGATCTGTTATTCCACTCTAGGGATCCATGAGGGCTGCAGCTGAGAGTAAATATCAGGAACCACAGCGGAGAGTCTGCGAGCCTCATCGGTTCCTGTCGGTCTCCACCTGGTGGAGCCGGAGGGGGGCGCTCCTGGGTCACAGCACAGCTTTTCTACCGCAGGTCCTCCAAAGAAGAAGAAGAACTTTAACGCGACGTAAAAGTGAAAGAAGAAGAACAGCGTCGTGTGTTAGCTATAATGACAAGTTGCTAACAGTTACTGATAGCCGACAAAGCATAAATGTGAAGAGAGAAAAAAGCTGCGGGAAAAGTCCGACAGCGCTGCGGAAGGTCATGCAGCGACCCGGGAGGGAATGAGCCGTAAAGCCCCGGGGGTTCGGCTCAGCGGCGCCCACAAACTGCGGCCACACTGGAACCACTGGCAGCCCAGGTTGGTCAGTTCGCCTCTCCGGGGCCTGGCTGTCTTTCTGTCCCGGCTGGCGGCAGTGTGGGAACCACACACCTCCATCTTCTCCGCCCCACCTGTTTATCTTCCCCGTATTTACCGCGTTTTATTTCAGGCTCCTCGGAGCGGCAGCAGGTTAGCTCCAGCCTCCGCCACGGTGAGCCCAGCTCGGGGCTACCGCCGCCCGCAGCGGGTTGGGACCGATGGCTGTTAGCGCCTAAATGACCATAGACCGCTGTGATACCTAACGGCAGGGCAAATCCACAGCATGTTTCAATAAAAACACTTATTTCACGCGGGAATTGGCGTTAACGTGAAGCGTTAGCATGCTACCTTGTTGCTAGCTGCGGCTAGCGATGCTAGTCAGCTGAGGGAAGCGGCCAGCCTGCTGTGATGTTACCTGCTTTCACATCACTTCCGGAAAGCCGTGGCTGCGCTGCCTTGTTGGGTTAATAATTCATCAGTTAGCTGCTTGGTGGGGGGTAGGGTGAGGGTGATGGGTGAGGGTTAGCCCTCGGACCTGTGGTGAAGCAGCCGGATCAAGGCCGAGGCTCCTGGAAGCCCAGCAACCTTCGCTGCTGCCTGTTATTTCAGGAATATCTGCTCTGTTAGAGCTAAACCACCACGATCCTCATTGGATAACAGTGGAGAGCAGGACCCATGCACAGGTGTTCAACTAGCAACCCAACAGAAATCACATCTGTTCAACATCTCCTTAGACGTGGACAACTTTTATTGTCATTTTCTGAAAACGTGTTAACGAAATAGCATTTCATTTAGTGCATCTTTCCAGACAGTGAATGAACATTTCCATTACATAAAGTGAGGCAGTGTTTAAACGTATCTATGCTTCTTTTTCTATGTCTGCTTCTGTCTCCTTGAACCCCAGTGGGCCTCAGCAGATGGCCGCTCACACTGAGCCTGGTTCTGCTGGAGGTTTCTTCCTGTTCAAAGGGAGTTTTTCCTCTCCACTGTCGCTACAAGCATGCTTAGTGTGAGGGATTGCTCAAGAGTCAATCAGCTGGTTTGAATCAATCTGAGTGGATGGTCTGATTGAACTGTAAAGTGCCTTAAGATGACGTGTGTTGTGAATTGGAGCTATAGAAATAAACTAAACTGAATTGATCAAATGTAAACAGTTTGGGAGAAAAAACATGCTGCAAAACGACCAGCGGGTTCCAGTTTAAAGGGGAACGCCGCTTTTTTACCAGCTGCGTCTGAATAGAGCCGGCAGTGAGGAAGGAGCTGTGAGAGGAAGTAGGGTGCTTCCTCTCATAGCTCCTTTAGCAGAGTGAAATCTTGGTTTTAGATTTTTTCAGAATTAGCAGGTATCTTTACCCTCCACCCATTCATCCATTCAACCATCCATCTTCTGTGAATCTTTGGAAAAACTACGATCAGCTGATTCAGAGGTTGACTGATAAAAACCTGAATGTGCTCAGTTTTTGCACAAGGTCATAGTGATCTATTTCACTCATAGTGATCTATTTCACCACCACTTTAAACTGCTGTGAGCGTTTCCAAACAGCTCGTTGGTCGTTACTCCACTCATTCAGCTAAATAAATGCTGAGGTGTAACTGTTGGGTTTGATTCAGGTGTCCCTACTGTGCTTCCATTGAATAGACTGGAGTTTGCATGTTCTTCCTGAGAGTGCGTGGGTTCTCTCCGGGTACTCCAGTTCCTCCCATAGTCCAAAAACATGACTGTTAGGTTAATTGGCTTCTCTAGATTCTCCTTAGGTGTGAGTGTGAATGGTTGTTTGTCCTGCCTGTCTATGTGTTGCCCTGGCGACCTTTGGTGTGCTGGTGGACCCCGCCTCTCACCCGTAGACCGCTGGAGATGGGGACCAGCACCCCTCGACAGCCCAGCAGGGATAAACGTGAAGGAAAACGGATGGATGGATTGGTGATTCCCTTCTGTCAGATTATTACCAGATTAAATGGAGAAGAACTCCTCTGACGAGCTTTTAGCTGAGAATATTCCATAGGGTGTCCACCATGGTGGATCACATCTTTAGGCTCTGCATGGCGTAGGGGGTCCAGGGGAATCCTCCCCTGGAAAATGTTCAAATTTAGACTATTTCCTGCATTTTTAAGGAGGAAAGCAGCTAACTTTGTCTTTGTTCCAACACTACTTTCCTCCTGATTGTGGGAAGTATGTGAGCTTGAGCAGAGATGGAAATATTATCAGCAAGACATGAGATTATTTTAGCCTCAATAATATGTTTCATGGGTTCATTCAAACAATCAGAAAGTGTAACTTAAACTTACTGCTAAAGGTGAAACGTGTGTAATGACAAGTATGTTATATTAATATCTTTTTAATGTAGATAAGAAGCACTTTAAAGGGACCTTTGCACTTTGTTAAAGTCGTAGGAAAATCATATTTAAATATCAAATCATTCTGGCTTAAAGCTGCAGTGTGTAATAATTACAGGGATATACAGTCAGAAATGTAATATATTATACATAACTATGTTATTTATCATCATCTACGAGCTCAGCCTCTTAACCTTAACATTTGCGTTGCCTTAGAATTGGTTATTTATAATTACATAGGAGCGGGTCTCTCAGCCATGGAGGCAGACATCTTTGTGCTACGGCAGCGCAGAGCCAACAAACTAGCGATTGCGAGATCGCCCATTACGCTTGAAAGTAACTACGGCAAGTTGAGAGAGATGAACTGAGACGGTACTGAACAATCTATACCCTACACAGACTAATGAGATACTATCTGTAAAATTATCTATGTAAACAAACCTCATCACTTGAGAAGGTAGGTGATGCGGACGTCGTGGAAGACATTTTGTCCTGTAACGCTCGCCGTACTGTTGGGGGGGGAGAAGCGGTGGGGGGGAGATGTTCATGTTGCTGCGGTCTGCAGTCTGGACGTTAGATGTCGCTGAAAATTACACACTGTAGCTTTAAACATGTATATAAATGTTCTCTTCATCAGATGATATTTTCCAAAGGTTTAGAAAATTTGTATTTAAAAAAAAAAATCTGTTTTTTTTTCATGTTATTTTATGCAGGCCAGTTATTTATATGTCAGCCTGAACACCTATATTCGACCAATCACGCATGCACCTCTTCAATTAATAGCTGTCTAATGGATTTACCATTAGGACCCCCCCAGTTCATCAGCTGGGCCTGTTTAAGGCAGAGATTGTTTTAGCTGGAGGCTGAATGCTGTGAAGCTCAGTAAACCTGCTGATACCTTCAGTTTGCCTGACAATTTCATTTTTTGGATAAATTCCTGATCCGGTTCAAAATGCGTCTCCTGGCTTCAGTCTTCATTCACTCACCGGTTCCTCGTTCTCGGTTCTGACGTTCTTCCTCACTTTGAAACCCATTGATTTAATGTTTCATCAAACTAACTTTAATGTTTTATAAATAGAGGCGAGTATATATAAAAACAGTTTTTAAATGATTACGGCTCCTCAGGATGTTCTGATGGAAAGCAGAGCGACGCTTCAAAGATTTCACTAGTTATCGTTACTGATCACAGTAACTAGTTACCAGGCCGGCTAACTATGCTGTTGCTGCTTACCTGATATTCTAGCATCACTTTCTTGTTTTTCAATTTTAGATTCAATGATCAATGAGTTAATTATTAAAATGTTTAATATTGTTTAATACATCTAATTCAAAGAGAAATATATCCATTTAGTAATTACTGATCGAATTCTATAAATTCAAAATGAAAATATTGATCCAACCTTCCATCCATCCACCTGTCTGTCCATCCAGCCATTATCCATTCATCCATCTGCCCATCCAGGCTGTTAGCAATGCGTATGCCCTGTTTTACCCTGGAAACGTTGCTAAAAATTTCAGAAGCAGCTGGAATTTAAAAATGTAACTTTTTCTGCTGGACGCGCCGCATCAACCAATGAGAGCAGCTGATCTGGGAGCTGGCAGGGAGTCAGACGCAGCACTGCTGATGCAGAGCGCTATGATCACTCCTCTGAAACAGTTTGTTAACGCCTAAATTAACTTCAAATGTAGAAACCTGCCGGCAGAATATGTTGGCTTTTATTATCCTGCTGCCTGCAGTTTGTAGCACAGACCTGAAAAACGCTAACATCTACTTCCAGCCGCCACCAACAGGAGGGGAAAACCCCCAAGAGGCGAGCGGGCCTGAGGCAGCTGCTGCTGGGGATTCCCAGTGACAGCGCAGCGCTGGTATGTGGGGGTCTGAGCGGCTCCCACAGAGAAATAATCTTTGAAGGCAGGATGGTAATCTGGATGAACTGACTGCACAGACCATGTTTTCAGGAGGACTTTCTCACTTCAACATAGATTCTAACTACTTTCTACCCGCTGATCACAGCTAATATAGCAAAGCTGCTCTCTGGCATCGAACACAGGAGCAGCAGAAGCACCTGGACTCACTTCACTGGACGGCTGACCTTAATGTGGATCAGAAATGAAGCAGCAGAAGCTTCTTTGATGCCGTTCGGTGTGAACGTCACATTTGACTTTCTGATTCTTTGAATGAACCTATGAAACATAACATTATAGCCAAAAATAATCTCTTATCTTCCTGATAAAATTTCCATCTCTGGTCAAGCTCACATACTTCCCATAATCAGGAGGAAAGTAGTGTTGGAACAAAGACAAAGTTAGCTGCTTTCCACATCAAAATGCAGGAAATAACGTTTCAGAGTCTGAATTTGAACATTTTCCAGGGGAGGATTCCCCCGGACCCCCTACGCCATGCAGAGCCTAAAGATGTGATCCACCATGGTGGACACCCTATGGAATATTCTCAGCTATTCTCGCTTCTCTTTAGATCTTAATGTTCACAAATCATGACAGAATATTTTAGATGTTTAAAAAGTAATTTCAGGGGACCAGCCAAGGGCCCAGCAAGGAAAGTGGGAAACTTTGAATGGCTGCTACTGTATGCATGTTTATTAACCTCAGATTCCGACAGGTTGAAATAGGCAGCAATCTGACTGCTTAGAGTGGGGCGGATGTTGGAGTTAGAGGAAATAATTCTGTCCTTTTCCTCAGAGGTAACGGCGTGTCATCCCTTCAGGACGAAGTGAAGCCCAGAGAGCTTGGATCAGGGCCGCTGTATGACGTACTGCCCTCCAGGCGCCCTGAGCAGACGGCGGCGCTCAGTGATGCCTACGCTGCTGCAGAAGCACATCAGGAGGAGGGTGAGTTCCTGCTGCCGCCGTGCTCCTCGGTGAAAACAGATCCGTGGTGCGATTCATTCAACCCACAGGTCGGTTATATAGCCTTGTTCCCCTCCTTCCATTCTCTGTCATTCGGGTCAGAGTCATTCCAAAAAAAAAAAAAAGAAACGTCCACTAGACTTTGTTTCCAAGTTTGAAGACGTTTTGTTTCCCTTCCAGGAAGCTTTTTCAATTAAAAGTGTCTTTAACGGCCCCCCTTTCAGAAACATAGACAGGTATGGGGCATTGCAGGCTGACAAAGAAGCCAAACGACCCCAATTCCAAAGGGGGGGACCCGTTCATCCGTTTCTATCTGCATGTTTTCTAAACTATTCTGAATTGAAAAAGCTTCCTGGATGGAAGAGAAACGTCTTCAGACTTAGAAACAAAGTCCAGTGGATTGATTTGAACATTTTTTGGAATCAATGCTGCTAGTTTGGAGATGCTCTTCTTTTTGGGCAGTAGGGCTGCAACAACGAATCGATAAAAATCGACTTTTAAAAGCGTTGGCAACAAATTTCATCATCGATTAGTTGTGTCTAACCCTGTTCTCCTGCGGCGCTCCCGCAGGAGTCCCTCTCAGTGCTGCAGTCAGAGCCGCAGGATTGCAAATGAAGCGCGGATGCGCCGGGATTGACGGCGCATATTGATCACAATAATTAAAATAGCCTGCGCTTTGTAAAGCGAAAAAAAGTCGTAACATGCAACTTTTGTAAAAACAAATGAACATGGCACGGAAGCACCACTGTTATGATGCAGCACCTGAAAAGGAAACACGCTGGAGCCTTCGATGGCAGTGAAGAGAGCTGATCAGCAGGAAGAGCGGCCATGTTTGTTTGGTTTTAAAGTGGGGAAACGTAACGTTAGTTTCTCAGGTAGCTCATCTGATGCTTTCCTTACCGTGTTAGTAGGTTACAGACAGTGATAAGGTTGGCTACTTATTTTACTTTTCATTTCATTTGAATTAGCTTAAGCAGCGTTTATATTTACTTTATAAATAAATTAACTTGCAAATTATGAGGGCAAGGCTTTTAAAGTTTAAATCTTCTGGCAAAGATAAAGTCAAGAAGATCCTGCAATTTATGGAAGTAAAGCAGAATAAAATCCAGCAAGATCAGTAATATGTCAATTAATTATCTGCCACATTCCCATGTAAATATCTGTCTTTGGAGGATGTGTTTTTAGCACCCCTAGTTCTCTCATTTTTATTCCAAATACAATTTATAATTTGAATCACAGGCTATTTTTATCTCTATGGTTCAGTATTTTCTCAAGTAGCAACTTTAACTGCTATACTTTCCTGTCTTAAAAGGCAGAACTCTTCTAGTCTAAAAATAAACCCTCATTTGTTGAAATGGGGGGGCCTATTGTTTGAACCCCTTAGGGGCTTTTATAAACAAAAATGTCTTTTTTTGCGCTTTATGAAACAAAGTAGCCTATATTTTGTGGATGTACAGCTACATTTCTCATGTAAGTTTGCGTAGTTTTAACACAAACATTTATTTTTCATATTGCACCAGGACAGTTAATGAGCAACCTGTACTTGTGTGCTTGTTTGTTCTGTCTAAAATGTTTATTTTGGAATAAAGAGGTTAATATAAAAAATATTTTTTGTCCGATTCATCGATTAATCGAAAAAATAATCGGCCGATTCATCGATTTTTAAAATAATCGTTAGTTGCAGCCCTATTGGGCAGTATTACAACTTTTCTTTTTGTAATTAGAGGTCAATTTCTTTCTTTTGTATTCTGCACAAAAGAGCCCTTTTTCATTTGGAAATGTATTTAGTGTTTTTGCTTTGTTTCCTGTTTGGTTGCTGGGATCTTGTTAAAGGTCTTATTCTGACACCCAAAGACGACATGTGGCAGAAAAGCTTTGAGCTGGAAAAATATAATAAAATTAAACGTGAAACCAAAAGCTTGAATGAGTATACACTCACCGGCCACTTTATTTGGTACACCTGTCCAACTGCTCGTTAACACTTAATTTCTAAGCAGCCAATCACATGGCGGCAACTCAGTGCATTTAGGCATGTAGACATGGTCAAGACAATCTCCTGCAGTTCAAAGCGAGCATCAGTATGGGGAAGAAAGGTGATTTGAGTGACTTTGAACGTGGCATGATTGTTGGTGCCAGAAGGGCTGGTCTGAGTATTTCAGAAACTGCTGATCTACTGGGATTTTCACGCACAACCATCTCTAGGGTTTACAGAGAATGGTCCGAAAAAGAAAAAACATCCAGTGAGCGGCAGTTCTGTGGGCGGAAATGCCTTGTTGATGTCAGAGGTCAGAGGAGAATGGCCAGACTGGCTGATAGAAGGGCAACAGTGACTCAAATAACCACCCGTTACAACCAAGGTGGGCAGAAGAGCATCTCTGAACGCACAGTACGTGGAACTTTGAGGCAGATGGGCTACAGCAGCAGAAGACCACACCGGGTGCCACTCCTTTCAGCTAAGAACAGGAAACTGAGGCTACAATTTGCACAAGCTCATCGAAATTGGACAATAGAAGATTGGAAAAACGTTGCCTGGTCTGATGAGTCTCGATTTCTGCTGCGACATTCGGATGGTAGGGTCAGAATTTGGCGTCTACAACATGAAAGCATGGATCCATCCTGCCTTGTATCAACGGTTCAGGCTGGTGGTGGTGGTGTCATGGTGTGGGGAATATTTTCTTGGCACTCTTTGGGCCCCTTGGTACCAATTGAGCATCGTTGCAACGCCACAGCCTACCTGAGTATTGTTGCTGACCATGTCCATCCCTTCATGACCACAATGTACCCAACTTCTGATGGCTACTTTCAGCAGGATAATGCGCCATGTCATAAAGCTGGAATCATCTCAGACTGGTTTCTTGAACATGACAATGAGTTCACTGTACTCAAATGGCCTCCACAGTCACCAGATCTCAATCCAAAAGAGCATCTTTGGGATGTGGTGGAACGGGAGATTCGCATCATGGATGTGCAGCCGACAAATCTGCGGCAACTGTGTGATGCCATCATGTCAATATGGACCAAACTCCCTGAGGAATGCTTCCAGCACCTTGTTGAATCTATGCCACCAAGAATTGAGGCAGTTCTGAAGGCAAAAGGGGGTCCAACCCGTTACTAGCATGGGGTACCTAATAAAGTGGCCGGTGAGTGTATAGTGCAATGTTATGCACTCTATTGTTTGTTGTTGAAGGTAATTTAAACACATCGTCATATATGTAGTGTATTGCAATTATAGCCCAAATAAATTGTGAAGTTAGATTTTTTTTGTTTACATATCCCTGAACCCGATCACCGTGAACAGGTTTAATTCCAACTCTTTTAACAGACCTGTTGCTCCAGATTCTAGTATTTTGGACTTTTTCTCACTCAGACTCTATCTAAAGGGTTTAAATTTCTGCTGACATCAATCCTGTTTTTGTTCCCAGCTGGATATGAAGTTGAA
The DNA here is from genome assembly GCA_030533445.1 of Cyprinodon diabolis. Lineage (NCBI taxonomy): Eukaryota > Metazoa > Chordata > Actinopteri > Cyprinodontiformes > Cyprinodontidae > Cyprinodon > Cyprinodon diabolis. Next base: position 41,537,459 of record CM060077.1, read on the forward strand.
CAAAGTGTCTGTGATACAACATTTGGTTGGAAGTCGCTGGGGGAAGAGTTGAGACCCAATGACGTGACAACGGATCCCACTACTTTTCAGCATGGAAATTGTGCTTTAGCTTCAAAGGAAATGAGGAAATCGCAGGGTGAGCTATGAACTATATCTCCTCATGTTTGAATGACCAGTTCTATTCAGTTTATTTCTATAGCTCCAATTCACATCATATCATCTCAAGGCACTTCCAAGTTCAACCAGATCATCCAGTCAGATTGATTCAAAGTTTTCTATTTAAGGAAAACCAGCTGATTGCATCGACTCATTGACTCTTCAGCAATCCCTCCCACTAAGCATGCTTGTAGCGACAGTGGAGAGGAAAAACTCCCTTTGAACAGGAAGAAACCTCCAGCAGAACCAGGCTCAGTGTGAGCGGCCATCTGCTGAGGCCCACTGGGGTTCAAGGAGACAGAAGCAGACATAGAAAAAGAAGCATAGATACAAAAGGCAACTGTCAACCAGCTCCACAGGCGGCCCCGTCCAGGAAACACACAGCCAGGCAGACGAGCTCCGAGCCAGCTCCCATGTCAGAGGATGAAGAGAGCACATCCAGTTAGTCACAGTCAGAGAAACAGGACTACACTGGAAAACAGGCCAAGCTCCAACATCTAGAAACAAAGGTGTTGATGGCAGCAGCACAGCTGATATTTCTCTCCAGGATGGAGTCACAGCCAAACAGGAACAGACCAGATGAAGCTACTATGAGAAAAAGCAGAGAGAGCAGAACGTTAGAGATTGAACTAACAGATTCTGCAGAGTGGGAGAATAGAGGCAGAATGATGAAAAAGGGGTCCCTATGTCCTCCAGCAGTCTAAGCCTATAGCAGCAGAACTATAGAGATAGCTCCGGATAACCTGAGCCACTCTAACTAGAAGCTTTATCAAAAAGGAAAGTTTTAAGCCTAGCCACAATGGTCTCCATGAAGCGAGATCTGACCTGTTTGATGTTTTGGTTTTGGGTGTGTTGTTGCAGACAGAGGGATGACTCACTCTGAGGAGTCTCGACTGGCCAACCTCCTGCGCAGGGTCTCCAGGGAGGACGATCGTGACCGGAGGCTGGTCACCCTAAAACAGCTGAAGGAGTTTATCAGCCATGGAGAGAGCAAAGTGGTCAGTCCTGCCGTGTTCTGTTCAAGTCTTCCTGTGATGCATCACACATCTAGAACTTAGTAACAGCACCCAGAAAGCCCGGTTCTGGTCTAAAGCCAGAAGTATTGACCCAGAATGAGTGCCTCCTACCTTCTGTCCTCTTTCAGACCATGGTCAAACAGCTGGACAACATCCTCAGCACCCTGAACGACATCATGAACGAGAGGTAAGTTGAAGCTGTGGTCCTGTGTGAAGGAGCGCTGGACACAGATGTTATAGGGAGGAACTGAAGCCAGATTCCTCTCAGGCATTTGGTTTCACTTTGCATCAGAAACTTTAATCGTAGATCAACTTCATTGGAAAACCAGACCTGCATTGTGATCAGTGCTCGCTATTGAACCGACCTGTTTGAATTCAAATAAAACTCTCTACAGTATTTAAATGTTTTCTAACCTCATGTTCCTCTCTCCGATCAGCGAGGCACACCATACCACACGTTTATACTTTTAGCAAAGGTGTGAGGAGCTCACACTGGCTGGTGTGGACGCTCACATACATAATAATGCCTCATCTGGGGACTTGGGAGGGGAACGGCTATGTTTCCTGGCCCATGATGACGGGTTTAACAAGGGGTTAAACCCCTAAAGCCGGGCTTACACTACCATTTTTTCTATCATTGCACGCAGCTACAGCTCAGACTGTACGACCAAACCGCAGGGTTTAAAAGTTCACAGCTCACCATGTTTGTTCTCCCACTCTGTGACCCGACGCTCTGATGCGATCTACCTGCTCACGCTGTACGTCTAAAAGCCAGGTGGGACTCAGCTCCGCAGTGAGATGGCGCTACTGGGACTCATCTATCTGGAAGCCAAACCAGTAGCAGAGGAACAAGAAGCTCACTAGAGTGAAACGCTGCCTTGGATATTTGGGCAATTTAGTGCTGAAACCCCTAAAAAGAAAAGGAGACGACGTATTTGGACAAAGACATGGCTGAGCTAACATGGCTACTACGGTCTGTCAGTTTGACAGAAACAACTCCATTTCACTCATTGCCCCCCCGCCATGCTGCTGGGTTTACATCTGAGAGGAAGAAGAAGAAGAATCCTTGTTGCCCACTGAGCGATTTGCCCACGACCACCTTAAGACGGCCGACTGAATTTATAACTTGTTTGATTTTCTTCCGACCTTAAGATTCCTGATGGGGGGGTGGTCGTTAGAGGCTGACCGCCCCTCGTTACGCCTGGTCCCTACACCACGCACCATCAGGCTGAAAGTCAAACCGATTAGAAAATTCTCGTCCGACTGGAGAATGGGACTGAAATCCAACAGTGTTGCCCGGCTTTAGACCATTGCTCTGAACCTGTGCTAAGCGGAGTCTATTATCTGACAGACCGACCCGCCGTTCATCACAGGTGTTAAACAGGAGGGCAGTGAGCGCAACTCAGAGGTAGAAATAAGGGAAGGGAGGCAAATATATGTAAAAGTCCGTCTGTGGTATGTTTGAAATGTAAACTCTATTAATTATTGGTACAAAGAATACACTTTATTAACGTTCCAAAATAATCTATGAAAGTTCAGGAAAGGTCTAAATATCAGGTGATGATTTTCTAAACCCTTTTTTTTACATTTAAATCTTAAGCTTAGCTGCTTTTTCTGAGCCAAGCGGAGGAATGTCTCCTTTAGTCCTTCCTCTATGCCAGTTTTCCCCTTTCAGCATTTTCTCTTACCATGACCGCCCCCCCAGTCAAAAGTATTGATGATTGAATGGATGGTACAATAAATAAAATAAAGACCATTTTACTTATCTTTTAATTGAGCATTTAATTTTTATAATTTAATGTTTTACATCTCAAATAAAAAACAACACATAAATATGTTGCCTGGAATTCAGTAAGGAACTGAAATAAATACAAAATAAAATCCTAATATCAACCTGTATTTATAAAGCTCCTCAGTAACTCCCTTATAATCTCATTTAAAACTGATGAATTTGGAACAAAATGCAGAACAAAAATGATACTAAGTCTGACTTAATGAGTTTTATTTGTTTGCATCCAGACAGCTGAGCTGCTTTGCTGAGCTGCGATAGCTCAGAGTTCAAAAGAGCTGTTCTCTACGTCCAGTCTGTTCCTCTGCGCAGTTTGGATGTTTGTCACAGCAGAGGAACTCCAACATAGAAGAAAAAAAACTTTGTGGTTGATAAAATCTTTTTAATCCATGTGGAAACAAGGGAGTTCTTCTTCTTCTGCCAGATTGACAGGTCCGACCAGTGGTTTTTAGACATACAGTGTGAGCAGGTAGATCGCATCAGAGCGTCGGGTCGCACAGTGTGAGAACAACACGGTGAGCTGGGAACTTTTAAACCCTGCAGCTTCATCGTACAGTCAGGTTTGGTCATACAGTGTGATGAAACCGACGGACGGATCCGTGTGATGCTCGGCTTAAGAAGTAAAATATTTTCATGTACCCCTTGCAATGCACTGGCAGACCACCAGGGGTATGCGTACACCCGGTTGGGAAACGCTGCTGTAATCTGTCCTGTTCTCCATCTGCAGCAGTAAGCTGCTGTGGGAGTTGCGTCAGGAAGCTGCAGCCTGTGTAGGTCTCCTCTGCACCGTGCTTAGCTATGAGGCGGAGCGCATCTTCAAGTGGCTTTTCCTCAAGTTTAACTCCAGCAGTCGGGATGAGGTGAAGCTGCTGTACCTGGTGGCGGCGCAGCGGACTCTGGAGGCCGCCGGGGAGAGGAAGGCCTTCTCTCATATCATGCAGGTGAGCTGAGGCTGATGCTGATGGTCAGAACTCCTCGTTCCTCCAGGGATCCAGACATGGACTCGGTGTCTTCTGTGTTTCAGCTGGTGATGAACAACCTGCAGTCCATCCTGGAGAACGTGGACACCCCAGAGCTGCTGTGTCAGAGCGTCAGGTGCATCCTCCAGATAGCCCGCTGCTACCCACACGTCTTCAGCACCAACTTCAGGGTGAGCCTTTCAGCTTAATGTCCGTCATTGCCTGTGTCCCTCTGTCCGTCATTGCCTGTGTCCCTCTGTCCGTCATTGCCTGTGTCCCTCTGTCCGTCATTGACTGTGTCCCTCTGTCCGTCATTGCCTGTGTCCGTCATTGACCGTGTCCCTCTGCCCGTCATTGACCGTGTCGCTCTGCCCGTCATTGACCGTGTCGCTCTGCCCGTCATTGCCTGTGTCCCTCTGTCCGTCATTGACTGTGTCCCTCTGTCCGTCATTGCCTGTGTCCGTCATTGACCGTGTCCCTCTGTCCGTCATTGACCGTGTCCCTCTGCCCGTCATTGACCGTGTCGCTCTGCCCGTCATTGACCGTGTCCCTCTGTCCGTCATTGACCGTGTCCCTCTGCCCGTCATTGACCGTGTCCCTCTGCCCGTCATTGACTGTGTCCCTCTGTCCGTCATTGCCTGTGTCCCTCTGCCCGTCATTGACTGTGTCCCTCTGTCCGTCATTGACCGTGTCCCTCTGCCCGTCATTGACCGTGTCCCTCTGCCCGTCATTGACCGTGTCCCTCTGCCCGTCATTGACCGTGTCCCTCTGTCCGTCATTGCCTGTGTCCCTCTGTCCGTCATTGCCTGTGTCCCTCTGTCCGTCATTGCCTGTGTCCGTCATTGACCGTGTCCCTCTGGCCGTCATTGACTGTGTCCCTCTGGCCGTCATTGACTGTGTCCCTCTGCCCGTCATTGACCGTGTCCCTCTGTCCGTCATTGACCGTGTCCCTCTGCCCGTCATTGACCGTGTCCCTCTGCCCGTCATTGACTGTGTCCCTCTGTCCGTCATTGACTGTGTCCCTCTGCCCGTCATTGACCGTGTCCCTCTGCCCGTCATTGACTGTGTCCCTCTGTCCGTCATTGCCTGTGTCCCTCTGCCCGTCATTGCCTGTGTCCCTCTGTCCGTCATTGACTGTGTGTCCGTCTGTCTGTCATTGACTGTCTCCCTCTATCCGTCAGGGGCCTGTGTCCCTCTGTCCCCCATCGTTCCATGTCCCTCTGTCCCCCATCGTTCCGTGTCCCTCTGTTCCTAACCCAGCTGTTTCTCCATGTTGTCCTCAGGACACGGTGGACATCTTGGTGGGCTGGCACATTGACCACACCCAGAGACAGTCTCTCACCCAGCAGGTCTCAGGTGAGTTTGGGTCAGATTAGAAACTAACCTCAGGAAAGACATGGAGGAGCTTCAGAAGGAGAGGACCGAGTCTGGGGTCAGAACCTCAGGGTCCATTACACACTGGGCTGAAGAGAACCAGAACCAGACTGCTTGGTCCAAACGGTGGACCTCAGGGTCCAGAGTCTGGAAGTAGGGGACCAGAATGGACAATGTTTTAAGGTTCTGGTGGAACGGGTCCACAGTCGGCGCTGATCTGCTGGTTCTGCTCGTCTGGGGTTTTTTCCCAGCAGGACTTGGTTCTGGGTCAGGCTGCCTGTGGTACCTAAACTGTTTCCATGACTACGCTGGTACTGGTGCTTGATTGGCCAGCCCACGACTTGAACCACTAACATAACCTGATTTTGTTTGTTTTCTGAGAAATGTCACTCAGAGAGGAAGAAGCCGTTTCTCTGCTCTTACAGAGCCACTGATCTATATTCACTGGATAGGCTGTTGGTAGCAAGCGGTGCTGTGAAGTCCCCAGCCGCCATATTGGTACTCCCTAGCTACGACGGGTTGCATTGTAAAAAATCGGTATGCTGCAGCATTGAACAACGATGATGTTCTCATTTTCAGGGGGTTTAAGACTTTTAAAATAAAGATAAATTCATCACTTTTACACAGACTGGCTGTTTCATAGCATCAGTAGATTAACTTTAACTTAGAATAAATAAAGGCCCATCTCATTGCAGAGTCATTATAAATGCCAAATAGAAAGTCATAATTATTAGACACAAAATCATAAATTCAACTTTCAAAGTCATGATTATTAGTTACAAAGTCATAATCATAATATTCAACTATATCTCATAATTATAACCTTCCCTTTGCATGTTTTTACTTCTACAAGGCGAGGCAGGTTTCCATGATATATAAATCCATCACAGCGAAATGAAAGTATTAATGGAGAACAATAATAATGTATCAGGAATATTACACGCACACTATCTGATTATGTGTCAAAACTACTAAATTGAAGATGTATATATAAAATACATGTATTTATTACATGACATCACAGGCGTTTTTATGACGCGCTCCGTGAGGGTGGAGAGACCCAAAATGGCATCATGTGACTTCAGTTTTATCAGCAATCCAGTGCATAAATGTGCAAGGAGCTATGTCACATGACCTCAATCTACTTCTCCTATTGGTGCAGAATCAGAGGCGTCGAGTAATTAAGTACAAATACCTTTCTTTACTTAGTAATCATTAAAGCTATCTATACTTTACTGGAATGATTATTTTTTTAAACAACTTTTTAATTTTACTTCTTGCTTATTATCTCTATTTTCTATTCCTTGTATTTCAAAACTAAACTCATTAGTTTTGTTTCATTTAAGCTAATTTTCATTATGGCCTGTTGGTATTTAGAAAAACATAAAAACCATCAACATAATTAATTTCTTTTTGTTTGCCGCCCAAGATGATAGAAAAATGTTCCTGGCTTCTGGCCTTTTTCCTGCAGTAATTTTACATTTATATTAGTAGTTTTAAAAATTGTACATTTACACTTTTACTGGAGTAAAAGCTAAATTTGATCCTCTAACTTTTATAAAAGTGTTTCTAAACAGCAGGATTTATTGACGCTCTGTGCAGAATCCTTAAGTGTTGGCATGGTAACCAGAAATAAATACTTGGACCCGTCAAAATGTCTAAAACAACTATTGATAAATTATAATGAACCATTTTATCTGACAGTCTGGTGTTTTATTTTATTTTTATGACTGAATCATTTGAAAGAAAAGGTTTTATCTGTGACCTTTATTGTGCATCGAGCCCAGAACCTCTTCCAGAACAGGAAGCTGTGGATGTTGTGTATCTGATGATGTCGTCCCGTTTCCAGGTTGGTTACAGAGCCTGGAGCAGTTCTGGGTGGCAGACCTGACCTTCTCCACCACCCTCCTGGGCCAGTTCCTGGAGGACATGGAGGCCTACGCTGAGGTGAGCCCCTGTCGATCCGTAGCTGATGGTTATTGGATCAGACTCTGACCCGGTCCCACTCTGCGTAGGATCTGAATCACGTGACGTCAGGTGACGTCCCGGATGACGACATCCCTCCACCGTCAGTATCCCTGCCCAAGCTGGCGGCTCTGCTGAGGGTTTTCAGCACCGTGGTGCGCAGCATCGGCGAGCGCTTCAGCCCAGTGAGGGGACCGCCCATCACCGAAGCCTACGTCACAGATGTAAGATCAGGAAGAAGTTGTTTCTCCTCCAGGTGGAGCAGGAGCGGCACTTCCTCTCTGAGAACGGCGTCCATGGCCTCCTCTGTCTGCCTCTTCACAGGTTCTGAACCGGGTCCTGGCCTGCGTGACGGCAGCCAAGCAGGTCCAGTTCTCAGAGGCCGTCCTCACGGCAGGGAACGAGTGTGTGGGGGTGCTGCTGGCCAGCGTGGAGCCCACGGGTTCGCTCATGGAGGCCATCTTGGTTTACGGCCTGGACCAGCTGGACTGCTGCGTGGCCTGTGGTTCCGATTACAGCCTGGCTGTGCTCAGCCTGCTCACTCTGGTACCGTTCTTCTCCTCTCTAATGTTTGTGGGTCGGGGGGGAAATCAGCTGAGATTCGCAGCAAACATTGAAGCTCTGCGTTCTGAAGATCGAGCGACTGGAAAGAAACCAAACTGCAGAGTTTTAGACGGTAGCTCCCGATTCCTGGCGTCCAGCAGCAGACTGGGGCTCCTACAGCTCCGCTCCTTCAGGCTCCGTCTGGAATCAAACCATCAGCATAACTGACCCTAAACCAGACCTGAAGGTTTCCCTTTCCTTCCATCTGCTCCTGCCTCTGACGGAGCTGCTGAGATGCTGCATGGTTTGATTTCAGCGGGGCGTTGATGGTTGGAGAATCGTTGCTTTGTTTCTGTTCTGCTCTGACTTGGAGCTGAAGCTGTGAATGTGTTTCAGATTGTGGATCAGGTGAACACCAAACTTCCTGTCTCATTTGTGGAGAAGCTCCTGGTTCCAGGCTCCCAGCTTCTGAATCTACGTTTCCATCCAGAGAAGGAGGTACGTGTTCCTCATTCCATCCTCAGAGAGGTCGGGTCGTTCTGACTACTCTGTTGCTGGTATCTGATCATAAATCATCTGAAGCCTGAGGAGATAGAGGCTCTGTGTTCTGATAGGAGTGTCTCCATTAGAGCTGTGAGTCCTGGACCCGAGCAAGCAGCAGTTTACTGAACCATGAAACAGTTCTATTCAGTTTATTTCTATAGCTCCAATTCACATCATGTCATCTCAGGTCACTTTCCAGTTCACCAGATCATCCAGTCAGATTGATTCAAAGTTTTCTATCTAAGGAAAACCAGCTGATTGCATCGACTCATTGACTCTTCAGCAATCCCTCACACTAAGCATGCTTGTAGCGACAGTGGAGAGGAAAAACTCCCTTTGAACAGGAAGAAACCTCCAGCAGAACCAGGCTCAGTGTGAGCGGCCATCTGCCGAGGCCCACTGGGGTTCAAGGAGACAGAAGCAGACATAGAAAAAGAAGCATAGATACAAAAGGCAACTGTCAACCAGCTCCACAGGCGGCCCCGTCCAGGAAACACAGACCACCCTGCTCCCACAAATCAGAAGACGTCAGAAGCTGGCAGCGGGAATCGGTCAGGCTGGGCATACGTGGGGCCCCGGTGGCCCCCGTTTATCCCAAAAACAGAGGCTGTAGAGGTTCACATGTAGGAAACCTCCTCCCATCAGCAGCTTCCCTGATCCAGGAGGTGCTGAAGCTGATTTCCTGAAAGATTTGAGCAGAACTGACCGCCTCTCTTGGTGTCCTCCACAGGTGACGGCCGCTGTCCATGGCGTTTACCAGGCGCTGCTGAGCCTCAAGAACATCCCCACGCTGGAGGCGGCGTACAAACTGGTGCTGGGGGAGATGGCCTGCGCTCTGTGCAACCTGATGGAGAGCCTGGTTCCGTCGGACCGGGACGCCGGCCCCTGCAGCCCGTGCTCCACCATCCAGCACCCCGCCTTCGCCTCCCTCAGCCTGCCTGTGGAGAAGGCTCAGTTCACCATTATCTTCAACCTCAGCACCCTCACCACCATCGGGAACACCAAGAACTCGCTGATAGGGGTGAGCTGGTCTGATGACGCAGACTTCTTCCTCTGCTGGAGCTGCAGATGTGGATGCTGAAGGTCTGTTCCGTTTCCTCTAGATGTGGGCGTTGTCTCCAACAGTCTTCACTCTGCTGAGCCAGAACCTGGTTCTGGTCCACTCTGAGCTGGCTGTGTTCTACCCCGCCATCCAGTACGCTGTGCTCTACTCGCTGTATTCACACTGCACCAGGTAAGGGAACACGCTTTCTACCACTTACCGGCTCTGGACCCAACCGCCCATCTGCGCCTGCTGTTCTGTCAGACCAGCGAACCCATAGCCAATAGGCACGCTCAGAGAAGAGAAGAAGAAATGGAGAAAAACCAGCTGGTGGAATCTGAGTATAAAAGAGTTTTCCTCCCATTTAAAGGCTGTTAGTAAATGATCACTTCTGTATGAAATATGAAATTTCCTGATGAGTTTTCTCTGGTGGGTTTTCATTGAAACGATCTCCAGAATATGATCCATTACCAGGTCCATCTTCCAGTTTCCCTGATAAAATATCCATCATTAATGAATAACCAATGGATCATTATCTTAAACTAAAACTAATACGTTCCTGGTGATTTAATCAATTTAGCATTAATCATTAGAAAAATAAAAACTATTTTCATTGCGATCTCTGAGTCTGGGAGCGGCCATTTTTGCCCAAATATAGTAGCCCCTCCCTCCTGCCATCTTCCAGCAGTGACGTCAGGGTGCGGTAAGCCTAGCGCCATTCTCCCCGCTTTACAAGCTAAATCAATGGGAACTACTAGACACATCTGCAATCAACAACAATTATTGAAGATTTCCAGAGGACTTCACCATTGAAATTCACCAGAGCTATAGTGAAACTGACAATGCCCACGTGCATGGCAGCTGGATGCTGGAATACATCGGGTAAAAGTGGAAAATTAAAATTAGTTAATTCAGCTTTCCGATTCATGATCGGATCATGATTCATGATTGAAGAGGGAGGATTTGCCATCGAACTTCTGGCCAGAGAAAAAACACGTAATATGTAGCCAACATTTGGAAGGCGCGTCTTTTAGCTTTAGTGACGTCCATGTCTCCTTTAGCTTAGGGAATCTTTGCGTACGTGGGAGCAGGAAGTATTCAGACGTTTCCCTCCACTGTTACTGGTGAACTAAAGGATCCGTTGTTTTCTCTGCAGACACGATCATTTCATCTCCTCCAGCTTGTCGTCGTCATCGCCGTCCCTGTTTGACGGGGCTGTCATCAGCACGGTGACCACGGCCACCAAGAAGCACTTCGCCACGGTGCTGGGCCTGCTGGGTAATCTGCTTTCCAAGGAGCACCTTTATCCGGATGCCAGGTTGGTGGATGATGGATGAGGGAGAAACCAGAGCTAGATGAATGTTTCCCGCCATCACGCTGAGGCCTGTTCTGTTCAATAATCAGAAACATTCAGGGCAGTGATCGGCTGAATCCAGGATCGCTTCCTGGTCCTGCGCTGCTCGGCTTCCTGTGATTGGCTGAACTGAATGTTTGTGTTTGTCAGGAAGCTCCTGCTGACCTGGGCTCAGGAAATCTCCCTGCTGATGGTGAAGTCGGACACCTACAGCCCGCTCTTCTCCCTGCCGTCGTTCAGCAGGTTCTGCAGAGGTCTGCTGGATAACGGTGAGGACCGAACCGCTCCTCCTTCCTCTGTGATTGAAGGCTCTCTGGGGAATGTTCACCGTGGTTTTTCCTCTTAGCTCTCCATGAAGATCACAGCATCTGCCTTCAGACGTGCCACAGCCTGCAGGTCCTCTCCCCCTCTCTGTCTACGGAGCTCCTGCAGAGGTGAGCCTCCTCCTTCTGGCCCTCTAGGCTTCCGTACTCTGGAGTCGGTCTCTGATGTGCTCCGCTCCTTCCAGGTGCGTGGACGTCTGCAGGGTCCAGCTGGTTCACTCAGCGGTCAGAGTGAGGCAGGCCTTCGCCAAGCTGCTGCGGACGGTTCCTCTGGACGTGGCTCTCAGGTGAGTCGTCCTCTGGATGAAGCCGGCGGCGCTCTGAGATCCACGCTGAACGATCTGCGTTTCTCTCTGCTCTGCAGTAACCGCAGCCACACCCAGGTCAGGGAGATCTCTCAGGCCATCCGCCACCACATGAGCCGCTCGCCCAGCAGCACCTTCCACCCCCAGGACTTCAGCGACCTCATCAGCTTCATCCTGTATGGAGTCCTGCATCGTGGAGGGTACCCGACTCCTAAGTCCTTAACCTGATCCATCGTAGAACCAGAGCCGTACCGATTCAGTCTGACCGGCCCTGTTCTTATTCTGATCATTTACAGGATCAAAATTAGACGTTACTCATTTCGACCATTAAGCTAAAGAGGCGTTATTTACAGCTAAAGCTGAAACAATCAGATTAATCAATTAGTGAAATAGCCGTCAACTAATTTAGTAATCAATTAACTGTTAACTGGAGTATAGAGACTCTAAACCACGTCTTTAGCTGACAGAGGGATCCACTTAGAGCAGGAATTATACCAGCATTTCTATTTAAGGTAAAATCTATCTGCTCTATAATCCAGAACTCTTCAAGTTGAAAAGTTTTAGTTTCACCTGGTTTAATTTTGTAAGAAGTCTTCTTTAAAGAACCTTTGGCTATCTGATTATTAATCAATTGAAAAAATTATTGATAGATTAATCAATTTGCAAAATAATTGTTAGTTGCCGTTCTAATTACTGAGCTTCAGTCTCCACTGTCTTTTTAAACTGCAGTAGCAGTTTAAAAAGACTCTGGTAAAAGTTGAAGTATCAACTTGACCTCTTTACTCAAGTAAAAGTGAAAAAGTATGTGCTCCAAAAACTACTTAAAGTATAAAAGTATGAAGTAACCTTTAAAAAAACAGCCAGATGCCGCTATATGAACTGAAAGCTCAATTTTTGGACTATTTCTATAAATCCTCTGAGATAGGGCCCAGGATGAGGGAGGTCTTGTTGGTCTCCGTCTTCCGATACGCTCTCGCCTGTGTCCGACCTTTCAGACATTTCAACATCTTTTTCTGAATCCCACATTGTAGCACGGCATAGACAATTCACGTTAGCAGTTTGAAGAACACCTGATTGCTTCTGATGGTTTCCTTTAGCTAACCAATGAGTGTTTGCGTTCTATGACTCATCCAATCACAGTGGTTTTCACTAGATGTGGGTGGAGCCAATGATCTGCAGTGGATGGAGCACATGACGGGAAATAAAGATTTAGAAACATTAAACCGAAGCCAAGAGTAACGAGTAACGTTTGTTTTAAAAATGTCAGGAATGGAAAGTACAGATACTGGTGTGAAAATGTAATGAGTAGAAGAAGAAGGAGGAAGAAAAATAAGTAATGGAGTAAAGTATAAATACCTAAAAAGTGTGCTTAAGTACAGCTGTACTTGGTTACTTGACACCTCTGGTTGCAGAGCAGGAAAAACACTGATGTGCTTCAACAGGGCTGGTCTCTGTTTAGGTCAGGGGTCAGCAACCCAAACTGCTCAGTCATATTGGACCAAAAAACTAATCTGTCTGGAGACGCAAAAATGTAAAAGTCTATCAGCCTTTTATGGAAACAAGTGTTTTATTCCACTATAAAAAAGGACTATGTGGGCTTAAATATATAATAAGCATTCATGATTAAATGTTCATCCTGTAGCAAATGTCTCATAGCAGCCTGAGGTGAGGGAGGAGCAGTTCAGGTTTGGTTGCATTGATGAAATGATAGAAACAGGATAAAGGAATCTTTCTATGGTGGATGTGTTTCTGATGGGAGGAGCTGATGGAGTCATGAGGAACCAAACAGGAAGTGACATCATCAGAGGAGAGCTCTATAACCATGAAATCCCACATCCTCCGTCAGCAGCGTTCATTGGTGATATTTTTATTTTGAGGATTTGGGGGAAAAATGGCAGAAAGTTCCCATCCCTGCGTCAGAGCGCCACCTGTTGAATCTATGAACGGTTTTCTATGCTTGAAACCAAACTAGGTGCAGTAGTGGAGTTTGGAGATGCAATCCACTTCATAAATCTATCTTTGCTCTCCTCTAATTTATCCAGGAGTTCTGCAATCACACTTCTTCTCTCCCTCCCAGCTTGGAGGTGAGCTGCATATTTAGCCTTCCCTGGAAATGACTTTCCTAATCGTATTATCTGACTTCTCCTTCCAAAGCAATCATGCAGGCGATCCTTCCTGATTGGTAATGAAAGCAAATGATTTCCTCCATTCTTCTTTGAAACCTCATCAGCTATCTTCCTTTTTCCCATTTGGGATCCACGTCCTGAGACACACCCGCCGCTTTGTTTCCAGCAGCCACCTGCCTGGCGCCGCGCCGTGCCGCTCACACCTGCTGCAGGCTGTGACCTCTGATCTCTGGTTACATTTATTGTTTAGATCTATTTATTAAACAGATGTTACCAAGCATTGGAAAACATGTCTGTTTGACCTCCTGCACACCATGTTAAAATAAACAAAAAATGTTCATATATTTTTGAAAAAGCTCCAGGGAGCCGCAGAGGGGGGGCACCAAAGAGCCGCTGGTTGCCGAGCACTAGTTTAGGACTGGACAATTAATTGCATTTGCAATATGGTCGCAAATTAACAAAACACAATTTTCAAACCACAGAGGCAATCAATTTATGGTCACATCTCTTTCAACTAATTTCAGTTAAGTATTTAAATGTGTTATTCCAGGCCTTTAGGGGGTGGGAATATGCTTGAAGTAGTTTTGCAAAGAAAGATGCAGCTAGCTTGCAGATCCATGCCTGCCGCACTTTTTCACACAAAGGTTACAGGAAAGTCCTGCAAAAATGGACTCTGGAAACGAGATCTTCCAGGGTCAAGAAAAACTGGTTCCTGTCTGTTCAGACTCGAACTTAACGACCTCTGTGGTTCCTTAAGTTGGAGCGCAGCTCTGATTGGACGACCAGTGGTTCTGATCTTAGAGGCAGAAAAATCAAACTTGTGTCCTTAGCTTGTAGACATCAGGACCAAAGAGCAGAACTTTTCCCAGATGGACCCTCTAGATGTTTAGAAGTTGTGGTGCGGTTGGTATTCTGGTTGCTGCCTTCAGCTCCTCTGCTCCTCTGCTGATAGGAAGGAGCCGTGGCTGGAGCGTCTGTACCACAGCTGCCAGCGGCTGGACAAGCGGGAGCGGCGTGGGAGGCCCAGGGCGCTGCTGAAAACCGAGGCGGTTCTGTGGCAGTGGGCGGTCTGGGAGGCGGCGCAGTTCACCGTGCTGTCCAAGCTCCGCACGCCTCTGGGTCGGGCCCAGGACACCTTCCAGACCATCGAAGGTAAGAAGCCGATCCTTCAGAACCGTGTTCAGGTTCTGCTGTGAGCTGACGGGTCTGTGTGGTTCTGATGAAGGGATGATCCGAAGCCTGGCTGCACACAGCCTGAACCCAGAACAGGACCTGGGAGCGTGGGCTGGTCCTGGAGGCGACGGCGATGGCCACCACTCCAACCAGCTCCGCCTCACCCTGCTGCTGCAGTACCTGGAGAACCTGGAGAAGTTGATGTACAACGCGTACGAAGGCTGCGCCAACGCGCTCACCGGGCCGCCAAAGGTACCGCCCACAGCAGAACCCAATGGGAGCGTCTGACCCGTTCACATGTGATGCGACGTGTCCTCCTCATCTCTTCCAGGCCATAAAGACCTTCTTCTACACCAACCGGCAGACCTGCCAGGACTGGCTGACCCGGATCCGCCTGGCCTTGATGAGGGTCGGGCTTCTGTCGGGCCAGCCCGCCGTGACGGTTCGTCACGGCTTCGACTTGCTCACCGAGTTCAAGAATGGCGGCGCTCAGGTGGGTATGGGGCCTGCTGGCGGTTCCTGCGCCGTCTGTCTGCAGACGCTGGATCAGCTGTGTTGTGTTCCCGTCAGGCTGCGGAGCTGGAGGTTCCCCTGGCGCTGCTGGTGGAGGCTCTGTGTGAGCTGCGCTGTCCAGAGGCCATCCAGGGCCTGGCCGCCTGGAGCCTCCTGACCTGTGGGAAGAGTCTGGGCTGGGTGTCCTCAGTGGCCCTGCAGGCGGAGGGACGGTGAGGATCTCAGAGGCCGCCCACCTTAAAGAGGCATTAAATAAAATCTAAAAGCGTTTTTAACAAATAATTAGAAAGATGTTTAGATTGACGTAACAATGATGCAGAGTGAGCAGCGGCGCGTAGTTCAGGACGCGTCTCAATGAGCCACAGCCTCGGGAAGCTTATTGATTATGGAATTGATCACCTTCCCTCTCATTCCCATCATGCACTTCTCCAATATCTGTGTCTGCAGCTTTGAGAAGGCGGCGCTGGAGTATCAGGACCAGCTCTCTGCTGTGACCGGGTCGGACTGCAGCATCAGAAGCTCTGAAGGAGGCCTGCTGAAGCTCAGCAGCAGCCCCAAACACGCCGCCGATGGTGAGCTACTGTCTGCGCCCAGCTGACCGCAGCTCGTACAGAGCCAGAAGGGACAATGCATGGAAAATAGCTTGATGCGCCGGGTCTGTTCTGCTGTCTGGGTGGGAAACCTTGCCCTTCGGATGTGGCTATTACCTATTTCGGCCAGTGGGGTTGCAGCTGTGGGTCCCTGCCTGCGCTGACTGTTATCGATCGCGGTTCTTGTTATTCGGGAGCCGGGACCATAATCGTATGGAAATGAAGTTGTGGCTCTACTAAACTGGCAGCTAGCTAGTGATCATTGTTTTATGAAATAAAATATTTCATAAAACAATAAACTATGCTTTGAATCAGCTTTATTGCCATCATGCACTTTATTAAAGCTTCAACAGAGAAAACAAGCTATTGATACACTGCTCAAAAAGATAAACACTGAAAACACATCAGATCTCAATGGGAATAAAGAATCCTGCTGTTCCTTTATCCTGATATGGACTGGGTGATGTGTTAGGAACAAAGGATGCCGCATCATTGGATGGAAATGAAAATTATCAATTGAATTTAAAGACACCCCAAAAAACAGTGAAAAAAATGATGCAGCAAGGCTAGTCCATTATGCTGAAGGTTCATTGCAGCAACTCTAAACGGTATTCAGTCATTTGTATGGCCCCCATGTGCGTGTATGCATGGCTGACAATGTCGGGGCGACGGATGGCGTCCTGGGGTATCTCCTCCCAGATCTGGACCAGGGCATCACTGAGCTCCTGGACAGTCTAAGGTGCCACCTGGCGGCGTGGGATGGATGGAAACATAATGTCCCAGAGGTGTTCTCTTGGGTTTAGGTCAGGCGCGCGTTTGGGGGGGGGGCAATCAATGGTATCAATTCCTTTATCCTCCAGGAACTGCCTGCAGACTCTCGCCACATGAGGCCGGGCATTGTCGTGCACCAGGAGGAACCCAGGACCCACTGCACCAGCATAAGGTCTGACAATGGGTGCAAGGATTTCACCCCGATACCTAATGGCAGTCAGGGTGGTGTTGTCTAGCCTGTATAGGTCTATGCGTCCCTCCATGAATATGCCTCCCCAGACCATCACTGACCCACCACCAAACCGGTCATGCTGAACGATGTTACAGGCAGAAGAACGTTCTCCGCGGCTTCTCCAGACCCTTTCACGTCTGTCCCATGTGCTCAGGGTAAACCTGCTCTCATCTGTGAAAAGCACAGGGCGCCAGTGGCCGACTTGTCAATTCCGGTTTTCAGTGGCAAATGCCAATGGAGCTCCACGGTGCCGGGCAGTGAGCACAGCGCCCACTAGAGGACGCCGGGCCCTCAGGCCACCCTCATGAAGTCTGTCTGATTGTTTGGTCAGAGACATTCACACCAGTGGCCTGCTGGAGGTCATATTGTAGGGCTCTGGCAGTGCTCCTCCTGCTCCTCCTTGAACAAGCCTCCAGCTGTAAAACCATTCCTGTTTTGATGGTCGTCTCTTTGTTGCCCCTCTGGTTCGGCTGTTGTTCATTTCATTAACACCAAAGCAGCTGAAACTGATTAACACCCCCCTCTGCTACTTACCTGACCAAATCAATATCCCACAAGCTTAATTAACATGATTCTATACTCTGATTACAAAGTGTTCCTTTATTTTTTTTGAGTAATATCCTTTGCTTTATTGAATCCAACTGATGCTGTGAGAGCAGGATTGATGATAAAATAATCTGCCGTGATGTGATGATCCAACATAGTTTGCTGCATCGGTTTGGACGCCACAGAATGTCCGGTAGATTTTTGTCTAATCTGTTTACTTTCCAGATCGGGTCCTTCGGATAATTTAACATTCCTTTTCCTGATCCAAAGCCATTCCTACAATTGGCATCAGTACAACAGACCATTGTCAACAACCCTTTCAGAGTGCTTAACGATGCGTGAAGTAGTGTTTCGATACACCCGCTGGAGAATGTTTGACCTCACACTTGGATTTCGTCACCTGACTGATCTAGAGGCGTCCAGATACTGTAAATTTCTCTCCATTTTTATTACTTGGAGCATTTTTAGTGCGATATAGACTACATAGAGAAAAGAGGATAATCTATCACTCACCCTAAAACTGCTCTAGATGCACTCCTTTCTATTTGACCCTTAATGACCTGCAGTAGCGCTCCTTTTTCCAGACAGACCGTAAAAGTCTTTGACTAAAGGAGCTGCTCAGCTCCTCTCCAGTCTGCTGCAGAGGGTGGAAGGTGGCGTCCATGATGGATGGAAGCTTGGACAGCTCCCTCATCTCAGCCACTTCCTCCACTGAGTCCTTAAAAAAACTTTATAAAGGTCATTTATTGTAATAAAAATGGCCGCCCTCAGAAGGAAGAGGTTTGGCTCATGATGGAAATGTGTGAAAATGGAAAGTGAGCTTAATGCTAAGGTTAGACGGAGGCAGCGGACGGTTCGACGCTCGTTCTATTTGTTGGAAAAAAGAAATTGTCTCCCTGCCAGCTCCCAGAGCAGCTTCTCTGATTTTCAGCAAAATTTCCATTTTTCCAACTCCAGCAGCTGCTGAAATGTTGAACATTTGAGTAAAGTTTCAGGAGGAAATGGGTGTAAAATTTGTCATTTTTGTTACTAAAGGGCATATAGTGTACGCCTGAACGCATAGCCAGCTAAAAGCTTGAACCAGGTTTCCACATCTGGTTCAGAACCAGAGCAGAAACTGTGATTTTATCTTTTAACGAGGACGAATACGAAGCAATCAGAGTCTCAGTGGTTTTATTGATGCTCGCTGGTTTAATCACTGCTGCTAAATGATCTTTGATCTTTTTTAGAGCTGGTGGAAGTTCATTATCTCTCAGAACACTTTCCAGATGCTGCTGTGTTTTAATTGGTTTAAACCCTTTGTTTGAAGAGGGGATGACAGGATTGGTTTTGTGTTGGCTGGGTTCGGTTGAGTTGACAGCCGGGTGTTAAGGCTGACGGTCAGTGTTGGAGCCCTGTGTGAACCAGAACAGAAACTGGTGTGAAATCAACCAGAACACACATTTCTTTTCACTTCTGTGACCATGAGCTGTTCCGCCACCTGCTGAGGTTTGATCAGATTTAAAAATCAATCCGCTGGACTTTGTTTCTAAGTTTGAAGACGTTTCTCTTCCATCCAGGAAGCTTTTTCAATTCAGAATGTCAGAAATAGCGTTTAGTTCCAGGTTTTATCCAGCAGCCCAACAAAGCCTGGTTTTAGTTTAGAAAACATGCAAATAGAAACGGATGAACGGGTCCCCCCCTTTGGAATGGGGGTCGCTTGGCTTCTTTGTTAGCCTGCAATGCCCCATACACTGGAAAAAATCCTCCCCAGGCAGCAGCTCCAATAAAATAAGTGCATTTGTTCTTGAATTGAGGAGGTAAAAGAGACATTATGCTAATGGAACAAGATGATTTACATTTAAAATAAAGAAAACACAATCAAATTATCTTGTTTCAAGTGCGTTTTATCTATCTAGGGAATTGTTGGCCTGGCCTGGGTTGGGTTGGGGTTGCGATGATAGCGGGAAGGAATCAACTGAAACCTGAGTCCTTCCTTCACGTCCCTCTCAAACCTTCATTGTCCAAAATGTGAACATTCTGGTCCTTTGACCATCAGGTGTAGATGGACAGAGTCTTGTCCAGAGGAATTGGAATAACTTTGGCCTCCATGACTGAGAATTTTCATCAGTGTTTCTATGAGGCGTCCCTGATCCGTATCTAACTGTTGTTCCCTCCATAAGGTGACGTCAGAAAGACGGTGCTGCTGAAGTCGACTGAATGCTCCCCTGAGGTGATTAACTTCCTGGCCAACAAGGCGTGCCAGTGCTACGTGTCTCTGTGTGACTGGGCGGCGGTGAAGGAGTGGCAGGCCACCGCCAGCACCCTCAAACAGAACTCTGTCAGCGTCGGCCTGCGGACCGACTTCAACTACATCCAGGCTCTGAGCCGCTTTGAGGAGGGAGACCTGTCAGAGTGCGGGGCTCAGCTGGAGCTGCTGCCTGGGGAGGACTACAGCGCTCCGGGGGGCAACAAAGACAAGCTGGGTGAGTCTGATAACCAGGCGCCGCCTTCAGTACGCCGCGCTAAACCAGCTTTGATAGGACAAACGATTGTTTGCAGATCTGAAGCGGCTCCTGCCCTCCATGAGTCCTGATCCGGCGGAGCTGCAGAGAGCCATCGAGGTGCAGCTGCTCCGCAGCGCCGTAAGCGCCATGTCTAAAAGCGGCCAGCAGCAGGAACAGAGGAGCACTACATCCAGCCCAGAGTAAGAAGGCCTCTGCTGTCCCGCCTCTTGCCCTCGTGTTGCGGCCTGTTTTTAACTGTCGGACGTCACGTTGCAGTACTTTGGTGCGATGCTTGAAGCAGACAGGAAGGATCTGCTTGGGTCCTCTTCGCCTGTCCACCCTCACCCTCTGTGACGCCCTGCCCACCCTGTCCACCCTGCAGCTCCACTGCACCAGCGCCCTGGAGAACGCCCTCACAGGCCAAGAAGTAAGCAGAAACCAAGCAGACCGAGAAATGAAAGCCAGGTCCGTTGGTTTAAAAAGTTCCCCTGCTTGTTTTCCAGGATTGTCTGATTCCTCTCAGCAGCGAAGCCTTGAACTCCTGCAAACAGCAAGACGTGCAGCTTTTCCTCCAAGCTCTGCGCTACTCCACATTCCAGAGACAGCTGCTCCAAAACCTGAAGAAAGGTGAGCTTCCTGGATAGATGCTCGGGTTATAACGAGCTCCTCTGTTACCCAGACCCTCCATGACGGCCTTCTGTCTTCCACAGGTCCCTCCTCCGCCGTAGACGGCCATCTTCTGGAGCTCTGTCTAACCGCCGTCAAGTTTGCCCGTAAGAAAGGCAACATAGCTCTAGCATCTCGGCTCCTCAGCCAGTGTAGCGACGGGACGCAGGAGGAGAAGAACGAGGATGTGTGTCAGGCCTTCAAGCGCCTCTCTCTGGGGGGGACAGTGGGGGAGAAATGGGGAGCAGAGGTTCAGATGGAAAAGGCCAAAGTTCTGCGAACGGCTGGTAAGGAGCAGAACCTGGTTCTGAGTTTCTCTGATCTGAATGTGTTTAGCTTTACGTTTTAACAGCAGCAGCGTCATCATCTGATGCTGTCAGGATTTGGTTTATCCAAAAAAAAAAAAAAAGTTTAATTTTTTTTTCTCATTACTCAGAAATTAAAGGATGTATTATAAAAACTGATGATGGAAATGGCATAAAGCGCTTTGGAAGATGTCGAGGTGCCACTTAAAACTAAAAAGCTTTAAGCCCCCTATGGGGGCTGCGGTCCCCCTTAGGGTGACGGTCATGACAGCTGGCAGGAGGCAATGGATGGTGGAAAGAACGATGCGTCTAAAACATCCAATCTGTTTTATTAGATTGTTTATCATGAAACGTAATGCTACGTTCAGAGCGAAGCAGCAGGAGCAGCAGGAAGGCGCATGCTGCCTCATTTCTGATGCTTAAACCAGTTTTTCCACCTCCACCAGCTGCTGCTTCTGAAGCGCCTCAGATGCTCAGAAGCTCATGAGGCTCCGCTGCTCCTGCTGCTCTAGACGCTGCAGGACCTTTTGCTGCCCCTTGATGTATGTCAACCATCGACTCTGCATGGAAACCAGCTACTTCTGCTGCTTGCGGCCTGAACATAGCATGACAGAGAAACAATCCAATAAGACAGACGGACGTCTGACCTTCCTTTAAAGCAGAGGCTCCCCGTCCGGTGGGTTTTAGCTATGTCTCTGTTCCAGCACACCCGATTCATATCAGGGCTCTTCTTCTGCAATCAGAAGCAGAAGTAAAGACCTAAACCCTGCAGGACAGATTCTGCTGCTGGGAACCACTGATTTAAACCACAGGGAAATCCAGCTGTAAACAAAGCAGAACATGTTAGCAGCTGCATGAGTGATCAAATCAAATATGAGACATTTAGGAAGAGAAAGTAATGAACCAACGCTGAGCTACGGAAGCCCAGAGAGCCCGTTGGTGGACCAAAATCCTGACTTTCCAAACTTTAAATACTCCTAAACAGAACATTGATAAATGACCATTTATCATAATTTTTTTTTCTGTTTTCAAGGCTGCACTTCAAAAAAATTAAATTGTCTAGAGCTGTTTTAAACTAAATTCCTTTTTGTATACACTCGTATATACAAAATAATAAAATAAATCTGAATCGCTCTAAGTCTAAGACCAGCCCTAATGGAGATCAGATCCTCTACTGAACCCTGGATGTGAAAGAAGCCTGTAGATCCAGGTGTAGTTGTCATGTTATTTGAGGCTGAAGGTCTGGTTCTCCTCCTGCAGCAGAGTGTCACAGTGAGCATGTTGCAGATATTTTTGATTTCTGCCCAATATTGAAGCTTAGTCTGCGCTACTTTATTCCACACCACAACGCCAGAGGGCCGATAAGGAACTAGCTGTGGGTCTAGATACGGCCGAGGCGGTGAGGAAGTGGGGGCGAGTTTGTCCGACGACGGAGGGACATGAGGGCCAAAAAGAGCGGAGATCCAGGTGGAAAAATGGTCCCAGCGTTCTCGCGCAGTTTGATCTTCTAGCGGGTCAAAGTTCAGGAGTTGTTTTCTACAATTTCGGTCATGAAAACAAAACAAGCCAGCCTCCTGTCTGCGGCACTGTCTGCCATCAGCTACAATTTGGGAGGTGGAGGGGGCGGGGATGTCTGGAGCCGGGGTATTACATTGCACTCATTGCACCGATTCTGTGCAGTATTTTTTGATGCAAGGCCTTTCATAATCAATAACGCAGGGGAATTATTTTTTTTCAGTGAATGAGGTTAAAAATACCAATTCAGGGCAACGGAAAGTTTTTAAATCCGGCCATCCTTGGAAGTCCTTCCATGTTTTGGGGTTTCAAATGGCGGCAACGGTGGAGGTGAGAAACCTCCTGATGGTAGTCGGTGTAGCTGAGGTGTGACAGCAGCAGGAGGATTAGTGGCTGAATCAGGCCTCAGTCTGCAACGGCAGCAGCAGGTAGATCCCTAAAGCAGGTGTAGTCCAGGTGTGGGAGCGCTGTGTCGTGTCTCTGAGCTCCGTCTGAACGGTTTGTCGTCTGCAGGCCAGTCAGTGGTTGCCATGGAGATGCTGAGCAGTGCGGCCCTGTCCTACTGCCAGCTGGGGAAGAACGAAGGAGCGGCCTGCCGCTCTCTGCTGACTCTCTGCAAATGGCTGCTGGCCGACTGGAAGGACATGACTCCTCAGCTGAAACAGGCAAGTTTCGCTCCGCCGTCCATCCGGATCCTTCCGGACGCCGTTTTATCAACTGATCCGTTTGTTTTAGGTGGTGAAGAAGTCCGGAGCTGTAAACTCTTCCGCTGCGGTCAACATGTCCCCTCTGAGCCAGAACATCAGCGAGCTGCTGGAGCTTCCTCTGGAAGACCAGAGCGTCCCCCACATCACCGTGGTCACCTCTGGTCAGACGGCTCTGCAGATTTACTGTTAGGACCCCCCCCCCCAGAGTCTAACTACCTGCTGTCTCTGTTTCCAGTCAATGTAGGAGTGGGGGAGGCAGACTTCGTCCTGGGCCAGCTCTACCAGCTGTCCACCAGCCTGGCTCCAGAGATGGCCAAGTCCTGGGCAGCTCTGGCCAGCTGGGCCTACCGCTGGGGTAGGAAGGTGGTGGATAACGCCAGGTGAGTGAACGGCGTCCTGGAGGGGAGTCTGCACGCTGCTCTGACCTCTGACCTCTACACTGTTCCAACAGCAGCGCCCTGTTTGCTTTAGGGCTGAAACAATTAATCTGATTAATCCGTTATTGAAATAAACGTCAACTAATTTAGTAATAGATTAATCGTTAACGTTAGAACTCCCACAGCCGTCATTTTGACGGTTCAGAGATTTTAAAGGGAAAGAACTATATTTAAAATTAATCTGATGTTGCTCATGTTAATTGACTTTTTCTGTTTCTAGATTTCCTTCATTTTCACGTAGCTTTAAAAAAAAATAGTAAAAAATAAATATGGTTAATTTTACTTCGATCTCCCACAGCCGTCATTTTGACAGCTCTATTAGTGGCATTGTAAAGATGTTCAGTCCCGTTGCCTAGCAACCAACATTCCACCTAGAACTCTTGGCTAATATGGAAAAACGGCTTTCAGAAGAAACCTAACAGCGAAACAGGCTTTAGAAATGCTTTAAAATATTGATGATAGCGATTCGGGCGGAGAGGAAGAGACCGATGAGGAGGACTGGATAGGAAGCGGCTCAGATTATGACAGCGAGTCTCAGGATGATCAACGCAGAGCGTAACCCTAACCTAACACACAGGTAGGGTGGATGTGTCAGATCAGATGATTAGAAAGGATTCTGTAAAAGCTCCGACACGAAGGCGGCCTGTGGCTGTAATTTATGATCTCCTGGAAATATCAGCTATAAACGCGTTGGTTTTGTTCAGGAGCTGTTTGAAGGTCACTTTTTCACAGAGATTTTATCCTTGAACTGGTAAAACAGTTGCGGGCAAACCGCAGGTTTCCAGCCCCTCCCCCGCAGTACAGCAGCTTTGGCGAGGCACAGAAAACGGCGCCATGAGCTTCAGCGCTGCACAAAGAAACGCTCATATTACGTGTCATAAAGGTGGTCTGCAGGAAATGTTCGGGGGGAATTAATCAATTACTGTAACTAAACTTAGAACCTGTTTAGTAAAACATTCTAACTCTACAGATTTATTTTTAATACAAATGATAACATACAATACAGCATTTAAAAATATATATTATATTTATTTTAAGGTTTACACATCCACTTTAAGAGCCATATGAGCAAAATAAGCAATTACTAATGTGGCAGCATCACACGCCTTTGACACCTGGGTGGTGGGTGTGTCTAAGGTGGGCTGAGTGTCACTAAGGTATGAATGGGAGTCATTCTGGCACGCTGAGTTTTGTATGTATGAGGAAGCGGGTGCGCCGGTGGTGGTCGTAGGTTCTGTTGACCGTGCCGTATTGTCGCTTTATTGTCGGCATCATAGTATGGTTTAGCCTGGTCAGTATGTGTCAGTCAATCTAAAGTCTATGAAAGCCAAATGGAATAAATGGATGATTGCAATTACAAAAAGCGGCTTGGAGTGTTTTGAAGCGTGCGTCTGACAGATGATGAAATCACGGCGTTAATCCAGTGCAGCCCTCTTCAACACCGCTGGTTAGCCGCGCAGCTAGCGGTGATTTCATCATCGTTTGGCATAGTTCCCCCAGAAAATGGGCATAGGTGGGTAGAGGCCGCCTCGCATGCGGGCGTTTAGAGGGGGCCTCCGGGGGTGGGTAGAAGGCCCCTCCAAGGCAGCCCGTTATCATTAAGTGCTAAACATAGGGAGAAAACCTTCAGATATTATCGACAATCTTGAACACCAACAAGAGCCGTCTTCAGAGAGCTCATCTAAAGGCAAAATAACAGATTAGTGTTTGGATTCAGCTTCAGCCCAACAACAATCCATTTATTCTAAATGCTGCTTGAATCTGCGGCTCCTCTGTCTTCCTCCTTCCACCCTTTATCTGCCACGTTACAAGAGCTGGGAGCAGAGGAGGCTCTGCAGGGACCTACCACTCCTTAAAGAATCAAGCAGCACTCAGCCTGCTCTCTGTCTCTCTCTCAGTCAGGGGGAGGGTCTGCCGCTGCTTCCAGAGGAAAAGAAGGACATAGAGGATCTGCTGCCAGCGAGCACCAGTGAAGAAGACAAAGAAACCATTTTCAGCATCCTGGGACAGGCCATGTGTCGACCCACTGGGATTCAGGTAAACCAGTTATCTTCTGGCAGGAGTGATGCATCGATTAGAAGTACGCCGAGGCGGTGAGGAAGTGGGGGCAAGTTTGTGCAACAACGGAGGGACATGAGGGCCAACAAGAGCGGAGATCCAGGTGGAAAAAGGGTCCCAGCGTTCTCGCGCACCTCGCTCTTCTAGCTGCTCCATCTTCACCAGTTGTACCAAACAGGAAATACGCACAGTGTAGAGCAGATGTAGATTTCACCAATCAGAGGCCTCCTGTTCGCGGCGCTGTTTGTGGCCACCTACAATTTTGGAGGAGGCGCACCAGAGTGTGTTCTCTTTATCTCCAAACTGAGCCAGAACTAACCCGTGCTCTACTGATGATAAAGTACCAGTTTATCCCAGTTCGGCTGTGTCGGGATATAGATGGATATTTATATATATATATATATATATATATATATATATATATTAGTTATTGCATAGGGTATCAACTAGTAGTTGCACATTATGCATTGCATAAGTTATTATTGTTGCGTTGTGGAGTCTGGCTGCAGCAGGGATTAAAGTTCAAATAGAAAACCACATATAGTTACTCATTTGATTTGTACAAAAGTAAAGCCGTAGGGAAATCATATTTAAATGTCAAATTCTGGCTTAAACATGTATATAAATGTACTCTTTATCAGACCATATTGTCCCAAAAGTTAGAAAATTTTTAAACAATAGTGTTTTTTTCGTTATCTTCTGCTGGCCAGTTAGTTCTACGTCAGCCTGAACACCTAAATTCGGCCAATCATATATCAACGGTCATCTGTCAATCACATTTTTTCGGTCATAGCATCTTGATTCATGTGTCGCAGCTAATATACGCAACGGTTGAAACCAGAATCCTTTCCTTTCCCATTGAGTTGCGTCCCAGTGTTCACGGGGATGGACGTCTGTGTCTTCGGCAGGCGTAGAGCTAACAGAACTGGCAGCGTTGCGAGGCAAGGGCTCAAACATGTACGGCTGGAAGCCTTCTACACCAAACCAAGCTTCTGCCGCCCTGGCGTCCTCTTCCACAACATCTTCGTCCCCGCTTTCCTCCTCTAAATAAAAAATGGATGACGGAGGAGACTCATCAATGACCTCCGACACTAAACTCTCCTCCTTTTGCATGTTTCCGCTGTCCATAGCGTTCCTTGACAGCGTCGTTTCTGAGTCACTAATTTAGTGCTACTTGGTCCCAATGGAATTTCCCATTGGGAACCTGCTAGCACTAAGTTGCTAACTGGTTAGCAAGATGCTTCCAACAAACCGGCCACAACCAAACTTGGTTGCGAACCTTTTGCCACAACAATCCCGCCCCCTTGATAATTGACCAATCGCATTCACTTTATTCACTTGTGTAAAGTCGGGCACCACTAGGGAGAATTCAGAACTGCAACGATTGGAACAGCCGCTTCCCTACGACTTTACGAATGAAATGTGGATTTATGAGGAAACTATCCTTCAGCAGCTCGACCTCGTCTGACCTTCTGTCGGGTTAGTTGAATATAGAAACGGAAGTCGGTCTCCTGTGGCGTCGACCCATTCCTCCGTTCCGTCTGCTCCAACAGGACGAGGACATGGCTCTGCAGCAGGAGGATGACGAGGACGACATGGTGGACGTGATCTGGCGGCAGCTCACCGCCTCGTGCCCCTGGCTCGGAGATGCAGGCCAGCACATCACAGACGGACTGATTGGGGTCTGGAGGAGGGTGGTGGACCGGATCTTCGGGCTGTACCGTGTCTCCTGCCACGCCTATTTCACCTTCCTCAAGCTGAATGCAGGACAGGTGAGACCCGGCGGTTAGTGAAGGTTCTGGACCCGGGTGCTGGTTCTGCCCGGGTTTACCGCCATTGTTTCCTTTTTAGGTTCATGTTGATGAGAACGACCCAAAGCTGCTGCTGTCCTGCCAGGGCGGCAAACAGAGCAACGATGATGTCATCGTGATGGCGACGCTGCGTCTACTCCGGCTGCTGGTAAAGCACGCTGGAGAGCTGAGGGAGGGGCTGGAGCTGGGCTTGGCCTCCACCCCCACCGTCCCCTGGAGGCGTAAGTACTGCAGCCATGGAGCAGTGAACCCTTCATGTCGGAGCCTCATCATCCTCTTCATCCTCCCCAGGCATCATCCCTCAGCTGTTCTCGCGTCTCAACCATCCGGAGGCCTACATCAGACAGAGCATATGCAGCCTGCTGTGCCGGGTGGCCCAGGACTCCCCCCACCTAATCCTCTACCCGGCCATCGTGGGGTCCCTGTCCTTAGGAGGGGAGGCTCAGAGCGCAGGTACTCCCGAGCTCCTGCAGGCTGATGGGATCTAATGCTACTTTCAGACTGCACGCAGCAGAACCATTTAAAATGGCTGAAGCATCTTTGCTGCTCTAGCTGCGCAGTGGTAAAGTGGGTCTGATGCGCGTTGGGCGGAGCTACCCTATCCTTTCTTTACCTGGAACAATGGCAGCTATATTTGCTGTGATCAGCGGGTAAAAAGTAGTTTGAATCTATTTTATTTAGGTGAGAAAGTCCTCTTGAAAACAGATTACCATCCTGCCTTCAAAGGGGTTCTATTTCATCCCTACTGACCGCCAGAGGGCGGTGCTGAAAGCACTGAATGTTCCCTTCGGGCATGCGCAGTTCGAGTAATTATACCAACAGAGTCACACCTGTGACACCGGATGACCACTCAGAAGCTATATAGCCTGGTGTCATCCATTGCTCTGCTCCTTTTTTCTTCTCGCAAGCGGTTCGCTAACTTCCCCGTTGTCTGAAGCCCCTGTCTCTTGACTGGAGTTGCGGTTATTCTCCGCCCTCCCAGGTCTGAGGATTACGGAAGGTAAGTGAGTTGTTTGCTGGTGATGGTAGCTTCGTGCTGTTTTGTTTCGAACTGGTGACTGCATCGATTTCGCCCCTACTCCCAGTGTGAACAACTTCACTGCCGAAGTTATATACGGCTAACGTAGTTAACTTCTTTAGTTTGTTGGTGTTATCCCTGGTGACGGCAGCGGTTTTCGCCCCCTCTCCCAGTATATTCCCTACTTTTGCAGCCTTTTTTTCACCGGTCTGCGCTGCTATAATGCTATAATCAATCTTTTTTGCAGCCTTTTCGTTGGTCTGCTCTCTTAATTGGTGACTGCAGCGTTTGTTCGCTCCTACTCCCAACTTAAGTTTCCTTACAGCTGACGTTGTTAGCTTTTTTTGGTTTATTGGTCATATACCTGGTGACGGTAGCGGTCCTCGCCCCCCTCTCCCAGTATCGGCTGACTTGTGCTCGCAGCCTCTTTCGTTTCTCTGCTGTAATTGGTGACGGCTGCGTTTGCGCCCCCTCTCCCGATTTTCGATAACTTTCTGTTCTATAAGCCTTGTCGGCCTTCGACATGGATGGCTCTCACAGTTGCATGGATTGTGGGGCTGCCCTGCAGGCAGAGGATGGACACGACCTGTGCCCTACCTGCCTTGGACATGAGCACCTTTTGGAGGCGCTGTCTGAGAACCCCTGCATGAACTGCAGCTTTATGCGCCATGCAGTGAGGGTGGGTCGTTTGGCCCAGTTGTGCCCCCAGGAGGGCTCGGACCTTCCGCCCTCTGGGCAGCTGGTTCCCCCCAAGCGTTCTAAGCGCCGTGGTGGGACCACAGCATCTGTGCCCCTCCCCCGGACGAAGCGGGCCAAACCTGACCAGGGCCTGTCCACAAGGGTGGAGCAGTTGTCAGCAGAGCTGGCAGAGATGAAGTCCTTGTTGCAGACACATCAATCTGATCCCTCGCTCCCAGTGGTTGGGCTCTCTTCCCCACCAATGCCCGAACTGGTTGTAGAGGATGATGTTATCTCTCTGGCTGCTTCCGCTTCTCATTTTAGAGATGAGGAGGCAGGGTCCTCTCAAGCCTCTGAGGCTGGTTCATTTTCATCTCAGAGTGCGGTTGGAGAGGCCGGTGACGGTTCCATGCGGGAGGTCATGTCTATGGCCCTGAAGCAGCTGCAGCTGGAACTCTCTCAAGGAGAGGCATCCAGCTCCGGGAGTGCTTTTTTTCAGACGGGGAAGGGCTCCTACTCCCTTTTCTGTACCTCCATCAGAGGAGTACCTGAAGGAGTTACACGCCTGTTGGCAGTAACCGAGAGCGCTGTCGCGTCTCTCCTCGGATGGTCGCGTATTAGCTGCCATGCATGAGTCGGTGAAGGCCAGTCTGGACCGTATGCCAGCAATTGAACCCGCTGTTGCTTCACTGATTGTGTCACCAGATGAAGCCCTGCGTCCTGATGTCCGGTGCCCGCGGACTCAATGTCGGGCTACAGATGTAAGGCGTACAATGCAGGAGCGCGTGCTGGCCGCCTTGGCAATTCCCTGGCGCACCTCATGTTTGCCCTGTCTGCATCCGTTCAGGACACTGGTGGTGCAAGTGCGGCGGTTGGTTATAGTGACGCAGCACTGCAGGCCTTTGCGCTGATGACCAGAGAGCTTGGGCGGGTCATGTCTTTCCTTGTCGAAGCTCGTAGACAGGTCTGGTTGGCACAGTCTCCTCTGACTGAAGCATGCCGTAGGACCCTCAGGGGTGTCCCGGTTGTACCAGGGGAGCTGTTTGGATCAGCTGCCTTGGAGGCGCTGGAACGGACTGCTCAGGCACGTCAGACTAGCCAGCAGCTTTCTGGCCTTCGCGGGAGCATACCTGCATTTCCCCAGCGTTCGGGCCGCCCTGCCACTACCACCAGCGTTCAGCCACGACCTCAGACTGGTGGCAGACCTGTTGGTTCCTATCCCCATGATGTGCGGCAGAGACCGAGAAGGGACTTTCGTGAGCCAGTCTGCCGCCCTGTTAGACAGACCCGGGCCTCAAATCCTGGACGCCCTCCCCCCAGAGCCCCCAGGGGCCGTGGGGATAGAAGATGATGCCACCGGGCCAGCCGTCGGAAATTTTTCCCATCAGCAGCTGAATTTCTGGGCTGCTCATGCCGTAGATCCATGGGTGGTTGCTAGAGACTGACACGGGAGTGGATTTTCACTCCTGTCTTGTCCCACTCCCACAGAAAAAAATTGTGTCCCGTCCCAATCCCGGGCCAGAGTAGAAATCTAAATCCTGTCCCGTCCCACTCCTGGTGAAATTACTCCCATTCAGAATGACTAGACCAGGAGCTTTCTGCCCTCCTGGGCAAGGGGGCAATCGAGTCTGTAGATCCTCTGCGGCAACCCAGAGGCTACTACTCAACATACTTCCTTGTGGCCAAGAAGACCGGTGGTTTTCGCCCCATTTTAGATCTAAGGGGACTGAATCGGTACCTGAAGGTCCTTCCCTTCCACATGCTCACCATAACAGAGGTCCTTCAGACCATTGTGGCGGGAGATTGGTTTACATCAATAGATCTGACAGACGCCAACTTTCACGTGCCTATTGCGGCAGAACATCGCCGTTTTTCTCAGGTTCGCCTATCGGGGGCGCCATTGGCAATTCCGGGTGCTCCCATTTGGGCTCTCCCTTTCCCAGAGGGTGTTTACTCGATGCGTGAAAGCAGCCCTCTCTCCTCTACAGGCCTCCGGAGTCAGGATTCTGCCATACCTGGACGATTGGCTTCTTTGTGCTCCCTCTCAGGTAGCTGCCTCTCGGGATACGTCCCAGCTTCTACTTCATGTGTCACTGTTAGGCCTCAAAGTCAACTTGGCAAAGAGTTGTCTGGTTCCATCTCAGGCAACCACCTTTCTTGGGATGCATCTGGACTCCGCTACCATGATGGCCCGTCCATCTGTTCACAGGGTGGACGACATACTCCAGCTTGTCCGTCGATTCAGACTGGGCAGGGAGTTTCCCTACATCATCTTCCTGCGAATGCTGGGAAAACTGACATCAGTCACTCGTGTCGTGCCCTTAGGGGTGCTCCTTCTGCGTCCTTTGCAGCGATGGCTCAACAGCTTTCGCCTAGATGCCAGGCTGCACAGGCATCGAAGGCTGTTGGTGACCAGGAGCTGCCTCCATGCCCTAGCTCCTTGGCGAGACGGGACCCTTTTGTCCAGTGGTGTTCCAATGGGGCTAGTAGTGTGTCGAAGGGAGGTGGTCACCACGGATGCCAGCCTCATGGGCTGGGGTGCCGTGTGGCAACACAGAGCTGTTCGGGGTCTCTGGGACCCAAGGGAGCGCACCGAACACATAAATGTGCTGGAGCTGCGGGCTGTGCACATGGGCCTCAGGTGCCTTCTGCCCCACCTAGAGGGAAGGCACGTGCTGATTCGGACGGACAACACCTCTGTTGTTTATCATATAAACCACCTAGGTGGCACTAGGTCAGCACGTCTCTTGAAGGTGTCGAGGGATCTCCTGGAATGGGCGTTTCCCCGTCTGTGTACCCTGCGTGCAGCGTATCTGCCAGGACGGCAGAACCAGGTTGCGGACTCTCTATCCCGCCAGGCACCTGCTCCGGGAGAGTGGTCTCTTCACCGCGACGTAGTGCGCATAATCTGGAACCTCTTTGGGCAGGCAGAGGTAGATCTGTTCGCCACAGAGGAGTCGACCCATTGCCCCCTATGGTATTCCCTAACCGGGGTGGCGGGCGCACTGGGCCAGGACGCACTGGCTCATCCATGGCCGCAGGTTCTCCTGTATGCCTTTCCACCCCTCTCACTGATTTGGCCGACTCTACGGAGGGTTCTCGAGCAGGGCCACAGAGTGTTGCTGGTAGCTCCGTTCTGGCCAGCGCGGCCGTGGTTCCCGCTGCTTTGGAGTCTGTGTCCCGGTACTCCATGGCGTCTTCCAGCAAGGAGGGATCTGGTGTCTCAGTTGGGGGGACAGATATGGCACCCCAACCCTCAACGTCTCCAGCTGTGGGCATGGCCCCTGGGAGGCTGACTGGGTGTTCAGACACCGTGAGAAACACCCTATTGAGTGCTAGGGCTTCCTCCACTCGGCTGCAGTATGCTAACAGATGGCGCCTCTTTTCTCAGTGGTGCTCTGCCCACAATGAGAACCCGGTTTCCTGCTCGGTGCCCACTATCTTGGAGTTCCTCCAGTCTCTCCTTGATAAGGGCCGCTCTCCTTCAACCCTTAAAGTGTATGTTGCAGCAATTTCATGTCTTCACCAATCTGTTGACAACCGTACAGTGGGGCGCCATGAACTGGTTTCACTTTTTCTGCGTGGTGCTCGTAGGTTGTGCCAGCGGCCCGCTCCACGAACCCCAGATTGGGATCTGCCGTTGGTTCTCACAGCTCTGTGCCACCCTCCATTCGAGCCTTTGGCACAAGCAGAACTCAAGTGGCTTTCCTGCAAGACTGCTTTCCTGATGGCTATCGTCTCAGCTAAGAGGGTCAGCGAGCTACATGCTCTTTCTGTCAGCCCTAGGTGTATCAGGTGGAATCCAGATGACTCTGGTGTTACCCTGTGGCCTAATACTGCGTTTGTGCCTAAGGTGTTGTCTCCTTTTCACCGTAGCCAGCCATTGCGGCTGGCTCGATTTCAGCCTCAATCTGGTACAACTGAGAATGAGTCTGAGTTGTTGTGCCCAGTAAGAGCGTTGGAGGCATACATTGCAGCCACCGCCAATCTGAGACGCTCGGACCAGCTTTTCCTATGCTATGGGGGTCCAAGGTTAGGCTGTCCTCTTTCTAAACAGCGTCTGTCCCATTGGATTGTGAGTGTCATCTGCCACGCCTACGCTGCAGGTCACTGCTCCCTGCCAGTCGGTGTGAGAGCACATTCCACCAGGAGCGTCACCGCTTCCTGAGCTGCTTTGAGAGGGGTTCTGCTGGAAGCAATATGTGCTGCTGCTTCATGGGCTTCCCCAACCCCCTTCACCAGGTTCTACAGTGTCAATGTGGCTGCCCCTCATCCCCTGGGTCAGGTCCTTTTACAAGGTTCTGCTGGGCCTCCTCTGTGAGGTATGTGCTCAGGATTCCTTGTGACATCGTTGGCATTAGTCATTCAGTGCTTTCAGCACGGCCCTCTGGCGGTCATCCGGGATTCATAGAACCGTAGTTACATACGTAACTTTCGTTTTACTGTTTATTATAATAAAACTGAGTTCAGTAGCAGCAGACTCTTAACAGGAATGTACATTACGAGCATTTTACTCGCATTTGCCTAAAAACAGATTGGTGCAAAAAAAAGTACGGCCAGTAAGTACGGCCAATGTAAGCATTAGTAAGGAGGGCCAATGTAAGCATTAGTAAGGAGGGCTAATGTTAGCATTAGTAAGGACGGCCAATGTTGGCACTAGTAAGGACGGCCAATGTTGGCACTAGTAAGGACGGCCAATGTTGGTGTTAGTAAGGACGGCCAATGTTAGCATTAGTTAGGACGGCCAATGTTGGCATTAGTAAGGACGGCCAATGTTGGCATTAGTAAGGACGGCCAATGTTGGCATTAGTAAGGACGGCCAATTTTAGCATTAGTAAGGACGGCCAATGTTGGCATTAGTAAGGACGGCCAATGTTGGCATTAGTAAGGAGGGCTAATGTTGGCATTAGTAAGGAGGGCTAATGTTGGCATTAGTAAGGAGGGCTAATGTTGGCATTAGTAAGGAGGGCTAATGTTGGCATTAGTAAGGAGGGCTAATGTTGGCATTAGTATGGACTGCCAATGTTAGCATTAATAAGGAGAGCTAATGTTGCCATTAGTAAGGACGGCCAATGTTGGCATTAGTAAGGACGGCCAATGTTGGCATTAGTAAGGACGGCCAATGTTGGCATTAGTAAGGACGGCCAATGTTAGCATTAGTAAGGACGGCCAATGTTAGCATTAGTAAGGACGGCCAATGTTGCCGTTAGTAAGGACGGCCAATGTTGGCGTTAGTAAGGACGGCCAATGATGGCATGGTGGTAGACGTCTCCTCAGAGGCTCTGCAGGATGGTCTTGTTTCTATAGCTTCTAAAACTCCGAAATAGTTTTAGAAATTCTTTGATCAACATTCATACATCCAGCTGCTCATAGCTGGAATATCGAACCAGTGAAGATCTACTGGCTGATGTCTCAACAGGGACCAAGATGCCGCCGTCCCTGCCGGCCTTCCTCGGGAGCATGCAGAGGGAGGAGGATGACGACGAGGAGGAGGAGGAGGAGGAGCTCCAAAACGCTGAAGTGGGAGGAGCTGCAGAAGAGATGGCGACCTGTTCCAGCCAGGACCAGGCCATGATGCAGCACTGTTACAGCAAGATAGTGGAGAAGCTGTCCCTTGCCAACCCGACCATGGTGCTGCAGGTAGAGGAGCAGCTTTCTAATCTTCATCCCTGAATGTTTATCTGCTATATTTCACATTTAGCTCTCATAATAAAACTGTTATAAACGGAAAAATTAGTAATTACAGTTAAATATCTTTAGAATTGTTCATAATTTTCAACATTTTAGCAGCAACACGTGGTTCCTGGAAAATATTGTTTTTCTTTCTCATCCCTGTTATGTCGCCATAATGTTGAATTATTATAAAATAAAACAAATGATTAAACATCAGTTTTGATGCACAAGATCAGTAGAATGTTGGAACATTTGGGCTGAGATCATCATTTAAAGCCAACAGCAGGCCAACAGCCTGGAAATGCTTGGACTTTCCTTCTGTCATTCCGCAGGTCTGGAAGCAGAAAGCCGGATTTCCTCCTTCACCTCTAGATGATGGAGCTCAATGTTCCGACACATGATTTTAGCGACACAGAGACCGAATAATCTGCTACGTTCAGTTTAATACGAGTCCGTCAGAAATACAGACTCATTGGTATCAAATCGATACGATACCAATGATTCATAGCACTGATGCCATTTGCACGTTTGTTTCTGTTAGATTACTGCATTATTTGCACAAAAAGATGAATAATATTTTCAGATTGTTTATATTTGACTTACTTATTTTGATCCTCTTAAACTTCATGTTTCATGCTGAGATAGAAAGAGGCTTTTAATGTTAAGAAGACCTTTTTTATTCCCAAAATTAAATCCAATCTGTTCCTGGGTTTTTAAAATGCTAGCATAATGATGCAACGTTATTCAATTCAATTCAGTTTATTTATATAGCGCCAGATTCACAACACATGTCATCTCAAGGCACTTTACAGTTCAACCAGATCATACAGTCAAATTGATACAAAGTTTTCAATCTAAGGAAAACCAGCTGATTGCATCGACTCATTGACTCTTCAGCAATCCCTCACACTAAGCATGCTTGTAGCGACAGTGGAGAGGAAAAACTTCCTTTTAACAGGAAGAAACCTACAGCAGAACCAGGCTCAGTGTGAGCGGCCATCTGCTGAGGCCCACTGGGGTTCAAGGAGACAGAAGCAGAGACACAAAAAGCAGCTGTAAAAGGCGGCCCCATCCAGGAAACACACAGCCAGGCAGACGAGCTCCAAGGCAGCTCCCATGCCAGAGGACGAAGAGAGCACATCCACCCAGTCACAGGACCACACTGGAAAACAGGCCTATCTCCAACATCTATAAACAAGGATGTTGATGGAAGCAGCACAGCTGATGTTTCTTTCCAGGATGACGTCACAGCCAAACAGGAACAGACGAGGCAAAGCTACTTTGAGAAAAAGCAGAGAGAGCAGAATGTTAGAGATTGAACTAACAGATTCTGCAGAGTGGGAGAATAGAGATAGAATGAAGCAGAATGATGAAAAAGGGGTCCCTATGTCCTCCAGAAGTCTAAGCCTATAGCAGCATAACTATAGAGATAGCTCAGGATAACCTGAGCCACTCTAACTAGAAGCTTTATCAAAAAGGAAAGTTTTAAGCCTAGCCTTAAAAGTAGACAGGGTGTCTGCCTCACGGACTAAAACTGGTAGTTGGTTCCACAGGAGAGGAGCATGATAACTAAAAGATCTGCCTCCCATTCTACTTTTAGAAATTCTAGGAACCACTAGTAAACCTGCAGATTGAGAGCGAAGTGCTCTGTTAGGAACATAAGGAACATTTCAGAGCTGCCTCACTGAAGGTCCAGATGTTCCCTCTACTCTGGGCACTGAAGGTCCAGATGTTCCCTCTACTCTGGGCACTGAAGGTCCAGATGTTCCCTCTGCTCTGGGCCCTGAAGGTCCGGATGTTCCCTTTGCTCTGGGCCCTGAAGGTCCGGATGTTCCCTCTACTCTGGGCCCTGAAGGTCCGGATGTTCCCTTTGGTCTGGGCCCTGAAGGTCCGGATGTTCCCTTTGCTCTGGGCCCTGAAGGTCCGGATGTTCCCTTTGGTCTGGGCCCTGAAGGTCCGGATGTTCCCTTTGCTCTGGGCCCTGAAGGTCCGGATGTTCCCTCTGCTCTGGGCCCTGAAGGTCCGGATGTTCCCTTTGCTCTGGGCCCTGAAGGTCCGGATGTTCCCTCTGCTCTGGGCACTGAATGTTCTGGTGCTGTGTTGGTAGGTCCAGCAGCTGGTGGGCGAGCTGCGCCGCGTGACTCTGCTGTGGGACGAGCTGTGGCTCGGCGTGCTGCAGCAGCAGCACATGTTGGTCCTGAGGAGGATCCAGCAGCTGGAGGACGAGGTCAAGAGGGTGCAGAACAACAACACGCTTCGCAGGTGAGGATGCTGGCAGGTTACCATGACAATCCAGGCCTGGTTCAGGCCCCTGCCAAAAGGGAAATTAGTTCCTATGGTAGAGTGTCTCGTAAAAGCGTCGACAGTTCTGCAGCCCCGCGTTTATGGTCTCCTCTGCTTCTTCTCCAGGGATGAGAGGGTCGCCATCATGCGTGAGAAGCACTCTGCCCTGATGCGGCCTGTGGTCTTTGCTCTGGACCACGTCTGCAGCATCACCACGGCTCCGGCGGAGACGCCACACGAGACCTGGTTCCAGCAGACCTACGGCGACGCCATCAAGTCGGCCCTGGAGCGCCTGAAGAACCCGGCCAATCCTGCCAACCCCGCCAGCAGCTGGCTGCCTTTCAAGCAGGTGCTGCTCTCCTCTGACCTCTTTAGTTAACTTTGTTAACTCTGGTAAAACCAGTTAGTAGAGCTGTCCCAATAACCGCCCCCCCAACCTTTCAGATCATGATGAGTCTGCAGCAACGCGCTCAGAAGCGAGCCAGCTACCTGCTACATCTGGATGAAATCAGTCCTCGACTGGTCTCC
The DNA here is from genome assembly GCA_030533445.1 of Cyprinodon diabolis. Classification (NCBI taxonomy): domain Eukaryota; kingdom Metazoa; phylum Chordata; class Actinopteri; order Cyprinodontiformes; family Cyprinodontidae; genus Cyprinodon; species Cyprinodon diabolis. Next base: position 41,574,944 of record CM060077.1, read on the forward strand.
ATGACGACCACGGAGATGGCCCTGCCCGGTGAGGCATCTGCCTCGGACGCCGTCACCATCCAGAGTGTTGGAAACACCGTCACCATCCTGCCCACCAAGACCAAACCCAAGAAGCTCTACTTCCTGGGCTCAGACGGCCACAGCTACCCGTACCTCTTCAAAGGTAGGACACCTGGTCCCCTCAAGGACATCGGGTCCCTAAAAACACCATGTCCTGTAAAAGCACACTGGGTCCCCTAAAGGACACCAGATCCCCACAAAGCAACATGTCCCCTAAAGGACACCATGTCCCCTAAAAACACACTGGGTCACCTAAAAGCACCGGGTCCCCTAAAGGACGCCGGGTCCCCTAAAGGACGCCGGGTCCCCTAAAAGCACCCGGGCCTACTAAAGGACGCAGGGCCCACTAAAGGACACCAGGTCCCCTCAAGGACACCAGGTCCCCTCAAGGACACCGGGTCCCCTCAAGGACACCGGGTCCCTAAAAACACCATGTCCTGTAAAAGCACACTGGGTCCCCTAAAGGACACCAGATCCCCACAAAGCAACATGTCCCCTAAAAACACACTGGGTCCCCTAAAAGCACCCGGTCCCCTAAAGGACACTATGTCCCCTAAAAGCACCCGGTCCCCTAAAGGACGTCTAGTCCCCTAAAGGATGCCGGGTCCCCTAAAAGCACCCGGTCCCCCAAATGACACTATGTCCCCTAAAGGACGCCGGGTCCCCTAAAAGCACCGGGTCCCGTAAAGGACAGCGGGTCCCCTAAAAACACAGCGGGTCCCCTAAAAGCACCAGGTCCCCTAAAGTGGAGCGTCAGCGGGCTGGACGCTGCAGGCACTCAGAGCATTACACCATGGAAAGGGTCTGGCTCCACCAGGTTTACATGGAAGCCAGGAGGATGCTCTGATCTCCACACTGACATGTTTAATTAACTTTATTGAAATTAATCTGCATTGCATTGTGGGGGATGTAGGAAAGGAGTTAGCCTGTTAGAAGCCAAGCTAAGCAGTTTTGAAGTTTCCAGTTAAATGGGTTAAATTGAGGAAAAGTGGATCAGTAGTTCCTGGTTTCCACTGAGATAGTTTTTCATTCAGCTCTTCTGAACGGGTTTCAGGTCTGGAGGATCTGCATCTGGATGAGCGCATCATGCAGTTCCTGTCCATCGTCAACACCATGTTCACCAAGATCAACCAGCAGGAGCAGCCGCGTTTCCACGCTCGCCACTACTCCGTCACCCCCCTGGGAACCCGATCCGGACTGATCCAGTGGGTGGACGGCGCCACTCCGCTCTTCGGACTTTACAAGCGCTGGCAGCAGAGGGAGGCAGTGCTGCAGGCTCAGAAGGTGAGCGGCGCCATCCAGAACCTGGCTCAGGTCCAAAGACCGTCAGCCTGAGCTGGAACTTCATCTACCACCTGCTGTCCAGAGACAGAGCTCTGCTAATGTTTGTGCTTCCTCTGACGTTCCTCCGTCCAGGCCCAGGACTCGTTCCCTCAGCCGCAGCCTGTCCCCCCGGTGCCGCGGCCCAGCGAGCTCTACTACAGCCGCATCGGGCCGGCTCTGAAGGCTGTGGGCCTGAGTCTGGAGGTCAGCCGTCGGGACTGGCCCCTCAGTGTGATGAAGGAGGTGCTCAAGGAGCTGATGGAAGCCACGCCCTCCAACCTGCTGGCTAAGGAGCTCTGGTGTTCCTGCACCACACCCAGCGAGTGGTGGCGAGTCACCCAGGTGCATGATGGGAGCTACCAACACAAACCAGATGTTTTAGTTTTAGGATTTGATATTAATGCAGATTAACTGACTGTTCTGGTGCAGATCCTCAGTCATCCAGGTCATTGTCATTCCGAAAAAGTCAGAAAACAATCCACTGGACTTTGTTTCCATGTTTGAAGACGTTTCACCAGTGGCAGCTGACCAATAGAGGGCGCTAGGGCGCCGCCCCACACCCAATGACCCTGATTAAGACATAAAACATAGTATTATTTTTTATAATATAATTTTAAATAAAAATTTAAAATATTGCAAAATAGATCTATATACTTTTTTTAGATGTGCAAAATAAATATTTAATCTTTAATGATGAGTAAGCGTCGTTCAATTTTTTCGGATCGGTGACATATTTCCATCCTAGTGCGCGAGGCTAACTGCCTGCAGCTTGGCTAGCTGCCTGCAGCGAGGCTAACTGCATGCAGTGAGGCTAAAGCTTTATCCTGCCTCCCTGCCTCCTTTTTCAAAGGTCAGGATCTGATCCAGCCTGGATAAAGACAGCCAGGACTGATTTAAAGCACTTTGTAGAAAAGGCAAAGAAGAATGAACAATCTAGGATTCACATGAAAAATAATAGAATCTAGTCTACTTTTTCTACATGTTTGTTCATTTGCATAATTGCTGTTAAATAAACACATTCTCTGAAAATAAAAACATTTTTATATATAGAAAAATATTAAGCTGACTGATAGCTTCTCCATTATTAAACTGGTTCATTATTTTTTAGGTTTGTGACTCAATATTGGACCATGAAGAACATAGATTTACCTTCAGTAAACCTCAGAAGGGCAAGATTTATGCACAAACAATAAAACTGTTCATGAAATGAAGTTTTGTTTTTATAAAGTGTTTTTATAATGATTTTTGATGTTGGCATTCATATAAATATACAGGTGTTTAAATTGAAAAAGCTTCCTGGATGGAAGAGAAATGTCTTTAAACCTGGAAAGTCCAGTGAATTGATTTTAACTTTTTGGGAATTAACGGACTATAAAACAGTAAAACTACTTGATCTAAAATGATAAACCTCCGCAGGAGGTGAAGCTGGGTGGAGGAGCTTCATCAGATCATTACTTTATATCCTATCCAGTTAATAAATCAATTTCTGCACACGGACGAGGAGAAAGTTTTAGTTTCAGACATAATGAGAAAATCCCAGCTTTGTTCTCATCCACCGTCTGATTGGATAAAATAATAACGAGCAGATTGATTGAAACAGAGAGGAAGAACGTCCGCTGCTGTGATGCTACTGATCAGGTCAGCTGCGACGTTTTTCAGATCATTGATTTGTTTTTTTCAGACATTTTGTCTGGTAGCTGTTAGCAGCAGTGATGTTTTCTTGGTTAGCGCTGCTGCTAACGCAGGAGATCCAGCAGCTCTGGAATAAAAAGCATTTAAACTGATGATGATGATGGTGTGTCCTGCAGTCGTATGCCAGATCCACGGCCGTCATGTCCATGGTGGGCTACATCATAGGCCTGGGCGACCGTCACCTGGACAACGTGCTGATCGACATGACCACTGGGGAGGTGGTCCACATCGACTACAACGTGTGCTTCGAAAAAGGTCAGTTTGACACGGAGGATGATGATGATGATGGTCTGAGGGGAAGTGGGGCCTGGTCCATCTGAATCACTGCTGCCATTTCTAGGGAAGAGCCTGCGGGTGCCGGAGAAGGTTCCCTTCAGGATGACCCACAACATAGAGAGCGCCCTGGGAGCCACGGGGGTGGAGGGGATCTTCAGGCTGTCCTGTGAACAGGTTCCTGCTCCGTCACGTCTCGCCTTCCTGCCCCTTCCCGCCGCCTGCGGCGCCTCTGAGCTCAGCTCTGTGTTTGCAGGTGGTCCAGATCATGCGTCGGGGCAGAGAGACCCTCCTCACCCTGTTGGAGGCCTTCGTCTATGATCCTCTGGTGGACTGGACCGCCGGCGGGGAGGTGGGCTTCGCCGGCGCCGTGTATGGAGGCGGCGGCCAGCAGGCCGACAACAAGAAGAGCAAGAGGGAGATGGAGAGGGACATCACTCGCTCGCTGTTTTCCTCCAGGGTGGCTGAGATCAAGGTGAGCCCACCCAAACAGGCCGTACCTTCCCACAGAGAAGGTTCTGACTGGGACCAGCAATACAGCACGTTCTGTCTGTTCTGCTTCCAGGTGAACTGGTTCAAGAACCGAGACGAGATGCTGGCGGTCCTTCCGCAGGTGGAGGAGGCCGTGGACGAGTACCTGCTCCTCCAGGACCTGCTGTGCCAGGGAGAGAAGCTCCAGGCCAAGCTGCAGGAGGAGATGGACTTCCTGGAGGGAGCAGAGAACCGTCCAGACCACATGATCCTGACCCTGGAGCAAAGGTCTCAGAACCGCCCGGATCGGCGTCTTTCTTCCCCTTTTGCCGTAGTTAGAAACACAAACTTTTTAGTATCCAGCCGATTGATTTCCCCGTCTTCACGTGTTCCGTGCAGCTAGAACAGATGCTTTCCCTGCAGCAGGGCTCCGTCCGGGTCTTTAGGACCAGAATGGGTCCATATCCAGTCCACTGGGTCGTTGTGTTTAGCAGGCAGCATGCAGGCCTCCTGGTTCCTGCTGACGTTCTCAGATAAGAACATCAACAGGAGGTCTGCAGTGCTGCTGAATATGACTTAAAAGTTCATGTTTTACACATTTTGACAGGTCCTAAATATGTAGACAATCTGGTTACCATGCCAACATGGACACCAAAGGAACAGTAGGTTGAAGTGGCATCAGCTGTTTCTAGTAGATCCATGAAACTAGAATAGAAACTAGTAGATCCAGGATAGTTAAATTTCTCACGTTCAAACAAAAAAGAAGCAAAAAGAGGAAGATTGGTCTGACTTTAAAGGAAGCTCAGAAGCCATGATTCTACACAGGGTTGCTACGGTTACTGAATGAAGCCGCCACTTGCTGGCCAGGAGGAGTTCAACTTGTAGATGTGACCTTTAACCTGCCCTGTGTGATTTTTGGGCCATCGCTGATTAACCATGACGACTTTAGGAGAATCAGGGAGGAATCTGTAGTCGCGGCTCTAAGTCTGCCTCACTGAGAGATGGCTGTTAGCGCGTTAGCATCTGCAGACCTGGGATAACCCGTGCTAAATATCTCACTCTGTGGATCTCCTCAGTCTACTGATCAGCCAATAGGAACGCAGCGGTCATCTCATGGACTGTTTTGAATGTCCTTCTAGAGTTGCAGCATATATCGCTCTATAAATTCTATTCAGTTTATTTCTATAGCTCCAATTCACATCATGTCATCTCAGGTCACTTTCCAGTTCACCAGATCATCCAGTCAGATTGATTCAAAGTTTTCTATCTAAGGAAAACCAGCTGATTGCATCGACTCATTGACTCTTCAGCAATCCCTCACACTAAGCATGCTTGTAGCGACAGTGGAGAGGAAAAACTCCCTTTGAACAGGAAGAAACCTCCAGCAGAACCAGGCTCAGTGTGAGCGGCCATCTGCTGAGGCCCACTGGGGTTCAAGGAGACAGAAGCAGACATAGAAAAAGAAGCATAGATACAAAAGGCAACTGTCAACCAGCTCCACAGGCGGCCCCGTCCAGGAAACCACAGCCAGGCAGACGAGCTCCGAGCCAGCTCCCATGTCAGAGGATGAAGAGAGCACATCCAGTTAGTCACAGTCAGAGAAACAGGACTACACTGGAAAACAGGCCAAGCTCCAACATCTAGAAACAAAGGTGTTGATGGCAGCAGCACAGCTGATATTTCTCTCCAGGATGGAGTCACAGCCAAACAGGAACAGACCAGATGAAGCTACTATGAGAAAAAGCAGAGAGAGCAGAACGTTAGAGATTGAACTAACAGATTCTGCAGAGTGGGAGAATAGAGATAGAATGAAGCAGAATGATGAAAAAGGGGTCCCTATGTCCTCCAGCAGTCTAAGCCTATAGCAGCAGAACTATAGAGATAGATCAGGATAACCTGAGCCACTCTAACTAGAAGCTTTATCAAAAAGGAAAGTTAGCTATAGGTGCTAAAAGGCTTCTCCTCTTGTTCTTCCAGCTAGGTTCTGCTTAAAAGTGGACCAACTAGATGCTCTAGATCTTAACGACTAGAAGTCTGAGCCACTGCCTGCTGGTCTGGGTCATTTCCTGGATCTGCTCTAGTCTCTCTGCTGGGAAGAATCTAGGTGTTTCTTCTGCATGTTTCTCTCATTGCTGCTGCTTCAGAACATCAGGTTGGATCTCCAACCGTTATTCTGTTCCTCACCTTCCAGTCCATCCCCGCTTTGAAACGGTCCATCTTGTAGATGGTCTCCTTCGGTGCTTAGACCGATCCGGTTTAGCTGCAGCTGTAACCTCTGTGTCCGCTGCAGGTACTCTGAACACACCCAGCTGCAGTCACAGCAGAGGACCGTGCAGGAGGCCATCAAGGCCAAGCTGGCTGACCTGGAGCAGTGGATCTCCCAGTACCACGCAGCCTTTTCCAGCCTGGAGGCCACACAGCTGGCCAGCCTGCTGCAGGACATCAGCAGCCCCATAGACCTGGGTAAGCGCTGGTGTAGTTTCTCGGTTCTTCCCTTTCATCGGTAGCATGGTATCCACATCTTGCTTTGACTCTAGTTTTCCCTAAATCCCTGATGCAGGTCCTCCCAGCTATGTTCCAGCTACTGCGTTCCTGCAGAACGCAGGCCAGGCCCACCTCATCAGCCAGTGCGAGAGCCTGGAGGCGGAGCTGAGCTCCCTGCTGCAGCAGCGCCGCGCCGCCCTGAGGAGCTGCCTGGAACAGCTGCACAGCTACGCCACCGTGGCTCTGCTCTACCCACGCACCACGCTGCTGTTCCACAGAGTCCACCAGTGGAAGGCCTGGTTGGAGGAGCTCCTGAGAGACATGACCGCCGAGCGCTGCCAGCACATCTACAGGCAGTAAGTAGCGGGCGGATGCCGATAATCAAACCTGAAGACGTCTCCTGTCCTCCTGAGATGTTCCTCTGTCTCCCTCCTCAGGTACGAAGTGCTGTTTGCCCCTCAGCCTCCTGCAGCGTCCTGCCAGTTCCTGTCCAGCATGGAGTTAGCGCTGCAGCGCCAAGTGGCAGAGGCCAACGAACGCACATTGCTCCAGGCGGAGCGGCTGAAGGCTGAGGGCGCCACGGTTGCAGCCTGCGAGGACCAGCTGCAGGAGATAGAAAACTGCATCGCAGTCTTCCTGCGGGAGAACGCAGAGCCGGGATCGCTGAGCCTGGCGACCGTCATCACCTCCGCCCTGTGCACTCTCTGCAGGTCTGGTTCTACCCATGTTTTAAACGCTGTTAGAGGAAGTAATGAGCTCTGAGCTGACGCTTCTGATCCTCTCCGGGCGGCAGGCGTAACCTGGTGATGGAGGGTGCCGCAGCCAGCGCCGGGGATCAGCTGGTGGACCTGACGTCTCGGGACGGGGCTTGGTTCTTGGAGGAGTTATGCAGCATGCTGGGGAATGTCTGCAGCCTGATGACGCTTCTGCAGCGCTGCCCGCTGCTGCCTCATGACCTGGAGCTGCCGGCGCCGGCTCTCACCACCCAGGCCGTGTACCTGGCCAACGCCGTCTACACCTGCCTGCAGGTACGCCCTCCCTCAGCCGCCGCAGCATGAATGACTGCGGTGGGAGATGTTCTGATGGTTTTTATGGTCCAACGCAGGAGCTGAACACCAACTTCAGGCAGATCATTTTCCCCGAGGCTCTGCGGTGCATGATGAAAGGAGAGCCCACCCTGGAGACCATGCTGGCGGAGCTGGAGCAGCTGGTGGAGCAGAGCTCCGACGGGCTCAGCCTGCAGGGCCTGGCCGACAGCCTGCAGGCCACCACCGGCTTGGACCACGAAGGCCACAGCCACCTGCTACACATCACCAGGTCCTCCTCCTCTTCATCGTTTCTCGCCGATGGTCGCTCAAAGTGAGCAGAGAGAGTAAACTGTGTGAAACTGGTTCTGTTCAGGATGCTGCGGGCCCAGTACTCGGAGCTGATCCAGCCTCACAGCATGGACGGCCAGGAGACGCCCAAGATGTCCGCCGGTCAGATGCTGCTGGTTGCCTTCGATGGCATGTTCACGCAGCTGGAGGCTGCCTTTGGACAGCTCACAGAGAAGGTAGCTAACCTGTGAGGGTCACGATGGGTTACCTGTGTATCTGATGGATGATCTCTGACCCTCAGATCCACCTGCAGCTTTAGAAGTTCTCAATTCCTACTTTTAACGCCGTTAAATCTTAAGGAAAAGTCCGGTCAGCAAGGAATAATGGATCGTTATTTATATTAAATGAATTTAGCGTTAATCAGTAAAAAAGTCTATTTTCATTGCGATCCCTGAGTCTGGGAGCGGCCATTTTTGCCCAAATATAGTAGCCCCTCCCCCCTGCCATCTTCCAGCAGTGACATCACGGTGTGGTAAGCCTAGCGCCATTCTCCCCGCTTTACAAGCTAAATCAATGGGAACTACTAGACACATCTGTATGGGAGAATTATCCTGCCATAATGCAAGAGCACATAATTTCAATTTGAGAAAAGAATTTCATCTTCTTGCACTCATAACTTATAATGCTCACACTCAAAACATGCGCTCTCTCTCAAATATTTTCTCTTCTCTCTCAAATATTTTTCTTCTCTCAGATTTAATGCTTCTTGCACAGATATTTTCTCCTCTCGCTTGCCTCCTTCTCTTCGCGCACAAACCGCGCTCTGCACGAGTCTCAGATACGCTCGCAAACCCGTAGGCTCTGCTTGCGGATTTTTTTTGCTCTCTCTCGGATTGCAGTTGGATCGTCGCCTAGCAACCTTTCCAGCCAATAGAACGACAGCCTGGGAAAGGGTGCGCTTGTTTAACCCTACTGAGTGTGCCTGTGCTCCTAGGCCACTTATAAGAGCGTCGCTGAAACTGCTATTCACAGTAGTTTTGTGGCTCGATTCAGCAAAGTTCAGTACTTATGGATAACCCAAACAATTCTGAATTAAGTAATTTTAAACATTTAGTGGTTTGTTATGTACAAAAGCAAAGAACCAACATATTAATTAATTATCTTGAAATACTTTGTTAGTATTGATTTCAAAATGTAGGGGAAAAAATTTATTTTTTACAAAAAGTTAAAATGTTGGATAGTTATTTCCAATTATTATTATGGTGTTATGTGTCAAGTCAGCCCTCTTATTTTTGTTGGATTTTGGCTCCCCCCAGTGGAGAAAAGCTGTATTGTTTTGCCAGAAGGAAGACAGCATTTCCCATATAGTGGTAACATCCTGATCTCTGGTCGCCTGCAGTTGGATTGAACTACGTTTCTTTTTCCAGCTCCACGTTTGACTTTGGTTTCATAGCGTATTCCTGCAAGAGTCCCCAAACATCTCCTAGCAACAGATAAATATGATAATAATCTCACATTAATGCATGATGACATTGTCCTCCTCTCCCTCCCTCAGCTGAGCTCTCTGGAGGTGCCGCCGTCCTGGAGGAAGGTGGATGTTCTGAGGGAGGCCAGGGCAGCACAGCTCCACTTCTTTGACAGCCCGACTCAGCGGCAGCTCATGGATGAGGTGTTTTTCCTGAAGAGGCTGCAGACCATCAGAGACTTCTTCCTTCTCTGCTCATCGTTTGCTCAAACTCTGTCCGGTGAGCGTCACTCTCGGCGTCAGCATGGCGCCCTGCAGAAACCTTCTAAAAAACTCCAGGGTTTGGTTTCAGATCCTGGTTGTTTTATGGACTCGATGTTTCCTTCATCAGGCACCTGCCCTCCAGCTGAAGACCTGATCTCTACCAATGGACCCGTAGCTTTGGGGAAGCCTCTGTACCGGCGGCCCAGCAGCACAGGGTCAGGCGTGGTCAGCGAGGAGCAGATGACTCGGCCCATCAAGGCCTTCACGGCGGAGTTTGTCCGCCAGATGCTGATGGGCCTGCCCAGCCAGGCCATCGGTCTGGCCCTCTGCAGCACCCTGTCAGCTCTGGGTCTGGATGTCGTAGCTCAGGTGGAGGCCAAGGACTTTGGGGCAGAAATCAAGGTAGAGTGGCCATTTCTGAGTCTCAGCAGGAGATGGAATAGGACCTTCTCATTCTGTTGGGTCTCTGATTTCATTAGGATTTTAGATCCCAGGTAACCCCCCCCCCCCCCCAAAAAAAAAAAAAAAAAAAACGCATAAAAACAAGATGACTGAAAAATATGAAATACCGTAAATCCTCTAATATAGGCCGGGGCTTTTATTTAACTCAGGTACATCTTGGTCCAGGCCATTATTGGAAAGAGGCCAGAATTAGAGGCAGGCCTCTATTTCTATTTGATCAAAACAGACGACCAGTGGAATGAATAAAAAACAGATTTTGTGTCTCTTTGAACCTATTAAATACTAGGTTCATTTATTGAAAAAGTACAGTTACCATAACGGTATACAGAACATTATTCAGAGATCTTCCAGCAGCTGCAATTTTTCTGAACGGCAATAAAAAAAAAAAAATAAAAAAAAAAGACCGAGTGGAATCTTGGGCAAACTGACTTGCGAAACAAAGTTTTAAAAAAAATTAATGGAAACTGCTCTGCCATCATAGCGAAATTTTATTTGAGGCAGGCTAAGTGGAAGTTGGCTACCAGTATCGTATATTTCAAGGTAAATTTAGAACAACGAAGACCAACGAAAATCTGTCATTTTAACGCTGCCTGGTTACCTCCAGACCTACCCGTAATCACATTTGTCTTTCAGATCAAAACGATTGTGAAAGGCCACTACGATCTCTGTGTAAGGATGGGACTTCCCATGCTAATGGCTTGGATTTGTTAGCAAACATTGCCCCCCTGTGGTACTCGTATGTTACTATCACAAGTTGTTGAGGACTGCCCAGGAACATCGTTGGTTTTAATTATAGCCCCGGCCTGTATAAGAGTCCGGCCACTATTTACCTCCGCCGACAGCCAGACAGGCCATTATTAGAGACCCAGCCGCTAATGCAATACAGGCCAATATTAGAGAATTTACGGTAGTTCTACTGTGAACACGAAGGGTGACGGAGCAGCAGCTAGGAAACCAGAGCTATATGCCCCATTTACACTAGTTCTCAGAAACCGATCCATGCAGAGTTCCCACCCAGTTTGGGTCAGTGTGTCACTGTGCCCAGCTTGGTTCTTAAGACTATTTACACATCACGCTAGCACGGTTCCTCGCCTCCCAGCGGTCCACCATAATACAGCTCTCTAGGTGGGAATTATGCAAGACGGGAACGCCCGTCCGTAGAGGAACGCCCGTCCGTAGAGGAACGCCCGTCCGTAGGGGAACGCCCCTCCGTAGAGGAACGCCGTCCGTAGGGGAACACCGTCCGTAGAGCGACGCCCGTCCGTAGGGAACGCCGTCCGTAGCGAAATTTAACAGCAAGAATCCTCCAGCAGAACTGTAGAGGGAACGCCGTGCGTAGAGGGAACGCCGTGCGTAGAGGGAACGCCGTGCGTAGAGGGAACGCCGTCCATAGAGCGACGCCCGTCCGTAGGGAACGCCGTCCGTAGCGAAATTTAACAGCAAGAATCCTCCAGCAGAACTGTAGAGGGAACGTGGTCTGTAGAGAAACGCCTTCCGTAGAGCGACGCCCGTCCGTAGAGCGACGCCCGTCCGTAGGGAACGCCGTCCGTAGCGAAATTTAACAGCAAGAATCCTCCAGCAGAACTGTAGAGGGAACGCCGTGCGTAGAGGGAACGCCGTGCGTAGAGGGAAGCAAAATTTAACAGCAAGAATCCTCCAGCAGAACTGTAGAGGGAACATGGTCTGTAGAGGGACGCCTTCCGTAGAGCGACGCCCATCCGTAGGGGAACGTCTTCTGTAGGGGAACGCCGTCCGTAGAGCGACGCACGTCCGTAGGGAACGCCGTCCGTAGCGAAATTTAACAGCAAGAATCCTCCAGCAGAACTGTAGAGGGAACGACGTGTGTAAAGGAATGCCGTGCGTAGAGGAACGCCGTCCGTAGAGCGACACCCATCCGTAGGGAACGCCGTCCGTAGCGAAATTTAACAGCAAGAATCCTCCGGCAGAACTGTAGAGGGAACGCCGTCCATAGAGGAATGCCGTCCATAGGGAATATGGTCCGTAGGGAATGCGGTCCGTAGAGGAACGCCTTCCGTAGAGGAACGCCTTCCGTAGGGAACGCGGTCTGTAGAGGAACGCCGTCCATAGGGAATATGGTCCGTAGGGAAATTTAACAGCAAGAATCCTCCAGCAGAACTGTAGAGGGAACGTGGTCTGTAGAGGAACGCCTTCCGTAGAGCGACACCCATCCGTAGGGAACGCCGTCCGTAGCGAAATTTAACAGCAAGAATCCTCCAGCAGAACTGTAGAGGGAACGCCGTGCGTAGAGGGAACGCCGTGCGTAGACGTAGAGGAACGCCGTGCGTAGAGGGAACGCCGTGCGTAGAGGGACGCCGTCCATAGAGCGACGCCCGTCCGTAGGGAACGCCGTCCCTAGCGAAATTTAACAGCAAGACTCCTCCAGCAGAACTGTAGAGGGAACGTGGTCTGTAGAGGAACGCCTTCCGTAGAGCGACGCCCGTCCGTAGGGGAACGCCGTCCGTAGAGCGACGCCCGTCCGTAGGGAACGCCGTCCCTAGCGAAATTTAACAGCAAGAATCCTCCAGCAGAACTGTAGAGGGAACGTGGTCTGTAGAGGAACGCCTTCCGTAGAGCGACGCCCATCCGTAGGGGAACGCCGTCCGTAGCGAAATTTAACAGCAAGAATCCTCCAGCAGAACTGTAGAGGGAACGACGTGCGTAGAGGAATGCCGTGCGTAGAGGAACGCCGTCCGTAGAGCGACACCCATCCGTAGGGAACGCCGTCCGTAGCGAAATTTAACAGCAAGAATCCTCCGGCAGAACTGTAGAGGGAACGCCGTCCATAGAGGAATGCCGTCCATAGGGAATATGGTCCGTAGGGAATGCGGTCCGTAGAGGAACGCCTTCCGTAAAGGAACGCTGTCCATAGGGAATATGGTCCGTAGGGAAATTTAACAGCAAGAATCCTCCAGCAGAACTGTAGAGGGAACGTGGTCTGTAGAGAAACGCCTTCCGTAGAGCGACGCCCATCCGTAGGGGAACGCCGTCCGTGGGGGAACGCCGTCCGTGGGGGAATGCCGTCCGTAAGGGAACGCCGTCCGTAGAGCGACGCCCATCCGTAGCGAAATTTAACAGCAAGAATCCTCCAGCAGAACTGTAGAGGGAATGCCGTGCGTAGAGGGAATGCCGTGCGTAGAGGAACGCCGTGCTTAGAGGAACGCCGTGCGTGGGGGAACGCCGTGCGTGGGGGAACGCCGTGCGTGGGGGAACGCCGTCCGTAGAGCGACGCCCATCCGTAGCGAAATTTAACAGCAAGAATCCTCCAGCAGAACTGTAGAGGGAATGCCGTGCGTAGAGGGAATGCCGTGCGTAGAGGGACGCCGTGCGTAGAGGGAATGCCGTCCATAGAGGAACGCCGTCTGTAGAGCGACACCCATCCGTAGGGAACGCCGTCCGTAGCGAAATTTAACAGCAAGTATCCTCCGGCAGAACTGTAGAGGGAGCGCCGTCCATAGGGAATATGGTCTGTAGGGAATGCGGTCCGTAGAGGAACGCCTTCCGTAGGGAACGCGGTCCGTAGAGGAACGCTGTCCATAGGGAATATGGTCCGTAGGGAATGCGGTCCGTAGAGGAACGCCGTCCATAGGGAATATGGTCCGTAGGGAATGCGGTCCGTAGAGGAACGCCTTCCGTAGGGAACGCGGTCCGTAGAGGAACGCCTTCCGTAGGGAACGCGGTCCGTAGAGGAACGCCTTCCGTAGGGAACGCGGTCCGTAGAGGAACGCTGTCCATAGGGAATATGGTCCGTAGGGAATGCGGTCTGTAGAGGAACGCCGTCCATAGGGAATATGGTCCGTAGGGAATGCGGTCCGTAGAGGAACGGCGTCCATAGGGAATATGGTCCGTAGGGAACGCGGTCCGTAGAGGAACGCTGTCCATAGGGAATATGGTCCGTAGGGAATGCGGTCTGTAGAGGAACGCCGTCCATAGGGAATATGGTCCGTAGGGAACGCGGTCCGTAGAGGAACGCTGTCCATAGGGAATATGGTCCGTAGGGAACGCGGTCCGTAGAGGAACGGCGTCCATAGGGAATATGGTCCGTAGGGAAATTGAACAGCTAGAATCCTCCAGCAGAACCAGTTGTGGTCTTAGTGACCCTTCTGCTGAGTTTGAGAGCAGGAACAGTAGAAATGCTTGGAAGCGCTGATCCAGGAGTTCTTTCTGTATGAAACTAAAGCCTGGATTTGGTGGCAGCAGCAGCTCCTGTAGCAGCTTCATCTAGCGCCCTATTCATAGGGGATTCATTTAATTTTAAATAAAAAAATAAATCAGCTTTTTAAGAGAATGGATAACCGCACCCTGATGTCCCCAGATATGGTCAGAGCCGTTGCTGTCGGCACTAGCCAGTCATTGTTAGCGCACAGAGCGCTGCATGATGTGATCAACCATTGGATCTGGAGATGTTTCTTCTCATCCAGCTGTTTTGCTGTAACCCTTTAACCCTGTGGAAGGTGTGGTGGTCTGCGACCCAAAGCTTTTCAGCCTCCTTTCTTCACCAAAGAAACATGCAACCAGGAAAGAAAAAAACACTAATCACATTTATCCCACCCAGTTCTGTCCACTTCACCGAGCTGCCCGTTGGTATGGGATCAGTGTTTTCACAGCGCCCCAGAGTTTAGAGGAAAATTGAAGGTCATTTTCTGGAGAATTTTGACTTTACAAATTATTGACATTAAAACAAAGAATCTGTTAATATTACAAGTCCCAGTTGGTCCCTTTGTAAACTAGTTCCACGTGAATAGGGTTCAGGAGTGAAATATGGCTAAACAGAAGCGTTGGGGGGTCTGGGCTAGTTAGTAGGGAGGGGAGGGCTCAGCATCAGAGGCCCTCAGTGGTTCGATGTTTCCTGGTTCTGCAGGTTTCTCTGGAGGAGCTTTGCAAGAAGGCGGTGGAGCAGACTCTGGCCTCTGGCCGAGTCTCCCAGCTGCTGCTGAACAGGTGCACGGTCCTGGCCTCCTCCTATGACACGGCCTGGAAGAAGGTGGACCTGCTGAGGAGGTTGGAAATCAATCTGGATGCTGCCAAGGCCAGCCTGCAGAGGAGCCAGCTGCATAGCGCCATGTTCCAGGTACTGATAGGGTTGATGACTGCGCCCTGTCCTCCTGCTGCCTGGCTAAACATTATTCTCTTTGTCGCCCTCTAGTGGCAGCATGAGGATGTTCTCGGGCCCAATAATCAGCCTCTAGGTGTCAGCGTGGCGCCCCGCCCCGTGATCCTCAGCAACATGAAGAAGAAGCTCTACAAGCTGAGCCAGGATGAAGGCGCCATCGTAGCCATTCAGGTCAGTGTCTGCAGCGATCGACTCCCTGGGTGTCTCACAGTGATGACATCACATCTGATCCGTGTGTTTCGGCTGAATCGGACCAATGAGAGACAGCGAGTCCATGAACTGACCTCAATGCTTGGTCTGGGCCGGTTATTGATTATTCTGCTACTTGAAGGTTGCAAAAAGCATTCAGAGGATCCATGGATATGTAAACCAGGAGATCTCTGCTCTAAAGGCTAATTCTCCACCAATTAGGTGAAATAGAAACGCTAAAGTAAAGGAACACGGAAGCCAGTGTTTGCATGAACGAAGTTCACTGAATCTGTTCCTATTTATAGTGAACTGAACGGATCAGTTTTGAAGTGAGGAACGTGAAAGAGTGACGTTCACTCTGAGAATAGTGAGCGACTCACACACAGCTCACATTGGCGTTAAATTAATAATGATACTTTCTAAGGGATAACGGTATGTTTTACGGCAAACAGCCTGACAGAGCAGCATGTCTACCAGGGCTCAAACAATCTGATCAATCGATTATTGAAATAATCCTCAACTTATTTAATAATTGATTAATGGGTAACTGGAGTTTAGACTATAAAACAGAGCTGTCAGAGCGACCCACTTAGAGCAGGAATTATACAAAGATTGTAATAAAGTATAAAAACAGTTTGCATTTAAGATAAAAAGCTATTTCTGTGTCTCTATCTGCTCTATCCAGAACTTCTTAAGTAGAATCGTTTTAGTGGAGTGGAGGCCTAGGTGTCTTGAGCTTCTGAGTTCAAACCCACTCCCACAGACTGACACTCTGGGTCCCTGAGCAAGACCCTTAACCCCCCACTGCTCCCTGGGCGCCGCACAATGGCAGCCCACTACTCCCCAATGGGATGGGTTTAATGCAGAGAGGGAATTTCTCCACTGTGAGATCAATAAAGTTCAAATATTATTATTATGGAAAGGCACATGTATAATGTGCAATTATTATTTTATACCTAGCGTAATAACTAAGTATCGGACGGGGCCCCGATACTGCCCTAAAATGGTGGTATCGGTATCGGCGAGTACGAACAAATATGGCACCGACATCATTTTGAGAGCCAAAAGTTTCTGTCACCCATTCCAGGTAGGCAATAAAAATTTCTACTGGATTCATTTTGTTTTATATTTTTTCCTGCTTCACAAAGGTAGGCAGCAGCTTGACATGAAGCCATGATGGTGATTGTTTTACATTAATATGGTATCGGTATCGGCCGATACTGCACAGCCAGGTATCGGGGCCAAAAAATCGCATCGCCGCAACACTAATACATATCCATCTATATAAATACCCATGCAATAACCCTGTATAATAATCCTGCTATAAAAAAAAGCTGTCGTATGTGGACGCACTGTATCAGCTTTTTCACCTTTTCTCTTCCTTTGGCGCCTTCTTCTCTCTTGACTATTTCAGCTGATGTAACGAGTACATTTCTCCACTGTGAGATCAATAAAGTTAATCAATTAGTTTCACCTGGTTTATTTCATAAAAAGTCTTCTTTAATGAACCTTTGGCTTTCCAGTTATTAATCAAAAAAATAGCACCCAGAACCCAAATTGACAGATCAATCGATTTGCAAATGAATATTTAGTTGCAGCCCTAATGTCTGCTGCTGGTTCCAGTCTGCTCCATTCAGACTCATCTGCTGGTGTTTCTGATGCCAGTTTAGCAGAGCGCATGGCAGAGTTTGGTCAACTAAAAAAAGAGAAAAAACGCACGTTTTAGTGCAAATTGTTTCCACCGGGATTTAACAAACATGTCCTTATGTCAGCCACGCCCACTTCACATTTAAAGCAACACATACTTTTTTTTTTAGTTTTTACGGCACTAGTG
Organism: Cyprinodon diabolis; assembly: GCA_030533445.1. Taxonomy (NCBI): domain Eukaryota; kingdom Metazoa; phylum Chordata; class Actinopteri; order Cyprinodontiformes; family Cyprinodontidae; genus Cyprinodon; species Cyprinodon diabolis. Next base: position 41,591,908 of record CM060077.1, read on the forward strand.
GCTCGTTTTTTGGACAGTTGGCTGACAGGAAAGGGGATATGAGAGAAGAAGAGAGACATGCGGCACAGGACCACAGGTCGTACTCCAACCTGGGTCGCCCATGTCAAGGACTAAGGCCTCCGTACATGGGTCATGTGAGCTAACCGCTGCTCCATCAACCAGTGGGGTCTAAAGTTCACACATTTTTTACTTCAGTAGAAGTATAGATACTGCAGTTTGAAAACACTCTGGTATAAGTTGAAGTGTCAAGTAAAAGTGAAAAAGTATGTGCTCCAAAAACTACTTAAAGTATAAAAGTATAAAGTAACCTTAAAAAAAAAACAGCCAGATGCCGCTATATGAACTGAAAGCTCAATTTTTCAACTATTTCTAAAAGTTCTCTGAGATAGGGCCAAGGATGAGGGAGGTCTTGTTGGTCTCCGTCTTCCGATACGCTCTCGCCTGTGTCCGACCTTTCAGACATTTCAACATCTTTTTCTGAATCCCACATCGTAGCATGGCATAGACAATTAGCGTTAGCAGTTTGAAGAACACCTGCTGCTTCTGATGAACACCTTTAGCTAACCAATGAGTGTTTGCGTTCTATGACTCATCCAATCACACTAGTTTTCACTAGATGTGGGTGGAGCCAATAATCTGCATTGGCTGGAGCACATGACGGGAAATAAATATTTAGAAACATTAAACCAGGGGAAACCAGGGGAGTTTTATGGGGCCCCCAAGTTTTCCCCATAAAACTATGTTTCCATGTATGGTTAATACAACTATTCCTTATTAAATCCTTTGGCTAAAATGCCATCAGAATGCTGATAATATTAAGTGTGTCTCAGCCCCCCCCTTCAGTGTCCACCATATTGGATCAGTCCATTTGCTGCACATGTTCAGAAAGGTCCAAACAGACAGCAGCAAACCATTTGAAAACAAACCATGCAAAGAGCAGTGTTGCCAACTTAGCGCTTTAGTCGCTATATTTAGCCACTTTTCAGACCCCTCTAGCACTTTGATTTCTAAAAAGCTCCTAGCGCCAAATCTAGAGACTTTTTTCTGCTACTGGAGACTTTGGAGACAACATCTAAAAGCAGCGAACTCTGCTCTCCAGAGCAAGTAGATTGGTAACCCCGCCTCCTGCTCTCCTCTATCTTGTCTGCTGTCATGATTCATGCAGCTATTATTTCATCCAAATGAAAAATGGAGAACAGATAAGCAGATCATGGCTTGTCTACAGTGAAAAGAAGGACTGGGTTATTTACTTTGGCCTTTTTGGAAACACAGGAAGGAGCAATCAGCTAAGTGAGCTTAGTGCTTGGAAAAAATCTTTCATTCCTTTAGAGACAGCATGAAAAGTCAGCTGATTACAAAACATAGAGAGGAAAACAAGAAGAAAAGGGACAAGAAGAGAGGGACACAACCTAGAACAGATAATGGATGTCTATTCTATTAACATTTCTCTATCTGGAGAATGGGGCTGTTCTATTTGTCGTTTTCTCCATTTTGAGGGCCCCTGCCTGTCTTTGCCTTGGGCCCCACATTTCCTAAATCAGCCCCTGTCTCTATGTTTCTGAAGTTCTGTTATTTGGCTAAATTAAAGCTTCACTGCATCCAGTATTTTCCATTTCTTTCCATATATTATGATCACACATTTAAAGGGTAATTCTAACTTGGAGGAAAGTTAGTTCCTTTCTAGGTTTGGGAACTTAGTTCATTTTTGAAAAAGTGAGGTAGTTAATTTTAATGATAAACTGCCACATTATTGGAACAGATATAACCTGATCAAAGCTCCCACTGAACAACACGATTAACCAGCATTGTTCTCTGGACTCGTTTCTCAGGAGAAACTGGCTTCTCTAGAGGGCAGCATTGAGCAGCGCCTGAAATGGGCTGGTGGAGCAAACCCAGCATTGACTCCGGTTCTGCAGGACTTTGAATTGACCATCAGAGACAGACGAGCCATGGTGGCCAGAGACAACCAGCGTACCAGCCAGGTAAAACCCGCCGTGCAGAACTGGGACGCGTTGAACCACTGTTCTGTCAGATGAGCATACCCAGTCAGACCAGCATACCCATAGTCAATACCCGTCTATCCCTTTGGTTTATCACTTTACATTTGTAAGAAATATAAACTTTAAACTACCTCAACAGACATTTATCTCTTCAGTCATGTACAGAAAACTACTTAATAACTTACTTTTTGGTGTTTTTTGAAGCATATGGTGATCTGACCTTGCATTGTTTTTTTTTGTTTTTTTTGTACGTGACTAAAGTGACGCACTACAGTTGAGGTAGTTTAATGTCTATTATTTGTACTAAACTAAAGAGATAAACGCAAATCTGACGTCCAGGTAGACCGGGTCGATTTCAGAGGCTGCATCCTCCAAGGACCCGGTCCAGGTAGACCAGGTCGATTTCAGAGACTGCATCCTCCAAGGACCTGGTCCAGGTAGACAGGGTCCTTGGAGGACGCAGCCTCTGAAATCGAACACA